>CM055064.1:19918170-19988551 GCA_029204045.2 Tillandsia leiboldiana | reverse complement strand
AAGTGGATCATTGCGAGGCAAGACCTAACGGTGGACCAAACAGTCAAAGCGGGACAACCCCCGGCCACACGAATCAAGACCAACCCAAATCAAGCGATTTTGGATTCCGCGAAAGTGATATCTTCCTTGTCGTAGTTCTAAAATAGTTTTATGATGGAATGTAATGCGTTTGATTAGTTTTCCTTTCATATTTGTCTTAATCTTTGCATTTAATGTTTTTTCAATGTTATTCGTTTTATACTTTGTTTTGAACTCAAAAGGGTTTTTAATGAACAAGTGATGCATGGAAAAGGCTTTCACTTTCAGATCACTCCAATTGAATTTTTAGTATTAGTTTATCAACTGTACTCATAATCATAATCTTGCAGATATCTTAATTTATAGAGTTTTTGTTATTATAGAGCATCAAATTTAGAAATAATGGTGCTCTTTAGATGCTTAATCCTATCTCGGGTGTGTGAGTGTCATTGTGATTAAACGTGAGACAACGATAGACTCAAATTTGGGATTTAATTCTTTAACGTAAGAGATTGCATTCTTATCAAGGGTATTGAAATGATTTGCAAAGATGTGGAAAGAGTTACATCCGAAAGGAGTGTGAAAATACCACACATGCTGGGAAAGAGCTGCCACCCCGGTCGTCCGGTTTGTGTGTGAAGCTACCACATGTTAGGATGCTTGATAGCTTTTATGAGAAAATCTTTAGTTGAAGCATTTGGAGATTTATATGCAAAACTCTTATTTTGAACAATCTCCTGGTTGGTATAAGGTGGGATAGTTAAAGATGCTCAAAGAGCACCTTAGGTATTTAGTGCTTATTTCAATTTGAAAGGTAGAATTCAAGATTGATGTCGTTTGGAAATCTCCGTATGTCATCTTTGTAAATCTGTTACATCTTGATAGACTTTGGATCTCAAGAATTATTTTGATGACTTGTGTTTGATGAATATAACATGAAAAACGGTTTATAATGTTTTACCTTTATTTTTCATGATTCGGAGTAATCTTTTTAATTTTGTAAAATTTATTGGATTGAATGAATTCTTTGTGAATTCAATTAATTTCAGCCATTAAATGATTTCTTGATGGAATACAAAATCGGTATTTGAAAGATTCTAAAATCTGGATTTGTTTCAAGAAATTATTTGATTTTGCCTTCTGGTACCGGGACGCAATCTGCATTTTGTTATATACCGGAACTGAGCTTTTATCTCTCTTTCTCTTTGAACTGATGTGTTGTGATTTCCTTTTTGTCTAGTATGTTCACTGTTTGACAATTTGTGACAAAAAGGGGAGAAGAGAAATGACGGAGATGAGATCATCAAGATGAGGACAAACGAAACGAAAAAGGAAAAATGGGGGAGAACGGAAAAAAGATGATCGTACCACAAAGGGGGAGAACATAGATGCTCAAGAACAGATGCAAAAACATGTTAGAGATGCTCAAGATAGGGGAGACAAAGAAAAATTGAAAGAGCAGAAAAACAAAAAGAACCAAAGGAAGACGGATCAAATGTAGGATTGTAATTTCTAACGACTAACGTTGATTTTGTTTGGAGTTTTGTTTTGCAGGAATTACATCACTTTAAGACTCCAAGTCCTAAGTCTAGAGTATGTTCTAGGACTGTTTGGTTCAAATGTAATTTTGTATTTATTGGATCTTTCACGGCAAAGAAAATCAATGTTTTGGTGATCGACATTGAATTTCGATTTTTTGGTTTAGATGAGTGACTTGAGCGTTTTTATGTATTTTTGGGTTTTGTCACGAAATTGCCAAAGGGGGAGATTGTTACGGCATTTTGGTGTTGGCATATTTCGTGAGTCAAGTCAGTGAGTTGAGTCGGAGTCTTAAAGGGATTCAAATTGTCAATCAGCAATCAAAGACTTAGAGAAAGATTCAACAAGAGCTCAAGTTGACACTCAGTGTCTTGAGTCTTGAAGATTGAAGTTGAAGAATTGTGGATCAGTTACATCAATCTCAAGAAGAAAGTATTCAAGAGATCAGGTATGGTTAACTAAATAATTGTGGTGATCCTAATACTTTCTTATAGTATAGAAACATTGATGAAACTTTAATGCATAATAATCAAAAACTGGTGTTCGGACATGTTCAGGATCCGGATCAGAGCCAACGATCCGGATCCCGAAGGTTGTGCTTCATACAGACTTCGATCCGGATCCATGCATTTTTCGATCCGGATCCCGAATGTTAAGTTTTCTGATTTGTATGAACGATCCGGATCGGGCATTGCAACGGATCCGAACCTTGGTTTTCTGGAATCGTCAATCTCGTTACGACGATCGGATCGCAATAAATCTGATCGGATCGCCGTCCTGAAAATTTTCAGATAAGGTATTTTTTGATTTTATCTCTTTCCAAAGGTTTCTAAACTATAAAATAGACATTTAGGTTTCTCAAAACGGGGGTTCTCTACCGATCAATTTATAAAAACCTTGTGAGCAACCCTAGAGGCTAGGTTTTCATGGTTCTTCTTTATAGCCTCTTTTAGGTCAATTCGACGGTTTCAAGACATATCTTTTGTCGAATTGATCTAATCTTTGCTTAGAGATTCTTCCATGGTTCTTCATGATAATCTAAGCAAAGGATCACCATTGAAGTCAATATTCTATCGACTGAGTTTGCGTCGTGGATTCGAGTGTGGCATCGTGGATTCGGTGTGCTAAAGGCGTTTCGTGGATTCGAAACGTGTGCTCGTGGATTCGAGTGGCGTTCGTGGATTCGAACGTGTGCATGGGCGTGCAAAATCGGTGGAGCGCGAGGTCCAAGAAAGTGAAGGAGGGGTTAAATCCGTGGAGACGGTAATCACCTTGTTATTCTTCTTTTTAGGGATTGTTATTGCGTGATATCCAACCCGGTCAGCGCAAGGTCCGAAGAAGCTGAAGGAGGGGTTGGAGTGTGGAGTCGGTAATCCTTGTTATTCTTTATATCTTAGTGGATTGTTATTGCGTGTTGGTCCCGTGGTTTTTCTCCTGGATTGGAGTTTCCACGTATATCTCGGTGTGCTATTTTTATTTTCCGCATTGGTTTTTATTTTGCACTGAGATTTGAGTTTTTAAGTATTACCTATTCCACCCCCCTCTAGTTGTTTGATAGTACCTATTAGATCCTTGTGGATTATATAAAAACTACAGCAGTATATCTAGATCGTCGCGAATGTCCGGGTCAACAATCATCATCGACGCCGCCAAGCCAAGATCTCTGCCGGAGCATCACCGATCGGCTGCGGATTCGTCGGGTTGACACATTGAGAGGTCAGAGGGGGGAGCTGTACCCGGAATTTTATGATTCCACTTTTGTACTGGGACATTCTGAGAGATCGGTGAGGTTTGTACTTGTATTATCATAGTGAGAGAGACTTGTATTGTGGATTGAGTTTTTTTTTTAGTCAGATGTTCAGTGGTCTGATTCTGTAGCTATTTGTTTCTTTTCAGCTCTGATACATGTTAGCTATAGGATCTTTTGCAGGGTAGAAGCTTCGTCTGTGCGGCAGTTTCCATACAGACGGCGGATCTGTTGACGAGCCCCGTGTCGCAGTTTCGACCCCGGGGGCGTGACAGATTAGGGTGGTATCAGAGCTAGGAATATAGGTGTTGAGGACTTAGAGACCCTAGGTTATTGGTGGAACAATAGGATGACTATCGTGAGAGACGTGACTTTAGCGAGAGTCCTAATTGAGTTTGTACCTCCCCAGAGGATTGGGGGCGAGTGATTTTACATGTTACTTCTCTAAAGATGATTATGTTGCTGCAGACGCATAATAATACTTTAGTATGGGTAACATGTCTAGACTTTCGCTTGATTGGGTCGATTGAGTTATATGGTCCTAATGTTTGTTCTGTTTTAGGGTTTTTGATGCTTCCGAGAAGCCGTGCAGCGGCAAGGGCATGCTCGACCTTGGATGAGGAGCAAACAGCAGGAGGTTGAATGAACAAAGCAGAGTAAGGTTTGAGAGTTACGGGCCCAGATAGCCCAGATTTTGAGGCGATGCGGCGCCAGGAACGAGAACACGTGAGCGTGTGACGCGCAGTTGTAGTAGGAGAGCATCTCTGGGGTATTGCCATTAGTCCCCAGCCGCGACATCATCGATTTCACCGGATCACACTGTGGATAATGCAGGGGCAGCGAGAGTTGCTGACGGTTGTTTGTACTTCATTAGTTCCATCCCCTGCAGATTTCGGGATCGAAGTTTGGAGCCTTAGGAGGCCGAGGAATGGATTGTGCTATGGAAAAGTTATTTAAAGATTGTTCGTCCAGGAGGCAGCATCAGGTGCATTGGAGAGCACTTTTGGATAGGGACGCTGAGAGTTGGTGGCGCCGAGTTCGTCCTGCTGGACCACCGGAGCGTAGTTGATGACCTGGAGCGAGTTTCTACGATTGTTGATCGATGTACTCCATGTTGCCAGGATGAGGCCTAGAAGGTTGATCTTGTTGTGAGGGGATTACATTAGGATATCTATCATTGTGGGCATTCTCGGCGAGCGACGACTTTTGATGCAGCGATTGTGCAGGCTCGATGGATTGACCGAGGATCAGTGATCATGTCCGAGAGGGACAGAGCCGCGAAGGACCAGCTCCAGAGAGAGGCATCCAGTACGACCTGATTTGGGGACAGTCGAGTGGATCGAAGTTGCCATGATTCCAGTCTCAAGATCATGAGCCTCAGGGGAGACAGAGACTAGGAGGTTCTCGACGGTTGAGGCACCAGCGGCAGTGTCAAGCGGGGTGATATTTGCGGTGGCCGCATTCATCGCCATAGTGTGACCTCAGGCAGGGGCGATGCCTTTCATTGTAAGACCTGACTTTTATCTGGCTTTCCCCTGTCGTTTACTTGTAGCGGCGTTGAGTGAGGGGTTAACTTTTTCGTGTTTTCTGGACAGTCCGTCGGGGCTCGCGGGTATTTTAAATGCTAGAGCTCACAAAACGGAGAACGGTAGCGCGATCAGATTCGAATTCCGACTCCGGGTTCTCCCAGAATAATTTTTTTGAAGTTCGCGATCAGTTGGATTGCGCCAGAATCCGCGCCGGCGATCAGCACATTTTTCGAGGTAACCTGGACCCATCTTTTGACATCCTAATGGACTAGGGTGTGACATGGGGACTTAGGGTTTTCTTTTCGCCTTTTTTCCCTTTTGTAGCGTTAGGGCATATAGGGTGCGATCGAGAGAAAAAGAGGAACTATTATCCCCAAATCCATACCTTCTCTCTTTTCAAGACGGCGGCGTAGGGATCCAGGCGGAGGAACAGAGAGAGGAAAGGAGAGCTTTTCCGTTGCGGTGGGATCGTTCAGGCGGGGAACGGGCGATCCTCTCCTTCCTTCTCTGTTGTCTGAAGGTGAGTTTTTCCTTTTGGGCTTTTGCAGTTTCGTTCGGATTCGGCATTGTCGGGGAACGCCGCCGCCGCCGCCGCGCGCCACGCGCCGCATGAGGCTGCACCACGCGGTAGGGGCGCCGCGCGGGGCAGCCCACAGGCGGGCACCGCGCGGGCCCGTGCCGCGCGGGCCGCCCGCAGGCGGCCCTCCGCGTGGCAAAACGCGCCGTGCGGGGCCGCTCGCAGGTGGGCGCCGCGCGGGCGGGTGCCGCCGCGGGCCTGTAGGCGGTTGCGCCATGCGGCAGGCGCGCGCGCGGGCGCAAACCCACAGGCGGGAGCGACACGTGTCGTGCCGTGCGGGTTGCCTGCAGGCGGTGCGCCGCGCGGCAGGCGCGCGCCCGGGGCGCCCGCAAGTGGGCGCCGCGGGGACGGCTGCAGGCGGTGCGCCGTGCGGCAGGCGCGCCGTGCGGGCGTAACCCATAGGCGGGCGCGACACATGCCCGTGCCGTGCGGGCCGCCTATAGGCGGTGCGCCGCGCGGCAGGTGCGCCGCGCGGGCGCCGCCCGCAGGAGGGCGCCGCGCGGGCATGGCCACGCGGGCCGCTGCAGGCGATGCGCCGCGCGGCAGGAGCACGCGCGGGCGCTGCCGCAGGCGGGCACCGCGCGGGCTGGCGCCGCGGGGGCCACCTGTCAGGCGGTTGAACCGTGTGGCAGGCGCGCCAAGCTGGGCGTGCCTGCAGGAGGGCGCCGCGCGGGCTGGTGCCGTGCGGGCCGCCTGCAGGCGAAGCTACCGCGTGGCAGGTGCGCCGTGCGGGCGCTGCCTGCAGGAGGGCGCCTCGCGGGCTGGTGCCGTTCGAGCCACCTGCAGGCCGCACGCCGCGCGGCAGGCGCGCCGTGCATGGGCCGCTGCCTGCAGGAGGGCGCCGCGCGGGGTGGGGCCGCACGGGTCACCTGCAGGCGCACGCCGCGCGGGCCTGTAGGCGCGCACGTGACGGGCGTGCATGCAGGAGGGTGCCGCGCGGCTGGTGCGCGTGATTCGCTTGTAGGCCGCAAGCTGAGCAAGCAGTCGCGCCGTGCGGGGCCACCGCGACGGGTTGGGGCTGCGCGGGGCTGTCCGCAGGCTTAGTGCGCGCCGCACGGGTCGGTTGCCGTGCTCGGAACTTCGCCACGCGGAGTCTGGGATCGCGTCAGTCGTCCGTTTTCGGTCTGGAGTCGGTGTTAGTGTTCGGATCTCTTAGTCTTGACATACCCTTGTTCCTCCAGGTGTGCAGGACGTTGTGGGCTCGACGGGCGCACGGTCACGGACGGGTCGAGCGCCGGACGACACGCACGAGGTGGGTACTCTTCCGGGGATCTTGGGATTGGGCATTTATTGTTAGAAATAGCATGATTGGGCAAAGGTGAATAGTGAGTGACTATATGATTATTGAACTAACCCTGTTGCACTGTTTTTACTTATTTTTAAATATGACGCTCTTGTTTTGCTACACGCACACCGGTGGTTTGGCCACCGCAAGGGTGTGTTTTTCCAGAAAAGTGGTACGTTGGCCCGTGTACCCCACGTGACAGTGACGTAATGGGGGCCCTCGTGGGTGGGGGTGTGAGCGGTGATGCCGAGGCAGGTGCTCGGCGGGGGACACCGAGGCAGGTGCTCGGTGTGGTTGTCGAGAAAGGTGCCCGGATTCGCTTGGTATAGGGTTTTGTCACCGTTGATTGTACTTTGAGGAGGACGGTTGCTCTGGTTGTCGGGGTTTGCCTTACTTTCAGCCCTTTTTGCATATTTTGTTATTTCTAGTCACTGACTTCCCACTCCGTGACAGGTTCGTCCAGGGGCAAGTGCTAGGGCACTGGTGAGGCCGCGTGAGCGATGTTCTGTTAATTCTTAGTGACTGCAGGTACAGTTGTGTCACGCCCCGGGTGGAAACCAGAACCCGGGCTCGCCAACAGATCCGCCATGCACACGGAATTTTCCATGTACACGAAGCGTCGGTAACCTGCTCAGATATAAATGTATAATAAAAGAGCACAATATAGAGCTGAACTAAAAGAACTACATAATATCTCAGACTGGAAAAGAAATAAAAACTGTATAAAAATACAATAAACTCCCAGCTGGCCAAAGCCAGACCACAAAATAAAAGTGAACTACTACAGTCTGAGTAAAAGGGGTACAATATCTGTCTAACAGCAACTCACAGCCTCACAGGTGATCTATCTACTCAGCGATCCCCTCACCTCGATCAACTGCCGATGGCCCCGTAGCTCCCGCAGAAGACTCTGCAAAACAATGAAAAGAAAGAGAGAAAAACAATAGCGGGGGTGAGAACCACTAGTAAACCAGTAGCCTCCCCCTGTGGGTAAAGCCTCAAACTCCGACGTACCCACTAAGTCTACCAGAGGCAAAGAATGAAGAAAGTGATAAGCTATAAAACTACAGATAAGAAGGAACTACCACTAGTATGCCTCTAAATGCAGTGCCAAAATGAATGACTGTAAGTATGCATCAGTAACCGCATCTGTCCAAATAAACCCAATCTAGCCACCAGTAAAAACTGGTACCGCCTGCTGCCGCTATCATCATCGTGCAACCTGATCCGCACCAGAGTGATAGCCATGAGTCAATGCCGTCCGGTACCCACTTGGTACCCCGCACGCTTCGAAGTGGCACTCGAGGGGAGCTACCCACACGAGGAAAGTAACCAAGTCATAAGTATCATAACAGCAGGACTGGATCATGACTATGATCAAAGTGGAAAACCCCTCCACTAATGAAAACCCCAATCTGATGCAAAGGTAAACATCCGGTCAACCGCCTAATGTCCGCGGTTACCGCAATACCCCACAAGTCCACAATCTGATGAAATAACCAATATCTGGTCAACCGCCTAATATCCGCGGTTACCACAATGCCCCACAATCCATAATCAAGTACAACCTGTCCCAGACTCCAAGGTCCCGACTACACTATCCCAAACCCCTGCTCGAACCCGAGCAATATGAATCAAAAGTCAAAATGAGAAGGAGAAAGAAAACAATCATGGTTTCTCCTAAGTCAAATCCCAATATGATAGTGTAGAAATAAATAGTGGCCTATCTAGATGTCCAAACAAGCATGCAACAGTCCTCAAGAAAGATAAAAGAAAGTGTATCAAACAGTAACTCCACATGTGTATTAAATAATAGCTCCGCATAAATATAACCATCATGCTAAAATCATCAGTCAACTACACATGTATATAATCCCTGGTCCATAATAAATCTCAAAGTGGTACCCGCACATAGATAGGTCATCATGCCCCAATACTTAATCCATTTAACCAACTTTCGTAAAATCTATGTGCTACACGGCATGTTAATTATCACTATTAAAATATCTCAATGATCATGTTCCAACAACAATATTATCCCAGTAATATTTCCAACATGCTATATCCACATAATTAATCTCAAATGATAGGCTCACATTTATATCATTCAATCATGCATGGTAATCAATCAATAAGTCCAAACGGGAAATCCTCTAAATAAACTTAGTGAGTAAATCACAGTAAGAGGTAAGCAACAACTACCCACCTGAAAAGCTGACTGTCCAAATCCCACAGCTGAAAATACCAGGAAATCCAAATCTCCTACTCCAAGGGGTCCAGTAATACCCGCAACTCTCCTGGGTACAACATATAGTCCATAAATCCCAAAAACTACCCCCGCATACACATACAGAAATCAGTCCCAAAGATGCCCTTATTTCACCTGCTGAAAATGCCCAGAAAATTCCAATAAAAATATCACAGCGATCTTCGCGTCGATACCTTCGAAACAAGCACCTGCACGTCCAAATCCGAGTTCTGTAGGTCAAGATATAAATTCGACAAGGTAACCATCCCTAAAGAATCCTCCAAAAAAAAACTGTAGCACTTAACTCTGGAGAAACAGTGATTTCTCACTTTCAGGAAATTTACAAAATTCCAAGAAAAATACGGTGACGTTCCTTGCGACGAGTAGATCAAAATCGACTCCTTAAACGCCTCGATCCGATGTTCCTACGCCAAGATATAAAATCAACAATCCCATGCTGTCCAGGAAATCCATCACAGAAAATGGGGTCAAAAGATGCCTCGGGAACCGTGCCAAAAACCCAAAATGAAGCGAAACGATCAACACGGAAATCGAAGCCTTACCTCTCAGGAACTCGCTGTCGAATAAATCGTCCAAAAATTCGTCCTGGTTTGCGCACAGGAAAATTCTGACTGAACTGCGACGGAAATGGACCGAAAAAGAGGAAACGTCGAAGCGCGCCGCGTCGCAGATGACTCGCTGTTGGCAACTCCAAAAATTCCAAAACTTCCTAGAGAGATGGAGGACAGAGAGAGGAAGAAGTCTTCTTAAGGCCGCACCCCTAGATTCTCTCTCTAAAACTCGGGAAAGGCAGAAGGAAAGAGGGGTGGTGGGCTATTTATAGCCCACCAAACATTCGGGCGCACCCCCGAATTCGGGCGCCCGAATGGGCCGCAGCCCGGACCGCGACCAGCGCCCGGAATCACCCGGGCGCGCCACGTCACACCCGAACAGCGAACAGTGGCGCCCGCGAGTCGGGCGCCGCGTGTTCCCGCTCGAACACCGCACCAGCGGCGCCCGCCAATGGCTGGGCGCCACGTGTCGCACGTGGGCGGCGCCTCGCCCGCCACCCGGGCTGCTCTCGCCAACCGGCTGCCGACATGTGTCCCATGTGGTCCACGGGGCGCACGAGCCCGGTCCACGCGCCGGGTCTTCCGGATCCTGTCGGCCAATCACGGAATGCCACGTGTCACAGCCGCCGCCGCCTCCTTTGACGCCATCCAACCAATCAGAGGCTGCTACGTGGCATTCAGCATCTTCGGTGCTCCCGGTGCACGCCTATTCTGTGGACCGCCCGCCTGCGCGCCTGCCCGCGCTGCCCGCGGCCCTGCTCCGCCGCTGCGCCTCTGTTCTCCGCCGTGCGCCGCCGCTCGCCGCCTGCCGCCGGTCGCCGGAACAGTATTTTCCGGCGGCCGGAGTTACTGTTCCGATGAATAGTGTTTTTGGCGCCGAAAATAAAGTGAATACACCATTTTGATCATTTTCGCGCGCTGAGTCCAAATCCGCTGTCCGATTTTCCAAATTCTCATCCGAAATTTTGCCGAAAGCCCTCGGAAAGGCCCACTTGATCCGATTTTCACGCCGGGTCCATTTTAAAAATCCAATTTCGATTCTACAAGCTCCATAACACTGTGTGAGCTTCCTATTGTCACTGATTAAGCCGCAAAAGCTTCTACAAAAGTCCGGGTCATCACATCCTCCCCCACTAAAAAGAGTTTCTTCCTCGAAACTAAACTAAACAGCATCCGATAGTACGATGCCTCACCTAAGTAGGGGTAGGTGTCCATCATCTCCGACTCCAGCCCCCAAAGCTGTCTGCAAGCTCCTTCAAAAACGTGAAGCAAACCTCTAGCTCGAGCCGCCATATCTCTTCTAGCATCCCTGGTACACGTACACCTCCTGGTACACGAACACCTCCTGGTCACTATCCTCACGGCACAATCGATCATCGTGAAGTACCGAGCCTGCCCATCCATCCCGAGCATCCTATTCATGTCCCGCAGCCATCAGGTCTGCTTGTAAAATCTAGGACTCAATCTACACCGGGTAGGACCAATGACACTCCTCCATGTGCAAAATATGATCGGGAATCTGACCCTCCCGTGCACGTGGTAACCATCCTACCCCTAACCCAGGCAATGATGCCAATATACTCCTAAGAAATGACTAGGATGCTCAAATGCAATACAAAGCAAAATCTAATGCCAGGAGGTAAAATAATACCTGTCACCACATGATCGGCTGCTGTAAAGTCCTCCACCTGAGCGGCATATACCCGACCGCTCTGAGCCGGTGGCCAGTGATCAGAAGAGTGGAAGGGAGGTGACCTGCTCACTGGAGCAAAAGACTGCTGAGCTGACATCCTCTGTCGAAATGCACTAGGAGCCGAGGCTGAAGATGGTGCCGTGGAAGTCGATAGGGGGCATGAAGCTCGAACGTGGCCTGACTGTCCACACTTATAACAACGACCCCACCTCAGATCACAGGTGTGAGACAGATGAGGTTCTCCACAGAAAATACATCTGTCACGACGTCGTGGTTGCTGCTGCGGCTGCTGCTGTTGCTGCCTCTGGGGTCCACCAGACTCTCGTTGCTCAGAATGCCCTTGGCCATGAGACTGAGGCCGCGACGGTCGTGGCGGTCTCCAAGAACTAGCCTGTCCTCCATCATCAGGTGCTGGTCGCTTCCTCTCAGAACTCTGTGCGACCGACCCGCTCCTCCTGGCAATCTTCGTGTTGCCCTGCTCCACCCACAGTGCCTGCTCAACGGCTTCACCAAGGGTCTGTAGCCTCCGAGCGTGCACCAGGGTATAGATCTCAGGTCGAAGACCAGACTCGAACAACTCGACCTCATGCGGTCCATCACGGGCAACGAAAGGCACGCAGTTAAGCAACTGCATAAACTCCTGGTAGTACTCCTGCACCGATTTGTCCTCCAGCTTCCGTTTCACGCTCCCAGAAAAGTACGTTCCAAGTAGCATATGCCGGAACTCGGACCAGGGCAGCTGTCGTGTGGTCTGGAACTCCGCTGGCTCCACCCGACGCCACCATGCGTCAGCATCCCCCTCGAGACAATGCACTGCCATGTGCACTCTGTACTTTGGGTCGATGAAGAAATCCCTAAACAGTTTCTCCATCGAAGATAACCAAGCCTCCGTATCCCACGGTCGCGCGTTCTGCCCCGAGAATCTAGGCGGTCCATACTGGCAGAACTTGGTGAGCTTCTCCGCGATATACTCCTCCTGAGAAGGGGTCAAAGGCTGGGCCGCTCCTCGAGCCCCACTACTCGATGATGGCGCCGTCGGCACACGAAGTGGTACAGGTGGTACAGGGGCCTCCAAAACAGTCGGGGACGGCGCCGCCTCTCTCTGGGCTACAAGCTGGTCAATCCTCTGCTCCTGCCGACGGGTATGCTCCGCCAATTGGGCCACCATGGCCCTCAGCTCACTCAACTCCGAAGATCCGGTCTGCTCCGGCTCCTCAGGGGGTGTAAGGGTACCCCGAGTAGTCATCCGACGTCGGGGAGGCATCCTGCCAACAGAAAACACAAGTCAGGACGTAACCACGCACGACCCAATCTAGCGAAAGTCAAAGACATCCCCCTATTTCTGTAGCTTTATGTTGTCTGCAGCCAACATAACCGTTCACAGAAACAAGATATGTCGATCCCTCTTCCCTCATCGGAAGAGTCAAATAACCCAATCACCGACTTTCGCCAAAAACATCACGTCTCTCACACCCTATCATCCTAGGGTCCAACATAAGCCTAGGGTTTTCTAAGTCCCAACTGACCTATCCCTAAGCTCTGATACCAACTTAATCTGTCACGCCCCGGGTGGAAACCAGAACCCGGGCTCGCCAACAGATCCGCCACGCACATGGAATTTTCCATGTACACGAAGTGTCGGTAACCTGCTCAGATATAAATGTATAATAAAAGAGCACAATACAGAGCTGAACTAAAAGAACTACATAATATCTCAGACTGGAAAAGAAATAAAAACTGTATAAAAATACAATAAACTCCCAGCTCACCAAAATAATACACCCAGCTGGCCAAAGCCAGACCACAAAATAAAAGTGAACTACTACAGTCTGAGTAAAAGGGGTACAATATCTGTCTAACAGCAACTCACAGTCTCACAGGTGATCTATCTACTCAGCGATCCCCTCACCTCGATCAGCTGCCGATGGCCCCGCAGCTCCCGCAGAAGACTCTGCAAAACAAGGAAAAGAAAGAGAGAAAAACAACAGCGGGGGTGAGAACCACTAGTAAACCAGTAGCCTCCCCCTGTGGGTAAAGCCTCAAACTCCGACGTACCCACTAAGTCTACCAGAGGCAAAGAATGAAGAAAGTGATAAGATATAAAACTACAGATAAGAAGGAACTACCACTAGTATGCCTCTAAATGCAGTGCCAAAATGAATGACTGTAAGTATGCATCAGTAACCGCATCTGTCCAAATAAACCCAATCTAGCCACCAGTAAAAACTGGTACCGCCTGCTGCCGCTATCATCATCGTGCAACCTGATCCGCACCAGAGTGATAGCCATGAGTCAATGCCGTCCGGTACCCACTTGGTACCCCGCACGCTTCGAAGTGGCACTCGAGGGGAGCTACCCACACGAGGAAAGTAACCATGTCATAAGTATCATAACAGCAGGACTGGATCATGACTATGATCAAAGTGGAAAACCCCTCCACTAAAGAAAACCCCAATCTGATGCAAAGGTAAACATCCGGTCAACCGCCTAATGTCCGCGGTTATCGCAATACCCCACAAGTCCACAATCTGATGAAATAACCAATATCTGGTCAACCGCCTAATATCTGCGGTTACCACAATGCCCCACAATCCATAATCAAGTACAACCTATCCCAGACTCCAAGGTCCCGACTACACTATCCCAAACCCCTGCTCGAACGCGAGCAATATGAATCAAAAGTCAAAATGAGAAGGAGAAAGAAAACAATCATGGTTTCTCCTAAGTCAAATCCCAATATGATAGTGTAGCAATAAATAGTGGCTTATCTAGATGTCCAAACAAGCATGCGACAGTCCTCAAGAAAGATAAAAGAAAGTGTATCGAACAGTAACTCCACATGTGTATTAAATAATAGCTCCGCATAAATATAACCATCATGCTAAAATCATCAGTCAACTACACATGTATATAATCCCTGGTCCATAATAAATCTCAAAGTGGTACCCGCACATAGATATGTCATCATGCCCCAATACTTAATCCATTTAACCAACTTTCATAAAATCTATGTGCTACACGACATGTTAATTATCACTATTAAAATATCTCAATGATCATGTTCCAACAACAATATTATCCCAGTAATATTTCCAACATGCTATATCCACATAATTAATCTCAAATGATAGGCTCGCATTTATATCATTCAATCATGCATGGTAATCAATCAATAAGTCCAAACGGGGAATCCTCTAAATAAACTTAGTGAGTAAATCACAGTAAGAGGTAAGCAACAACTACCCACCTCAAAAGCTGGCTGTCCAAATCCCACAGCTGAAAAAACCAGGAAATCCAAATCTCCTACTCCAAGGGGTCCAGTAATACCCGCAACTCTCCTGGGTACAACATAAAGTCCATAAATCCCAAAAACTACCCCCGCATACACATACAGAAATCAGTCCCAAAGATACCCTTATTTCACCTGTTGAAAATGCCGAGAAAATTCCAATAAAAATATCACAGCGATCTTCGCGTCGATACCTTCGAAACGAGTACCTGCACGTCCAAATCCGAGTTCTGCAGGTCAAGATATAAATTCGACAAGGTAACCATCCCTAAAGAATCCTCCAAAAAAAAACTGTAGCACTTAACTCTGGAGAAACAGAGATTTCTCACTTTCGGGAAATTCAGAAAATTCCAAGAAAAATACGGGGACGTTCCTTGCGACGAGTAGATCAAAATCGACTATTTAAACGCCTCGATCCGATGTTCCTACGCCAAGATATAAAATCAACAAGCCCATGCTTTCCAGGAAATCCATCACAGAAAATGGGGTCAAAAGATGCCTCGGGAACCGTGCCAAAAACCCAAAATGAAGTGAAATGTTCAACACGGAAATCGAAGCCTTACCTCTCAGGAATACGCTGTCGAAGAAATCGTCCAAAAATTCCTCCTGGTTTGCGTACAGGAAAATTCGGACTGAACTGCGACGGAAATGGACCGAAAAAGAGGAAACGTCGAAGCGCGCCGCGTCGCAGATGACTCGCTGTCGGCAACTCCAAAAATTCCAAACCTTCCTAGAGAGATGGAGGGCAGAGAGAGGAAGAAGTCTTCTTAAGGCCGCAACCCCAGATTCTCTCTCTAAAACTCGGGAAAGGCAGAAGAAAAGAGGGGTGGTGGGCTATTTATAGCCCACCAAACATTCGGGCGCACCCCCGATTTCGAGCGCCCGAATGGGCCGCAGCCCGGCCCGCGACCAGCGCCCGGAATCACCCGGGCGCGCCACGTCACCCCCGAACAGCGAACAGCGGCGCCCGCGAGTCGGGCGCCGCCGCGTGTTCCCGCTCGAACACCGCACCAGCAGCGCCCGCCAATGGCTGGGCGCCACGTGGCGCACGTGGGCGGCGCCTCGCCCTCCACGCGGGCGGCGCCCGCCAACCGGCTGCCGACACGTGTCCCACGTGGTCCACGGGGCGCACTAGCCCGGTCCACGCGCCGGGTCTTCCGGATCCTGTCGGCCAATCAGGGAATGCCACGTGTCACAGCCGCCGCCGCCTCCTTTGACGCCGTCCAACCAATCAGAGGCTGCTACGTGGCATTCAGCATCTTCGGTGCTCCCGGTGCACGCCTATTCTGTGGACCGCCCGCCTACGCGCCTGCCCGCGCCCGCCCGCGCCTGCCCGCGCTGCCCGCGGCCCTGCTCCGCCGCTGCGCCACTGTTCTCCGCCGTGCGCCGCCGCTCGCCGCCTACCGCCGCTCGCCGGAACAGTATTTTCCGGCGGCCGGAGTTACTGTTCCGGTGAACAGTGTTTTTGGCGCCGAAAATAAAGTGAATACACCATTTTGATCGTTTTCGCGCGCTGAGTCCAAATCCGCTGTCCGATTTTCCAAATTCTCATCCGAAATTTTCCCGAAAGCCCCCGGAAAGGCCCACTTGATTCGATTTTCGCGCCGGGTCCATTTTAAAAATCCAATTTCGATTCTACAAGCTCCATAACACTGTGTGAGCTTCCTATAGTCACTGATTAAGCCGCAAAAGCTTCTACAAAAGTCCGGGTCATCACAAGTTGACTCTTCCTTCTTTGTCATTTTATTATTCATGTTAGCTAGATGTGGATTGCGATACCCTCGTGGGGTCGTTGTGGATGTTGGACAATTGGTATAACTTTAGACGAATATGATTCTCAATTCTCTTCTTGGCCGTTTTCAAAGTACAAATAAGAAACAGAGAAATCATTGCGAAAACCGTTTTCAAAACATGGGTGTCGTGTGGGCACCATTTCCAAATTCTGTGGATTTATTCGATTTCAAAAATGGCTTTACAAACCTGGCATCGGGTGTGTGCCGTATTTAAAACCCTGTGGATTTATGTGATTTCGAAAATAGTTTTGTAAAACCTGGGTGTCGTGTGGACACCGTTTTTAAACCCTGTGGTTTTATCCTTTCAAACCGACGGCCTCTTTCTCATCTGTGGAATACAGTGTTTTATACGTTGTGAATGGTTGTATGTGTTTGAGACTCGAGCTAATGTGGTTAAAGGTTGTATGTGATGTACTTTGTAGTTGAGACACCGTGCATATACAAAGGAGACTCTGTCCGTTTGCAGAGTGAATTTGTATATGCGGCGGGTCTGGGCACGCACCGGGGGCGGAATTGTTTTCAAAAAAAAAAAGGTTATTACACTGATTTAGGGGGCATCGGTGGCTCCTCTTCCGCGCGTATAAACCCCCGGGGCGTGACAGATTAAGATGGTATCAGAGAGAGAACTTTAACCACAATAGTCGGGGCCAAACATCCACGGGGCGCAATACTCTAGCTACTGATTAATGAAATGAACATTGTGTAGACAAGTAGAACGCGAGTGCTCGTGGGGGAGGGGGAATTAGGATAATTCCTTTTAGTGCCAGCGCTTGAGGTGTTACTTTAGTTTAGTCTAGATGTAACCGGTTTTGTGCTTGTGTTCAGATAATGGCCAGAACTAGATCTACCACCGAGGACGCAGGGGCGGACGCAGCGGCGTCGGCGACCGCGGAGAACCAGCTCCTGAGACAGCAGTTACGGGAGATGGCAGGGCAGCTGGCAACCCTTACGGACCACGTGCGCCAACTGACCTAGCAGCAGCAGCAGCCCGCTGCGACGGTGGTAGTCACCCAGGGCCCTTCTCCGGGGCCAACTACACCAGCAACGGGACCGCCGGTGATGGAGGCCGAGACGGGGGCTGCCCCAGCCCGGGCCGTGGCACCCGAGGTACAGTCAGCCCAACAGACGGTGCCAGAGGTAGCCCATTCAGCAGCCGCAGTTGGATCGACGCCGGGAACTTCAGCCAGAGACACCCCAGTGGAGACCGGGGTGAGGCCTTCTTCTGTCATGGCCGCTATTGCCACGGGGGAGGGGTCTGCTCCGCCGACTGAGCGGGATCGCATGCGCGCCAACCTAGCAGACTTCAAGAAGTACGACCCGCCGACGTTTTAGGGGGAGACGACGGACCCCTGGGTCATGGAGAAGTGGGTGGACACAATGGAGAAGCTGTTTGAAGACTTACTGATGGAAGAACACGAGCGGGTTCCCCTGGCCGTCCACTTTCTCGAGGGGAATGCCCGCATCTGGTGGAAGACGGTACGCCCTGACTCCGCAAAGGGTACCGCCCTCCCATCGTGGACCACCTTTAAGCGAGAGCTGTTCGGGGCGTTCTTGTGACGCCCCACTTCCCAGGGGGTCACCCATCCTAGAACTACTCTAGCTCTAGCACGCTTAACTCTCATGTTCCTCTTGGATCTTGCTACCATCCAAAATGCTATAGCCGGGTTAGAGATTTAGTCCTATTATATCATTTATATAGAGGACTAATCCAAATTCCGGGGTGTCACATTCTTCCCCCCTTTAAGCCCTGACGTCCACGTCAGGCTCAAGCACACTCATAAGCACCAGGCGATGTGAGACTCGTCTCGCTAGCCTTAGCCGACCTTGTGGGGAGCTGCACTCCACCCACAACGGTCATTAGCCGGGGAGCCTCGCTCTACCCGCTATATAACCCTGGCTCAGCCGAGACTCATCTCACATTTCCGGCTGGTGAATGTCTCTGTTACCAACTGTGACGCCCCACTTCCCAGGGGGTCACCCATCCTAGAACTACTCTAGCTCTAGCATGCTTAACTCTCACGTTCCTCTTGGATCTTGCTACCATCCAAAATGCTATAGCCGGGTTAGAGATTTAGTCCTATTATATCATTTATATAGAGGACTAATCCAAATTCCGGGGTGTCATAGTTCTTCACCAACAGCGTCAAGAAACAACTGGAAGATGATCTGAACCACATCAGGCAGGGAAACCGAATCGTCATGGAATACCAATGGGAGTTCATGAGACTGGCGAACTGCGTCCCTTTCGTCATACGCGACGAGTCTCACAAGGCCCAACTGTTCGTGGACGGACTGCGTAGCGACATCTTTCAAGTGGTGGACGCGGCGGATTTGCATACGTTCCAAAAGTTGGTCGACCGGGCCACCATTGTGGAGTGTGGCTTTGCCGTTACACGCGCTCGAGGGGATGGCCCTTCTCGTCAGGAGGACAGGAAGCGGTCTCAGCCATTTTCCGGGGGAGGCTCTTCCGGTGGGAGTCGACCCTCCAAATGGTGGAGGCCCCAGCAAAGGACTAGGAGCGCACCTTCGAGAGGACAGAGATCAGACGATAGGCCTTGCGTTATCTACGGCGGGGCACATCGAGTAACAGAGTGCTCCAAGAGGCAGGACCACTATTTCCGGTATGGCAAGCAGGGGCATTTCTGTTTCAACTGCCCCATGAACCAAGGCGCAGCATCTTCAGCGGCCTCCGCGCCAGCACCTCAGCACGCGGGGCGAGGGAAAGCCCCAATGACATCGGCCCCCAGACCACCAGCACCTCGACCAGCAGGGGACAGACCGCCACAATCAGGAGGCCGGGTCTACTCGATGAACCACCAGGAGGCGTACCCGTCTGAGGACGTCGTCGCAGGTATCACTCTTATTTCCGTTTACCGTGCTAGAACCCTCTTTGATACCGGAGCAACCCACTCGTTTATGTCTTGTGATTTTGCACTGTCACATGGTTTTGAGGAGAGACCCCTATCTAGTGTTTTGTCTGTCCAAACCGCGAGGGGACCCTTGGAGGCCCGCAACCTTATACCGTCCTGCTCAATAAGGTTGGGGAGGCTTTCTTGCCCTTGGGATTTGGTGGTCATCCCACTCAAGGAGTACGACGTAGTACTCGGAATGGATTGGCTCACGTGGTATCAAGCGGTGATCGACTGCGAGAAGCGCCAGGTGCGACTGCAATACCCAGAGTTTCCGGAGAACGTGTACTTAGCACGCAAGAGCGTTTCCTTTTCCTCCATCATTCCAACATCGCGAGCCAGGAAATTGATCGAGGGAGGGTGCGTGGCCTACTTGGCGTCGGTGGGCTTGGCCACGAGACCCTCTGCGGCACTCTCCGACATCCCGGTTGTGAGGGACTTCCCTGATGTCTTCCCTACCGAACTGCCGGGGATGCCCCCCGAGCGGGAAGTTGTCTTTCCGATCGAGCTTCCACCCGGCACCCGATCGATCACGAAGGCCCCCTACAGAATAATGGCCTTTGCTGAACTGAAGGAACTTAAGGTGCAACTTGAAGACCTTCTGGACAAAGGATTCATCAGAACGAGTGTGTCACCTTGGGGCGCACCGGTACTCTTCGTGCGTAAGAAGGACGGAAGCTTGCGGCTGTGTATCGACTACCGGGAGATAAATAAGGTCACCGTGAAGAACAAGTACCCCTTGTTACGGCTTTTTGTGTTGGCATATTTCGTGAGTTGAGTCAGAGTCTTGAAGTGATCAAATTGTCAATCAGCAATCGAAGACTTAGAGAAGATTCAACAAGAGCTCAAGTTGACACTCAGTGTTTTGAGTCTTGAAGATTGAAGTTGAAGAATTGTGAATCATATACATCAATCTTAAGGAAAAAGGATTCGGAATGATTAGGTACGTTTAACTAAATAATTTTGGTGATCCGAATACATTTGTGTAGTTTAGAAACACTTGGATAAGTTTTCATTGCTTAAAAATCAAAAACTGGACAAATTGGATGTTCAGAGTCCGGATTAGAATTCCAGTCCTGAACCAGTCCGGATCAGAATTCCAATCAGGACCCCGAACTATTTTTTTCAGGAAAATTGCTGAAAAAAAGATGACAGTTCTGAACCAGTCCGGATCAGAATTCCAGTCCGGACGGAAATCCACGGTCCGGACCCCGAACCTTGTTTTTTCAGGAATTGCTGAAAAAAGACGACAGTCCTGAACCAGTCCGGACCGTCGTGCGGGAAAATTTCTGTTAAGTCAGTTTTTGATGCTTATCTCTTTCCAAAGGTTTCTAAACTATAAATAGACACTTAGGGTTTCTCAAGAACTACCGATTAATTAATAAAACACTTGAGAGCAACCCTAGAGGCTAGGTTTTTTATCGTTCTTCTTTTAGCCTCTTTTAGGTCAATTCGACGGTTCTTCCAAGATCTATCTTTTGTCGAATTGATCTAATCTTTGCTTAGAGATTCCTTCTACGGTTCCTCAATGATAATCTAAGCAAAGGATCACCATCGAAGCTTTTATCAAGTTTGCGTCGTGGATTCGACGTAGCATCGTGGATTCGATGTGTTGAAGGCGTTTCGTGGATTCGAAACGTGTGCTCGTGGATTCGAGTGGCGTTCGTGGATTCGAACGTGTGCAGTGGACGTGCAATCGGTGAGCGCAAGGTCCGAAGAAGTTGAAGGAGGGGTTGAGTCCGTGGAGTCGGTAATCACCTTGTTATTCTTCTATTCTTAGTGGATTGTTATTGCGTGTTGGTCCCGTGGTTTTTCTCCTGGATTGGAGTTTCCACGTATATCTCGGTGTGCTATTTTTATTTTTCGCATTGGTTTTTATTTTGCACTGAGATTGGTTTTATAAGTATTACACCTATTCACCCCCCCTCTAGTTGTTTGATAGTACCTATTTAGATCCTTGTGGATCCTTAAATATATTAAAAACCTACAAGTGGTATCGGAGCGGATTTTAGGTTTATCTATCATGTCGGGTGGAAGTGGTAATATTTATAGACCTTATCTTTTTTATGGGACTAATTATGCTTATTGGAAAGTGCGGATAAGAGCTTTTCTCATCGCAATTGATGAGCGGGTATGGCAATCCGTGGAATACGGTTGGGTGCATCCTGTTGAGGAAGTAGGAAATTCTACTACCCCAAAACCTCGCTTTAGATGGTCCAAAGAGGAATTCGAAAGTTCTTCTTACAATGGGAAAGGTATGAACGCTTTATTTAATTCTCTTTCCTCGACTGAGTTCACACGAATTTCCGCGTGTGAAACCGCGAAAGAAATTTGGCATATTCTCAAAGTTACACATGAGGGTACTAATATAGTAAAAATTCAAAAGCTCCAGATGCTTACAAGTCAATTTGACTCTATTCATATGGATGAGCATGAATTGTTTACATATTATTATACTAGACTTCAAGATGTGATCAATACTTGTGCTAATTTTGGAGAAAAGATCCCGGAGTCGAGAATTGTAAGAAAGATACTTCGGACTCTTCTGTAACGGTTTAGGGCAAAGGTTATCGCCATTGAAACCGTTAGTCATCCGAATGAGATGAGAGTAGAGGAATTAGTAGGTGCTTTGCAAACTTATGAAACGACTTTTCCTACTAATCAAGTTTCTTCCAAGTCTTCTTCTAAGCTTACAGGTATTGCATTCAAATCAACAAAGGAAGAAGATAGCGAATCAAGTTCCGACGATGAAATCTCTTTTGCCGATTTTGAAGAACAATTGGCGCGAATTGTAAAGAAATTTCGTCGGAAATTTTGGAAGAATCGAACTGATGGATCTTAATTCACGAAACCATCTAAAGGATCATCAGGTTCTAAATCCTCTAACCTCAAAGGCTTTGCAAAACCTTCTAAAGAAAAAGAATAAGATAATTTCGAAGGGGAAATCCAATGTTATAGATGCAAAGGCTACGGCCATATTTCAACGGATTGTCCTTCTCCGAAATCATATATAAAGAAGGCTTTGCAAGCGAAAACTTGGGACGATTCTACTTCTAATGAATCGACCTCAAGTAAAGAGGAAAAAGTCGTTGCCTTACATGCCTCTCATATTCCCTCTTCTAATGTTTGCTTATCATCTTTAATCACTGACTCTATTCCTTTGATTTTGCATGAAACATTAACATCCGGCGGAGAGTCATCAAGTGAGGGGGAGTCGGACGAAGAAGAACTCGTTGAGGCATATCAACAGCTTCTTACGGAATCAAAGAAGATGGCCAAACATATTAAGAAGTTGAGGAAGCAACGACTTGAGATTCAAGACGAGAATCATGCTTTAAAGATAAAACTTCATGATCTCGAGGAGGAACAAGGACGTTTATTGGATAACAATAAAATCCTCCAAGAAAAGCTAAACCAATCGGAGACAAACGCTAAATCATATATGGACAAGATTGGTTTTCTAGAAAAATAGTTTGAGGAGATTCATGTCACCAACCAAGCATTGACCAAGCAAGTTCATCAACTTAAATCCGACATACAAAGGCTTTCTACCGGTTCCAAGAAACTTGACTGTATGTCCGGATTAGGTCAAACAAACAAGGTTGGTTTGGGATTTAAAAAGAACCAAACTGTGAAGGCTTCAAGTTCCACAACTAAATTGAAAGGAAGAACTTGTCACCAATGTGGACTTGAAGGACACTTGATGAAGACGTGCCCAAAAAAGAGAAAGAAGAATTCTTCGGCAACTTCATCTACGGAGCGAACTCAACGGAATCAAAAGACACATCAAATCAATGGAGTTCACTCAAACCACCAAAGGTCCGAGCCACAACATCAATCATACAAGTGGATCATTGCGAGGCAAAGACCTAAGGTGGACCAACAGTCGAAGCTATCAACTCCCGGCCACAATGAATCAAGACAACCCAAAATTCGACAATTTTGGAAACGGAAAGGTGATATCTTTCCTTGTCTTAAGTTCTAAATAGCTTATGACTGTATGTAATGCTTTGATTGGTTTTCCTTTCATATTTTTCTGAATCTCTGCATTACATGTTTTCAATGCTCTTCGTTTTTATGTTTTGTTTTTGAACAAAAGGGTTTTAACGAACAAGTGCATTGAATAAAAAGGGTTTCACTTTCAATCACTCCAATTTAATTTTATATGAATTATCAACTTTACTCCATAATCATAATTCTTGAAGATATTTCATTATAGGAGTTTTTGATAATTATATTCATCAAATTTTAGTAATCATGTGTGATTTTTAGATGCTTAATCTATCTCGGTTGTGTGAGTTCTTTGTGATAAACATGAGACAACCGATAGACTAAAATTTGGGATTTAATTCTTTCACATAAGAGATTGTATTTTCTTACAAGGGTAATGAAATGATTTGCAAAAGATGTGGAAAGAGTTACATCCAAAAGGAGTGTGAAAACTACCACCACATGTTGGAAAGAGCTGCTACCCCGGTCGTCCGGTTTGTGTGTGAAGCTACCACATGTTTTGATGCTTGAAAAATATTTTTTTTTGAAATTTTTAGTTGAAGCATTCGGAGATTTAAATTCAAAGTTCTTATTTTGAACAATCTCCTGGTTGGTATAAGGTGGGATAGTTGAAAGATGCTCAAAGAGCCACCCTTAGGTATTTTAGTGCTTATCTCAAATTTGAAAGGATAAAATTCAAAATTGATGTCATTTGAAAATCTCTGTAAGTCATCTTTGTAAATCCGTTACATCTTGATAGACTTTGGATCTGAAGATTATTTTTGATGACTTGTGTTTGACGTATATAATATGAAAAACGGTTTATAATGTCTTATCTTTGTTTTTCATGATTTCGGAGTAAATCTTTTTAATTTTTGTAAAATTAATTGGATTGAATGACATCTATGTGATCTCATATTATTTTCAAGCACTTAAATTGTTTTCTTGATGGAATGCAAATCGGTATTTGAAAGATTTCAAAATTTGGATTTGTTTCAAGAATTTTTGTGATTTTTGCCTTCGAGGACCGGTACGAAATCTGCGTTTTTGTTATATACCGGAACTGAGCTTTTATCTCTCTTTCTCTATGAACTAATGCTGTTAGTGATTTCTTTTTGCCTATATTCACTGTTTGACAATTTATGACAAAAAGGGGGAGAACAGAGATGGGGGGAGAACAGAGATGCTCAAGATAGGGGGAGAAAAAAAAAAGAGATGATGAAAAAGGAGCCGAAAAACAAAAAAAACCAAAAGGACGAATCAAATGTAGGATATAACTTTAATTTCTGACAACTGACTTTTGATTTGTTTGGAGTTTTGTTTTACAGGATCTACATCACTTTAAGCCTCCAAGTCCTAAGTCATAGAGTTTGTTCTAAGATTGGTTCAAATGTAATTTTTGTTTATTGGATCTTTCACGCAAAGAAAGTCAATGTTTTGGTGATAACATTGAGTTTCAATTTTTTGGTTTAAGATGAGTGTCTTGAGCGTTTTATGTATTTATGGGTTTTGTCACGAAATTACCAAAGGGGGAGATTGTTACGGCTTTTTGTGTTGGCATATTTCGTGAGTTGAGTCGGAGTCTTGAAGTGATCAAATTGTCAATCAGCAATCAAAGACTTAGAGAAGATTCAACAAGAGTTCAAGTTGACACTCAGTGTTTTGAGCCTTGAAGATTGAAGTTGAAGAATTGTGAATCATATACATCAATCTTAAGGAAAATGGATTCGGAATGATCAGGTACGTTTAACTAAATAATTTTGGTGATCCGAATACATTTGTGTAGTTTAGAAACACTTGGATAAGTTTTCATTGCTTAAAAATCAAAAACTGGACAAATTGGATGTTCAGAGTCCGGATCAGAATTCCAGTCCTGAACCAGTCCGGATCAGAATTCCAGTCCGGACCCCGAACTATTTTTTTCAGGAAAATTGCTGAAAAAAAGACGACAGTCCTGAACCAGTCCGGATCAGAATTCCTGTCCGGACTGAAATCCACGGTCCGGACCCCGAACCTTGTTTTTTCAGGAATTGCTAAAAAAAGACTACAGTCCTGAACCAGTCCGGACCGTCGTGCGGGAAAATTTCTGTTAAGTCAGTTTTTGATGCTTATCTCTTTCCAAAGGTTTCTAAACTATAAATAGACACTCAGGGTTTCTCAAGAACTACCGATTAATTAATAAAACACTTGAGAGCAACCCTAGAGGCTAGGTTTTTTATCGTTCTTCTTTTAGCCTCTTTTAGGTCAATTCGACGGTTCTTCCAAGATCTATCTTTTGTCGAATTGATCTAATCTTTGCTTAGAGATTCCTTCTACGGTTCCTCAATGATAATCTAAGCAAAGGATCACCATCGAAGCTTTTATCAAGTTTGCGTCGTGGATTCGACGTAGCATCGTGGATTCGATGTGTTGAAGGCGTTTCGTGGATTCGAAACGTGTGCTCGTGGATTCGAGTGGCGTTCGTGGATTCGAACGTGTGCAGTGGACGTGCAATCGGTGAGCGCAAGGTCCGAAGAAGTTGAAGGAGGGGTTGAGTCCGTGGAGTCGGTAATCACCTTGTTATTCTTCTATTCTTAGTGGATTGTTATTGCGTGTTGGTCCCGTGGTTTTTCTCCTGGATTGGAGTTTCCACGTATATCTCGGTGTGCTATTTTTATTTTTCGCATTGGTTTTTATTTTGCACTGAGATTGGTTTTATAAGTATTACACCTATTCACCCCCCCCTCTAGTTGTTTGATAGTACCTATTTAGATCCTTGTGGATCCTTAAATATATTTAAAACCTACACCCCTTACCCAGGATTGATGACCTCTTCGATCAGTTAAGGGGAGCGATAGTCTTCTCCAAGATTGATTTTGCAGTCAGGCTACCATCAGCTCAGAGTGCAAGACGAGGATATTCCGAAGACGGCTTTCCGGACCCGGTATGGCCACTATGAGTTCACTGTAATGCCGTTCGGGCTTACCAACGCCCCAGTGGTATTTATGGACATGATGAACAGAGTTTTCAAGCCCTTCCTGGATCGGTTCGTGGTGGTCTTCATCGACGACATCCTGATTTATTCGCCCACTGATGAGGAGCACGAGGAGCATCTACGGATCGTTCTACAGACGCTCAGGGAGCAGAGGTTGTTTGCCAAACTCAAGAAATGCGAGTTTTGGCTTCGCGAGGTGGGGTTTCTGGGGCACGTCATCTCAGCTGCGGGACTTGCGGTGGACCCAAAGAAGGTGGAGTCGGTGACCGACTGGCCCCAACCGACTACGGTAACGGAGGTCCGCAGCTTCCTGGGTCTTGCAGGATATTACAGACGTTTCGTCGAGGGCTTCTCAAAGATCGCAACCCCCCTAAACCGCCTGACTCGGAAAGGAGAAAAATTCATTTGGACGGCCCAATGCCAAGAAAGTTTCGAGGAGCTCAAGAGGAGGCTAACCAGGGCACCGGTGCTGGCGCTACCGACGCCTGGAGAGGATTTTGAAGTTTACTGCGACGCTTCACGAGTCGGATTGGGGGGCGTACTGATGCAACAAGGGAAAGTGATAGCCTATGCCTCAAGACAGCTTAAGGAATACGAACGGAACTACCCGACACACGACCTAGAGCTTGCCGCAGTCGTCTTCGTTCTGAAGCTTTGGAGGCACTATCTCTTTGGTGTCCACTGTAACGTGTTCTCGGACCACCAAAGCCTTAAGTACCTTTTCACCCAGAAAGAGCTGAACCTACGGCAGAGACGGTGGTTGGAGTTACTGAAGGACTACGACCTAACCATTCAATACCACCCAGGAAAAGCAAATATTGTTGCAGATGCCTTGAGCAGGAAGGGACACACAGAAGAGACATCAGCGGGCACGATCACCCAGCAAGACGACTTGATCGCGGAGTTCTCGCGTTTGAGGTTGGAGTTGGTACCAGTAGGGATGGTCGAACGACTAATGTCTTTAACAGTCGTGCCTACCCTATTCGAGAGGATTCGAGAAGGCCAAGGTGCCGATCCACAATTACAACTGGAACGAGATAGGATTTCCCAGGAGCAGAAGGGAGACTTTGCAGTGGGGACAGACGGCACTCTTCGATTCCGAGGGCGGATTTGCGTGCCCGATTCGCCAGACCTGAAGAAGGAAATCTTGACTGAAGCACACTGCGCCCCCTATGCGGCGCACCCTGGGGGCACCAAGATGTACAGGGACCTCAGGCAGACCTTCTGATGGCCGAAGCTGAAAGGGGACGTGACGCGATTCGTAGCGCACTGCCTGATTTGCCAGCAGGTGAAAGCCGAGCATCAGCGGCCGGCGGGGAAATTGCAGCCACTACCAGTGCCAGAGTGGAAGTGGGAGCGAATCACTATGGATTTTGTCACCGGATTTCCGCGTTCGCAGCAGGGACATGACACCATCTGGGTCATTGTTGATCGGCTAACGAAGTCAGCCCACTTCCTACCTATTCACACGACGTGGACATGAGATCGACTGGCTCAGACCTATATCAGCGAGATTGTGAGACTACACGGGATACCGGCATCAATCACCTCAGACAGGGACACACGGTTCGTCTCAAACTTCTGGCAAAGTCTACAGCGAGCCTTGGGGACCAAGCTGCATTTCAGTACCGCCTTTCACCCCCAGACGGATGGACAATCCGAGCGGGTGATCCAAATCCTCGAGGACATGCTTCGGGCTTGTGTACTGGATTTGGGAGACGGATGGTCGCGCTACCTACCCCTCGTGGAGTTCGCCTACAACAACAGCTATCAGGCGAGTATCCGTATGGCGCCGTACGAAGCTTTATATGGCCGACGCTGTAGGTCCCCGATTTGTTGGGACGACTTTGGGGAGCGAAAGTTTTTGGGACCGGACTTGGTGGAAGAAACTGAGGAAAAGGTGCGCCTCATCAGATGGCGGTTGGTGACCGCCCAGAGCCGACAAAAGCGCTACGCAGACCAGAGACGCCGCGACTTGGAGTTCCAAGTGGGGGAGCACGTGTTACTATGGGTTTCGCCGTCCAAAGGGGTGAAGCGGTTCGGGCTAAGGGGCAAGTTGAGCCCACGGTATGTGGGGCCTTTTGAGATTCTAGAGCGCATCGGCCCGGTGGCCTATCGCCTTGCCCTACCACCGAACCTTGATCGGGTTCATGACGTGTTCCACGTGTCCATGCTTCGGAAGTATCTCTCCGACCCATCGCGGGTGCTCGACGTCACCGTAGTCGAGCTTAAAGAGGACCTGAACTTCGAGGAAGTACCGGTGCGGATCCTAGCACGAGAAGACAAAAAGTTACGAAATCGGGTAATCCCCTACGTGAAGGTGCTTTGGAGCAATCAGGAGGAGCGTGAAGCGACCTGGGAGCCAGAGGCAAAGATGAGGGAGTGCTACCCCGGTCTTTTCGCCGCAGACGAGAGTTAAATTTCGGGGACGAAACTTGTTTTTAGTGGTGAGTGATGTAAGACCTGACCTTTTTATCTGGATTTCCCCGGTTGTTTTACTGGTAGCGGTTCGAGTGAGGGGTTAAATTTTTCGTGTTTTCTGGATAGACCGTCGGGGCTCGCGGGTATTTTTAAATGCTAGAGCTCGCGAAACGGAGAACGGTGGCGCGATCGGATTCGAATTCCGACTCCGGGTTCTCCCAGAAATAATTTTTTTGAAGTTCGCGATCAGTTGGAATGCGCCAGAATCCGTGCCGGCGATCAGCACGCTTTTCGAGGTAACCTGGACCCCTCTTTTGAATCCTGATGGACTAGGGTGTGATTTGGGGACTTAGGGTTTTCTTTTCACCTTTTTTCCCTTTTGTTGCGTTAGGGCATATAGGGTGCGATCGAGAGAAAAAGAGGAACTATTATCCCCAAATCCATACCTTCTCTCTTTTCAAGACGGCGGTGTAGGGATCCAGGCGGAGGAAGAGAGAGAGGAAAGGAGAGCTTTTCCGTTGCGGTGGGATCGTTCAGGCGGGGAACGGGCGATCCTCTCCTTCCTCCTTCTCTGTTGTTCGAAGGTGAGTTTTTCCTTTTGGGTTTTAGCAGTTTCGTTCAGATTCGACATTGTCGGGGAATGCCGCCGCCGCCGCGCGCCACGCGTCGCACGAGGCTGCGCCATGCGGCAGGGACGCCGCGCGGGGCCGCCCACAGGTGGGCACCGTGTGGGCCCGTGTCGCGCGGGCCACCCGCAGGCCGCACTCCGCGCGGCAAACGCACTGCGCAGGGCGGCCCGGAGGCGGGCGCCGCGTGGGCGGGTGCCGCGCGGGCTGCCTACAGGCCGCAGCGCCGCGCGGCAGGCGCGCCGTGCGGGCGCTGCCTGCAGGAGGGCGCCGCGCGGGCTGGTGCCGCGCGGGCCACCTACAGGCCGCACGTCGCGCGGCAGGTACGCCGTGCGGGCGCTGCCTGCAGGAGGGCGCCGCGTGGGCCACCTGCAGGCCGCACGCCGCGCGGCAGGCGCGCCGTGCGGGCGCTGCCTACAGGAGGGTGCCGCGCGGGATGGTGACGCGCGGGCTGCCTGCAGGCCGCATGCCGCGCAGCAGGCGCGCCGTGCGGGGCCACCGCGACGGGTTTGGGCCGCGCGGGGCTGTCCGCAGGCTGAGTGCGCGCCGCACGGGTCGGTGCGGGCGCTGCCTGCAGGAGGGCGCCGCGCGGGCTGGTGCCGCGCGGGCCACCTGCAAGCCGCACGCCGCGCGGCATGCGCGCCGTGCGGGCGCTGCCTGCAGGAGAGTGCCGTGCGGGGTGGTGCCGCGCGGGCCACCTGCAGGCCGCACGCCGCGCGGCCTGCAGGCGCGCCGTGCGGGCGCTGCCTGCAGGAGGGTGCCGCGTGGGCTGGTGCCGCGCGGTCCGCCTGCAGGCCGCACGCTGCGCAGCAGGCGCGCCGTGCGGGGCCACCGGGACGGGTTGGGGCCGCGCGGGGCTGTCCGCAGGCTGAGTTCGCGCCGCACGGGTCGGTGCCGTGCGGGGAACTTCGCCGCGCGGAGTCCTGGGATCGCGTCAGTCGTCTGTTTTCGGTCTGGAGTCGGTGTCGGTGTTCGGATCTCTTAGTCTTGACATACCCTTATTCCTCCAGGTGTGCGGGACATTGTGGGCTCGACGGGCGCACGGTCACGAACGGGTCGAGCGCCGGACGACAAGCACGAGGTGGGTACTCTTCCGGGGATCTTGGGATTGGGCATTTATTATTAGAAATAGCATGATTGGGCAAAGGTGAATAGTGAGTGACTATATGATTATTGAACTAACCCTGTTGCACTGTTTTTACTTATTTTTAAATATGAGGCTCTTGTTTTGCTACATGCACACCGGCGGTTTGGCCACCGCAAGGGTGTGTTTTTCCGGAAAAGTGGTACGTTGACCCGTGTACCCCACGTGACGGTGACGTAATGGGGGCCCTCGTGGGTGGGGGGTGTGAGCGGTGATGCCGAGGCAGGTGCTCGGCGGCCGAGGCAGGTGCTCGGCGGCCGAGGCAGGTGCTCGGCGGGGGGACACCGAGGCAGGTGCTCGGTGTGGTTGTCGGGAAAGGTGCCCGGATTCGCTTGGTACAGGGTTTTGTCACCGTTGATTGTACTTTGAGGAGGACGGTTGCTCTGGTTGTCAGGGTTTGCCTTACTTTCAGCCCTTTTTGCATATTTTGTTATTTCTAGTCACTGACTTCCCACTCCGTGACAGGTTCGTCCAGGGGCGAGTGCTAGGGCACTGGTGAGGCCGCGTGAGCGATGTTCTGCTGATTCTTAGTGACTGCAGATACAGTTGACTCTTCCTTCTTTGTCATTTTATTACTCATGTTAGCTAGATGTGGATTGCGATACCCTCGTGGGGTCGATGTGGATGTTGGACTATTGGTATAACTTTGGACGAATATGATTCTCAATTATCTTCTTGGCCGTTTTCAAACTACAAATAAGAAACAAAGAAATCATTGCGAAAACCGTTTTCAAAACATGGGTGTCGTGTGGGCACCGTTTCCAAATTCTGTGGATTTATGCGATTTCAAAAATGGCTTTACAAACCTGGCATCGGGTGGGTGCCGTATTTAAAACCCTGTGGATTTATGTGATTGCGAAAACAGTTTTGTAAAACCTGGGTGTCATGTGGACACCGCTTTTAAACCCTGTGGTTTTATCCTTTCAAACCGACGGCCTCTTTCTCATCTGTGGAAAACAGTGTTTTATGCGTTGTGAATGGTTGTATGTGTTTGAGACTCGAGCTAATGTGGTTAAAGGTCGTATGTGATGTACTTTGTAGTTGAGACGCCGTGCATATACAAAGGAGACTCTGCCCGTTTGCAGAGTGAATTTGTATATGCGGCGGGTCTGGGCACGCACCGGGGGCAGAATTGTTTAAAAAAAAAAAAAAGTTATTACAATGATTTAGAGGGCATCGGTGGCTCCTCTTCCGCGCGTATAAACCCCCGGGGCGTGACATTCATGTGGATAGTCAGGACATCTTCTGGCAGAGCATCCCAGAGTAGTGCTCAGGGTTGCCTCTTGCGACAGCACCCCACTACCCCTTCAGGATGAAGAGGCTCATCTGACTACCAGTAGGCTGATAAAGCCGTGATACCGAGACGGATAGAGCGATGGCCGCCAGTATCTAGTGGATGAGTTTGTGCAGCTGGTTAGAGGGCACCAAGATAGTGGATTGTATCTTACCTGATGTGGTCTTCCTTATAGTCATTGGATTTAGAGCTTATTGATGCCGACACAGCTTGTGCATGTTTCAGTGATGCAGGGGTAGCTTCGTGTGAGCCAGGGATGGGACTGTTGGCCTGTGCACGTGAGGATCAGGTTCCAGATCACGTGTAGCACATGGATGAGTGTTGCAAGTCCTGCCCAGTGCAGGTAGGACATTGGATTTGATTCCTTGAGTTTTTAGTCCTACATCAGCTTCGGGATGTTGAAATGAGGTTAGATAGGGATTGGTTATCCCAATGTTATGCTACCATGGATTGCCGAGAGAGGACATGACCCTCCGTGGACCTGGTCAGGAGGAGTGTGTTTACAGAGGAGGCTAGAGCACGACAGAGTTTGAGTCGTGGTCGTATCGCTTTGCTAACGACTGTAGAGGAGGTGCCTACGGCGGCACCGGGACTAAAGAATGTCCTTATCGCTGTGTGATCCCGGGTGTGAGTCTACTTGAGCTGTTATTGAAGCCGCCGTTTAGTGAGATTGAGATCGAGATAGTGATTAACGAGGTTTTGGAAACTGGGCCGACTTCGGTAGCACCTATTGGAGTATCACCTGCGAGACAGAGAGTGAGAGCTGTTAGAGCAGTTGCGGGATCTGATAGATCGAGAGGTCTGTGTGACCCAGTATCACGTCGTGGGAATACGACAGTGAGGATCCGAGAGATTGATACCTGAGTTTGATGCCACACCGTTGATATACGGTGGTGATGCCACGCCGTTAGTACACGGTAGTGATGCCACGTTGTGAGTACACAACGGTGAGGGTTCTATGATGGTTCGAGCACAGACATGTTTGGATCATTTTTCGGCAGATGCCCCTTTGTGAGATAGATAGCTTTATGGAACCACACAGCCGAGGGCTGTGCCCTGATAGTGTTCAGGACCAGGTAGGGGGCATTATGAGTTTACAGCGCGGTCAAGTGGATTGACTAATGCCCTGCCGCCTTTATGAGTTTAGGAATTGGGTATATTCCAGCTGTGTTTGAACGGGTTAGTAGCAGTACACGTCGTGGATAATTGGATTTTTTTTTCCGAGGTGACATAGAGCATGAGGGGCACTTGGGGATAGTGCTGCAACTTCTGAAAGAGAAGAAGTTGGATGTCAAGTTGAGAGAGTATGCTTTTTGACTTCAGAAGGTTCTATGGTTAGGCCATGTGTTTTCAGCTGCAAGAGTGACAGTAGACCCAATGAAGAGTGATGTCGTTTGGGGATTTGCCCTAGCCTATGTTGTGACAGAGGTCAGAAGCTTTTGGACTATGCAAGGCCAGTGTGACTGGGAAGAGTTATAGCTAAAGAGGATGCCAGTATGGATGTAGATGTTTGCCAGTGATAGAGAGAGAAATGAGTTATTCATGGACCCTCGAACCTGAAGTACTTGGATACTCAGGAAGAGTTTGGTTTGAGGTAACGCCGGTGGATAGAGTTTTCAAGGATGTATGACTAATATCACGGTATTATCCCGGCGAGGACACTATGATCAGTTACGCCTTGTCTAGGCGAGCAGTGTAACCTTGGAATGAGGTGAACGATCAGTGGACGCCACTTTTGGAACATGGGAATTTAGAGTTGGAAATTTGGGGAATGTTCCCGATGTTGAAATTCTTCCCCTGTGAAGGAATGTAAAAGTGCATTTGTGGAATTTCGAGCGTTTTGGTTGCTAAGGAGCAACGGAGGAGTTATGCTATTAGAGGCTTGGAGTTTGGTATTGGAGACCATGATTTTTGGAAGCCACTAGCCGCAGGGATATATATAGATTTGAGTTTTCGCGGGGAGTTTAATCCGCGAGTATTTATCTGGCTGGAAGAAGTATATTTGATCACCCACATGTTTTGGATGTCACTTCACTGGAATTGGATGAAGATTGAGTATCAGGAGCAGCTGATGCAAATTCTTGCTCGTGAAGCTAAGGAATTGTGCAGACGAATCATACCTTGAGTGAAGGTTTAGTGAAGCCATCATGATGAGTGAGAACGGCCACTTGAGAGCCTGAGGATGAGTTGAGTGTTTCCTATCTCCCTTTGATTGAGTCACCCTCCTGAGTTATGGATTTATTTTGGGTTTCGAGGACGAAACCTTTTTAAGGAGGGGAGAGTGTAGAGTACCGGGACTTTGTAGAGTGTACGGACCTCGTAAGATGGCGTGGTGCGGAGAAATCGCCTCGGGCGTGTTCCTTATACGTTTACAGATGAGTTCGGGTTGAGTTGGATCGACGCGGAAGCCCCAGCTTGAATCGGATTCCTCCGGGCATTGTGCGCCGTTAGAGGACCGGTTTTGTAGAGCCCCGACTCCACAGTTGTGAACAGAAAAGTAGAAAATGTTTGGAACAAGTGTATTTTCAGATTACAGCGGAGTTCGGGAGGTTCCGGATTGATGCGGAGGCTCCGAAGGGAAAAAATGAGTTGGAATTGGCGATTATGGGAGCCGGTTTTTGAGTTGAGCACATCGACACTACAGTTGAGCTTTTTGAGTGAGGAAAGCTTTGGACATGTGTATTTTCAAATTACAGCGGAGTTCGGGAGGTTCCGGATTGATGCGGAGGCCCCGAAGGCAAAAAGTGAGTTGGAGTTGGCTAAAAAGGAATTAATTTATTAATTTACTTAATTTTATAATTTGGCCTGTGCAGAATTAGAGAAAGAAAAGGAAATGGGAAATAAAGAGAATTGTGGGATGAGATTTTTTTAGGAGGGCTTAATGGTCTTTTGCCCTGTGCCTAGCTGCTCTCACCTGCCGCATTAATTAGCAACCACCCTTAATTAAGAGCTTGCCACCTCACCATCTCCTTCAACAAGAAAATAGAGGAAAGATGAGAAAACAGAGGAAAGATTGGAAGAAGAAGAAGAAATGAGAAGAGGAAAAAGAAGGAAAAGTGAGGACATGGATGAGAATTGATAGTGGGAACTTTCTGCTAGAGGCCGCATGGAGCGAGCGGAGCACGCGCGCGTCGAGCTCGGCGAGGTATGTTGCAGTTTCTTTTTTAGAGAGAGCTCGGATTGGATTTTTTTTGGTTTTCCTGTATGGAATTGCTTGGATTGGAGTTTGGATTTGTGTTGGCTGGGTTTTGGAGGGGTTGGTGTTGGTGTTGGTGGGCTTACTGTCCACAGCTGGCTAGTAGTAAGCAGCAGGGGAGCCGACAGGCGCACGGCAGCGGTAGCTGCGGGCGCTGCGCGCGTAGCAGGCGGGCGCTGCGCAGGCGTCGCGCGACCGCTGCGAAGGCACTGCGCGGGCGCGCAGATGCGCGCGCGGGCGCACAGCAAGCGCATGGGGGGCGCACGTAGCGGGTTGGGCCGCCGCGCGACGGGCCCATGGGCCGGGCAGCGGGCCCAGGGCACCGCGCGGCAGCTGCAGCGGCGCCGCGCAGCAAGCGGCGGCAGCGGCGCGTGCGGCTGCTGCGAGCGACCGGCGAGAGAGCGGCGGGGCTGGTTTTTGCCCTGTGCGTGTGGGTGATTTTTGTGTTTAGCCGTTGTTGATGATTTTGCTGCAACTTTTTCTGGGTTTTGGTGTAGCAGCTGCAGTGCGCGCAGTGAGATTGGTGCCGCGCGAGCAGTTGGAGCCGACGCGTGGAAGCACCATCAGAGGTGAGTTTTTTGTTTAATTCCAACTTTTGGGAATTTAGCAGATTACCGGATTTTGAGTTTGATGCTGGTTGGTGTGCAGTGCGGAGCCCGGATTGAGTGCGCGGCTCACAGTTTTTACCTGAGATGGATGGTTGTGTGTGTGTGTGGGTTTGCATGTACGCTGATGGACTTGAGAGTGCTGTGGAAGTGTGTTGTGAGTTGTTTGCGCGCAGATTTTTTTGTGAGGGCTCAAGAGGATGGCTCGAGCTTCCGGGGATTTCTTTCGTGGTTCACGGCAGTGTGCGCGCGCGCGCGGCGCGGTTTTCGGATTTTCTTCAGTTTGAGGGTTTGGCGCTTCCCCGACTTCAGCGTTTGCCTATGGAAAGCGTTCCAGGTGGGTTGGAGTTTCTTCCAAAATGTATGGAATGCCCTTTAGTTCTTCTGAATGCAATTTGGGCATGTCTAGTGTAATATTTTTTTGCTGTAGTAAATCTGATAGTTGCCTGAAATTTTCTGGAAAAATTATTAGAACCCCTGATTATTTTTAGCATACTCCTGATGTCATATGACACTAGATTTCATGTTTTGTTCGCATAATAATTGTACCTGAATCATTTTAAAAATCGAGAAAACCCGTTTTAAGGAAAATCAGCTTTTTAAATGTGGTTTTTAAATCATGAGTTCGCCAGAGGGATGGCATAGGTTCAGGGTGCATTTGACCTCGTGCCTGGGGGCGGAGTGGGTACATTTTTGAGTTTTCGAAATGAGTTTCTAGTGTCAGGTGAGTTTGAGATTTCTTGTTGAGATTATTCTAGATCAGGGATTGTGCATTATCAGATCGAGTCGAGGAGGTGGTTCTCCAACTTAGCTTTCAGAGTCTGGTGTTCTGGTAAATCGAGTCGTGGAGGTTTCCCGACTTAGCTATGGGTTGTGCATTATCAGATTGAGTCGTGGAGGGTTCTCCGACATAGCTGTGAGTGTTTGGGCTTTTTCTGATTTAGTCGTGGAGTCTTTTTTCGACTGAGTGGTGCTTTTTGAGCATCGAGTTGCCGATCTCTTTGATCGTGGATTATAGCATGCATGTGCCGCTTATGAGATAGTTGAGACTGATGAGATACTTGAGTTCGGTGGGGTCGCTCCCCTCGAGCTACGCCCCGGATGCGTGTTGTTGATGCTACTAGTTGATACACTAGAGTTCGCTTGAGATTGAGATAGTCCGTGTGGGACGCCCTACGTAAGTCCCGTCCCAGTAGGGATAAGGTGGCAGTAGGTTTGGCGCAGGCTTGACTGGACCCTATGTGGCAGTCATTGAGATTGGGTGATATAAGCGGGTGGTTACATATTATGTTCTTAGATGGGTTTTTCCTTTGAGCATTGATACTGAGATATTTTAGCAGTAGCGTGTGTATGCATAGCATGTTTTTAGTAGAGTTTCCTTGAGCATGATGATTGTGGCATGTTAGCTGTAGTTTTCATTCAGCTTACCTATTATCTATCTATCTGCATACCTTTCTGTTTGCCTCCAGTAGACTTAGTGGGCATACCGTGGATATTGGTGACGGTACCCACTGGGATCTACCTTCTGCAGTAGATCTCACACCCGCTGCGGTGACAGGTTTCCTGAGGTTGCTGTCCCGGCTTAGCTCGCGCGGAGACAGCTGATCGAGGTGAGGACATGGCCGAGTAGTTCCTTACCAGCATTGAGAGTCAGAGGTAGATGTACCCGGTATATTTTTATGATTCCACTTTTTGTACTGGACATTCTGAGAGATCGGTGAGGTTTGTACTTGTATTATCATAGTTGAGAGACTTGTATTGTGGATTTGAGGTTTTTTTAGTCAGATGTTCAATGTCTGATTCTGTAGCTATTTAGTTTCTTTTCAGCTCTGATACTTGTTAGCTATAGATCTTTTGCAGGGTAGACGCTTCGTCTGTGCGGCAGTTTCCGTACAGACGGCGGATCTGTTGACGAGCCCGAGTCGCAGTTTCGACCCCGCGGCGTGACATTCCCGACTGAGTTGTGCTTTTTGAGCATTGAGTTTCCGATCTGTTTGATCGTGGATCATAGCCTGCATCTGCCGCTTGTTGACACAGATGAATCAGTGGAGAGCCTTCACTTGGGCTAGGTTCCTTTATGTATTAGACTTCCCACACTTTGCATCTTTCCTGGACATAGTGTTGCCTCGCCCGGGTAGTGGGCCGAGGGGTCAGGTTTCTGTGGGGCATTGTTGCACTCGTGCCTGGGGGCTGAGTGGAGTCTGGTAGCTGAGTTTAGATTGTGCTAGTGTCGTGGGGAGCCGTTTGGGTAGACGGTGGTCCCGGGCCGTCGAGTATCTTCCGGTCAGTGTTGTTGGGAACCGTTGGGGTTGACGGTGGTCCCGGGTCGTTGTGTGTTGTCCGACCAGTTTTATAAGCCCTGAGTTGTCGGTCGATCCCGGCTGTGGAGTATCTCCAGCCAGTGTGTTTTGTGCCACGAGTTGGTAGAGCTTGCTAGTGTCTCGAGATTCGAGAGAGCTTATTAGCTGAGTTGTCGAGAGTACTCAGACCGTTGTGCAAAGTGTGAGTATCTTGGGTCCTTCCGTTCTGAGAGTGAGCATGGATTTTGACTATAGCCTGCAGGAGCCACTTTGAGCTCCACAGAGTGCGCGGATACCTTTTCCTCGGTGGGGTCGCGCCCCTCGAGTGCCACGTCCGGAGTGGATCTGTTACTTTTGTATCGCGACTTGTCGACGTAGTCCCTCTGGCTGGGCCAGTTTTGGCAGTCACGGACGCCCTACGTAAGTCCGGTCCTCCGTGGATGTAACGGCAGTAGGTAGGCACAGGTTTGACTGGACCCGAGGAGGTAGTCATTGAGATTGGGTGATATGAGCGGGTGATTGCATAGCATGTTCTTAGATGAGTTTCTTTCCTTTGAGCATTGATACTGAGGCATTTTAGCCGTAGCGAGGGTATGCATGGCATGTTTATAGTAGAGTTTCCTTAAGCATGATGATTGTGACATATTAGCTGTAGTTTTCATTCAGCTTACCTTTTATCTATCTATCTGCATACCTATCTGTTTGCCTCCAGTAGACTTAGTGGGCATACTGTGGATATTGGTGACGGTACCCACTGAGATCTACCTTCTGCAGTAGATCTCACACCCGTTGCGGTGACAGATTACTGAGGTTGCTACTCCGATTTAGTTCGCGCGGAGACAGCTGATCGAGGTGAGGACGTGGCCGATTAGTTCCTTACCAGCATTGAGAGTCAGAGGTAGATGTGCCCTGTATATTTTTTATGATTACACTTTTGTACTGGACGGTCTGAGAGATTTGTGAGGGTTGTACTTGTATTTTCATAGTTGAGAGACTTGTATTGAGGATTTGTTTTTATTCAAATGTTCAGTGTTTTGATTATGTAGCTAGTAGTTCTTTTTCAGCTCTGATACATGTTTAGCTATAGATCTTTTACAGGGTAGATGTCACGCCCCGAGTCCGCCAATTTGTACGGTTCGGGCACGCCAACAGACCCGCCAATCGGGTAAGACCTTTTTCTACCCGAAAGGAACGGTAACATCCATAATAACACAACAAGTGTATGCGGAAGCTCAATATCAGAGTACTAAAAATCACTACAAATTTAAAACTTTCATTCAATAACCAACAGTTAATGCGGAAACGAAAGCATACAAGAGTGAACCATGCATTACTTTATTACATCTTACATTCTTGAACTTGCAAATAAAATTATTACAATTCTCTTACATAATTTCCTCACCATACAAGGTTCACTCAAGAAATATAAAAATGGGATACCTCTGCTAGACCCTCTAGGTCTCTATGCTGCTGGGCCCTTGCCCCTGTCGTATACCTCGCCGTCTGCCTCTGAACCGTCGCGATCGCTGCATCCATACCTGAACCTGTGGGGGGGGAGTCACCCAAAGGGTGTGAGAACTACGACAGAGTTCCCAGTGGGTTCAACCACCGAGAAAAAGTGTCCTACACCACTTAGTCCAATGGAAGCAATAATAATAGTACTAGGAAATTAAAATCCTCAATATCATAATGCTACTATGCATACACGGGCCACTACACTATTTGTGTATACTCACCAATCCATCACTACTCTGTCTAGCCACACTGGGCAACTAACCACCAACTCGGCTACTAAGCCGCTGTATACTGGGTTACACTAATCCGGCCACCTTGGCCACTCTCTGTTCTTTTTATTCTTTACCTTATGGTGGTTTAATTTAAGTTAACCCTCAGAAATTCTTATCCAACGGGCCCCAGCCCGGTAGTCCTGCTACCATCAGATAAGATTTCTAAGGTTGCCGATAACACTCGCAAGTGTTACCCCATCCTGCCGGGGGGACTTGTCATATGGGACACTGCCCGATAGGGTCACTGCCCAACTCTGACAAGAGTACCCTAGAACCTGTCATACGGGTCGCTGCCCGGGAGAGGGACCCTGTCCAACTCCGACAGTTGTACGTTCGCCCCCGGAGGTACGCTCGTTTTATCTTTTTCTTTTCTTTTCTTTCTCTTTTCTTTTTCTTTTACTTTAGCACTTGGCCTCTTTGCTCTTAACACTTAATTTTCTGTCTTATACGAGCTTGTAGCTCCATTTTTGCCACTGGCAATCTCTTTCTCTTTTCTTTAAGCATTTAGTTCTTTACTTTCACTTTTAGCCTTTAGAAAGTACCTCGTCCGACGGGTCACTACCCAGGGAGTCCTGCTCCACAATGACGAGTCTCAAATTCAAAGGCGCCATTTACATTCTCGATATGCTCTTTTAGCCGCTTTTAGCTTGCTATTAAACTTTACCTTTTGCATTTATTATCTCTTATCCTAGGTCTTGCCATAAGGATAAATAGAGAGTCTCCTGGACTCTTAAACATTTCACCTTCATTTATTTAACTCAAATTGAAGTTAAAGTTATTGTCCATTTGCCCAGACACCCTATGACTTTCTAGGGTTATATTTGTTCAACTCTTTAACCTTGGGATCTTATCCCACTTTCCTGATTCTTCACCGAATCCTAGAGTTAACTTAACTCTATCTCTTTTTTCTGTTCTACTTTTATCTTAGAGTTACACTGACTCTAATTTCCTGTCTGTGAGTTTAAACTCCTCTGGATCACCTTAGGTTCCCTTTACCTAAGTTCTATATCATACTCATTCTAGAGTTCCTTGACTCTATGTTGATCACTAGCTCTCCTTAGGTTTCCTTTACCTAAGTCCCATGTCATATCCATCCTAGAGCTCCTTAACTCTATGTTGATCACTCTACCTAATGTCCTTAGGTTATCTCCTAAGTCAATGCCACTCATCCATCCTAGGATAACTCCTAAGTTGATGTCACTCGTCAAACCCCTATACTAGGTTTTCTCCTAGTCTTACTACCAACAAATGTTGTTCCCTTATGTCACGTGATTCCTAGGGTTATACCCTAACATGGTCACAATCATAAATAATTAATCCCTTCTTATGCATTCAATTATTTCCATCTCAATCATGAATAATATTCATCATCTATGTAGATAAATCAAAATTACATTTTCCTCTATGTTTATTTAATCATGTAAATAAATCAACTATTTTCCTTCTTCCTCATTCATAATCATAATTAAAATTACACTACACTAGCATGCTCACTATAATGCTTCAAGATCAAAAGCAGAGGAAAAAGTGGAGAGGTCACCCATTTTCGGTAGAATCCCCCACCTCGATGTTTTTCTTTGTTCTTGAAGGAGACAAAATTTTGCTCTTTTGTTCTCCAAGGTTTTCCTAAAAGAAGAGGCAAATCATGAAGCAATGACTCTTATGATCTAATAGTTCCATAAAAATTTAACTAGAAACCCCTTTTCAACACAAAGGGAAAATTCCCTATTTGATCAATTTCCTCCCAAAAGGCTATTTTTGGATTGATTTACAAGAATGGAAGAAGAATAATCCCATCTTGATATGTTACCAAAGAGAAATTTGCTCTCTTTGGCCATGGGCCAAAACGCTCCAAAAATTTGAGAAAAACTGAATTTGAGCAATCTCCTCCAATTACCGATTTTGTACATTGGCAAAATCAAGAAATTGCATTCAAAAATTTGAGAGAAACTCAATTTGAGCAATTCTCTCCAATTACCGATTTTGCACTTTGGCAAAATCAAGAAATTGCACTTTGTTTCATTTCATTCTTCTTCAAAATTTGAGAAGAACTAAATTTGAGTAATTTACTCCAATTACAGATTTTGCTCATTGTAGAAAAGAAAAGAAGAAGAAATTTTCTTCTTTCTTCTTTTCTTCTTCTCTTTTCTTTCTTTCTCTCTTTTTTTTTTCGCTAAAATTCCTGCTGCTGCCTTGTGCAGCAGCAGCAGGGCCAGCAGCTGCCCCCAAGACAGCTGCTCAAGCAGCAGGACTAGCAGCTGCCCCCAAGGCAGCTGCTGCTGCAGGCAGCAGGACTAGCAGCTGCCAGGGCAGCTGTGCAATGCAGCTGCGCAAGCAGCTGCCAAGGCAGCTGCTCAAGCTGCCTGCGCAAGTGGCTGCTGCTTGGCTGCAGCAGCAGCCAAGCAGCAGCATGTTAGGCTGCAGCTGGGTGGCTGCTGCTGCTCCCAGCAGCAGCAGCCGCAGCTGCAGCAACGCTTGCTGCTGCTGGCAGCAGCAAGGCTGCAGCCTCCTATGTGAATAGAAGGGGGAAAAAATGAACTCAAGGGAAAGAGAGAAATACTTCTTTCACACCAAGAGGGAGAGAGAGAGAGAGAGAAAGAGAGAGTAAATACCTTCTTCTCCTCCTTCTTCCTTCTTTCTTTCTTTCCTTCTTCTTTTCTTTCCTTCTTCTTTCTCTCCTTCGTGTCCTGCTCCAACAGAGAGAGGAGGTGAATGCGTTTTCAAAAAAAGGGAGAGAGAGAGAGCATTTACTCCTGCAGGTGGGTAGGTGGAGGGAGGGGTGATTTTACCAAAACGCCCCCAAATAAACCCCATTTCCCCAAATTGCCCCATCAACTCTGCAGTTTTTTCACTGCAGTGAGCAATTTCGGTTATCCCTCTTTCACCACGCTTTGCCGTCAACTGGGAGATCGAAACTGAAATTTTTCTTCTCCCTTTTATTCTACAAATTTTTCTTAAACTTTCCACGATTTTGTTTAAATTTTTGGGCTACTCTAATCCCTCGAAAGAGAGCCCCGAAAAAGCTTCGCGATCAACTACACTGTTAAAAACTGCAGTTTCAGAATTCACGAAGCATTTTTCTTCGCTTCGTTCTCCTATTTTCCTCCAATTTCTCACCTCGGCAATTCACCCCTTTTAATGAGGAAATTTTTATGAGACACTCCACGATTTCTTTTAAATTTTTTGACTATTCTAAGTCTCCGAAACAGGGCTCCGAAAATGCTTCGTGATCACAATTTCAGAAATCTCAGAATTTTTGCTAAGTCCTCGGGGTTGAAGTCACTTTTCGACCCGATGCCCTTCGCGTCGGCCCGAAACGCATCGAACTCGCCTGTAATCATATTTAAAATATGTTACAAGTCCTCTTGCTGCATTTCGCCATTTTGCGAACTCGGCGAACGTGGGTCTAACATTTTGCAAGCTTGAAGCTTCAATTTTCAACTACAACTCACTTTTCGACTCAACGGCTTTTTCGTCGATTCGAAATGCTTCCAACCCACTTGTAATTACATTTGAAATGTGTTACAAGCATTTTTTGCTGAGTTTCGCCACTTTCCAGAAATCGGCGAACTTAAGCTTTAGAATTTGAAACTTCAAATTCTCAACTTACAACTCACTTTTCGACTCAACGGCCTCTGCGTCGATTCGAAACGCTTACAACTCACTTGTAATTACATTTGAAATATGTTACAAGTATTTTTGCTAAGTTTGGCCATTTCTGGGTCACCAAAAGCCTCGCTGTATCAAAAATCGCTGGCGGACCCCCGTTCTCGCAATCCGAGTGTCCGATCAACGCGAAATTTTTACTGTGGCCTTAAAACAATATTATGGAGCTCCCATAATTTTCTCGGAATTTTCCGACACTATGAATTTTCCACTAAAAATCTGGGCCCCCTTTCTCCAATAAAATTCTAGATCTCCTTATTTTATCCCGATTTGGGCCAAACTCGCTTCCAAATATTCTTTATTTCCCCAATTTTCATAAAAATGGTATTTCATACCATTTTTACTTATATTTATTTATGTGCCGAAAATTCGGTACTTTACAGTAGACGCTTCGTCTGTGCGGGAGTTTCCGTACAGACGGCGGAACTGTTGGCGAGCCCGGGTCGCAGTTCGACCTCGGGGCGTGACAGTGTAGCCGGGGCCTGGATTGTGGATTGTGGGTTTTGCGGCTACCGCGGATATTGGGCAGTTGACCGGATGTCGGTTGTGGGACATGATTGTGGATGGCAGGGTATTGCGGCAACCGTGGATATTGGGCGGTTGACCGGGTGTCGGTTATTGGACCTGATTATAGATTGTGGGGTAGTGCGGCAATCGCGGATATTGGGCGATTGACCGGATGTTCAGTTATGCATCAGATGGGGGATCGGGGTTTTTTTAGTGGAGGGATTTGTTCCACTTAGGAATTGTATTGATCTAGTCCCGCTTTTTTGATACTTGTGACATGGTTACTTTCCTCGTGTGGGTAGCTCCCCTCGAGTTCCCCTCCGGAGCGTGGGGGTCAGACAGGCATTGAGTTTTTGCTATCACATCGGCGCGGCTAACTTGCCAGATGATGAGGGCGGCAGCAGGAGTTTTTGCTATCACATCGACGCGGCTTACTTGCCCGATGATGAGGGCGGCAGCAGGAGTTTTTGCTATCACATCGGCGCGGCTTACTTGCCCAATGATGAGGGCGGCATAGATTGGGTTTATTTGGGTCAGTTGGTTACTGATGCATATGGTTATTCCATTTTGGGATTGCATTAGAGGGATTGTAGTGGTAGTTTCCTTTCTTCAGCAGTCTCTATTGCTTACCAATCTTCTTTGCCTTTTGCCTCTGGTAGACCTAGTGGGTGCGTCGGAGTTTGAGGATTTACCCAGTATGGGAGTCTACTGGTTTACTAGTAGTTCTCACCCCCATTCTTCTTTCCTCTTTTTCTTCTCCATTGTTTTGCAGTGTCTTCTGCGGGTGCTGCTGGGTTTTCAGCGGCGGGTCGAGGAGAGAGGACGGCTAAGTAGATAGATCTCGAGGCAGGATGAGCGAGTTAGCTGGACTGTTGGTGTACCCATTTTTTCCTCAGACGGTTGTACTTTACTTTTGGGTCTGGCTTTAGCCAGCTGATTGTATTTTTTTTTGGTGAGCTGGGAGAGACAGATGTATTATTTTTACAGATGTACTGTACTTTATTTCCAGCTTCAGCCTGAGATGTAGTAGATTTTAGTTCAGCTCTATTTTTATTACTCTTTTATTATCTCTTATATCTGAGCAGGTTTCTGGCGCTTCGTGTACGCGAGAAATTCCGTATGCACGGCGGATCTGTGGACGGGCCAGGGTTCTTGTTTACACCCGGGACGTGACAGATTAGATGGTATTAGAGCTTAGGGATAGGTCAGTTGGGACTTAGGAAACCCTAGGCTTTTGGCGGACCCTAGGATGTTAGGGCGTGAGAGACGCAACATTTTGCGAAAGTCGGTGATTTATTTATTTGACTCTTCCTGTGAGTGAAGAGGGATCGATATATCCTATTTCTGTGGGACAGTTATGTTGGCTGCAGACAACATAAAGTTACAGAAATAGAGAGATGTCTTTGACTTTCGCTAGATTGGGTCGAGTATTTGGGGTGTGCTGATTTGCGGTTTTGTCGTGGCGAGCGGTGTCTCCCCGACGCTGGGCCCTGACCCGTGTGCACCTTGGTGCAGCAGCTGGGTCTGAGCTGGTTGTTTTGGGCCGGATACCTAGATTGGAGTCTGAGAGCTCCGGACCCGAAGGGTAGGAGTGTTGGAGGCAGATCAGCGGCGATGCGGGCAGCTGAGCGTAGTGACACAGTTGTCGGAGCAGTGACACAGTTGTCGGAGCAGCGTGGTGACACAGTTGTCAGAGCAGTGACACAGTTGTCGGAGCAGCGCGGTGATATAGTTGTCGGAGCAGTGAGGTGACACAGTTGTCAGAGTAGCGAGTAGCCCCCTCCGTGCCGACGTTTAGTGCTGGGGCACCGAGGCAGGGTGGACGGTTCACAACGGATAAGCTGTGGGACAGCATTGATCGAGTGAGCTAGCTTTGGCGGATGAGTCACCCCGATTGGTGGGTTTCAGTATGGAGCCTTTGGAGGCAGGGTCGTGTTCGGTGGGGATGGAGAGAGTACTTGAGAGCCTCTTTGTGTCAAGAGTGAACGCAGTTGCTGAACTGCGCTCTCCATGTGTAGAGGGACGAGGCGCATAGGATATGTGTGTCTGAGAGTGGATTGCGCCAGGACACCATTTAGCTCGTTGGGTCCCTCCGTTACGGATTTAGGACGCCTCATTAGAGTAGGCGTCGGGTATGGAGCGTGGCATTGCAGCTCCTTTGGATTGGGATCTGCCGCCAGAGGCGAGTTCTGATTGAGGCGTTTGGCGCCGGGTGATGGAGGACAGATCAGTCAGAAGAGGCATTCCCGATTTCTTTTCCCAGGATAGTCGATTTCTGAGACGCCAGAGGTCGGGCGGACCCCGATGGCAGCATTAGCATCAATATTGGCAACAGCGGTGGCATGGTTGTGTTACTTTAGGAGGGCCACTTTTGTCGCCCGGGGTGAGCAGAGGCAGAGGTCGTGCTCCCTTTGTGTGGTTAGATATGATTTTGCTGGCAGACTGAGCGACGACCACCTGCATCCAGCGGATGTGTAGTGAACCGGAATTTTGGTATATAAATAAATATAAATAAAATGGTATGAAATGCTATTTTATTGAGTTTATTGAGGTAAAGGATGACCTGGAAGTGAATTGGGCCCAAATCGGGATTAAGATAAGAGATCCAGAATCTTATATGAGAAAGTGGGCCCAGACTGTAAGTGGAAAATTCACAGTCTCGAAAAATTCCGAGAAAATTACGGGAGCTCCGTAAATATGTTTTAAGGCGACAGTAAAAGTTTCGCGTTGATCGGACACCCGGATAGTGAGAACGGGCTCCGCCAGCGAATTCGAATACAGTGGGACTTTTGGTGACCCAGAGGTGGTCCAAACTGAAAAGTTAAAGTACCATAAGGTAAACTAAGTTAAACTGTGGCTGCCCGTCAAATTTGAGCGAAAACGGGAGAGAAACGGGCAAGAACGGACGAAAACGGGCGAAACTGGGCTTGGGCCCAAGTTTCGGGCGCCCGAAAGTGGGTTCCGGGCGCCCGGAAAGCACTGTAGCAAACCCGGTTTTGGGGGCTGCAGTGAACCGGGCTGCACTGTAGTGAACCCGGTTCACTATAGCAGCCCGGTCCGAAAGAGATGCGCCCGAAAGTTACTGTAGCGGCCCGAATCCCGAGTTGGCACGGATCCCGAGGCAGTTAGCACGAATCCCGAGGCAGCGGGCACGAATCCCGAGGCAGCGGGCGCGGATCCCGAGGTAGCGGGCGCGGATCCCGAGGCATGGGTGCGAATCCCGAGGCAAGCCTTTCCCACGCGAGGCGCGGGGGCGCGCGGCCCGAGGCGCGCGTGGTAGCTGGGGAGCGCCACGTGTTGCTTCGCCATTGGCCTTTCTGACCAAGGCCTGCAGGCGTGCGCGGGGAAGGCGCGCGGGCACTGTAGCGTGTCAGCGGGGACAGGCCACGTGTCGGCCTCCCATTTGCCGGTCACCGCGATGTGACGCGCTGACGCGACGCGACACTGCAGGCGGGCATCAGAGCAGGCGTGGGTGCGGTCCACGTGGCGGCCCCTGATTGGCCGCCACGTTTCCGTGGTCGCGGTGCACGGGTCTAGGGACACGTGTCACGCTCGGGTTGGCCGAGCGTGGTGACGTGGCGCTGAGCTGGCGCGCCGTGGACCGTGGACCGCGGCGGGCTAGTTGCTGTAGCCGCCCGAAAGTTTTCGGGCGCCCGAAAGTTTTCGGGCGCCCGAAAGTGTGCGCTCGAAAGTCCGGAAATGGCCTATAAAGGCCCGAAATGGCTCATTTTTCCTCCTTTTCTCCGTTTGGCTTCACCCGAGCGTACCAGGAGGCGATCCGGGCGATTTCGCCCGGGGTTTTCGAGGGCGCACGAGCGCGCCGTGGACTCCGTGGAGCGCGCAGGGTGTTCCAAAGAGATGAATGGAAGCGTGGGACATCACAGCATTGTTGAAGTAGGTCCCGTGTGCCATTTTGCGGTATTTTTGTCGCAGTTTTTACATTTCCTTTTGGATTATGGATTTGACCCCCATGCCTATGTGCGTGTTAGGGACCATGTTTTACTATGCCGTCTTACTGCGCGAGTTTCGCGGGCATTTTGGGCGCGCCTCGTTTTGCATGCCGCTCGTGGAGATATGCACCGTTTTGCGTGCGGATTCGACAAGTATGCGCAGTTTTGGGCATAGGCTCGGAGAATATGCACCATTTTGCTTGCAAAGTTGAAAAAAGAACGTGCACCGTTTTGCATGCCAATACGGGGTAGGCGCTCCGTTTTGCGTGCGGGTTGGACCAATACGCGCAGTTTCGCGTGAAGAATCTGATGGGTTGCATCATTTTCGTGCAGGGCTAGGGAAAAATCTGCACCGTTTTGTGTGCAACCCTACAGTCAGATGTGCACCATTTTGCGTGCAGTTTCGAGGTAGGTGCACCGTTTCGCATGCGGTTCGTGTTGTTGCGCACAGTTTTGCGTGCCGATCCTAATATTGTGCGTCATTTTTCGTGCAGGCTAGGAAAAATATGCACCGTTTTGCGTGCAACCCTACAGTCAGACGTGCACCGTTTCTGTGACACCCCCGGAATTTGGATTAGTCCTCTATATAAGTGATATAATAGGACTAAATCTCTAACCCGGCTATAGCATGTTGGATGGTAGCAAGATCCAAGAGGAACATGAGAGTTAAGCGTGCTAGAGCTAGAGTAGTTCTAGGATGGGTGACCCCCTGGGAAGTGGGGCGTCACAGTTGGTATCAGAGACATTCACCAGCCGGAAATGTGAGATGAGTCTCGGCTGAGCCAGGGTTATATAGCGGGTAGAGCGAGGCTCCCCGGCTAATGACCGTTGTGAGTGGAGTGCAGCTCCTCACAAGGTCGGCTAAGGCTAGCGAGACGAGTCTCACATCGCCTGGTGCTTGTGAGTGTGCTTGAGCCTGACGTGGACGTCAGGGCTTAAAGGGGGGAAGAATGTGACACCCCCGGAATTTGGATTAGTCCTCTATATAAATGATATAATAGGACTAAATCTCTAACCCGGCTATAGCATGTTGGATGGTAGTAAGATCCAAGAGGAACATGAGAGTTAAGCGTGCTACAGCTAGAGTAGTTCTAGGATGGGTGACCCCCTGGGAAGTGGGGCGTCACAGTTTCGCGTGCAGATCGTGTTGCCGCGCATCGTTTTGCGTGCCGGCTGAAGTGGCCCGCACCATTTCTACGTATGGATTTTAATGACATGCATCGTTTTGCGTGCAGGATTGTAGGACGTGCACCGTTTTGCGTGCGGACTCGAGGGAGGTGCACCGTTTTGCGTGCAAGCTCGAGGAGACAAGTGGAATCGCGCAGAGACCAATTGCAAGTGTCTACAAGCAATTGGGGACACCACAAGGTGGGGAATTATGCCGAAATTGGGTGACCTCTCCCCTTGCTCCCTTGCTTTTCGATTCGAAGCATGATAGTAGCCTGTTAGAGGCGTTAGGTAATTATGATATTGATTACCTGTATCGATGGTGTAGAATACCAGGATTTCGGATAGCGCACCGACCTCCTGAGATGGCGTGGTGTGGATAAATCGCCTCGAGCGTGTTCCATATTGGATTACAGATGAGTCGGGTCGACTTGGATCTGCGTGGAAGCCCCAGCTTGATTCGGGGTTTTTCCGGGCTTTGTGCGTCGATAGAGGACTGGTTTGGGAAGTCTCGATTCCTCCGTAGTGTGCTTAAAATTTGGGAAATACTTGGAGCAGGTGTATTTTATAATTATAGTGGAGTTCGGGAGGCTCCGGGCAGGTGTGGAGGCCCCGAGGGCAAAAAGTGAGTTGGCGGGGCTTTTGATGGATTAATTAATTAATTATTTAATTAGCGAATTTAGCCTGTGAGGAATCAAGAAAGAAAATTAGAGAATGTGTGAGAGGGATTGGAATTAAGGTGTACTTGGGATATTTTTGTGGGTGGTGCATTTATTACGGTCAACAACCACCACACACCCCCTTAATTAAGCCCTCTTAATTAAGGGTGCCATGTCGTCGTCCCCTTCCAAGATGCAAAGCAGAGGAAAAATTTAGAAACAGAGGAAATAAAGAAAGGAAGAAAGAGGAAGAAGGAAGAAGAGAGAGAGGGGGAAATAAAGGAAATGAGGGGTTTTGAATGAGCCTTAGTGTTGGAAACTCCCTGCTAGGAGCCGTGGAGCCGAGCGGAGAGCGCGAAGGGCGGCGCGCGCGTCGGATTTAAAGATGAAGGTATGTAGCAGTCTTTTTTTTTTGTGAAACTTGGTTTTTGTGATTTGAGCTAGGGTTGTGGTGTTGTGGACTGCTTGTCCGTGTGTGAGCGGGGAGCCGCGCGGGCGCACAAGGGCGCCGCGCACGGTCGGCGTTGGTGCTGCGCGGGCGCCCATGGGCGCCGCGCGCAGCGGGCTGCGGTTTGTGCGCGTGCGCGCTGGGGTGGGGCCCGAGCAACGGGCGCGCGCGGCTGGGCGCCCGCTGCGGGCACCGCACGGGAGCCACGCGGGCACGCTGGTGCGCCGCGCGGCCGCGCTGCAAGCGCGCTGGGGGCCCGCGTGGTGGGCCAGGGCCCCGCGTGGCGGGCCCAGGCACCGCGCGGCAGGCCCAGGCGCCGCGCGGCCGGCCCAGTCAGCGGTTGCGGCAGCATGCTGCAGCACGGCAGCGGCGGTGGCGGCGCGCATCGGCGAGTTCGCCGGATTCTTTTCGCGCGGCGTTTTGTTGACCGGAGTTGGGTTGTGGCGTCGAGCATGCTTGTGGGCCGAGCTTACTCCCCTTATATTTTAATTTTCCTTCCTCCCTTTTTCCTGGCAGGTTTGTGGAGGCAGTTTGTGCTGCTTGGCTGTAGGTGCGGTGGCTTGGTACTGTGCGGAGCCCGGATCAATTGTGTGGCCGCGGTTCTTCTTGAGTTGGATGGTTATGTGATTGTGGGGAATTTTTATGTGTGTGTAGTGGTTTTTGGAGGGTGCTGTGATTGTTTTGTGAATGCGTTAGAGATTGTGGCTGTGTTTTTAGAATGCATTTGGTTATGCAAGTGTGTGGTAGGTGTGGCTATAGTTTTGGAATTGCATCAGAGCGTGGTTGTGTGAGGTGTGTGGTGACAGCTTTGGGTGTTGATGGAACTAATGTTTTGTGTAGGCGAATATTTATTCTTTTGGTGTGCAATTTTGGAGGACTTATAATATGCTGTGCGCGTGTGTGTTGGGGAATTAGAAAATTTGTGGAAATGAGCCATTTAATTGTGGTGCAGATTTGTGCTGGAATTTTTGTGTGGACTCAAGGTATTTTTCCGGGTGCGTGGCAGTGTGCGCGCGCGCGGCGCGTGTTTCGGAGTTTCATCCGTTTGAGGTTCCGGCACTTCACCGACTTCAGCAATTGCCTGCGAAAAGCGTTCCAGGTGGGTTGGAATTTTCTCCAAAATTGATGGAATGCCCTTTAATGCTCCTGAATGCATTTTGATCATGTTTATCATATTACTTTCATAGTTTTTACATCTGATAGTTGCCTGGGAATTTTTAGAAAATTATTTAGAACCCCAGATTATTTTTAGTATACTCCTGTTATCATATGACACTAGGCTACATGTTCTGTGGACATTATTTTTGCACCCTGATCGGTTTAAAAATCGGGAAAGCCCGTTTTAAGGAAAAACATTATTTTCAAGGTAGTTTTTAAATTATGAGTTCGCCAGAGGTATGGCATCGTTTCAGGGTGCATTAGACCTCGTGCCTGGGGGCCGAGGGGTCTCCTTTTTGAGGTTTGAGATGAATTATAGTGTCATTTGATATTTGAGCTTCCTTATGGGATAGTGAAATTACTCTAGATCATGGGTCGTATTCTGATTTAGTGGTGGAGGTGGTTCTCCCACTTAGCTTCGAGGATTTTGGGGTTCCGGCAGATCGAGTCGTGGAAGTTTCCCGACTCAGCCATGGTCGTGCATTATCAGATTGAGTCGTTGAGGGTTCTCCGACATAGCTGTGAGAGTGTTTGGGCTATTCATGTTTGAGTCGAGGTTCTTTTCCGACTGAGTTGTGTTTTCGAGCTTTGAGATACCGATCTGTTTGATCGTGGATTATAGCCTGCATGTGCCGCATATTTGAGACAGTGAGACAGATGTGATACTTGAGTTCGGTGGGGTCGCTCCCCTCGAGCTACGCCCCGGGTGCGATGATGATACCGAGCCTGACGAGGCTACGATGTGGTTATGCGCCTAGTTGATTTACTAGTGGTCGCTTGATACCCCTGGCCGAGTTACCATGGGGTCACTTTGTGTGAGATTGAGATAGTCGGTTTAGGACGCCCCACGTAAATCCCGTCCTCTTGTGGATGCGTGGTAGTGGGCAGGTGCGTTCCTAGACGACAGGCGCAGGCTGGACTGGGCCAGTTTTGGCAGTCTTTCAGATTGGGTGTTATGAGCGGGTAGTTACATATTATGTTCTTAGATGGTTTTTCCTGAGAGCATTGGTACTGAGGTATTTTAGCAGTAGCGAGAGTATGCATAGCATGTTTATGATAGACTTTCCTTTTGAGCATTATGTTTGAGACTTATTAGCTGTAGTTTTCCTTCAGCTTATCTATCTATCTATCTATCTATCTGCATATATATCTGTTCTGCCTCCAGTAGACTTAGTGGGCATCCCGTGGATGTTGGGACGGTACCCATTGAGATCTGCCTTCTGTAGTAGATCTCACACCCACTGCGGTGACAGGTTTGAGGCAGCTGTTCCGGCTTGGTTCACGCGGAGACAGCAGATCGAGGTGAGGACGCGGCCGATTAGTTCCTTACCAGCATTGAGAGTCTGAGGTAGTTGTACCCGGTGTATTTTTTGTTTCCACTTTTGTACTGGACATTCTGAGAGACTTGTGAGGATAGTTCTGGTATTATTCTTGTGAGACTTTGTACTTGGAGGGTTGTGTTTTAGTGGTGATTTTCTATTCCAGATGTTCAGTTTATTCTATAGCTTTTGGTTTTAGTTTCAGCTCTGATACATATTTTTAGCTATAGATCTGACTTGCAGGGTAGACACTTCATCTGTGCGGCAGTTTCCGTACAGATGGCGGATATGTTGGCGAGCCCGGGTCGTAGTTTCGACCCCGGGGCGTGACAGATTAGAGTGGTATCAGAGCCTAGGTATATAGGTCATTGAGGACTTAGAGACCCTAGGCTATTGGTTGGACAGTAGGATGACTGTCGAGAGAGACGTGACTTTAGCGAGAGTCCTGATTGAGTTTGTACCTCCTCCAGAGGATTGGGGTGAGTGATCTTCCATGTTATTTCTCTAAAGATGATTATGTTGGCTGCAGACAACATAATGCTTTAGTAAGGGTAACATGTTCTAGACTTTCGCTTGATTTGGTCGAGAGAGTTTTGGTCCTAATGGTTGTTCTGTTGCAGTGATTTGATGCTTCCGAGACGCCGTGCAGCGGCGAGGGCGTGTTTGACCATGGATGAGGGCCTCGTATAGCGGGAAGCTAAATGGATAGGGCCGAGAGAGGCTTGAGATTCAGCCGCAAGCAGTCCTGATGTTTGAGGCGATGCGGCGCCAGGAAAAGAACATGGAGCGCATGATGCGCATGTTTGAGCTGAGAGCATCTCCCGGGGTATCGCCAGTTGTACTTCCGGCCGCGACATTGTCGGTTTCGACCCGGATCACACCACTGATGGTGCAGAAGCAGTAAGAGGTTGCTGACCGGTTGTTTTACTTCATCCAGTTCCATCCCCTGCAGATTTCAGGATAGAGTTTGGAGCATTGGGAGGCCGAGAACCGGATTCTGATATGAAAAAGTTATTTGAAGATTGGTTCCTCCAGAAGAAGCATCTGGTGCACTTGGTTATGCACTTTTGGATAAGGACGCCGAGAGTTGGTGGCGTCGAGTTCGTCCCGTTGGACCACCGGGAGCGCGGTGATGATTTGGAGCAGGTTCCTGCGATTGCTGAGCAGTATACCCCATGTCGCCCTGGATGAGGCTCAGAAAGTTGATTATGTTGAGAGGGGACTGCATCTGGATATCTATTTCTTTGTGCATTCTCGGCGAGTGCCGACTTTAGATGCAGCGATTGTGCATGCTCGATGGATTGACCGAGGATCAGTGTTCACTTCCAGGAGGGACGAGGAGCGAGGGACCAACTCCAGTGAGAGACGTCCAGCAAAGTCAGATTTTGGGTTAGTTGAGTGGATCGAGGTTGCCATGATTCCAGTCTCAGGATCAGGAGTCTCAGAGGAGACAAAGACCAGGAGGTTCTCGACGGACGAGGTACCATCAGTAGTGTCAGGATATCTTCAAGTAGAGTGTCCCAGAGTGGTACTCATGGTTTTGCCGCTGCGACAGCATCCCCACTACCCCTTCAGGATGAAGAGGTTCATCCGATGTACCGACAGATGGATGGAGCCGTCATGCCGAGGCAGTTAGAGCGATGGCCACTAGCATCTAGTGGATGATTTTGTGCAGCTAGTCAGAGGGCACCAGAATAGTGGATTGTATCTTACCTGATGTGGTCTCCCTTATAGTCTTTGGATTTAGAGCATGTTGATGCCGACACCGCTTGTGTGTGCTTCAGTGGAGCAGGGGTAGCTTCGTGTGGGGCCAGAGATAGGACTGTTGGCTTGTGCACGTGAGGATCGGGTTCCAGATCACATATTGCACTTGGACGAGTGTTGCCAGTCCTACATCAGTTTAGAGATGTTGTTACGTGTTTGGATAGGGATTGGTTATCCCGTTCTTTTGCTATCGTGGAATGTCGAAAGAGGACATGGACCCTCCGTGGACCAGGGCATGAGGAGTGTGTTTTTAGAGGATCCTAGAGATTGTTACTTGAGTTTGTTGCCACACCGTGATACACGGTGGTGATGCCACGCCTTTGGTATACGGCGGTGATGCCGCATTGTGAGTACACAACGGTGAGAGTTCTTTGTTGGTCGAGTATAGACAGACTCGGATTTGTGGCAGCATATGCTCCTTGGTGAGGTAGGTATCTTTTTGGAACCATACAGCCGAGGGCTGTGCCTAGTGAGTGTTCAGGAACCAGTAGGGGCATTATGAGTGGCAGCGCGGTCAAGTGGATTGACTAATGCCCTGCCATCTTTAGGAATTGAGGAATTGAGTATTCCAGCTGTGTTTGGACGGGTGGGTAGCCGTACCCATCATGGATATTTGGATTTATTTCCGAGGCGACATAGAGCCTGAGGAGCACTTGGAGAGAGCGCTGCAACTTCCGAGAGATAAGAAGTTGGATGTCAAGTTCAGAGAGCATGCTTTTTGACTTCGAAAGATTCTGTGGATTAGGCCATATGATTTCAGCTGCAAAAAGGGACAGAGAACCCAACGAAGAGTATTACCCTACGGGTTGAGCCTAACCCACGTTTCTGGCAGAGGTCCGAAGCCTCTGGAGTAAGTATTGCCAGTGTAGCTTTGAAGAGTTAAAGCTGAGGTTGATGCCAGCGTCAATGTAGATGTTTGCTAGTGAATGGAAGAGAAGTGAGTTATTTATAGACCCTCGAACCTGAAGTACTTGGATACTCGGGAAGAGTTTGGTTTGAGGAAACGTCAGCGGATAGAGTTTTCAAAGATGTATGATTGTTATCACAGTATTATCCCGGCGAGGACATTATGGTCATGGACGCCTTGTTTAGGCGAGCAGTGTAACCTTGGAACGAGGTGACCGATTAGTGGGTGTCACTATTGGAACTTGGAATTGAGAATTGGATGTTTGGGGGAAATGCTCCCGATGTAGAATTTCTTCCCCTGTGGCGAACTATGAGAGTGCATTTGTAGGTTTTTGAGCCTTTTGTTACTATGGAGTAACGAGGGAATTATGCCAATTGGAGGCCTAGAGTTGGGATTAGAGACCATGATTTTGGAAGCCACTAGCCGCAGGGATATACATATGTTTTGTAATGAGAGAAAGGCCACTTGAGAGCCGGGGATGAGTTGAGGATCTCCTTTTCCCTTGGATTGAGACACCCTCCTGAGTTATGAATTTATTTTGGGTTTCGAGGACGAAACCTTTTTAAGGAGGGGAGAGTGTAGAATACCGGGATTTCGGATAGCGCACCGACCTCGTGAGATGGCGTGGTGTGGATAAATCGCCTCGAGCGTGTTCCATATTGGATTACAGATGAGTCGGGTCGACTTGGATCTGCGCGGAAGCCCCAGCTTGATTCGGGGTTTTTCCGGGCTTTGTGCGTCGATAGAGGACTGGTTTGGGAAGTCTCGATTCCTCCGTAGTGTGCTTAAAATTTGGGAAACACTCGGAGCAGGTGTATTTTATAATTACAGTGGAGTTCGGGAGGCTCCGGGCAGGTGTGGAGGCCCCGAGGGCAAAAAGTGAGTTGGCGGGGCTTTTGATGGATTAATTAATTAATTATTTAATTAGCGAATTTAGCCTGTGAGGAATCAAGAAAGAAAATTAGAGAATGTGTGAGAGGGATTGGAATTAAGGTGTACTTGGGATATTTTTGTGGGTGGTGCATTTATTACGGTCAACAACCACCACACACCCCCTTAATTAAGCCCTCTTAATTAAGGGTGCCATGTCATCGTCCCCTTCCAAGATGCAAAGCAGAGGAAAAATTTAGAAACAGAGGAAATAAATAAAGGAAGAAAGAGGAAGAAGGAAGAAGAGAGAGAGGGGGAAATAAAGGAAATGAGGGGTTTTGAATGAGCCTTAGTGTTGGAAACTCCCTGCTAGGAGCCGTGGAGCCGAGCGGAGAGCGCGAAGGGCGGCGCGCGTGTCGGATTTAAAGATGAAGGTATGTAGCAGTCTTTTTTTTTTGTGAAACTTGGTTTTTGTGATTTGAGCTGGGGTTGTGGTGTTGTGGACTGCTTGTCCGTGTGTGAGCGGGGAGCCGCGCGGGCGCACAAGGGCGCCGCGCACGGTCGGCGTTGGTGCTGCGCGGGCGCCCATGGGCGCCGCGCGCAGCGGGCTGCGGTTTGTGCGCGTGCGCGCTGGGGTGGGGCCCGAGCAGCGGGCGCGCGCGGCTGGGCGCCCGCAGCGGGCGCCGCACGGGCGCCGCGCGGGCACGCTGGTGCGCCGCGCGGCCGCGCTGCAAGCGCGCTGGGGGCCCGCGTGGCGGGCCCAGGCACCGCGCGGTAGGCCCAGGCGCCGCGCGGCCGGCCCAGTCAGCGGTTGCGGCAGCATGCTGCAGCACGGCAGCGGCGGTGGCGGCGCGCATCGGCGAGTTCGCCGGATGCTTTTCGCGCGGCGTTTTGTTGACCGGAGTTGGGTTGTGGCGTCGAGCATGCTTGTGGGCTGAGCTTACTCCCCTTATATTTTAATTTTCCTTCCTCCCTTTTTCCTGGCAGGTTTGTGGAGGCAGTTTGTGCTGCTTGGCTGTAGGTGCGGTGGCTTGGTACTGTGCGGAGCCCGGATCAATTGTGTGGCCGCGGTTCTTCTTGAGTTGGATGGTTATGTGATTGTGGGGAATTTTTATGTGTGTGTAGTGGTTTTTGGAGGGTGCTGTGATTGTTTTGTGAATGCGTTAGAGACTGTGGCTGTGTTTTTAGAATGCATTTGGTTATGCAAGTGTGTGGTAGGTGTGGCTATAGTTTTGGAATTGCATCAGAGCGTGGTTGTGTGAGGTGTGTGGTGACAGCTTTGGGTGTGGATGGAACTAATGTTTTGTGTAGGCGAATATTTATTCTTTTTGTAGTGTTCTGGATTTTCCCATGCAACTTTCCGATGAATCCATTGTGTAGAACACCTAGTGTTGGTGTGTCTGACCCATGGTGCATCAAAGGGGTGCCACAGATGGACTTTGTGAGACTTGGATAGCTAATTTGGCCTTCGGCTCCATTTGCTGAATTTTAGAAAAGGTTTTGGGCCAATCTGAGGTTGGATTTGGATTCAGCGCGGAAAAACGCTTGAAAACGGCTATTTGCTTGTTAAATTTGGAGTCCGGATGACCAAAAGCGGGCTTCCGGAAGTTTTCGGGGTTTTTCGGTGCATGGGGGAGCCTCGTGGACCAGCCTGAGCCACGTGGCGGCCTATTATTGGCCGGCTCACGCAGCTCGGTCCACGGGGTAGCGCGGCGGTGCATGGGCCGCGGGCGGGTGACACGTGGCGTGCCCTGATAGGCCGGCGCATGCGGCATGGCTCACCGGGTTTGCGGGGTTGCGGTGGACCGGGCGCAGGACACGTGGCGGCTTCGGATTCGTCGGCCCACGTGGGCGCGGTCCATGGTGCGCGGGGGGGGGGCGCCTCGGTACTGTGCGTGCACAGTGGCGCCAGGCGGGGCGGTCGGCCGCACTCGAGTGCGACACGTGTCGCCTCGCGGTTGGGCGGCCGTACCTACCCCCGCTGACCGCGAGGGGACACGCGGCACTCGGCGACCGCGGGGATTTGCTATCCCCTGTTTGGGGGTGACGTGGCCGCTCCTGGGAGTTTCGGGCGCGTCGGACAGGGAGCGTGCGACCGGGTTTCCGGGCGCAGTGCGCCCGAAAGTTGCGCCCGAAAACCCGGCCCGACTGCATAGTGGGCTGAGCCTATAAATAGCTCCCCCCATTCGTCCTGTAGGCTTTTTGGACCCCATTTTCGCTGAGCTTTCTTCAGAGAAGTTTCTCCTCCCTCAGTGCACTACCCTTTGGAGAACTTTGAGGATTTTTGGAGGCACTCTTCCCGAGGTTCACCATTTTACGGCGCGGCGCGACGCTTGTTTCCCGGCGATCTTCTTCGCCCCTTCTCAGTGTTTGGACTCCTCCGACTCACCCCGACATCGGATTTCGCCGATTCTTGCGCCGTTGGACTCACGACAGGTAGGACTTCAACTCCGGTGTTTTGAGGTTCCTCGATTTCCATGCTGATCTTGGAGTTTTATGAGCACCCATTTGACCCATTTTTTGTCGCGGACTTTTGGACAGCACCGCAGTGTTCTTGCCGTATCTTTTCGCTCGGACGTCGGATCGAGGCGATTCAAGAGGCAATTTTCATCTACACTTCGCAAGGAGTCTTCTGGATTTTTCTCAGATTTTTCTGGTTTTTGGCCGAGGGTGAGAATCTCCTTTTTCTGTGGTTCTTTGTTACAGAAATTTGGTACAGTTTGGATTGGGATGTTTCCCTTGTCGGATTTTTATCTTAGCGTAGGAAACTCCGATTTGGGCGTGCAGGTACTCGTTTCGACGGGCTCGTCGCGAGGATCGCGACAGTATTTTCCTTGGATTTTTCTGGGCATTTTTCGCAGGTAAAAATTGGTGAATTCTGGACTGTGGTATTAAGGGACAGATTCTGGGAATTGTGAATGTATAGCTTATGTGTTTTCCTTTGGGGTATTTTTGTACAGATTGGTGGGGAGTTTTGGACTGAGCTTGGGTTCCGCTTTTGGGAATTGGGATTAGCGCTCGAGGTGGGTGATGTTGTAAACCTCTTATTTGGGATTTATCACTAGGCCTAATAGAATGCTCTCGATTATGCTGTTAGCAAATCTGTGAGATGGACCTAGCATGCTTGTATGAAATCCTGATTTCTTCGTTGATAATCGCATTGTTTGAAAACTACAAGTTAATTAATGGTGAGTCCATGCTTTAAACATGTAGTAGAATTACTTGGAATTTGTGCTAAATCCCTATCTTGTTGATTGATTAAATGAAAGGCTGAGGTATGTGGTTAGAGTACTTAAAATGGTTCATCAAGTTAATGACTTTTGCATGCTTGAATGGTCACCTAGATAGGCCACCTTTTTCTGCTACACTATCATGCTGGAATTGACTTAGGAGAAACCATGTTGCATTCTTTCTTCAGTCACTTAGACATAGGGGATATTATGCTCGGGTTAGAGCAGGGGCTGGGTTAGTGTAGTCAGATACTTGGGTTTCGGGGAGAGGGTTTTGGGCTTCCTTTGGGAGACGGTACTTTCCTTATAGAGCGGAGTGCGCGATTTGCAGACTTGAGACCCTGGGACTCCTGTCCCATATCGGTGTTATGCGTAGGCTGGCATACCCGATTTGGCAGACATTGAGAACCCTACCCCATATCGGTGCTATGCGTAGGCTGGCATACCCGATTTAGCAGACCTTGAGACTCCTGTCCCATATCGGTGTTATGCGTAGGCTGGCATACCCGATTTGGCAGACATTGAGACTCCTATCCCACACCGGTGTTATGCGTAGGCTGGCATACCCGATGTGGCAGGCTTCGATTTTCTGATGCATACATTTAGCTATCTTTAGCTGGGCAGGTAGAGGCATATTAGTGGTAGCTTTTATCAGGAGTCATACTCTTAGTTACCGCATTTATTCTTTTAGCCTCTGGTAGACCTAGTGGGCAGGTAGGAGTTTTGTGTTGAGGTTTACCCACTAGGGGAGGCTACTGTCTTTATAGTAGTACTGACCCCCACTGTTTTTCCCTTTTCTTGTCCCCTTTGTTTTGCAGAGTCATCTGCCGGAGTTGCGGGGCCTTCCTCCCAGGATCGAGGTAAGAGGATCGCCGACTAGTTAGCTGCTACCCCGAGCTCGAGTTTTGTAGTTTTGTTGTATCCCCTGTACACTCAGACGGTTGTATTTCCTTTTATTTTGGGTCTGGCTGCGGCCAGCTGGTTGTATTCACTTCGTGAGCTGGGAGAGACATATGTATATTCTTGAGAGTTTATTGTACTTTTATTTCCAGCATTTGTCTGAGTTGTACTAGTTTCAGTTTAGCTCTGTTTTATGCTCTAGCATTATTTCTTTGTATCTGAGCAGGTTACCAGCGCTTCGTGTACACGGGAAATACCGTGTGCACGGCGGGTCTGTGGACGAGCCCGGGTTCTGGTTTACACCCGGGGCGTGACAGATTATTTTGGTATCGGAGCTTAGGGATAGGTCAGTTGGGACTTAGGAAACCCTAGGCTTTTTGGCAGACCCTAGGAAGGCAGGGCGTGAGTGACGCGATATTTTGCGAAAGTCGGCAATTTGTTATTAAACTCTTCCTGTGAGTGGAGAGGGATTGGCATAGCCTATTTCTGGTGGGCTGTTATGTTGGCTGCAGACAACATAAGGTTACAGGAATAGGGGGATGTCCATGACTTTCGCTGGATTGGGTCGTGTGTGGGTTGGTTCTGACCCGTGGTTTCTTGTGTGGCAGGATGCCTCCTAGGCGGCAGATCCCTACTCGGGGTACTCCTACGCCCCCGGAGGAGCCGGAGCAGTCCGGGCCTTCTGAGATCAGTGAGCTGAGGGCCATGGTGGCCCAGTTGGCGGAGAGTCACCGCCGACAGGAGCAGAGATTTGAGCAGTTGCTGGCTCAGGTTGAGGCACCACCCCCTACTACTGTTGAGGCCCCTGTACCACCGGTTGTACCGCCGGCTATTCCACTTGTTCCTACGGCACCGTCATCTAGCAGTGGGGCTCAGGGGGTGATCAGACCATTGACCCCAGCGGAGGAGCAGGAGTTTGCTGACAAACTCGCACAGTTCTGTAAGCGAGGACCACCTAGGTTCTCGGGGCGGAGTACTCATCCAGCAGAGATAGGATCGTGGTTGGCATCAATGGAGAAGTTGTTCAGAGATTTCTTCATTGATTCGAGATTCAGAGTACACATGGTCGTACATTGTTTGGAGGGGGATGCTGATGCTTGGTGGCGTCGGGTTGAGCCCTTAGAGTTTCAGATCACCCGACAGCTACCCTGGTCGGAGTTCAGGAGGATGATCCTTGACACTTACTTCTCCACGAGCGTGAAGAAGAAGATAGAAGATGACTTGAAGAACCTGCAGCAGGGTGATCGTTCAGTATGGGATTACTTCCAGGAGTTTACGCAGTTGCTTAACTGCGTACCCTATGTTGCCAGGGACGGGCTGCACCAGGTGGAGCTGTTTGAGACAGGTTTACGCCCCGAGATCTATACCTTGGTACACGCCCAGAGGCTTCAGACTTTATCAGAGGCAGTGGATCATGCACAGTGGGTCGAGAGGGGAGATCATGTGGTCGCTAGGCGCGGAGGCACGGTCGCTCAGAGTTCTGAGAGGAAGCGGCCAGCGCCAGACGAGGGGGGACAGGCCAGTTCATGGAGACCGCCCCGACCGCCACCGCCACAGTCTACGGGCCGTGGGCGTTCGGATCGGCGAGGGCCTGGGGGATCCCAGAGGCCCCCACAGCAGTAGCCCCAGCGACAGCAGCAGCACTCGCAGCAGCAGAGGTCGCAGTCGCGACAGCAGGGGTCACAGCGGCAAGGGCAGCAGCAGCAGCAGTCGAGGCAGTCCCAGTCTGCGGTCAGGTGCGTCTTTTGTAGGGGACAGCACGCGGCGGATACTTGTTGTAGAGTACCGGGACTTTGGATAGCGCGCCGACCACACAGATGGCTTGGAGCAGAGAATTGCCTTGGGCATGTTGCATTTGAGTTTACAGTGGATGCCGGGTTGATTCGGATCAACGCGGAAGCTCCAGCTCGATTCGGGGTTTTTCCGGGCTTTGTAGGCCGATTGAGGATGAGATTGGAAATTTCCGACTTCACCGTGGAGCGCCGGAAATTCAGGAACACTTGGAACAGGTGTACTTTCAGATTACAGCGAGGTTCGGGAGGTTCCGGACCGACGCGGAGGGCCCGGAGGCAAAAAGTGAGTCGGAACTGGCAATTTTGGAGCCGGTAATGGATTTGAGCACCCCGACTCAACGGACGAGCTTTTTGAAGAGAAAAAGCTGTGGACACGTGTACTTTTGATTTACAGCGAGGTTCGGGAGGTTCCGGACCGACGCGGAGGGCCCGGAGGCAAAAAGTGAGTCGGAACTGGCAATTTTGGAGCCGGTAATGGATTTGAGCACCCCGACTCAACGGACGAGCTTTTTGAAGAGAAAAAGCTGTGGACACGTGTACTTTTGATTTACAGCGAGGTTCGGGAGGTTCCGGACTGACGCGGAGGACCCGGAGGCAAAAAGTGAGTTGGAACTGGCAATTTTGGAGCCGGTAATTGATTTGAGCACCCCGCCTCAACGGATGAGCTTTTTGGAGAGAAAAAGCTGTGAGCGCGTGTATTTTCAATTTACAGCGGAGTTCGGGAGGTTCCGGGCAGCGGCGGAGAGCCCGAAGGCAAAAAGTGAGTTGGAGTTGGATTATTGGAATTAATTAATTAGTGGATTTAATTAATAAAGCTTTATGCTTTATTTAAAGTGGCCCCAGCCTCCCTCTGCAGCAGGAAAAGAGAAAGAAAGGAAAAGAGAAAGAAAGGAAAAGAAAAGAGAGGAGAAGGAAGAAGAAGAAAAAGAAGGAAAAGGGATTGGAGCTTTTTGGATTTTTTTGGACTCGCCGTTGGAGGCCGTGCGAAGCTCGTGGGCGTGCGACGTGCGACGACGAGGTAAGTAATTTCTCTTTTTGAGGTTTTTTCGGTGTTTTGGAGCTTTGAGGATTTTTAATTGCTGTTTAAAATTCATGAAAAATGTGGATTCTTGGATTTTTGGGATTTTTGGATTTTATCAGATTTTTGGGTTTTTTTCTGGGTTTCGCCGTCGCCGGCGGCCGCGCGCGCGCGCAACGGCGCACGCGCGGCGCCAGGGTGCTGCTAATGGCAGCACCCTGTGGCGGTGCCGCTGGGCGCGGCGCCGCGTGCAGCAAAGTGCTGCATGCGGCGCTGCCTGGCCGCGCGCAGGTGCGCGCGGCAGGGCCGCGCGCAAGTGCGCGCGGCGCTGCCTGGCCGCGCGCAAGGGCGCGCGGCAGGGCCGCGCGCAGGTGCGCGCGGCACCTCCTGGCCGCGCGCGGGTGCGCGCGGCAGGGCCGCGCGCAGGGGCGCGCGGCAGGGCCGCGCGCGTGCGCGCGGCACCTCCTGGCCGCGCGCAGGCGCGCGCGGCAGGGCCGCGCGCGTGCGCGCGGGCCCTCCTGGCCGCGCGCAGGCACGCGCGGCAGGGCCGCGCGCGGGGGCGCGCGGCAGGGCCGCGCGCGTGCGCGCGGGCCCTCCTGGCCGCGCGCAGGCACGCGCGGCAGGGCCGCGCGCGGGGGCGCGCGGCAGGGCCGCGCGCGTGCGCGCGGGCCCTCCTGGCCGCGCGCAGTCGCGCGCGGCAGGGCCGCGCGCGGGGGCGCGCGGCAGGGCCGCGCGCAGGCACGCGCGGCAGGGCCGCGCGCGGGGGCGCGCGGCAGGGCTGCTGGGCGCCGCGCGCAGCGCCGCTGGGCGCTGCGCGGTGCGCTCTGGCACCCGCGCAGCAGGCCGCTGCGCGGCGCCGCTTGGTTGGGCGGCGTGCGGCGGGCCTCCCTCGTCGCGCGGCTGGTTTTTCGCCGCTCGGCGTGCTCCCGGGACGGTGGTGGCGCCTCGGTTTGCGTGCCGGCGTCGTTGTTTCCCACCGTCGGCCGCTGTTTCCGCGAGGGGTTTTCGCGCTGGTTTCGCGCTGTTTTTGCGCAGGTTTTCGCGCCGTTTCGCGCAGGTTTTCGCGCAGGTTTTCGCGCCGTTTCGCGCAGGTTTTCGAGCGGTTTTCCGCGCAGGTTTTCGCGCCGTTTCGCGCAGGTTTTCGCGCAGTTTTCGCGCAGGTTTTCGCGCCGTTTCGCGCAGGTTTTCCGCGCAGTTTTCGCGCAGGTTTTCGCGCCGTTTCGCGCAGGTTTTCGCGCAGGTTTCCGCCGTTTTTTTCGCGAGCAGTTTGCGAGCGGTTTAGCGCGTTTTTCGAGCAGATTTCGCGAGCAGTTTGAGCAGTTTTCGCTGGTTTTTCGCAAGCTGTTTTTGAGCAGTTTTCGCGCCGACGGAGCTGTTTTCGCCGTCGGGCGCTGGTTTTCGCCGACGGGCTGTTTTTCGCCGTCGGGCGCTGATTTTTCGCTGACGGAGGCTGTTTTCGCCGACGGAAGCTGTTTTTTCGCCGTCGGATGCTCGGTTTTGACCTTTTTGATTGATTTTGCGATTTCTTCGCTTCTGACAGCTTGCGGTGCGGTTTTTGCTTCCGCGGAGCGCGCGGTCGTGTGGTTGGTCGCCGCGTGCTCCGTTTTGCGTGCGGTTTCTGGCTTTGGGCTTCGTGTTGCGTGCGGACCCCTTGGAGGCCAGGTAAGCCGCTGTGCCAATTGCAAGTGTCGACGAGCAATTGGTGGCTTTCTGAGGTGGGTTGGTTTTCTCTCCAAGTCTACGGACTTCCTTCTAATTCTAATGTTTAGGATTGCATGCTAGTTTAAGTGTTTTCTTGGAACTTAACTAGCACCCCCGTCATATGTGCATGATTTTGACCAGACCATTTGTGAACCTTAATTTGGGCTAGGTTCCTTTATGCTTTAGACATCCCGCACTTTTCATATCCTTCGGGACTTAGAGTTTCCTCGCCCGGGTAGTGGGCGGAGTGGTCAGAGTGTGTGGGATGGGTGTTGCACTCGGGCCCGGGGGGCCGAGTGGGGTCTGGTGGCTGGGTTAGGCCAGTGTTAGTGTTTTGGGGAACCGTTTCAGATAAACGGTGGTCCCGGGGGTTTTCCTTTCCACTGTTCTTCTCGTCACCACCAGGTTGGGATCGTGGTGCACGTGTGTTAGCAGGACCTTGAACCCAGAACCTTTTTGGATAAATACATGATTTTAGTCAGCCAATGTTTCTTCCAAGCCTCGCAAGGTTGTCTGAGTCTGTTCTCGTCCGTTGGGACGAAGGCGTCAGCTCTTCGAGGCTTGGGCATAAAACTTGATTTCAAAGGGTTTTCCTAAAAAGACTAAAAATCATTATAAAGATGGCTTTCTCTCAGATCGAATGATTTTCTGAAATAAATGACATGGTTTCTTATAAACTTATCCACTCGAGTGGATTCGAGTGATCTGGGTTCTAAGGGCTGCTTTCTCTCTTGGGGACGTAGATGTTAGTCTCCCTGGGTTTCGGACCCTTCGTAGATCTGGCCGTGGAGTAGCTCCGGCCGTGAGTTGAGTGTTGAGTTCAGTGGAGTGGTGTTGTGGGAGCCGTGGGAGAGACGGTGGTCCCAGCTGTGTAGTACCTTTGTTGAGTGGGTCAGTGTTGTGAGATTGAGTCGTGGAGGGTTCTCCGACTGAGTTTGTGCTTTGAGCATCGAGATACCGATCTGTTTGATCGAGGACCACAGCCTGCAGGAGCCACTTGTGAGACAGTGATACTGATGAGATACTTGAGTTCGGTGGGGTCGCACCCCTCGAACCACGCCCCGGGTGCGTTGATGATTCCGAGCCTGATGAGGCTGCGATGATGATACCGAGCCTGACGAGGCTGCGATGATGCGCCTAGTTCATATACTAGTGGTCGCTTGATACCCCTGGCCGTGCTACCATGGGGTCACTGTGTGAGATATTGAGTTTGTCCGTTGGGACACCCTGGTTGATACACCAGGGGGCGCAGGCTTGACTCGACTGGACCCGGGTGGGCAGTCGCTGAGATTCGAGATATACTGAGGGAGTGATGGCGTAGCATGTGTCATAGTAGAGCGTCTTGGGCTTAGTACTTGTGACATATTGTCAGCAGTGTGTGACTGCATTCCATCATCCATAGTCTCTTCTTATTGAGCATAGTAGATAGAGGCATGATAGCTGTAGATTCTTTTCCAGCTTATTTATCTTATTATCATTCCTTTCTCTATCTTATGCCTCTGGTAGACTTAGTGGGCAGACCGTGGTTCTTGGAGACGGTACCCACTGAGAACTACTGTAGGATGTAGTTCTCACACCCTCTGTCGGTGACAGGTTGCTGAGGCTTTCTTCCGTTCCTGCTGTGCTTGACTGGACGGACCGAGGACAGGGAGTCGCGTGATAGTTCCCTACCAGCATTGTTACTTTAGAGAGAGGTAGATGTACCATCCCGGATTGTGGGAGTTGGTTATGTTCCCTGTTTAGCTATCTCCCCTTGGATTTGTAGATGTTGTATAGGTGCACTTCTTTTTGTATCATCTGATTTTGGGAGATAGGCTATGTGTTGTAGCAGCTTTGTAGTTGAGGAAAAAAATTTATAGTACAGCTTTTTATCCGCTCTGATATCTGTGTAGCTGTAGTTTTGTCTTTTGCAGGCTAGACGCTTCGTCTGTACGGCAGTTTTCGTACAGATGGCGGATCTGTTAGCGAGCCCGGGTCGCAGTTTCGACCCCGGGGCGTGACAGATTAGAGTGGTATCAGAGCCTAGGTTATAGGTCATTGAGGACTTAGAAACCCTAGGCTTGTGGTTGGACATTAGGATGACTACGTGAGAGTCGTGACTTTTAGCGAGAGTCCAGATTGAGTTTTTACCTCTCCCTCGGGTTGGGATGAGTGATTTGATATGTTATTCTCTCAAAGTGATTATGTTGGCTGCAGACAACATAATACTTTAGGAAGGATAACAAATTTTAGACTCTCGCTGGATTGGGTCGTATGGTTGTTGTGTCCTGATGTTTGTTTTGTTTCAGCTACCTGTGATGCCGCCGAGACGTCGTGCAGCGACGAGCGGGCGTTTGACCTCAGCTGAGGAGCCCGGACGGCGGGCTGCCGAGCAGGCTAGGCAGGGTGAGGTACAGGATCTGCGGGCTCAGGGGGCCCAGATGTCGGAGGCGTTGCGGCGCCAGGAGAAGAACATGGAGCGTGTGTTGCGCATGTTTGAGCTGAGAGCATCTCCCGGGGTATCGCCAGTAGTACTCCAGCCGCGACATTGTCGATTTTGACCCTGGTCGCACCACTGATGGTGCAGGAGCAGCGAGAGGTTGTCAACCGGTTGTTCTACTTCATCCAGTCCCATCCCCTGCAGATTTTGGGTTTTAAGTTGGGGCCTTGGGAGGCCGAGAACTGGATCGCTGCTATGGAAAAGCTGTTCATTATTGTTCATCCAGGAAGCATCAGGGCGCGGGATCTTGCACCTATCGTTTGGGACGCCGAGAGTGGGTGGCGTCGGGTTCGTCCTGTTGGACCACCGAGAGCGAGTTTCCACGATGGTTGAGCAGTGGGCCCCTTGTCACCCAGGATGAGGTTTAGAGGTTGATGTTGTTGAGAGGGGACTGCACCTGGATATCTATCTCATTGTGTATTTTCGGTGAGTGCCGACCGTAGATGCAGCGATTGGGCATGTGCGATGGATTGACCGAGGATCACTGATCACGTCCAGGAGGGACGGGGATCGAGGGACCAGCTCCTGAGAGAGTCTTCCTGTATTGCCTGATTTCGGGTTAGTGGAGTGGATCGAGGTTGCCATGGTGCCAACCTCAGGATCATGTGTCTCAGAGGAGACAGAGGCCTGGAGGTTCTCGGCAGTCGAGGCGCCAGGATACTGGATTGGAGACCGAGTTAGTGGTCGACTTGGTTATGGAACCTTGCAGCCGAGGCTGTGCCCGGTTAGTGTTCAGAACCCGGTAGGGGCTTTTTGAGCTTGCCTTGCGGTCAAGTGGATTGACTGAGGCCTGCGATTGTTAGTATTTAAAGAATCGAGTTCTCCAGCTGTGTTTGAACGGGTTAGCAGCCGGACCCGTCGTGGACATTTGGATTTGTTTCCGAAGTGGCTTAGAGCTTCAAGATCACTGGAGGGTTGGTGCAGCAACTCCTAAGAGGGGAGATGTTGGTTGCCTAATCGAGAGATGTGCCCGCGAAACTTGATTGTTTTGGTTGCTAAGGAGCAACGGAGGAGTTTTGCCTTTGGATACTGCGATTTTTGGAAGCCACCAGCCGCAGAGGTTTATGTTTATAGACTTGAGTTTACGCGGGGAGTTTGGACCGTGATTTTCGGCTGATGGGAAGAAGTGTAATTGAACCCTCGCACTTTATCGGCTTTTCTTCGTTGGAGTCGAACAAGGATTCGAGCTATCTGAAGCAACCGAAGAAATTCTTACTTGTGAAGTTATGGAATTTACGGTTGAGTTTACCCAGTGAAGGTTCGGCGATGCCCGTTTGTTGAGTTAGAGCGACCACCTGAGAGCCGAGAGGATGAGTTTGGGTTGCCGATTGGTGGGCGCCAGGTTAGCGGATCGCTTGGTACTTGGTATGACTCCCTTTCCTTGTGGTTGAGATCAGAGCTTTGCACCCCTACTTGGTTGAGTTGGTGGACTGTGGTTTTGGGATGCGGCCACAGCAGGGACAACTTCAACATCTCTCTCTCCTTGTTTTCCCGTTTTATCGCCGAAAATAGCAGCGGAGCGAAAAATTTCGAAGGACTACTCCAGAAATGGAGGCGATGCTGGAACCTGTTCTTGCTTTGATCGGGGCGAAGGCATCGGTCCTTTGGAAATTTTGGACTTTTCGCTATTTTCGGCTGCTTTTCTTTTGAGAGGGAGTTGGAGTTGATGTTTTTCCCGATGTAAGTTTCTTGGGGTAGGGTGTGTGTCTTGGTTTCGAGGACGAAACCTTTTGAAGGAGGGGAGAATGTAGAGTACCGGGACTTTGGATAGCGCGCCGACCACACAGATGGCTTGGAGCAGAGAATTGCCTTGGGCATGTTGCATTTGAGTTTACAGTGGATGCCGGGTTGATTCGGATCAACGCGGAAGCTCCAGCTCGATTCGGGGTTTTTCCGGGCTTTGTAGGCCGATTGAGGATGAGATTGGAAATTTCCGACTACACCGTGGAGCGCCGGAAATTCAGGAACACTTGGAACAGGTGTACTTTCAGATTACAGCGAGGTTCGGGAGGTTCCGGACCGACGCGGAGGGCCCGGAGGCAAAAAGTGAGTCGGAACTGGCAATTTTGGAGCCGGTAATGGATTTGAGCACCCCGACTCAACGGACGAGCTTTTTGAAGAGAAAAAGCTGTGGACACGTGTACTTTTGATTTACAGCGAGGTTCGGGAGGTTCCGGACCGACGCGGAGGGCCCGGAGGCAAAAAGTGAGTCGGAACTGGCAATTTTGGAGCCGGTAATGGATTTGAGCACCCCGACTCAACGGACGAGCTTTTTGAAGAGAAAAAGCTGTGGACACGTGTACTTTTGATTTACAGCGAGGTTCGGGAGGTTCCGGACTGACGCGGAGGACCCGGAGGCAAAAAGTGAGTTGGAACTGGCAATTTTGGAGCCGGTAATTGATTTGAGCACCCCGCCTCAACGGATGAGCTTTTTGGAGAGAAAAAGCTGTGAGCGCGTGTATTTTCAATTTACAGCGGAGTTCGGGAGGTTCCGGGCAGCGGCGGAGAGCCCGAAGGCAAAAAGTGAGTTGGAGTTGGATTATTGGAATTAATTAATTAGTGGATTTAATTAATAAAGCTTTATGCTTTATTTAAAGTGGCCCCAGCCTCCCTCTGCAGCAGGAAAAGAGAAAGAAAGGAAAAGAGAAAGAAGGAAAAGAAAAGAGAGGAGAAGGAAGAAGAAGAAAAAGAAGGAAAAGGGATTGGAGCTTTTTGGATTTTTTTGGACTCGCCGTTGGAGGCCGTGCGAAGCTCGTGGGCGTGCGACGTGCGACGACGAGGTAAGTAATTTCTCTTTTTGAGGTTTTTTCGGTGTTTTGGAGCTTTGAGGATTTTTAATTGCTGTTTAAAATTCATGAAAAATGTGGATTCTTGGATTTTTGGGATTTTTGGATTTTATCGGATTTTTGGGTTTTTTTCTGGGTTTTGCCGTCGCCGGCGGCCGCGCGCTGCGCGCAACGGCGCACGCGCGGCGCCAGGGTGCTGCTAATGGCAGCACCCTGTGGCGGTGCCGCTGGGCGCGGGCGCCGCGTGGCAGCAAGTGCTGCACGCGGCGCTGCCTGGCCGCGCCGCAGGTTGCGCGCGGCCGGCGCTGCCCCTGGCGCGCGCAGGGCGCGCGGCAGGGCCGCGCCGCAAGTGGCGCGCGCACCTCCTTGCCGGCGCGCAGGTGCGCGCGGCAGGGCCCGCGCGCAGGGGCGCGCGGCAGGGCCGCGCGCGTGCGCGCGCGGCACCTCCTGCCGCGCGCAGGTGCGCGCGGCACCTCCTGGCCGCGCGCAGGCGCGCGCGGCAGGGCCGCGCGCGTGCGCGCGG
>CM055064.1:19769378-19918070 GCA_029204045.2 Tillandsia leiboldiana | reverse complement strand
GTATTCCTCATTATAGAGGCAGGGTATTTCCTAGTTTCTTTCGAACCGTGGCCTTTGCTGTAGCCCAACGTGCCACCAAAAAACAGCGGAATACCAAAGGTGTTTTCGCCAACAACAAGTTTGGGACGCAACTCCTACCAGAAGTAATATCACATACTTCCCAACCACAAACTCAGTGCCAAAACATAACCTTTATCGAGGATTACTACCGCCTCGTGTCACAACAAACATCGCCATGACTAACACTTAGGCGAGTCCACGTCGATCCACAAAACCTGTGCAAAAGGTGGGGTCAATTGCATCCGTCCCAGAACAGGGTTACCATCGGGCCCATAGGCAACGAATTAAGACACGGGGACACTGAAGGGTCAGCAACTTGTTCAACCTCTACGCAAACTGTGAGGCTATTGCACTAATAGCAGTCATCTACTGCTATGCTCACTGGACGATTACGAAGAGAACAGTGATTTAACCTTTAACCACCGTAACGGGTCCGGCACTCCCTCCATTGAAAAACATCAGCCCACAGCCGAAACCATGACCGCGGCTAACCCTACACTAACAACGATCCCCCAAAAAAAAATCAGAGTGCGTACTACTAATAGCCGAAACAACGAGACCAACTGTGCGACACACACCAGAGCTCCAAACCACTATGCCTACCCTACGCTCCCTTGTGAACACAAGTCATCCTGGGGGTCGTTCCTAACCATAACCCAGGTATCGGATCGGAAGGGCGGAAATTTGTGCATCGGAAACTGTGCAATTCACGCACCGGTATGCAATCGCTAAGGGTAGATCTGCTTTCTCGCCCGCGAGCACACTAGATTTTCTCGAGTGCTACATCACTCACACCTTAAAAGAAGTTTCATCCCCAGAACTTAGATACGCCAGGGATCCAAATATGGGAAAAGTGGCCAAACATGTCCGACTTGCGCTTCCCATTGGCCTTGCGCCCTCGTGATCTGTACTGCTTCACAATCACAAACTCGCAACCCAAAACCTCAAGACTATGCCTTGGTCATGGGAGCTGGCGACAAGACCCAAGAAGCACGGTCCTACTTCCATCTTGGCACCCAGGGGTGCGACACTCTGATTAACCTCTACCCTCGGTCCAGTCCATTGCCCTTCCAAGCACAATACACTGAGCCGAGCTGCATACCCCCAGGCCAACGATCAACATTCCCAACTAGGAGTATTTAAGCTCTAGGTCCGCTCAACAAGGAAGAATCAAGCCCCAAACAAACAAGATTCGTTAGTCCCAGTGGTCTCTTTTTCTCGACCCCAGGGGGAATCCCAAGACCCCCACAACAACACCGCTACACGAGCCCAAACAATACGACTACACAAACGCGACAACCGAGCTAACCGAGAAACAGAACTTAACCTACCACACACCCCACAAGTCAGTTCTAGACTCCGCTAGTATAGCACTTAACCAACTATCTAGAAAACGGGACATATACTTTTCCCCCCGCTCCCCCGATCACTCGCATTCTACCTTCTATGCCTTATTCAATTCATTCATTCGTAGCTGAGTGGTGGTATCTCCGTGGATGTCGGACACTGACTCTGCGTCCCCGCCGATGATCTAGTACGGGCCATGTCTGTCACACATCACAAGAGTCAACTTCCGACTACCCTACTAACAACAACCATAAAGTGAGAGAAAGGACTCAACATTCCCCCCCCCCTCGGTCACTCACGTTCTCTACAGTCCTATGCCCTACCCATTTCATTCATGTGTAGGCAAGTGGGTGTTCCCGCGCGGATGTCGGCACTAACTGTTGTGATTGAAAGAACTCTCTGATACCATTTAATCTGTCACGCCCCGGGGGTTTGTTTGGCGGAAACGATTCATAAAAGCCGAATATTTGACGCGTAAATTTTTTTTTTTGTTTTAAAGAGAACCCTCTTCCCCGGCGCGTGCCCAGACCCCCACAAACACGTGTCACTCTGCAACCGGACAGAGTCTCCCCTGTACGTGCACGGCTAGCGTTCAGTACATGTTCCAACATACACAACCAATCAATCACCACAGGTTTCACAAGCAACCAGTATTCTAAACTAATAAAGAAGAACGTATGGCCGATCAATTTGGAAAGGATAAATCCACAGGTTTTGAAACCAGTGCCCACACGACACTTAGATTTTAAAACGTTTTTTGCAATTTTTTCTTTGGCTTCTGCCTTCTTGATTTTCAAATGGCCGATAAAATAAAAGGGAAAGATATTCCACTAGGGGCACTAAATGTAGCCCGTACCGACATCCATGCCGACCCCACGAGGGTATCGCGAATCACTCACATGACCACAGAGTAATGAAAAGCGAGAATAAAGAATAGATACAGTCCAGGTCCCCGCGACCCAGCTGCTCCTGTCCCGTCCTCACCACCGCCTACCCCTCTCCCCGTCTGGACCCTGTCACGAAGTGGGATGTCAGTGACGCAGAAATAGTAAAGCATGAGAATATAGTAAAACAAACCGTGAAGACAACTGGAGCTACCACCCTCCCAAGGAGGAAAAGCAACCTGTACCCCTGCATCCTGTAATACCCGCCGCGTCGGTCCATTACCGACGCCCCATACCGTACCTGCAACACCGCGACCGCGCCGGACAACTAAACCGGCGGTCGCTCCGCTCGCACCTAGGCGCCTCAACCCCACACTAATAAGGGGCCCCCACTACACCCTCGTGGGTAACACGGGTTCTACGACCTCTTTTCCGGAAAAGCGCACCCTCTGCGGTGGCCAAACCGCGGTGCGCGTGTGGCAACCTCGAGCCCAGTAACCGTAACCACCATCATGTCAGTATCACAATAGATAATAAGAGTAATGAGGTAAATGAGTAAAGTGCATAATCGTAAACAAGGTAATACTGCGCGCCACTCGAAGGCGGCCCGCTGACATATAAGGTTGAAAAAGAAGAACACCGTCGGCAATCGACGCTAGTCATTATAGCGAACCCACTAACATGCATAAGCTATCACCCGTCATTATGTAACCCCAGTACACTTAGATAGACCCCGTCCAATAGGATAGAATTTAGAGGCTAGGAATAAAGAAAAACAACCCACCTGAAATGTAGCCGATCCCGAACTCCCGCTAGACTGTCGGGAGGCTGGCGCTGAACAACTGGGCCCTGAACAAGGGCTAAATCAGTAATAGACTCACACAAACCCATCCCGATGACACAACGTAATGCGATGCTAGTAAGGAGCAATGTCGTCGATTTATTGAATACAAATCCGATTTCCGATCAACGAGAGTCCACGGGACCCTCACAAAAAGTTCAGTTAGTGTAAAAACACTGTTTAAGAGAGCTAGCATGTTCATTTTACATTTTGGTCCATATAACTTTTCATTTGCCTAAATACATTAGTTAGTTGACTGTTTCGACTTGTTCTCAAAATCCGGGAGTCCAAATTGACGCCGTAAGTTTCAGCGTGTTCATTTCGGCGAGACCCAGGCCGTGCTTACAGTATTGGGCTGAGACCAAGCCCGATACAAAGTTGGCCCATAATGTTCTAAGGTCCAAATAGCAACTAAGCCCAAACTTAAATTATATATGATCAATCTGTGAATTAACTGGAGCATGGTGTCAAATAACTGATAAGGATCATGGGGCTCACCTGAGGCTAGCCTGAGCTTGGCCGGAATAGTGGCCGGAGCAACACCCTAATCCTCAAGGAGCTCGGTTTGGGTGCCTTGGAGCAAACCTGGTTCAGACCTACCGCAAAGTGGAGCACCATGTCACAACAAGTCCCAGAAGAATTTTCGTCCATGTGGGGTCGAACCCCGGCGGCCAGAGGCGGCGGCGGCCGGAGGCCAACCCAAAAACAAAACTCGGATGCAAGGTTTGAACCGAGCAAAAGGGGAGTGTACCAGGCCTAAACCAAAATGATGTAGTTCATGTAGGAGGCATCTAGGTCTTACCTGTAGTGGTGGTCGAATCCCACCCGCCGGGGATCGCCGGAGACCGGAGTTAGATGAAATGCGGGTGCAATTCCTACAGTCAAAACCCCGGTTAAACTCCGCATGCAACACCTTGGGAGGACTCCTACAGGTCATACATGCTTACCTGGACCCTTTCCCGGCGCGACGGGGAGCGCCGGCAAGGCACGGTGGAGAAGCTCGGTTGAAGCTTTGGTGGCCGTTAATGGCGGTTTCCGGCCGGCGAGCTCCGGGCCGGTGCGACTTGGACCAAAAGGTCCCTCTCGGGTCCAGTAGTTCTCTGGTGGCGATGGCCGGCGGTGGGGCCAGCGCCGGCGCCGGACGACCTAGCCCGGCCAAGGTTGAAGAAGGTTCGAAACTAGGGCACGCTCGGTTGGCCTGGATCTTGCTCCGATCGCGCTCAGACCTCGTGGAGGTGTTGTAGTTGTCAAGTGGCCAAAGTTCAACGGTGCCGATCTTTTGTTGGACGGGCGGATCACGGCGGCGCACGGGATCGGCCAGGAAGGCAAAAATTCCGGCGACAGCGCTCCCGCCGGCGATCGGGACGGCGGCAGCGGCCCGGGCTGCAACCGGAAGATCCCCGTGACGTCAGAAACACAGTGACCATGCCCAAAAGCCAGACTTAAATCAAAACTTCCATGTACTCACCTTCGCCGGGAATTTGGAAGTTTGAGGAGTGGCCCCGCGGCGGCGCTCGGCGGCGGCTGGGGCTGGGTCCACCGCAGCTTGGTTGCGGCTGCACAGGGGACACCTCCGGGAAGAGCTTGGTCACTTTGAGGTCCCTCTCAACATCCTTCTTTCCAACAACCGAGAGCAAGGTTTATTGGTACCTTCTTCTCCGCGACCTGGGGCGGCGGCCGGTGCGGGGGAACTCCGGAAGCACGGCCGAGGAGTGGAGGTTTGTTGAGAGTGCGGCTGAGGGGCTGAGGGCTACGAGGTTTAGCGAAAACCCTAGCCCTAGCTATACCTATATATATAAGGTATGTACAAATTGCAGTTTAGTCCTCTTCTCCTGACATTTTAGGTTTTGGTCCTCTCTGTAGCTTTGAATCACATCAAGGTCCCTCACCAATGCATGGCACGCAAAACGAGGCAAGCAACTTAGGGTCTATTGCGCAAAAAGTTGTATTTTCATCGCATTTCACGTTTTTTGAGGCGAACCGGTCGCCGAAACGGAAAATGGACTGCGCCATGACGTCCGGCTCGACGAGACCCATCAGGTAGCGATCTCTGATTTTCGCGAAACTGCCCGAATAGATCTCGGTCCATAATAACTGTGCCAAAATACAGTTTTCGCGCTTTTTCGAGATTCCAGAGTCGTCAAACAGAATTTTCGACTGCGCCATTGCGTTCCGAACATCGAAACGGATCAAAACGACTACCTGAATCACTATGTTTGGGTTCCGAACAGTGAATTAGTCAACGTTGTATTCGTCAGGGTCCCGAAAATCAGGGTTACTGTTCATATACAGTAACTCACTTAAGTGACCCCTGCGCAGACCACTGCTATATTGGTCGCGGTAATTTCGCCCGCTTCTTCGCTGAATTCTGGAAGATCCGACCGTCAGATCGAAAAGTGCTGAATATAAATCTCGCTCAGTTCGACGAGACGATCGCAACGGTCAACTCGGATTTCCAAGATCATGTCCGGATGGAAAGTAGCCTTTTTGTCTCGTAAAACGTGCAACTCGCACACTGGCAATTGACTAGATAAATCAACATAGGTCTTTTGAATTCAAAAACCAGGTCAAAATTCACTTTTAGACTATTTATTAAAATAAAATATTTAGAGTTTCTTACAGTTTCCTCGAAGCTTAGGTCCTCCTTTAGTTTAAGTGTCGAGACGTCCAGAACATGCGACGGGTCGGGAGGTATTTCTTGAGCATCGAAACATGGAACACGTCATGAATCCGGTTGAGGTTCGGTGGTTAGGGCAAGGCGGTAAGCCACTGGGCCAATCCGCTCCAGGATCTCGAATGGCCCCACGAACCGCGGGCTCAGCTTGCCTTTTAACCCGAATCGCTTGATTCCCCTGGACGGCGAGACCCGCAAAAAACACGTGTTCTCCCACCTGGAACTCTAAGTCGCGGCGTCTTCGATCCGCGTAGCTCTTTTGTCGACTCTGGGCGGTTAGTAAGCGCTGTCTGATGAGGCGCACCTTCTCTTCTGTTTCTTCCACCAAGTCGGGTCCCAAGAACTTCCGTTCTCCCAAGTCGTCCCAACAGATCGGGGATCGGCAGCGTCTCCCGTATAAGGCTTCGTAGGGTGCCATCAGGATGCTGGCCTGGTGGCTATTGTTGTAAGCGAATTCTACAAGTGGTAGGTAACGCTCCCAACCGACTCCCCAATCGAGTACATAGGCCCGAAGCAGGTCCTCTAGCGTCTGTATCACTCGCTCCGACTGCCCGTCTGTCTGAGGGTGGAAGGCTGTGCTGAAGTGCAATTTAGTCCCCAAGGCTTGTTGCAGACTCTGCCAAAACTTTGAGACAAAACGCGTGTCTCTATCTGATGTGATCGATGCCGGTATCCCATGCAGTCTTACAATCTCGCTGAGGTAGACTTGAGCCAACCGCTCTCTGGTCCAGGTTGTGTGAATCGGCAGGAAGTGCGCTGACTTAGTTAGCCGGTCTACCACAACCCATATTGCGTCGTGTCCTTGTGGTGAACGTGGGAACCCGGAGACAAAGTCCATGGTGATATGATCCCACTTCCACTCCGGTACCGGTAAGGGTTATAACTTTCCCGCCGGTCGTTGATGTTCCGCCTTTATCTGTTGACACACTAGGCAATGAGCTACAAATCGAGTTACATCCCTCTTCATTTTGGGCCACCAGAAGGTCTGCTTGAGGTCCCTGTACATCTTTGTGCCTCCTGGATGCGCTGCATAAGGGGCGCTGTGTGCCTCAGACAGAATTTCCTTCTTCAATTCCGGGGTATCCGGCACGCAAATCCGCCCGCGGAACCGTAGAGTGCCGTCGCCTTCCATTGAAAAGTCACCTTCCTGATCCGATGAGATCTTGTCTCTTACGAGCTGTAAGTGCGAGTCCGCCTGCTGTCCCTCTCGAATCTTTTCTAGCAGTGTTGGCTTGACCACCAAAGTTAGAAGTTGTGCAACCGTGCCTGCTGGCACTACTTCCAACCCTAGTCGTGAAAATTCCGCGATCAAGTTGCTCTGCTCAGTTATCGCACCTACCGATCCTCCCTCCAATCGCCCCTTCCTGCTCAGAGCGTCCGCTACCACGTTTGCTTTCCCGGGGTGGTATTGGATCGTTAGGCGTAATCCTTCCGTAACTCAAGACACCGCCTCTGATGTCGTCGTCGGGGGGTGGTGACACCTTGTCTGCTACAGTCGCGGTAGTGGCCACTTCCGCGAAGTTCCCCCTCGGGGGTTTGAACAGACCAACAAACTAGGTAGGGTTCTCCCTTAGAACCATTTGTAAGGGGTTCCTACCTGGCGTCCGACCCGCCTTCCCTCCCTGTGACTTGGCGTTTCACACTCCTAAGGCGGACTAGGGGAGTAACCCCACTCCTATCCTATATAAACCCCCCCCGGCGCAACCGCACAGTACGCGGAGGAAAGAAAAAGGACAAAAAACGGAAGATGGAAATCGATGCCTAACCAAAAGCGATATAAGGGAGAAAAAAAGTATATATATATATATATACCTGTGATTTTCGGTTCTAGGATTCTGCATCACTGCTCCCCGGGGCGGCTGGGAGGTCCGTCCACAACCTCTGGGCCAGCTACGTTCGGCGTTGGCGGGGTGGGGACTCGGTATCGGAAGAGTCCGTCAGGCGTGGGTCGTCGGGTCTCGGTGCCGGGGGTCTGGTGACGCCCGGCCTCCGGGGACACTCGTAACGTGGTGTGGCCCGGCCCTGCCACACCGGAAGCAATGTTCGTCCCGCCAAGGGCAATCCATCATTGGATGCGCACCGTCACAAATGACGCATGGCGTTGGTGCGTGCAGGTCCCTCCCTCATCGCCTGCCCTGGTTTCGGCCCGTTTCCTCTGGCGCTTGGTCGCTCTGCCGCACTGGTAGGGGCCCCCTGTCGGCCCGGGGGTAGGGGTGTGCCCGCCGTGTACGCTCTAGCTCCGCAGCGGCACGGCCAAGTTGACCGCTCCCTGAAAGGTGGAAACGCCAGTCGGTGGTTATCCCACGGGGTTTAAACAACCACGGTGCCGTGCTGGGCGTGGTCGACACCCTCAAGCTCCTGGTCAGTATACCCACGTGCTCCGCGAGATTTAGCAGTTGCCCAGCCACGTCGCGCAGCTGGTTGCGTAGTAAGCGGTTCGCCTCTGCACAAGGTCCATGTCCGGCAGCAGTTACCCACCCCAAATCGGGCTTCTATCTTTGCACACCAAGGAAACACTTAGTCCCAGCATACCCAGGAAAACGTGCGTAATAAATCACACAAATTTCCCCCCCACGTTCACTCGCGTCCTACACCCTTACGTCCCACACATTTCATTTATTCGTAGTGTAAGTGTGATATCCCGGGTGGAATGTTGGGCTGTCACTGTTGTGATAAAGCAAAGTCTCTGATACCATCTTAATCTGTCACGCCCCGGGGGTTTATTTTAGCGGAAACGATACACCAAAGTAAGCGTAAGGTGCGTACAAATTTTTTTGTTTAAAAACCTCCTTCCCCGGCGCGTGCCCAGACCCGCCACATATACAGATTTACTCGAAAATCGGGGCAGAGTCTCCTCTGTATATGCACGGCGTCGCGGCTGTTACAATAGTCGAACCAAGCAATCATTTTCCATTTAATCACAACAGTTCGGAGTTTATCTGTACATGAAGACCTAAACAATGCCATGGCCAGTCAAGTTGAAAGGATAAACTCACCGTTTTGAAAACAGGCCCACACGGCCTTAGGTTTGAAAACAATTGGAAAAAAAAACGGCATAAATCCACAGGGTTTGGAAAATGGGCCCACACGACCCTAGAGTTTTGAAAACGGTTTTCAAAGTCCTTTTCCTCTTGTTTCCAGTTGGTTTGTTTAGAAAACGCCAAGCGGGAAAGATAAGGAAACAATAGTGCATAACTGAAACGAAAGTAATCAACATCCACACGACCCCAGAAGGGTATCGAGAACCACACAGTAACCTACAATACCAAATGAAATGCAGAGAAAAGTAAAGAAAACGGCATACAGGGCCCCCACAGCCCGACTGCTCCCACCTCGGCCTCACCGTCGCCTACCTCTACCCCCTAGAGGTACCTGTCAAAGACGTGGGTAGTCAGCGACACTATCATGATAAAATTACTAAAGCAGTAAAGTAATACCAAGCCACAAAAGTAAGACTAGCCGGAGCAATCACTCTACTCGTAACGGTAACTCGCAACCACCTGTACCACCTGTGACACCTGTAACCCCGGTAACACCTGTAACACCTGACCTCGTCGGGCACCCAATCCCGGCGGGTCGCACACCTGACCTCGTCGGGCACCAATCCCGGCGGGTCGCACACCTGACCTCGTCGGGCACCAATCCCGACAGGTCGCACCGCTCACACCTTGGTGCCTCGAACCCACACCTACGGGGGCCCCACTACATCCCCTCGTGGGTAACACGGGTCGAAGACCGCCTTTCCGGAAAAGAGCACCCTTTGCGGTGGCCAGACCGCGGGTTGCGCGTGTCGCAACTCGAGCATAAGTAACCAAGACACGGTGTAATATAGTACATCATAGAAACCGTCAGCGTTAGTACCGATTAACAATAAAAATCCCTTTCGGAATACTAACACTATACTCAGCCTCGACCGTAAACCCACCTTGTTGTCGCGCTCCTGACCGATGCTAGGTTCTCCCGCGTCTCGGGTGCCCGCCCGGACCTTCAAGAACCTTGGTTTCGTCGGCTAGGGTTGATCTAGGGGATGATCGTCCTGTTCTTGCGTGAAGGGTATGCCGGCGATCTTCCCTCTCCTCACCCGCTCCGCCTTGCTTCTCCCTCGACCGGTTGGGAAACAGTAAGGTTCGGTTGGGAAACTGAAAGGTTGGGGAAGTGGGTTCTCGTTGCCCTTGGGGTTTCGTACGCAGGGGAGTTGAGGGGAGTTGTTGGGGTGTGGTGGGAAGTTGGGGGGAGTTGTGGGGAGTTATGGAAGTTGGGGGGGGAGTTGTGGGGTTGTGGAAAGTTGCACGACCGTGAAGAGGCGGGAGCGGTTAAGATGGCGGGAGAGGTTAAGTTGGCGGGAGCGGTTAAGTTGGGGAATGGGAATGAACCCAATTCAAGTCAAAAAGCGGGTAACAAGTCGGGTGCGAACCAGGGTCCGGTCTGCCTGAAATACCGCGTTGCCCACCTGAACCGCTAGCCACCTTCCGGAATTTATTCCGGGAGATTCCGGCGTCGGAATTCAAAACCGATTGCGCCGCCGTTCTCGTTTCGCGAGCTTTATTAACTAAAAATACCCGCGAGCCCCGACGATCTGTCCGGAAACAAGGAATTATTCGATCACCCTCCAGCCCCCCGAAACGAATTGCGAAATAAACGAAATCAAAAGTAGACCCAAAAGCATTTTAAACCAGCGGCTACTACATGGGTTGTCCTCCGCTACAGTGCCGCTCCCCCCTTGCATGTTGGTTGGATCGGATCCTTCCGCACGGCGCCTGCTCCACTGTGCGTATCGGATAATTCGGCACCCTCCATCACTGGCGCCCGCTCCGTTGGAACACTCCGGAAGCCCCAGGCACCCTGTCTCAACCCACCTAACTCTGTACTCCTCTAACCCTAACCTCCCTCCTTGTTACTATGGTTAGCTTCCTCCTCCTTCTTTCTGAGAGCTCCTCCCTCTTCCCTACTACCTCCGCCTCCTCTACTCTTCTGCTACCACTGCTTCCTCACCTCTCCTTCACAACCAGCTCCCACTATTCCCCTGCCCCCCTTTCCTTATGCTAGGGTTGCTCTGCTGTTGGCTTCTTTCCGCGGCCTTGTCGCCACTTCATCACGACGACGCCCTTCTTGCCAGGGCTGGAGGTTACCGAGCTGCTCCGACGCGTCTTCTTCCGCTGAAGCTGCTGAACCCAAAAGCCCCTTTGTTGAGCCCTCGACCTCCCTGCGTGTGCTTTCCCCCTTCGGTTGCCTTGGTCCGCCATAAGCGACAGCTGAGTCCCCTTCTCGAGCTTCTTTATTCTCCACTACTCTCTATTACTATCTATGTATTCTCTACATCTCTTCTTCTTATGCTCAGGGTTGTTACACTCCACCCCCCTTAAAACCATCCTTGTCCTCAAGGATGGGTCTGGCTCGCGTGATCTTCTCCTCGGCAGCCTTCTTTTCCCCCCAGTTGTACCTTTAGCATAATCTTGAGCCTCCGGTGGTTTTCTGGACTGACCCGAGGGTTTTCGAGTTGCTCTTTCAGTACCCTACCCCTCTCGGTTTGCGGCATGGACGGCGACACTCGTTGGGGACCAGGGCTTTCTCTTGGGCCTTCGGGGCGTCGCAACCTGCCCATCTCTGATCTTGTTTGCTCCCATGTCTGGTAAGGCTCATAGCTATTAATGGTGAACTTTTGATTTCTTCTCAGAGTTTGGATGCGTTGATTGTAGGGTTTGAAATCCAAGCTTGCTGTTTCCCTCGTGTTGTTGTGTATGCTGACAGCTTCTTGCATTTTCTCCTCACTACTTGCTTGAGTTGCCAGTTCCATTTCTATTGCTCCATCTATATGCAGTGCAACACTCAACCCTCCATTAGACTCCTTGTGTTTTGCTTGTTCATAGGCTAGGAACATTGAGCTGTGGTGAGGTCTTCTAATTGTTGGCCCTAGCTCACTATGCCCACTTTCAAGGAAGCACACCAAGTGAGTAGTCTGAACTGGAGGTAATTGGTTTGCCCATGAACCAAATAGCTTCTCTGGTTTGCTAACCAACTCCCACAAGGCTGCATCTTCCATTTCTGGAGATGGCCCTTGCACCCTTGTATGCAACTTCTCCCTTGTAGCTCCAGATTTAGCCAGATAGGATCGATCAACTCTTACTTGTGTTCCTTGCTTGAGTACCCCTGTCAGTTTACTTATGATGAAGGTTCTGTGAGCAGCTTTTCCTTCAGCACCATGAATCATCACCCTGTTTTGCTCTAAGTCCATTAGCATCAGCTCGTAAGCCCCCAACCCCACAGTACCTGGCACTAGATCAGTTTCTTCCAGTCTCGCCACTCTCAGCTCCTCCAGGAAGTTGGGATCTTGGCTTAGTTGAGAGGAGTTATCTCCTGGCTTGATGAGTACTTGGCCTTCACTCACCATGCTAGTTGTTCTTCCCATGTGAGCAGACTGGAGTGAATGGGGTTGATCTACTAGTGAACCCAGCAACTCCTCTTGCTTGCTGATTCCCTTACTTAACACACTCTCATAACTACTGTTGCTCTTGTTTGCTCTAATAAGCCAAGGGTTGCTGTTATCCTCCCAGTTGCTTCTCTCTAATCCTGGAGCTGTGGTAGTGGAAGTAGTCTTGGGTGGAGGGGGTTGAGCTGTAGGTGCTGTGGCTACTGTGGTACCTCCTGTTGCTGGAGTGATGTGGGCAGACTGGGGTAGAGGTGGCTGTGTTTGGGGCAACTTCAGCAGCTCCCCCAGCTTGCTAGCACTACCACCCAGCTTCATCTCTTGCTTCTTATTGGCCTCCAACTGCTGATGCTCTAGGTGCCTTTGCTCCAACTCTTTCACTGCAGTTGGTTGACAGCTTAAGGAATCAACTAATGAAATAGCTCTTTTTTTTACATTGGAGTTTAAGGGTGCTGGTTCCTTTTCTTCTTTCAAGGCTTGCACTGTAGAACTTTCTACTTTAGCATATGCAGCTTGCCTCCTAGTCGACTCCCAGGTTTGTCTCTGACAGTGGCCAACCTCTTGCATCATGACTTCGTGTGCCTTAATGGTTTCCTCACTTCCTCGGCATTCCCCCAAGGTATCAATTTGCTGAGAAGTACCTAACTCATAGATTGGGTACCTCTCGTTTTTCCCGGTTGGCATCCATTGATTACTGCGAGTTTGGCAACATGGCTGTAAGCAAATCAACTAATTGCTGATGCCTTCTAGCATTCTCTTGCCGCAACCTCTCATAGCTCTTGTTTGCTTCCATTCTCAAGGCTTCCCATCTTTGCTGCCCTTGTCTCCAATCGGATTGCTGCATGATTAGTTGCTTTGTAATGGCCCTCGTCCACTGTTTGCTGAATTGCTCAGACTGTGCTACCCCCTTTTTTACAACTGTGGCCACCGGCCTGAGTTCTCACTCGAGGTATTACTTTAGATCTTTTATCTTAACTCCCTCAATTGGATTCCCTTACTAACTTGATACAATACAGGTGGGGGATACTTGCTATAATGGCTTTAATTATGAAGTCGAATGGTAGCTTGTATGTGATGCTCTAATACCTAATGCCCGCAAGGTATTTGATCAATTGCCTTCGGCTTATTGCGGCTCATGATCTGGTACTGTATGTTTGTTGACTTCAATCCCTTTGGTGTGTTGGTGCCTATGATGCTATTTCTTCACTGAAGTACCTGAATCTATTATTCTTCTTCTTGCCTACCTTGCTGATATCTTATTCTAACCAATTGCCAACTTTTGGGGTGTTTGTTCACAGATCCAATATCTAATTGTGCAATTATCCAAGCTATACTATCTGATTTGCAACCATTAAGAGATGAGGTACATCATACAATTACCTCATTCCAGATCTGCTCTCTCCTTGGATCCGTGGGTAATGGTGGCGTTTCCTTCCAGATCTGTTCTAGACTTCGGATCCCCGGGCACTTGTGAAACTGAATTCACAGAACCCTCTGCGATGATGATGATGCTCCACAGATCTGAATCGCGATGCAATACTGCTCTTGCAATGGTGGGTATCGATTGGTATTGTTGCTTACTTCTTGTTGCCTCGGATTCTTGGTTGCTTGTTCCTCAGATCTGTGGGTTGTTGCTTCGATCTGCTGCTTGTTGTCTCGATTGATGATTGTTGCTTGTGAGTTGTTGCCTGTTGCCTCGATTGATGCTTACTGCTCACGATCCCTGGGATCGGAACAGCTCTGATACCAATTTGCAACAACCCGACGGATCCGCAGCCGATCGGTGATGCTCCGAGCAAAGATCTTGGCTTGGCGGCGTCGATGATGATTGTTACCCGGACGATTCATCGACGATCTAGGATGAGACTGCTCTGAGATCGATGACGAAGAGGATGATGGGTGTTTTGGTTTGATCAATGGATCAAACCTTGGTTAGATTGTAGATCTGAGAATTGGGGTTTGAGAAGAGTTGAGGAATTGGGATTGGGATGATCGGAGAAGTAGAGAGAGAAAGAGATAGAAATTCGGGAGGGAGGAGTAATTGTTGATTCAAATTCTTCATGTCCCAACCATATTACAACTGTCTATTTATATTGTTCACACTGTGGACTAAATGGTAATTCCATCCTACAGTGGGGTTGTATGTAAAATTGTATATTTGTAAAATGGGCCTTGATGGGCCTCTTCTCTGTGGCTACCGAACTACTGGGCTGGGTTGTCCTCCGGTACAGTGCCGCTCCCCCCTTGCATATTGGTTGGATCGGATCCTTCCGCACGGCGCCTGCTCCACTGTGCGTATCGGATAATCCGGCACCCTCCATCACTGGCGCCCGCTCCGTTGGAACACTCCGGAAGCCCCAGGCACCCTGTCTCAACCCACCTAACTCTGTACTCCTCTAACCCTAACCTCCCTCCTTGTTACTATGGTTAGCTTCCTCCTCCTTCTTTCTGAGAGCTCCTCCCTCTTCCCTACTACCTCCGCCTCCTCTACTCTTCTGCTACCACTGCTTCCTCACCTCTCCTTCACAACCAGCTCCACTATTCCCCGGCCTCCTTTCCTTATGCTAGGGTTGCTCTGCTGTTGGCTTCTTCCGCGGCCTTGTCGCCACTTCATCATGACGACGCCCTTCTTGCCAGGGCTGGAGGTTACCGAGCTGCTCCGACGCGTCTTCTTCCGCTGAAGCTGCTGAACCCAAAAGCCCCTTTGTTGAGCCCTCGACCTCCCTGCGTGTGCTTTTCCCCTTCGGTTGCCTTGGTCCGCCATAAGCGACAGCTGAGTCCCCTTCTCGAGCTTCTTTATTCTCCACTACTCTCTATTACTATCTATGTATTCTCTACATCTCTTCTTCTTATGCTCAGGGTTGTTACACAATGCTGGTAAGGAACTACTTGGCCACGTCCTCACCTCGATCAGCTCTCTCCGCGCGAGCTAAGCCGGGACAGCAACCTCAGGAAACCTGTCACTGCAGTGGGTGTGAGATCTACTGCAGAAGGTAGATCCCAGTGGGTACCGTCACCAATATCCACGGTATGCCCACTAAGTCTACTGGAGGCAAACAGAAAGGTATGCAGATAGATAGATAATAGGTAAGCTGAATGAAAACTACAGCTAACATGCCACAATCATCATGCTCAAGGAAACTCTACTAAAAACATGCTATGCATACACACGCTACTGCTAAAATGCCTCAGTATCAATGCTCAAAGGAAAAACCCATCTAAGAACATAATATGTAACCACCCGCTCATATCACCAAATCTCAATGACTGCCACATAGGGTCTAGTCAAGACTGCGCCAAACCTACTGCCACCTCATCCCCACTAGGACGGGACTTACGTAGGGCGTCCCACACGGACTATCTCAATCTCAAGCGAACTCTAGTGTATCAACTAGTCGCATCAACAACACGCATCCGGGGCGTAGCTCGAGGGGAGCGACCCCACCGAACTCGAGTATCTCATCAGTCTCAACTGTCTCATAAGCAGCACATGCAGGCTATAATCCACGATCAAACAGATCGGCAACTCGATGCTCAAAAAGCACCACTCAGTCGGAAAAAGACTCCATGACTCAATCAGAAAAATCCCAAACACTCACAGCTATGTCGGAGAACCCTCCACGACTCAATCTGATCATGCACAACCCATGGCTAAGTCGGGAAACCTCCACGACTCGATCTGCCAGAACCCCATACTCTCAAAGCTAAGTCGGAGAACCACCTCCTCGACTCGATCTGATAATGCACAATCCCTGATCTAGAATAATCTCAACAAGAAATTTCAAACTCACCTGACACTAGAAACTCATTTTGAAAACTCAAAAATGTACCCACTCGGCCCCCATGCACGAGGTCAAATGCACCCTGAACCTATGCCATCCCTCTGGCGAACTCATGATTTAAGAACCACATTTAAAAAGCTGATTTTCCTTAAAACGGGTTTTCTCGATTTTTAAAACGATTCAGGTGCAATTATTATGCGAACAAAACATGAAATCTAGTGTCATATGATATCAGGAGTATGCTAAAAATAATCAGGGGTTCTAATAATTTTTCCAGAAAATTCCAGGCAACTATCAGATTTACTACAGCAAAAAAATATTACACTAGACATGCTCAAATTGCATTCAGAAGAATTAAAGGGCATTCCATACATTTTGGAAGAAACTCCAACCCACCTAGAACGCTTTCCGTAGGCAAACGCTGAAGTCGGGGAAGCGCCGAACCCTCAAACCGAAGAAAATCCGAAAACCGCGCCGCGCGCGTGCACATTGCCGCGAACCACGAAAAAAATCCCCGGAAGCTCGAGCCATCCTCCTGAGCCCTCACAAAAAAATCTGCGCGCAAACAACTCACAACACACTTCCACAGCACTCTCAAGTCCATCAGCATACATGCAAACCCACACACACACACAACCATCCATCTCAGGTAAAAACTATGAGCCGCGCACTCGATCCGGGCTCCGCACTGCACACCAAGCAGCATCAAACTCAAAATCCGGTAATCTGCAAAATTCCCAAAAGTTGGAATTAAACCAAAACCTCACCTCTGATGGTGCTTCCACGCGCCGGCTCAAACTGCTCGCGCGACACCAAGCTCACTGCGCGCACTGCAGCTACTGCACCAAAACCCAGAAAAAGTTGCAGCAAAATCATCAACAACGGCTAAACACAAAAATCACCCGCACGCACAGGGCAAAAACCAGCCCCGCCGCTCGCTCGCCGCTCGCTCGCAGCAGCCGCACGCGCCGCTGCCGCCGCTTGCTGTGCGGCGCCGCTGCAGCTGCCGCGCGGCGCCGCTGCAGCTGCCGAGCGGCGCCCTGGGCCTGCTGCGCGGCGCATGGGCCCGCCGCGCGGCGACCCAGCCCTCTACGCGCGCCCCCAGTGCGATTGCTGTGCGCCCGCACGCGCATCTGCGCGCCCGCGCGGCACCTTCGCAGCGCTCGCGCGGCGCCTGCGCAGTGCCTGCCTGCTGCGCGCGCCCACCTGCTGCGCGCGTAGCGCCCGCAGCTATCGCTGCCGCGCGCCCGTCGGCTCCCCTGCTGCTTGCCGCTAGCCAACTGTGGACAGTAAGCCCACCAACACCAACACCAACACCAACCCCTCCAAAACCCAGCCAACACAAATCCAAACTCCAATCCAAGCAATTCCATACAGGAAAACCAAAAAAATCCAATCCGAGCTCTCTCCAAAAAAGAAACTGCAACATACCTTGCCGAGCTCGACGCGCGAGCGCTCCGCTCGCTCCATGCGGCCTCTAGCAGAAAGTTCCCACTATCAATTCTCATCCATGTCCTCACTTTTCCTTCTTTTTCCTCTTCTCTTTTCTTCTTCTTCTTCCAATCTTTCCTCTGTTTTCTCATCTTTCCTCTGTTTTCTTGTTGAAGGAGATGGTGAGGTGGCAGGCTCTTAAGGGTGGTTGCTAATTAATGCGGCAGGTGAGAGCAGCTAGGCACAGGGGAAAAGACCATTAAGCCCTCCTAAAAAAATCTCATCCCACAATTCTCTTCATTTCCATTTCCTTTTCTTTCTCTAATTCTCCACAGGCCAAATTATAAAATTAAGTAAATTAATAAATTAATTCCTTTTTAGCCAACTCCAACTCACTTTTTGCCTTCGGAGCCTCCGCATCAATCCGGAACCTCCCGAACTCCGCTGTAATCTGAAAATACACATGTGCAAAGCTTTCCTTACTCAAAAAGTTCAACTGTAGTGTCGATGTGCTCAACTCAAAAACCGGCTCCCATAATCGCCAATTCTAACTCACTTTTTGCCTTCGGGGCCTCCGCATCAATCCGGAACCTCCCGAACTCCGCTGTAATATGAAAATACACTTGTTCCAAACATTTTCTACTTTTCTGTGCACAACTGTGGAGTCGGGGCTCTACAAAACCGGTCCTCAAACGGTGCACAATGCCCGAAAAAATTTGATTCAAGCTGGGGCTTCCGCGTCGATCCGACTCAACCCGAACTCATCTGTAAACGTATAAGGAACACGCCCGAGGCGATTTCTCCGCACCACGCCATCTTGCGAGGTCGGTACACTCTACAAAGTCCCGGTACTCTACATCGAAACCTTCCACGACTCGATCTGATATGCCCTCACCAACCCCCGAGACACTAGTAAAAACATCCATAAGTCAAATAAAATCTCCTCGGCCCCCAGGCACGAGGTTACATGCACCCTGGGACCCTGTCATCTCACTGGCAATCTCGCAGTTTAAAAACCACTTTTAAAAAGCCGATTTTTCCTTAAAACGGGTTTCATGATTTTCAAAACGATCCCGGTGCAAAAGTAATGCTCTCTGATCATGCAATCTAGTGTCATACTGTACCAGGAGTACACTAAAAATAATCTGGGGTTCCAAAGAATTTTCTGTAATTTTCTAGGCAACTATTAGATTTACCAACAGTGAAAATATTACACTAGACATGCTTAAATTGCATTCAGAAGAATTAAAGGGCATTCCATACAATTTGGAAGAAATTCCAACCCACCTGAAACGCTTTCCGTAGGCATCGCTGAAGTCGGTGAAGCGCCGATTCCTCAAACTGACGAAATTCTAAAAAAACGCGACGCGCGCGCGCACACTGTCGCGAACCTCGAAAGAATCCCCGGAAGCATCAAATAATTCCCCCAAGTCCTCACAAAAATCCGCGCGCACGCCGGCTCACACCACGGCCAAAATCATAGTGCATACAAGGCTCAAGTACACCACAACCACCACCAAGGTCTCCCAGCATTCTACAAGTCCACCATCAACTCACAGCCACCCCAAGGCACCAACAGCTCACCAACACCACACTTACACCCACAGCACACTCAAAATTGCCCAGACTGCACAGGTGCAAAATCCGCGTGCCGCACACTCAACTCGGGCTCCGCACAGTACTCTAGCCGAAAACCGCCGCAGAAAACACCATCCTCGAGAGAAAAAGGGAAAAACCATGAAACCATGTTAAATCCGGCCAACACGCGCGATTGCCGACGAAAACCAGCCCCAGTCGACGAAAACGCCGCGCGCCGACGCGAGAAGCTTGCTGCGCACACGCCACTGCTCGCTACCTAGCAGTTGCCCGCACGGCCCGGCACGCCCGCAGCCTGCCGCGCGGTAGCCTGGCCCGCTGCGCGCGCCTGCAGCGTGCTGCGCCTGGGCCTGCCGCGCGGCGCCTGGGCCCGCCGTGCGGGGCCCTGGCCCGCTATGCGCGCCCCCTGCACGCTCGCTGCGCACCCGTGCGGTGCATCTGCGCGCCCGTGCGCACCTGCGAAGCGCCCGCGCGGCACCCTGCGCGCTTGCCGCGCCCCCGCGCGGCACCCCTGCACGCAAGCCGCGCTTGCTGCGCGCCCGCGCGGCGCCTGCGCAACGCCTGCCGTTGCGTGCGCCCGCTGCTGCGCACGCCTGCCCGCAGCTGCCGCTGCTGCGCGCCCGCCTGCTGCGCGCGCCTGCCCGTAGCTGCCGCTGCTACGCGCCCGCCTGCCGCATGTGCAGCACCCGTGCAGCAGCCTGCGCGAGCCTCGCGCGGCACCCATGCGCGCCCGCGCGGCTCCCCTGTTGCGGCACAACCTCACAAATGGACAATAAGTCCACACCTCCAACACCACTACAAACTCCAAATCAACCATCAAAAATCCAACCAAAACTCAAATCCATAAGAGAAACCGAAAAACCAAGCTTTCTACAAAAAAACTGCAACGTACCATGTTGAAGCTCTTCGCGCGCGCTCCGCTCGGCTTCCAACAGGGTCCACACCATCACAACAGTCATTCATATCCTCTATTTCCCTTCTTTTTCTTCTTCACTTTTCTTCATCTTCTTCCTTCTTTTCTCTCTTTCTTCTCTTCCTCTATTTTTTCTTGTTTCCTCTGTTGCAGGGAAGAAGACAAGTGACGTGGAGGCTTAATTAAGGGCTAATTAAGAGTGGTGCTTGGCAGCTGGCAAGGCTAATTAATTAAGAAGAAGGCAATCCGAACTATCTAGTCCAATTCTCAACTCTTCAAGCTTCTTTCTTCCTATCTTCACTCACAAACTAAAAGCAACCAAATTAATTAATTAATTAATTGATTAATTTCTTTTCTCCAACTCCAATTCATTTTTTTCCCTCGGAGCCTCCGCACCAGTCCGAAACCTCCCAAACTCCGCTGTAATCTGAAAATACACATGTCCAAAGCTTTCCCCACTGAAAAAGCTCAACTGTAGAGTCGATGTGCTCAATCCAAAAACCGGCTCCCATAATTTCGAACTCCATTCACTTTTTGCCTTCGGGGCCTCCGTACCAATCCGGAACCTCCCGAACTCTGCTGTAATCATAAAATACACCTGTTCCAAGTATTTTCCAATTTTTCTGCGCACAACGGCGGAGTCGGTACACTAACAAAACCAGTCCTCTATCGGCGCACAATGCCCGGAAAACTCCGATTCAAACTGGGGCTTCCGCGTCGATCTGAATCAACCCGAACTCATCTGTAAACAAATAAGGAACACGCTCGAGTCGATTTCTTCGCACCACGCCATCTTGCGAGGTCGGTGCACTCTACAAAGTCCCGGTACTCAACATACACTATCCCAAACCCCTGCTCGAACCCGAGCAATAAGAACCACCTGACTAAAGAATAAGGAGAAAAGAAGCAAACATGGTTCTCCTAAGTCAAGTTCCAACATGATAGTGTCGCGATAAAAGATGGCCTAACTAGATGTCCATACAAGCATGCAAAAGTCCCGGGAAGATAGAAAGAATACATATATCATTTTCTGACTTATGTTTTAGCATGATAACAATTCCTGGCATTCAATATAGCATGGTATCCCAAGTCCTATAACCGTTCTCACATGAATAGCAAATATTAATCATAAATCTCATATAAACCACTACTCGCCCACAAATAAACTATCGACCTATGCATGTCCAAAAACATCCCCAAGTGGTACCCACCATCCAGGTAAATTACATGGCCTCAATATTATAATCAAATCCACATGCAAGGTTATGTGCTAACATAGCAATTCATATGTCCAAACCCGCATGCATAATCCCAACCACGAGTATTGATCAATCAATAAGTCCAATAAAAGGATCTCTCTAATATTCCTAGTGAGTATGTCAGAAATAGAGGGATATAGCAACCACCCACATGGAAACGCGGAACCCACAGCTGTAAAAGTCTCCTCGCTGTCCAACACTCTTTTCTCCGCAAAACACCCAAAAATTGTGAACCACGGCACAACAACTCACACGGCGTACAATTAATCAAAATAATATACAATATGTCGCTGTCCATACAATCTACCACGAAAATGGACAAAGTTTACCTACGAGATGACCTCAGAAAAATCCAGAAAAATAACCGCTACGATCCTCGCGGCGAGCCGATCGGAACGAGTACTTGGACGTCCAAATACAACACCGGTAAGCCAAGATACAAAATAAACACCGCAGTACCCGCGAAACTCCCAAAACACAAGTCTGTAATAATCCGTCCGGAAAAAGTAGGATTTTCACCTTCGTGCCAACCTCTAAAAATTCTAGTAAAATCATGATGATGTTTCTTGCGTCGCGTAGATATGAATCGAGTACTTGCACACCTCAATCCGTCGCTCGAGCGCGGAGAAAACCCATAAAAACTCCAATACTGTCCAAAACTCCGCCCCAGAAAAAGTGGTCACAAAATGATCCGAAAAGCCCAGGAAAACCTCATAATAGAAGGAAACTGTAAACACAGGAACCGTAGCCCAACCTGTCATGAAAATAACGGCGCAAGAATCGTCAAAAAATTCCTTCGAGGTAGCCCGAGGGAGTCCGCGCACCAAAATGCGACGGGAAGGGTCGCCGGAGAAGAAGCGTCGATGTGCGCCGCAAAATCGAAAACGTCAATGTAGCAACCTCCAAAAATCCTAGAACTCCATCAAAGGTTGGAAGGGAGGGAGATGAAGAAGTTCCCTGTAGAAGTCCCCCAGAGAAACGGGCCAGAAAAACCCAGAAACGGAGCTCCAAGGGGCCTATTTATAGGCCCACCAAAACAATTCCAAAAATTCCCTTTGGGTCCCCGGATTCGGGCGCTCGGACCAAATTCGGGCGCCTTAATCCGCTGCGAGATCCTAAACACGGAGCGCACGAAACCTCCTCCTTGCGCCACGTGGCCTCGAACAGTGGACAGCAGTCCCGGCCACCCAGAACGCGCCACGTGGCCCACGCCCGGTCAAGGTGGTGGGTGGCACACGCCAATGGCAGGGCGCCACGTGGCCCGCCCTGACAGGACGCCCGATCGCGCCCACGTGCCCGCCTGCCACGCCGCCTGCCCACGAATCCCGAGGCACCCACCCGTGTGTCACGCCCCGGGGATTTTTAGGTAAAGATAACCGGAAAAAGCGTATATATTTTTTTCGTTTTGTATAAGTATCGACCTCCCCTAGTGCGTGTCAGACCCGCCACATATACAAATTCACTATTCAATCGGACAGAGTTTCCTTTGTATATGCACGGCGTCACATTTACAACACAACATCAACAACATTCTTTAACCACACAATCACAGTGAACAAGGAAGGGAAGGTAATTTCATTCAACCATATCCAGAGTTAAACTACGGGTTTTGCAAACGGTGTCCACACGACACCCAGTTTTTGAAAACATTTACACATTCACACCAAAGCGGCCATACCTTTTTGAAAGGATAAATCCAGGGGTTTACCAAGATTATGCCTACACGACACTTAGTTTGGAAAGCATTTTCAAAATCATTTTGTTAGTTATAAACCATGCCGCATAAAAGTAAATCAAATCCACAGTGCTAAGTAATTGGCTATCCAACAACCCACACGATCCACATTCAAGCAAATTAAACTAAGAGTTAAGCTAAAAGAGAAATGAGATAACGTAGCTAGCCTCCTACCGCCATCCCGGCTACTACACCTAATCAGACCTGTCACGGAGTGGGTAAAGTCAGTGACAAATAAAGTAGATGATAAGCATTTGCCAATAATTTTAAAACTAACTGATTACACCAGAACCTTTCGCTTTCCCATCTCATGAGTCCACATTACTTGATTTAGTCACATAGCGCCCGTCGGGGAGTCGACGATCTCCCCACGGGTAAAATCACACAGTTCACATCAGGGAGTCGACGATCTCCCCACGTGACATTTATGATGCCCTTTACCCCTTCACGATGCGTGAGCGACATGTTTAGCTATCGTGAAGAGGTCCCACCCTACACACGTGGGGTACACGGGTCATTCAGACCACTTCTCCGGAAAAGTACACCTATGCGGAGGCCAATCCGCTAGTGTACGTGCAGCATCCGAAAACATGGTTTGCCGAAGTCGGCGTGTATCAAGCATCGCGACCCTCAGTCGCCACAATTTAATAATGAAAGATCAATATATATTCATGCGAAAGGTTTAACAGTTAATCTACTTTATTAGACAGATTATTAAGTCTTTTACGATGATATGGTGCACTTAATGCACTCGTTGCACTTATTGCAAGGGTACCCACCTGACAACTGGATCTTTCGCACACTCTCGCTGAGCACCCGGACCTAAGGAAGTCCCCCAAAGAAAGACGATCAATAATATGACGCACTAACACTATGGGAACGGAAATCCAAAACTATCCCCTGCGATGAAAAACCCAAAAACTGCACAATTACGACACCTGACGGGTCCCCGCGCGGACGTTGCCGCCCGCGAACGCCCCGCGCGGCCTGAAACCGTGCGGTGTGCATCCGCGGGTGGCGCCCGCGCGGCGCCCGCCTGCCCTGCGGGTGCCCCGCGCGGTGCAAGGCCACGCGGCGTGCGCCGGGGGCGGCGCCAGCGCGGTATGCACCCGCCCGCGGGCGCCCCGCGTGGCGCATGGCCGCGCGGTTGCGAGCCCAGGGCGGCGCCCGCGCGGCACCCACGCGGCGCAACCCGCCCAAAGGCGCCCCACGCAGCGCAAGGCCGCGCGGTTGCGCGCCCGGGGCGGCGCCCGCGCGGCACCCGCGCGGCGCCGCCCGCCCGCGGGCGCCCCCCACGGCGCAAGGCCACGCGGTTGCACGCCCGGGGGCGGTGCCCGCGCGGCGCCGTAGCGGCGTCGGTGCCCGCGCGGCGCCGTAGCGGCGTCGGCGTAGTCCGCCCGTCCGCGCGGCGCCCTAGCGGCACCGCGCGTCGTCCGCACGTCCGCGCGTCCGTGCGGTGCCCTAGCAGCACCCCGCGTCGTCCACCCGCCCACTCCGCGCCCTAGGTCGTGCGGTGGTGGCGGCGGCGGGATCGGCAATGACGTCGGGGACGGCGACGGCGATGAAGACACGAAGAAGACACCGAAAAACCCCAATAACGCAACAAAATGAAATCTACTTACCGAAAGTCCCGACGGGGAAGTCGACCGAACGCTCTTCTAATTCCGGTACGTTGTTCGGGGTGATCGGATTCCTCCGTCTCCTTCCTCTTTCCTTCTTTCTCCTCCTCTGGTTAGGGTTTCGTCTTTTCCTTCTCTTTTTCTCCCTCGTTCTCTCCGGCTTGGGTTTCTCTTTTTGCGAAAAGTGAGATTTCCCTTTTCGTACGTACAAATAAATCCCGCCTTTTAATTTCTGTCATCAATTAATTAATTCTTTAATTAATTAATCCTACGGGATAACCCACCTTGTAATACCCGTAACCGAATAACTAATTCTCTAACTAATTAATCTCACGAGATAAACCCACCTTTTAATACCCATAACCGAATAACTAATTCTCTAACTAATTAATCGCACGAGATAAACCCACCTTTTCCTCGGAAAACGTGCAGGATATTTTGCACGGGTTTCGATGCACGTTAAGTCACCGCGGCACTAAAAGCTCTGTTCCGGGAGATTCCTACATCGGATTTCAGATCCGGTTGCACCGTCGGTCTTCGATTTTCGTGCTCTTTCACAGAAAAAAAACTCATGCAACACACCGGCCGACTTACAGAAACTCGATAATTTCGATTCACTCAAAGGGGTACTTTATTAGAAGGAGGGTAAAATATTACTAAAAAGTTGTGTCATTACACCACTCACACTTTAAAAGAAGTTTCATCCTCGAAACTTAATTACAACTCTCGCTAAACAACTCGGGAAAACATTCCTTCATTTTCGATTCCAGTTCCCACGTCGCTTCGCGTTCCTCGTGTTTGCTCCATTGGACCTTTACATAGGGGATGGTCCGATTGCGCAATTTCTTATCTTCTCGTGCCAAAATCCGCACCGGCGTCTCCTCACGCTTAAGTCCTCTCGTAACTCGATCGTGGATACATCTAGGGCGTGGGAGGGGTCGGGGAGGTACTTCCGGAGCATTGAAACGTGAAACACGTTGTGGACTCGATCGAGGTTCGGTGGCAGGGCCAACCGGTACGCCACCGGACCCACGCGTTCTAGGATCTCGAACGGTCCCACGTACCTCGGACTTAACTTTCCCCTCAGTCCGAAACGTCGGGTCCCCTTTGAAGGCGAAACTCGAAGCAACGCGTGCTCACCCACCTTGAATTTCAAATCCCGTCGTCTATGGTCTACGTAACTTTTCTGTCTGCTCTGGGCGGTCAGGAGCCGTTGTTTGATCAGACGCACCTTCGCCTCGGTCTCCTCCACTAAATCTGGGCCCAAAAACTTGCGCTCTCCCAAGTCGTCCCAGCATATTGGAGACCGACAGCAGCGCCCATACAGAGCCTCGTATGGCGCCATTTGAATGCTGGCTTGGTAACTGTTGTTGTAGGCGAATTCCACCAGGGGTAGGTACCGAGACCACCCTTCGCCCAAGTCAAGTACACACACCCGGAGCATGTCTTGAGGATTTGGATCACCCATTCTGATTGTCCGTCAGTTTGCAGGTGAAAAGCCGTACTGAAATGCAGTTTGGTTCCCATTGCTCGTTGCAGGCTTTGCCAAAAGTTCGACACAAATCGCGTCTCTGTCCAACGTAATGGACGCCGGTATACCATGCAACCTCACTATCTCATTAATGTAGGTTTGCGCCAGTCGTTCCCGAGTCCACGTCGTATGTATGGGCAGGAAGTGGGCCGATTTCGTCAAACGATCCACTATGACCCATATCGCATCATGTCCCTGTGGCGATCTCGGGAATCCGGTCACAAAATCCATCGTAATCATCTCCCACTTCCATTCCGGCACCGGCAGCGGTTGTAACTTCCCTGCTGGGTGTTGATACTCGGCCTTTACTCGTTGGCACACCAGGCAATGTGCCACGAATCGGGTCACGTTTCCCTTCAATTTAGGCCACCAGAAGGTTTGGTTTATATCTTTGTACATCTTCGTTCCCCCAGGGTGCACTGCGTAGGGAGCAGTATGCGCTTCCTTCAGAATCTCCTCTTTGAGTTCCGGTAGGTCCGACACGCAGATTCGTCCTCGGAATCGTATTGTGCCATCAGAGCCTGTTGCGAAATCGCCCCCTTGGTCTGAGGGTACTCTGTCTCGCACAAGTAGTAACTAGGTATCTTTCGATTGTCCTTCCAAGATTTTGTCTAGCAGGGTGGGTCTGACCACCAGGGTCGTGAGTCGTGCGACCGTACCCGCTGGCACCACCTCTAGCCTCAATTGCGAAAATTCTGCAATCAGGCGGTCCTGCTGGGTAATAGCACTTACCCCTGCTCCTTCTGTCTGCCCCTTGCGGCTCAAGGCGTCGGCCACCACATTTGCCTTCCCCGGGTGGTAGTGGATCGACAAGTCACAGTCTTTCAGTAGCTCGAGCCACCGCCTTTGCCGCAAGTTTAGCTCCTTCTTGGTGAAGAGGTACTTGAGGCTCTGATGATCGGAATACACATCGCAGTGTGTCCCGTATAAGTAATGTCTCCACAACTTGAGGACAAACACGACTGCCGCCAGCTCCAAGTCGTGCACAGGATAATTCCTCTCGTACTCCTTTAGTTGTCCTGATGCATAGGCTATGACCTTACCCCGTTGCATAAGCACACCTCCGAGGCCGTTTCGCGACGCATCGCAATAAACCTCATAGTCTTCCCCAGGTTCCGGTAAGGCGAGAACCGGGGCCCGCGTCAATCTGTCCTTGAGTTCTTCAAAACTCTTCTGGCATTGGTCCGTCCAGATAAACTTTTCCCCTTTCCGGGTCAGGCGAGTCAGGGGAGTGGCTATCTTGGAGAAGCCTTCCACAAAACGCCTGTAATACCCTGCCAGACCCAGGAAGCTTCGAATCTCGGTTACTGTTGTCGGTCGGGACCAGTCTGTCACCGAGTCTATCTTCCTCGGGTCTACCGTAATTCCAGATGCCGAAACAACATGTCCCAAAAATTCCACCTCGCGGAGCCAAAACTCACACTTTTTGAGTTTGGCATAGAGTTTCTGATCCCGGAGGATCTGAAGGACTATACGTAGGTGCTCCTCATGTTCCTCATCCGTACGGGAGTAGATAAGGATATCATCAATGAAGACCACTACGAATAAATCTAAGAAGGGTCTGAACACCCTGTTCATCATGTCCATAAATACCGCTGGGGCATTGGTGAGTCCGAACGGCATTACCGTGAATTCGTAGTGGCCATAGCGTGTCCGGAAAGCTGTTTTGGGGACGTCCTCGCTCCTAACTCTGAGTTGATGGTAGCCGGACTACAGATTGATCTTTGAGAACACTGTTGCCCCTTGTAACTGGTCGAATAGGTCGTCGATCCTCGGCAGGGGGTATTTATTCTTAATGGTGACCTTGTTTATTTCCCGGTAGTCTATGCACAAATGAAGGCTTCCGTCCTTCTTTCTTACGAGCAGAACGGGTGCGCCCCATGGCGACACACTCGGTCTGATGAAGCCTTTATCCAAAAGGTCCTCCAGCTGCAACTTGAGTTCCTTCAATTCGGCGAAAACCATCCTGTACGGTGCTTTGGTGATGGGTTTAGTGCCTCGGAGTAGCTCAATGGGGAAGTCGACCTCTCGTTCAGGTGGCATCCCAAGGAGTTCCGCCGAAAATACATCCAGGAATTCCTTTACAATTGGGATGTCGGACGGTGAGGGGGTGGGTCGAGCCGCTAAGTCCACCGAGGCCAAATAGGCCACGCACCCGCCCTCTACTAGTTTTCTGGCTCGTGACGCGGAGATACTGGAAGAGAAAGAGGTGCTCTAGTATGCCTAGAAAACATGACCCCGGAAAGCCTGGTTCCTGTAGTCACACTTGGCGGTTCTCGAAGTCATTCAAAGCCTGGTGTTCAGTAAGGCGAACCCTCCCTAGCATTACATCAAAATCCTTCAGCGGGGGTTCACTACTAAGTCCCAAAGACAAGACAACCTTCCCAACCTTAGCGGGTAGGAAGGTAAACAACTATCCGTTTCTAGAGGCCGTCCAAGGGTCTGGGCCGACATCGTACTACGAAGGGGTCTAACCTAACTAACTATGGGCAGAAGTAGTAACGCAAGAGGTGAAGAGGTGGGGTACTCCAGATGTCGAAAAAGGTCATATTCGAAAAGGGACAACTAAGGGTAGAGTGTCTCTGCTACTACTTCATCCAGGGCAGTGCGTCCTACGTCATGCCGTTGCATGGGACCTCTTACCCGCGTCGCACCACTGAAGGGGCTATCCCCAGGTTCAGGGGGCAGTAAGAGCGAAGATGCCCCGGCTTGCCACATCGAAGCAATGATCGTGCTTCCAGGAATAGTCGGTTACTCGGTGTACTCCGCCGCAGACGTTGCCTGGTCGGTCTCCCTCGATTCCGGTCCTTCCGTCGGCGTGCTTCTGGTTCCTTGCTGCGCCTTCGGATACATGGGTGGTCGGCTCCCGGTCTCCTACTGGTCAGCGCATTGGTCAACTCCCGCCCTACCGAAGTGGCCCGGTCTACTGCTTCTCGCGAGGCAGGTAACCCGTGTCGTTGGTATTCCATGTCTTCTGTGAGCGTTGGCAGTTGCCTGGCCACATCGTGCGACTGTTGTCAATGTAGCCGGTCCTCCGTAGCTGTCAAAACCGTCACTTCCATTCCCGCGCTCTTGATTGAAGACCAAGTCCGGGCCGTCATCCGTGTACACAAAGAAAACAAGTCAATCCTAGACTTAACTTGTAGTGATCCGGTCTTTCGGGGTACTTTTGACTTACGTGTAGTCATTTAAGCCTTTAAGTGAAATAGAATTATTCAATTCTTGAAGTTGGCCATTGTGGGACGCTAGTATTTTTCCGCGATTATGCGCGGAAAAAGAAAGCCGACGGCGCGATCGGATCTGAAATCCGATATCGGGAACCCCCTGAACGGGATTCAAAGTGATACGGTAATTAGTCGTGCATCGGAATCCGTGCTAAATATCTTGCACCCGTTAGAGATAAGGTGGTTTATCTCGTGGGGGATAATTAATTAGTTAATTAATTATCCCAGACGGAAAATTAATTAATTCTCTTACGTACGAATTAAAGAGGAATTAATTAAAGGTAAAGTACGACTATATAAGGGATCCCGAATATCGGAAAGGAAAAGAAAAGAAAATAAAAACCCTAATCGGAGAGAAGGAAAAAAAAAAGGAAAAGACGAAACCCTAGCCGGAAGAAAGGGAAAGGAGAAAGAGAAGGAGCCCGATCTTCCCGGACGCCGAACCGAAGACAAGAACACGACCGGACAACCTTTCCGTCGATCTTCGGTTAGTAAAATAATTTATTAAAATTATTTGGGATTTTGTTCGTTGTCTTTTTCGTTGAGTTCTTGGTTTCTTGCTTTCTCCGTCGTATCCGTCACCGTCGCCGACGTCGTCTCCTTGAAAAGGCGCGGAACGGATGGCGGAGGCGCGCGATGCCGCTAGGGCATCGCGCGGAGGAGGGTCACGGACGCCACCGCACGGGCGCCGCGCGGCCACCGCGAGGACCCGCAACCGTGCGGGTACCGCGCGGACGCCGCGCGGCTGCCGCACGGGAGGCACCCGCGCGGGCCCGCAATCTTGCGGACACCGCGCGGGCGCCGTGCGGCTGCCGCGCGGGCGGCCCCCGCGCGGGCCCGCATCCATGCGGGCACCGCGCGGGCGCCGCACGGCTACCGCGCGGGCGGCCCCCGCGCGGGCCCGCATCCATGCGGGCACCACGCGGGAGGCACCCGCGCGGGCCCGCACTCGTGAGGGCACCGCGCGGGCGGCGCGCGGCTGCCGCGCGGGCGGCCCCCGCGCGGGCCCGCACCCGTGCGGGCACCGCGCGGGCGCCGCACGGCTGCCGCGCGGGAGGCACCCGCGCGGGCCCGCACCCGTGCGGGCACCGCGCGGGCGCCGCGCGGCTGCCGCGCGGGTGGCACCCGCACGGACCCGCAACCGCGCGGGCGCCGTGCCGGGCCGCACCCGTGCGGGCACCGTGCGGCCGTCGCATGGGCAACCCGCGCGGGGCACCGCGCCGCGAGGGCATCGTCCGCGGAGATACGCCGCGCGGTTCTGAACCGCGCGGGGCTCCGGCAGACGGCGACGGCGGCTCGGGAATTCCGTTTCGTCAACCGGACAATGTTGGACTTTTCCGTCAAAAACAAAGGAGTAAATTGGGTCTTATGTTTTCGGATGTAAGTACACGCTTTTAACTATAGTTATCCTTGCGGACTTTCTTTAGGTCCAGACGCGCAGTGGGGGTGCACGAAAGATTCGAACGTTCCGATCTCTCTCCAAATAGGTGGGTACGGTTGCTGTAAATACAACCAGTGCAGTAAGTGCATCTATCGTCATTAAAGTGCTCTCAATTTATCTAACAAAGTAGATGGACAGTTTAACCTTTCACATAATTGTGTTATTATCTAACAATTGAAGCGGCTGCGGTCGCAATGTTCACGACACTCCGATCTCGGCAAAAACCGTTTTGGGATGCTGCACGTACACAGGCGGATTGGCCTCCGCATGGGTGTACTTTTCCGGAAGAGTGGTCTTGTATGACCCGTGTTCCTCACATAGGGGTGGGAGCCGTGAGGACCCCTTCGCGCCCGCTGGGAATAGCACACCAGCACCGTGGAAGGGGTTAAATGCATCAAAGGAGTGCTTGCGCACGAGGGGAGACTTTGGTCTCTCCGATAAATATTCTGGGGTTGGTGCCCAATTAAAATTGATAAATCTGGGGTCGGGGCCCAGCTTAATATGTGCAGGGTTTTTAGCGAAATGGTTACGGTGATTACGGTTTGCTCCTTATTCCTTATTGTTGTTAGACATCTACTTTGTTTGTCACTGACTTTACCCACTCCGTGACAGGCGCTACGAGGGGCGTTACCCGGGAGATTGTTGAGACTGCGTCGCGAGGACCGTAGTCAGAACGCTTGGTTATTATCATTATCTCATCTCTTTTACGCATGTTAGTTAATTTGCTTGTGAGTAGAAATATTCGTGGACATGTATTACTTGGCACTGTGGATGAGTTGTACTTTTATAGTTTGGTTCTTCTGATGATGTTTCTTATGCGGCATGTTTTCATGATAAACCAAATGATTTCGAAAAGGGTTTTCTCAAAACGAAGTGCCGTGTGGGCACGGGTTTTGCAAATGCTGGCTTTATCCTTTCTAAACATTGATGCCGCTTTAATATTCCGCTTGATGTTGAATGTCTATTGTATGGTTGATGGTTGATGATTGTTGTATGTTGTTGTAAATGAGACGCCGTGCATATACAAAGGAGACTCTGTCCGCGGACAGGGAGAATTTTGTGTATGTGGTGGTCTGGCACGCACCGGGGATAAGGTTTAACGTACCGTGTTCAGAAAAAAAAAAGATACACACGAATTTCCGCTTTGATAGACTCAAAAACCCCCAGGGGCGTGACAGATTAAATGGTATCAGAGAAAAACAACCATAACCATAGTAGACGTGATCCACATCCACAGTGTAGGGTACCACAAGCAAATTAGACATGAGATAACCAAGGTATAGGTGCGTAGTACGTGAGAGTACGAGGAAAAGGGGAACGTAATGTAGGTGTAATCGTAAGACAGGGTGTTAGGGTTATAACCTTAGGGTTAACATGGTTTCTTTGTCTATAGCGGACGATGGCCCGGACTAGATCGTCCACCGAGAATGCGGAGGCGGACAGAGTGACCCCGACCACCGCAGAAAACCAGCTCCTCCGACAACAACTGCGGGAAATGGCCGGGCAATTAGCGACGCTGACGGAGTAGGTTCGTCACCTGACGCAGCAACAGGCAACCGCGCCAGCCGAGCGCGATCCGACCCCTCCGCCCGAAGCCACCGCACCCACTACGGGACCGCAAGGGACGGGTGGCACGACGACGGAACAGCCCCCATCCCCAAGGGATGTACCTACTCCGACGACCACGGGGCCCGTGATGGGAGCGACAACAGGGGAGGCAGGAATGACCCCTACTCTCGGGGGGTCCGCCGCTGTAGGAGGGATCACGGAGCAACGAACGACGCGAGAAAGGGTCAGGACGAATTTGACTAGGTTCAAGAAGCATGACCCTCCCACTTTTGAGGGAGAGACGACCGATCCATGGGTCGTCGAGAAATGGGTAGATACCATGGAAAAACTCTTCGAGGACCTACTGATGGAGGAACACAAGCGGGTTCCACTAGCCGTCCACTTTCTCGAAGGGAATGCACGCATCTGGTGGAAGACGGTACGCCCGGACCCATTTACAAACGACCCGCTACCGACATGGTCGGCCTTTAGAGAGGAAATTTTTGGCGCTTTCTTCTCCGATAGCGTCAAGCGGCAATTGGAAGACGACCTGAAGAACATTAGACAAGGGAACCGCTCGGTCATGGAATATCAAAGGGAGTTTGTAAGATTTGTGGTTTCTCTTTTTCCTCTTAGATTAGGAACACCGGTTACGCCTTAGCCTGCTACCCCTGTTAGACTCTCTCTCTCCCTCCCTCGATCTAAAATCCTTAAGTATTAGGCGAAGCCTCCCCCGGCCGATGTGCGTGGGCGGGCTTCGAAGCATAGGAGAACCTTGTGTACTCGGGGCCCGTTAAGGGCCATGCAAGGAATAAATAGGCTCCACCCTATGCCTTGCAGCCGAGGACCCAATGGGCCGATAGGTAGTTCAGGGCCGCTCCCCAGATAGGGATCAGCGGTCCCGTGGTAAGGGAATTTCCGGACGTGTTTCCGGCAGAGCTCCCCGGAGCGCCGCCGGAACGAGAAGTCGACTTCCCTATTGAACTACTTCCCGGCACCAAACCCATCACCAAGGCACCGTACAGGATGGCCTTCGCGGAGCTGAAGGAACTTAAGGCACAGTTGGAGGACCTTTTGGATAAGGGCTTCATCAGGCCTAGCGCGTCACCCTGGGGCGCGCCCGTCCTGTTTGTGAGGAAGAAGGACGGAAGTCTCCGGTTGTGCGTCGACTACCGGGAGATAAATAAGGTCACCGTTAAGAACAAGTACCCCCTGCCAAGGATCGACGACCTCTTCGACCAACTACAGGGGGCGACGGTGTTTTCAAAGATTGACCTGCAGTCGGGCTATCATCAGGTCCAGGTCAAGGGGGAGGACATCCCCAAAACGGCTTTTCGAACTCGCTATGGCCATTACGAATTTACAGTAATGCCGTTCGGGCTCACAAATGCCCCGGCGGTGTTCATGGACATGATGAACAGGGTATTCAAACCCTTCCTGGATTTATTCGTGGTGGTCTTCATCGACGATATCCTCATCTACTCCCGTACAAACGAGGAACATGAAGAACATCTGCGCACAGTCCTCCAGACCCTACGGGAACAGAAACTCTAGGCCAAACTCAAAAAGTGTGAGTTTTGGCTCCGAGAGGTTGGCTTCTTAGGGCACGTAATCTCAGCGGCTGGAGTCGCAGTCGATCCGAAGAAGATAGATTCGGTGACGGACTGGTCCCAACCGACGACGGTAACAGAGGTTCGAAGCTTTCTAGGATTAGCCAGGTACTACCGGCGCTTCGTGGAGGGTTTCTCCAAGATAGCCACCCCCTTAAACCGTTTGACTAAAAAGGGGAAAAAGTTCATCTGGACGGACAAATGTCAGAGGAGCTTCGAGGAGCTCAAGGATAGATTGACGCGAACTCCGATTCTCGCCCTACCGGAACCAGGGGAGGATTATGAAGTGTATTGCGATGCGTCGCGAAATGGACTGGGTGGAGTGCTCATGCAACGGGGAAAGGTTATAGCCTATGCGTCAAGGCAGCTCAAAGAATACGGGCGAAACTACCCCGTGCACGATTTGGAACTCGCAGCAGTTGTGTTCGTCCTCAAGCTTTGGAGACACTACCTGTATGGGGCACACTGCAATGTGTACTCAGATCATAAAAGTCTTAAGTACCTTTTCACCCAAAAGGAGTTAAATTTGCGACAAAGACGGTGGCTCGAGCTATTGAAGGATTACGATTTAACGATCCACTACCACCCGGGAAAGGCAAACGTGGTGGCCGACGCCCTGAGCCGTAAGGGACAGGCCGAGAAGGCAGGGGTAAGTGCCATCACCCAGCAAGATGGTCTGATTGCGGAATTTTCGCGATTAAGACTAGAAGTAGTACCAGCGGGTACAGTCGAACGACTTCTGACACTGGTGGTCAGACCTACCCTACTTGACAGAATTCTCGAAGGGCAGTCGACTGATGACCAACTCCAGCTGGTGCGAGGTAGAGTAACTGCCGACCCAGGAGGTGATTTCACAGTAAACTCCGACGGCACCATACGATTTCGGGGACGAATCTGCGTGCCGGATCTACCAGAACTCAAAGAGGAAATCCTGCGGGAGGCGCATACAGCTCCATATACAGCGCATCCCGGGGGAACGAAGATGTACAAGGACGTCAAACAGACCTTCTGGTGGCCCAAAATGAAGGGAGACGTGACTCGATTTGTGGCACACTGCCTGGTGTGCCAACGAGTGAAGGCCGAGCACCAGCGTCCAGCAGGAAAATTGCAACCCTTACCGGTGCCCGTGTGGAAGTGGGACATGATTACCATGGATTTTGTGACCGGGTTCCCGAGATCGTCACAGGGACACGATGCAATATGGGTAATCGTGGACCGTCTGACGAAATCGGCCCACTTTCTGCCCATACACACGACGTGGGCGCGGGAGCGACTGGCGCAAACCTACATCAACGAGATAGTAAGGCTGCATGGGGTGCCGACGTCCATCACGTCGGACAGGGACACGCGATTTGTGTCAAACTTTTGGCAGAGCCTGCAGCGAGCAATGGGAACCAAGTTGCACTTCAGTACGGCTTTTCACCCGCAGACCGATGGACAATCAGAGCGGGTGATACAAATTGTGGAGGACATGCTTCGGGCATGCGTTTTAGACCTGGGCGAAGGATGGGCACGGTGCTTGCCCCTAGTGGAATTTGCTTACAATAATAGCTACCAGGCCAGCATTCAGATGGCACCATACGAGGCCCTGTACGGGCGCCGCTGTCGGTCTCCAATATGCTGGGATGACCTGGGTGAGCGTAAGTTTCTGGGCCCAGATTTGGTGGAGGAGACCGAAGCAAAAGTGCGATTGATTAGACAGAGGCTACTAACCGCCCAGAGCAGACAGAAAAGCTACGCGGACAACAGACGTCGGGACTTAGAGTTCATGGTGGGTGAGCACGCGTTACTCTGAGTTTCGCCCTCCAAAGGGAACCGACGCTTCGGCATAAAGGGAAAGTTAAGCCTGAGGTACGTAGGACCGTTCAAGATCCTAGAACGCGTAGGACCGATGGCGTACCGATTAGCCCTGCCGCCGAATCTCGAACAAGTCCATAACGTATTCCATGTCTCAATGCTCCGGAAATACTTAGCTGACCCCTCTCATGCCTTGGATGCCTCCACCATCGAGCTGCGAGAGGATTTAAGCGTCGAGGAGACGCCGGTGCGGATTTTGGCAAGAGAGGACAAGAAGTTGCGCAATCGAACTATCCCCTATGTGAAGGTCCAGTGGAGCAACCACGAAGAGCGCGAGGCGACGTGGGAACTGGAATCGAAGATGAGGGAATGTTTTCCCGAATTAATTAATGGGGTTTGTATTTAAGTTTCGGGACGAAACTTTTTATAAAGTGTGAGTGGTGTAGTGATCCGGTCTTTCGGGGTACTTTTGACTTACGTGTAGTCATTTAAGCCTTTAAGTGAAATAGAATTATTCAATTCTTGAAGTTGGCCATTGTGGGACGCTAGTATTTTTTCGCGATTGTGCGCGGAAAAAGAAAGCCGACGGCGCGATCGGATCTAAAATCCGATATCGGGAACCCCCTAAACGGGATTCAAAGTGATACGGTAATTAGTCGTGCATCGGAATCCGTGCTAAATATCTTGCACCCGTTAGAGATAAGGTGGTTTATCTCGTGGGGGATATTTAATTAGTTAATTAATTATCCCAGACGGAAAATTAATTAATTCTCTTACGTACGAATTAAAGAGGAATTAATTAAAGGTAAAGTACGACTATATAAGGGATCCCGAATATCGGAAAGGAAAAGAAAAGAAAATAAAAACCCTAATCGGAGAGAAGGAAAAAAAAAAGGAAAAGACGAAACCCTAGCCGGAAGAAAGGGAAAGGAGAAAGAGAAGGAGCCCGATCTTCCCGGACGCCGAACCGAAGACAAGAACACGACCGGCAACCTTTCCGTCGATCTTCGGTTAGTAAAATAATTTATTTAAATTATTTGGGATTTTGTTCGTTGTCTTTTTCGTTGAGTTCTTGGTTTCTTGCTTTCTCCGTCGTATCCGTCATCGTCGCCGACGTCGTCTCCTTGAAAAGGCGCGGAACGGACGGCGGAGGCGCGCGATGCCGCTAGGGCATCGCGCGGAGGAGGGTCACGGATGGCACCGCACGGGCGCCGCGCGGCCACCGCGCGGACCCGCAACCGTGCGGGTACCGCGCGGACGCCGCGCGGCTGCCGCACGGGAGGCACCCGCGCGGGCCCGCAATCTTGCGGGCGCCGTGCGGCTGCCGCGCGGGCGGCCCCCGCGCGGGCCCGCATCCATGCGGGCACCGCGCGGGCCCGCACCCGTGAGGGCACCGCGCGGGCGCCGCGCGGGCCCGCACCCGTGCGGGCACCGCGCGGGCGCCGCGCGGCTGCCGCGCGGGCGGCCCCCGCGCGGGCCCGCACCCGTGCGGGCACCGCGCGGGCGCCGCGCGGCTGCCGCACGGGCGGCCCCCGCGCGGGCCCGCATCCATGCGGGCACCGCGCGGGCGCCGCACGGCTGCCGCGCGGGAGGCACCCGCGCGGGCCCGCACCCGTGCGGGCACCGCGCGGGCGCCGCGCGGGCGCCGCGCGGCTGCCGCGCAGGCGGCACCCGCACGGACCCGCAACCGCGCGGGCGCCGTGCCGGGCCGCACCCGCGCGGGCACCGTGCGGCCGTCGCACGGGCAACCCGCGCGGGGCACCGCGCCGCGAGGGCATCGTCCGCGGAGATACGCCGCGCGGTTCTGAACCGCGCGGGGCTCCGGCAGACGGCGACGGCGGCTCGGGAATTTCGTTTCGTCAACCGGACAATGTTGGACTTTTCCGTCAAAAACAAAGGAGTAAATTGGGTCTTATGTTTTCGGATGTAAGTACACGCTTTTAACTATAGTTATCCTTGCAGACTTTCTTTAGGTCCAGACGCGCAGCGGGGGTGCGCGAAAGATTCGAGTGTTCCGATCTCTCTCCAAATAGGTGGGTACGGTTGCTGTAAATACAACCAGTGCAGTAAGTGCATCTATCGTCATTAAAGTGCTCTCAATTTATCTAACAAAGTAGATGGACAGTTTAACCTTTCGCATAATTGTGTTATTATCTAACAATCGAAGCGGCTGCGGTCGCAATGTTCACGACACGCCGATCTCGGCAAAAACCGTTTTGGGATGCTGCACGTACACCGGCGGATTGGCCTCCGCATGGGTGTACTTTTCCGGAAGAGTGGTCTTGTATGACCCGTGTTCCTCACATAGGGGTGGGAGCCGTGAGGACCCCTTCGCGCCCGCTGGGAATAGCACACCAGCACCGTGGAAGGGGTTAAATGCATCAAAGCAGTGCTTGCGCACGAGGGGAGACTTTGGTGTCTCCGATAAATATTCTGGGGTTGGTGCCCAATTAAAATTGATAAATTTGGGGTCGGGGCCCAGCTTAATATGTGCAGGGTTTTTAGCGAAATGGTTACGGTGATTCCGGTTTGCTCCTTATTCCTTATTGTTGTTAGACATCTACTTTGTTTGTCACTGACTTTACCCACTCCGTGACAGGCGCTACGAGGGGCGTTACCCGGGAGATTGTTGAGACTGCGTCGCGAGGACCGTAGTCATAACGCTTGGTTATTATCATTATCTCATCTCTTTTACGCATGTTAGTTAATTTGCTTGTGAGTAGAAATATTCGTGGACATGTATTACTTGGCACTGTGGATGAGTTGTACTTTTATAGTTTGGTTCTTCTGATGATGTTTCTTATGCGGCATGTTTTCATGATAAACCAAATGATTTCGAAAAGGGTTTTCTCAAAACGAAGTGCCGTGTGGGCACGGGTTTTGCAAATGCTGGCTTTATCCTTTCTAAACATTGATGCCGCTTTAATATTCCGCTTGATGTTGAATGTCTATTGTATGGTTGATGGTTGATGATTGTTGTATGTTGTTGTAAATAAGACGCCGTGCATATACAAAGGAGACTCTGTCCGCGGACAGGAAGAATTTTGTGTATGTGGCGGTCTAGCACGCACCGGGGATGAGGTTTAACGTACCGTGTTCAGAAAAAAAAAGGATACACACGAATTTCCGCTTTGATAGACTCAAAAACCCCCTGGGGCGTGACATAACTGGCCTAGCACCAAGACCTACAAATGCACCGAAATTAAACCCCTTTTTCCCTCGTACACTCACGATCTACTGCACCTACATCTTGGTTATCTCATGTTCAATTTGCTTGTGGCACCATGCACTGTGGATGTTGGTCACCGACTACTGTGGTTAAAGTTGTTTTTCTCTGATACCATTTAATCTGTCACGCCCCGGGGGTTTTTAGGTAAAGATAAGCGGAAAAAGCGTATATATTTTTTTCTTTATGTATAAGTATCGACCTCCCCCAGTGCGTGTCAGACCCGCCACATATACAAATTCACTCTTCAATCGGACAGAGTTTCCTTTGTATATGCACGGCATCACATTTACAACACAACATCAACAACATTCTTTAACCACATAATCACAGCGAACAAGGAAGGGAAGGTAATTTCATTCAACCATATCCAGAGTTAAACTACGGGTTTTGCAAACGGTGTCCACACGACACCCAGTTTTTGAAAACATTTACACATTCACACCAAAGCGGCCATACCTTTTTGAAAGGATAAATCCAGGGGTTTACCAAGATTGTGCCCACACGGCACTTAGTTTGGAAAGCATTTTCGAAATCATTTTGTTAGTTGTAAACCACGCCGCATAAAAGTAAATCAAATCCACAGTGCTACGTAATTGGCTATCCAACAACCCACATGATCCGCATTCAAGCAAATTAAACTAAGAGTTAAGCTAAAAGAGAAATGAGATAACATAGTTAGCCTCCTACGGCTAAGGTCCTCTCGACGCAGTCTCACCGCCATCCCGGCTACTACACTTAATCAGACCTGTCACGGAGTGGGTAAATGCAGTGACAAATAAAGTAGATGATAAGCATTTGACAATAATTTTAAAACAACCCGATTACACCAGAACCTTTCGCTTTCCCATCTCATGAGTCCACATTACTTGATTTAGTCACATAGCGCCCGTCGGGGAGTCGACGATCTCCCCACGGGTAAAATCACATAGTTCATGTCCCGCCCTGGGGGTTTCATTAAGCAGAAGACGACCATTGAAAAGTTTTGAATTTACGTATATTTTATTATTATTTTTTTTTTTGAAAGCAAACTCCCCCGGTACGTGCCCAGACCCGCCGCATATACAAATTCACTCTGCGAACGGGCAGAGTCTCCTTTGTATATGCACGGCGTCCCGACTACAACAACCATACAATCATCACTTTAACCACACTAGTTCATCAGTCGGATACATACAACCATTTTTCCATAAGTATTAAAGAGGCCGACTAGTTTTTGAAAGGATAAATCCACAAGTTTTAAAAACGGTGCCCACACGGCACCCAAGTTTTTCAAAAAGGTTTTCGAAATCCATAAATCCACAGGGTTTTGAAATGGTGCCCACATGACACCCAGATTTTCAAAATGATTTTCGCAATCCATAAATCCCCAGGGTTTTGAAATGGTGCCCACACAACACCCGCATTTTTAAAACAGTTTTCGAAATATTATCTTTTTCTTTTCTTTTGTAGTTTGAAAGCGGCCAATCGGGAAAAGCAAAACAACCACCCACAAGGATAATAAACGACATTCCAACATCCACATCGACCCCACAAGGGTATCGCGATCCACATAGTAAGCTACTAACAGGTAATGAACTGAGCAAAGTAAAAAGTAAATACAGTCTATGGCCTCGAAGGACCAAAAGTACTCCTGCCACGGCCTCACCGTCGCCCTAGCTCTCACCCCCGAAGAAACCTGTCACAGAGTGGGAAGTCAGCGACACGAGGTATAAAAGATGAAATGTAGGAAGACTGTAACTAAAGCAAACCGTAAGAAAACCAGAGTAACCGCCCTCCGCATCGTGCGATCGACGGTGTCCCCTCCCCCTGCAAAACCTGAACCGGGCACCTGCCCCAGCGACCCAGACCGAGCACTAACCTCAAGACAGAAAACCAAACCGAGCACCAACCTCGGGAAAGAAAACCAAACCGAGCACTAACCTCAAGAAAGAAAACCAAACCGAGCACCAACCTCGGGAAAGAAAACCAAACCAAGCACTAACCTCGAAAAGAAAACCAAACCGAGCACCAACCTCGGGAAAGAAAACCGAACCGAGCACCAACCTAGGAAAGAAAACCAAACCAAGCACCAACCTCGGAAAGAAAACCAAACCGAGCACCAACCTCGGGAAAGAAAACCGAACCGAGGACCAACCTCGGGAAAAGAAAACCAAACCGAGCACCAACCTCGGGAAAAGAAAACCAAACCGAGCACCAACCTCGGGAAAAGAAAGCCAAACCGAGCACCAACCTCGGTAAACCACGCCGAGCACCTACCTCGACGGGTCGCATCGCTCACACCTTGGCGCCTCAAACCCCCCACCTACGGGGGCCCCCACTACGTCACCTCGTGGGTATACACGGGTCATCAACCGCTTTTCCGGAAAAGCACACCCTTTACAGTGGCCAAACCGCGGGTGCGCGTGCTGCAGCCTCGAGCATCGTAACCAAATACACGAAACCAAACCAATAATAAAAACCATAAACACTATCAACATTAGTACAGTTAAACGAACAATTGGAGATCATCAACAGCTTTCGAAAAGTCCCACACTAAGTCTCGAACGAAAACTCACAACATGATAAACATGAAAATAATGATAGTGCGCATAAAGGGATTCTAAGAGTGTACCCACCTGAAACGCGAAGAAGAAGGTGTGCGAAAACTCCCGCTAAAACACTCCTACCTTGCGCCCAAAAACTACAGTAAAAAAAGTTGTTAAAAACATCGTCGTGGTCAAAAACACTCAAAAACAGGGCGAAACGGGCCAAAAACGGAGTTTCTGGACTCATTGGCTGGAGGCGGGTGCACGGGTCCAGGCGTGGACCGGGTCCACGAAAACAGACGGCGACGGCGCAGACCGGGAGCATGCCGCAACGGTGGACCAATGCAGCTTGGGCCGGGCCGCGCACAGCAGGAGCCGCGCACCGGGTCCACCTCCCCCGCGGCTGCGATGGCGAGGACCGGGTGCACGCCTGGCACGTGCACCACGCGGCCTGGGCCGGGCTGGCGCACGCGCCCGTGCGCCAGGTCCGCACCATCGGGCTGCGGGGGCGTGCGTCGGGTGCACGCCTGGCGCGTGCACCGCGCGGCCTGGGCTGGGCTGGCGCACGCGCCCGTGCGCCGGGTCCGCCTCTCTGGGCTGTGTAGGCGTGCCGGGTGCACGCCTGGTCCCGTGGACCGCGTGGCCTGAAGCCGTACGGGATGAACAGTAAACCCCCCCTTTTCGTCTCCCGCGGCTCCGGTGATGACCCCACGAACACGGCGACTGCGGCGGCGACCCCGTGAGTGCGATAACGGCGGCGGCGGCCTCCCGTTTAACAACGGCGGCGACGGCTTCCCGTTACCACAAAACCCACATCGCGCGACAACAGAACAACCACCGCCCAAACCCTCGACCCCCCAGAAATTGCAAAAGAAGGAAAACAACGAGAGGGTTTGCCCCGATCGCTTACCGTGATCCCGCGAGGAAGGAGAAGGTGGATCGTCCCTCTCGTCACCAACGTGCTGCTCCACGAGAGGAGGGCTCGCCCCCCCTTTCTTCTCCTTTTTCTCTAGCTCCCCTAAATCGGATATTTTTTTTTGAAACTTGAACTCTCCCTCTCCGTTCACATTCACCAAGAGAAAAGAAAAAAGGGTTTACTACAAAAAGGGTGCTATTTATGAATACCTCCAATCAACCCTAGGTCAAGGTCTGACTCAGACTTCCTCGAAAATCATGCAGATTACCTCGGACGAATCTCGATGCACTTAACAGTCACCGGGAGCTTCAAATCCCAACTCCGGGAGATCATTAGTCCGATTCCAGATCCGATCGCACCGCCATTCGTCATTTTGCGGGCTCTACCACCTAAAAATACCTGCAAACCCCGACGATCAGCCCAAAAAATCTCGAATTTCAACCCCCCTTAACAACTGAAAATATTTAATTAGGACCCAAAACGGAAAACCGGAAGGTCGAGGTACTACCACATAAAAAAGATAACCCAATGACATAAAAAAAGATGAAAAGTCCGATCATAGAAGGATCCCGTCCGATCACCTCGAAAAGCGTGCCGGCCACTTAGCACGGATTCCGATGCACCACTCAAAGGCAAACGCTTTGACCCCCATTCCGGGAGATCCGTAAATCGGAATCCGAATCCGTTCGCTTTGCCGTCCTCCGTTTTTCGAGCTCAAACGCAGAAAAATACTCGCGGTCCAGGCCAGTCCATTACAGAAAACACAGTGAAAAGTTTTCCTAACACTCCCGTCATAAAAAAGTATACAAGGGCAAGGGAACACCAGGACTCTACAGTTCACGTCAGGGAGTCGACGATCTCCCCACGTGACATTTATGATGCCCTTTACCCCTTCACGATGCGTGAGCGACATGTTTAGCTATCATGAAGAGGTCCCCACCCTACACACGTGGGGTACACGGGTCATTCAGACCACTTCTCCGAAAAAGTACACCTATGCGGAGGCCAATCCGCCAGTGTACGTGCAGCATCCAAAAACATGGTTTGCCGAAATCGGCGTGTATCAAGCATCGCGACCCTCAGTCGCCACAATTTAATAATGAAAGATCAATATATATTCATGCGAAAGGTTTAACAGTTCATATACTTTATTAGACAGATTATTAAGTCTTTTACGATGATATGGTGCACTTAATGCACTCGTAGCACTTATTGCATGGGTACCCACCTGGTTGCGGGAAAGCTAGACAACTGGATCTCTCGCACACTCCCGCTGCGCACCCGGACCTAAGGAAGTCCCCCAAAGAAAGACGATCAATAATATGACGCACTAACACTATGGGAACGGAAATCCAAAACTATCACCCGCGATGAAAAAACCTAAAAACTGCACAATTACGACACCAGAAGGGTCCCCGCGCGGACGCTGCCGCCCGCGAATGCCCCGCGCGGCCTGAAACCGCGCGGTGTGCATCCGCGGGTGGTGCCCGCCAGCCCCGCGGGTGCCCCGTGCGGCGCAAGGCCGCGCGGCGTGAGCCCGAGGCGGCGCCCGCGCGGTATGCGCCCGCCCTCGGGCGCCCCGCGCGGCGCAAGGCCGCGCGGTTGCGCGCCCGGGTCGGCGCCCGCGCGGCGCAGCCCGCCAGCAGGCGCCCCGCGCGGGGCAAGGCCACGCGGTTGCCCGCCCGGGGCGGCGCCCGCGCGGCGCTGGTCGCCCGTGGGCGCCCCGCGCAGCGCAAGGCCGCGCGGTTGCGCGCCCGGGTGCGGTGCCCGCGCGGCGCCCTAGCAACGCCGGCGTAGTCCGCCCGTCCACGCGGTGCCCTAGCGGCTCCGCGCGTCGTCCGCACGTCCGCATGTCCGCGCGGTGCCCTAGCAGCACCGCGCGTCGTCCGCCCGCCCACTCCGCGCCCTTGGTCGCGCGGTGGTGGCGGCGGCGGGGTCGGCAATGACGTCGGGGACGGCGACGGCGATGAAGACATGAAGAAGACACCGAAAAACCCCAATAATGCAACAAAACAAAATCTACTTAACGAAAGTCCCGACGGGGAAGCCGACCGAACGCTCTTCTATTTCCGGTACGTTGTTCGGGGTGATCGGATTCCTCCGTCTCCTTCCTCTTTCCTTCTTTCTCCTCCTCCGGTTAGGGTTTCGTCTTTTCCTTCTCTTTTTCTCCCTCGTTCTCTCCGGCTAGGGTTTCTCTTTTTTCGAAAAGTGAGATTTCCCTTTTCATACGTACAAATAAATCCCGCCTTTTAATTTCTGTCATCAATTAATTAATTCTTTAATTAATTAATCCTACAGGATAACCCACCTTGTAATACCCGTAACCGAATAACTAATTCTCTAACTAATTAATCGCACGAGATAAACCCACCTTTTAATATCCGTAACCGAATAACTGATTCTCTAACTAATTAATCGCACGAGATACACCCACCTTTTCCTCGAAAAATGTGCAGGATATTTTGCACGGGTTTCGATGCACGTTAAGTCACCGCGACACTAAAAGCTCTGTTCCGGGAGATTCCTACATCGGATTTTAGATCCGGTTGCACCGTCGGTCTTCGATTTTTGTGCGCTTTCACAGAAAAATACTCATGCAACACACCAACCGACTTACAGAAACTCGATAATTTCGATTCACTCAAAGGGGTACTTTATTAGAAGGAGGGTAAAATATTACTAATAAGTCGTGTCATTACACCGTGCCTCAGTGGACCCCGCCTACATGAGCCCGCCAACCGGAAGCCGCCACGTGTCCCGCCCGGTCCTTGCGCCACCCCGCGCCCCTCCGTGGACTGCGCTCACAGAACCAGCCGACCCGCAGCTGCTACGTGACCTCAGCCTGCAAATGGGAATCCGCCACGTGGCACACCCGCTCCGCTGCATCGCGCCAGCCCGCGCGCCTGCCCGGCCCGCGCACCTGCCCACGCCCGCTCCCGTGGGCCGAGCCCACAGCGCCGCCTCTCCCTGTAAGACCCGGCCTTTCTTTAACTCTTCTCGTTACCCCTCTTCTTGTAACGTCCGACCGGGGGCCTTATTTTTAGTGTTTTTTCGGACAGACCGTCGGGGCCCGCGGATAATTTTAGGCGGTAGAGCTCCCGGAACGGAGCGCGCAGGCGGGATCGGTTTCGGATTCCGACTCCCGGTTCATCCAGAATTAATTTTCGAAGTTCGAACCCTCCGTAAGCGCCCCAGTATGCGTGCCGGCGATCCACACGAATCTCGAGGTAAATATTTTAACCTTTTGGGCAGGGGCGATTGGAAATTAGGGTTTTCTTTTATTCCGCCTCCTTTCGTTCTCCTCTCTTAGAGTACGGCAAAGAGGAGACACACGAGGGAAAAAGGGAGCGGCGGGGTTTTGGGCGAATGAGCCAAGGACCTTCTCGCTAGCGGAACCGGCCAAGCATCGGGTGGAAGATCCCCTTCCTCCTCTTCTCCATCGGCGGACCAAGGTGAGTAGGGGTGCGTTCTTGTTTTCATTTTTCGCTTTTGTTTTTGTGGTTTTGAGGAGGGAGAGGGTACCGCCTCGGGTCGGGGGGCCGGCGGGCACCGCCGCCGCGGGGCCGGCCGCGGGTGGAGCGCCCGCGCGGGCTGGTGCCGAGCGCGGTCGCCCGGAACCGCGGGCAGCACGCCTGTGCGGCGCGTGGCCGCGCGGGGCCACCCGCAGGTGGGGCACCCGCGCGGGCTGGTGCCGCGCGGGGTAGCCCCGCACCGCGGGCAACGCGCCCGCGCGGCGCATGGCCGCGCGGGGCCGCCCGCAGGAGGGGCGCCCGCGCGGGCTGGTGCCGCGCGGGGTCGCCCCGCACCGCGGGCAGCACGCCCGCGCGGGGCGTGGCCGCGCGGGGCCGCCCGCAGGAGGGGTGCCCGCTCGGGATGGTGCCGCGCGGGGTCGCCCCGCACCGCGGGCAGCACGCCCGTGCGGGGCGTGGCCGCGCGTGGCCGCCCGCAGGAGGGGCGCCCGCTCGGGCTGGTGCAGCGCGGGGTCGCCCCGCACCGCGTGCAGCGCGCCCGCGCGGCGCATGGCCGCGCGGGGCCGCCCGCAGGAGGGGCGCCCGCGCGGGGTCGCCCCGCACCGCGGGCAGCGCGCCCGCGCGGCGCATGGCCGCGCGGGGCCGCCCGCAGGAGGTGCGCCAGCGCGAGCTGGTGCCGCGTGGGGTCGCCACGCACCGCGGGTAGCGCGCCCGTGCGGCGCGTTGCCGCGCGGGGCCGCCCGCAGGAGGGGCGCCCGCGCGGGCTGGTGCCGCGCAGGGTCGCCCCGCACCGAGGGCAGAGCGCCCGCGCGGCGCGTGACCGCGCCGGGCCGCCCGCAGGAGGGGCGCCCGCGCGCGCTGGTGCCGCGAGGGGTCGCCCCGCACACCACGGGCAGCGCGCCCGCGCGGCGCGTGGCCGCGCGGGGCCGCCCGCAGGAGGGGCGCCCGCGCGGGCTGGTGCCGCGCGGGGTCGCCCCGCACCGCGGGCAGCACGCCCGCGCGGCGCGTGGCCGCGCGGGGCCGCCCGCAGGAGGGGCGCCCGCGCGGGCTGGTGCCGCGCGGGGTCGCCCCGCACCGCGGGCAGCGCGCCCGCGCGGCGCATGGCCGCGTGGGGCCGCCCGCAGGAGGGGCGCCCGCGCAGGCTGGTGCCGCGCGGGGTCGCCCCGCACCGCGGGCAGAGCGCCCGCGCGGCGCATGGCCGCGCGGGGCCGCTCCCAGGAGGGGCGCCCGCGCGGGCTGGTAACGCGCTGGGTCGCCCCGCACTGCGGGCAGTGCGCCTGCGCGGCGCATGGCCGTGCGGGGCCGCCCGCAGGTGGGGCACCCGCGCGGGCTGGTGCCGCGCGGGGCTGTGCACAGGCGGAGTGTGCGCCGCACGGGCCGGTGCCGTGCGGGGAACTCCGCCGCACGAAGTCGGGAGTCGGTGTGAGTTTCGGACCCCTTAGTCTTGACTTGCCCTTGTTCCTTCAGGAGTGCAGGACGTTGTTGGCGACTGGTGCACGGACGCGGACGAGTCGAGCGCAGGACGACGCGCACAAGGTGGGTACATTTCCGGGGATTGTGGGAATAGGAATTTAATAATAGAAATAGTATGTTTGGGGCAAAGGTGAATATTAAGTCTCCTCCTGTTTATGCACCAACCCTGTTATATTATTTTACTTACTATCGATATGAGGCTCTAGTTTTGCTACACGCACACCGGCGGTTTGGCCACCGCAAGGGTGTGCTTTTCCGGAAAAGTGGTACGTTGGCCCGTGTACCCCACGCGACGGTGGCGTTAGGAATGGGGGCCCTCATGGGTGGGGGGTGTGAGCGGTGATGTCGAGGCAGGTGCTCGGCGGCCGAGGCAGGTGCTCGGCGGGGGACACCGAGGTAGGGTCTCGGTGCGGTGGTCGGGAAAGGTGCCCGGTGTTGTTTTGATATAGGGTGTGATTATCGCTGACGATTTATGAGTGGGACGGTTGCTCCGGTTATTGTGGTTTGCCCTATTTTGGTTCTTTAATGCTTATCATACTATTTCTAGTCACTAACTTCCCACTCCGTGACAGGTTCGTCCAGGGGCGAGTGCTAGGGCACCGGTGAGGCCGCGAGAGTGCTGTTCTGACACTGATCGTCTTCAGATACAGTGACTTTTACTTTCCTCTTTCCTTTATTACTCATGCTAGTTAGTTGTGGATTGCGGCACCCCCGTGGGGTCGAAGTGGATGTTGTCTTTTTCTTTTCCATATAAACGAATGAATGTTATCTCTTTTCTTACTTGGCCGTTTTAAACAATGAAAAGCAAAGAAAACCGTTTGCGAAAACTACTTTTAAAACGTGGGTGTCGTGTGGGCACCGGATTTTACAAACCTTGTGGAATTTATGTGTTTGCGAACTGTTTTCACAAAGTTCGGCATCCGGTGGGTGCCGTTTTCAAACCCTGTGGATTTATGTGGCTTTGAAACAGTTTTTCCCAAAACGATGGCATCGTGTGGATGCCGCTTTCAAAACCTTGTGATTATTTATCCTTTCAAAACGACGGCCTCTATGTTCTAAGTTGATACTACTAGATCATGTGAGTTGTTGGTTGTATGTGTACGAGACCCCAACTGATGTGGTCAAAGACTGTATGTGTTACGCCTTGTGAGGCACTTTGTAGTTGAGACGTCGTGCATATACAAAGGAGACTCTGCCCGTTTGCAGAGTGAATTTTTATATGCGGCGGGTCTGGACACGCGCCGGGGAATAGTGGTTTACAAAAAAAAGTATGGCTGAATTAGGGGCATCGGTGGCTCCTCTTCCGCGCGATTCGAACCCCCGGGGCGTAACAGATTAAGATGGTATCAGAGCAGTAAACTTTAACCACGACAGTCGGGGCCTAACATCCACGGGGCGCAAGACACTAACTAGTGATTAATAAAGTAAACTTGGGATAGATAAGTAAAACACGAGTGCTCGTGGGGGAAGGGGGAATTAGTGTTTTTCTTCCTTTTAGGGTTTTTCTTCCTTTTAGGGCCAGCGTTTGCGGTGTTCCTTTTTGTTTAAACTAGGAGTAACTGGTTTGTGAAAATGTTCAGATCATGGCCAGGACTAGATCTACCGCTGAGGATGCAGGGGCGAACGCAGCAGTGTCAGCGACCGCGGAGAACCAGCTCCAGTGGCAGCAGCTACGGGAGGTTGGGGTCGAGGCCGGCTGCCTTCGGGGCCTTGATGGTTGCTATGAGTCAAGGGACTAGGTCACCAGCACAGGACACGGTGGGTCTGCTGACGGTGTTTATGTACTTGGTGTGGCTGTTAACACACCAGATTGTTGCGCCGGCTTTTGTTCTCTTTCCGAACCCCTTCCTCTGCCGACATTCGGGTCGTCGTCTACAACAGTGACGCGTGGTAGTGTAACCCACCAGTGTTTATTAGTGTGTCGGCCGTTTTGTCGATCGTGGGTAACTGGGTAGTCTCTTGTCGAAATTTGTACCTTCTAGATCTGCTGGTTATAGGTTACACCAGATAGTCGGCCGATCCTTTTGCATCTTGGGCAAGGTATGGGTGGGAATGAGGATTCTTCCCCTTTGGTTGTTACCCATAGTTTGGCTTTTTACCGTAGACACTGCGATAGTTGTAGAAATCGTCGTGATGGGGTATCGGGGTGCTCCTTTGGGTTAGAAAGGGGGACCACCGGAGCCAGTAAATCTTTTTGGTTGGGGCTCGATTTCGGTTAGAGAGGCCGTGTCTCCCTTCGCACAAGTGTGCATAAGTGGCGACTTCTAACTGGTGGGTTAGTGCATGATCCCTCGAGTGCGTTTAGTGAACCTAGGCAACTTTTTGACCAAGGTATAGTCTTGAGGCTTAGTTTGGGAGTGTTTTGGGTCGTTGATCAGTTGGGGCAGGTGTGGGTCAAGGGGATCTGTCGACTGCTTGGAGCTTTGGCACTGGTCACTTTCGGCTAGGATGCCCTGTACGCAGCTCTTTCTGTGGGCTAGACCTTGAGGTAGGTCTTAGAGCTGAAATCTAACATTAGTTTTGACCGACGCCCCGGTAGGACGGATCGTCGGAGCGGGTAATCCGGGACGGTGGATATGCTCCGAGCTTGTGGCCCGTGTTGGTGACGGGTGGAGGTGGCCCGTGTTGATGACGGGTGGGAGCGGTCCGTATTGGTGTCTCAGGGGAGAATTTTTTCTGGTAGTTAGTAACCCAGCCTGTTTTGTTGGCACCTTTTGGAGCCTTGTGAGGGCGTTAGTGTGGCTTTTTTCTTCTTGTCGCCGGGTTTGTTGTTTTGGACTTTTAAGGGTTCATCAGACCGAGTGTGTCGCCTTGGGGCGCACCCGTACTCTTCGTGCGAAAGAAGGACGGGAGCCTACGTCTACGCATCGACTACAGAGAGATAAACAAGGTTACGGTGAAGAACAAGCCCAGGATTGAGGACCTCTTCGATCAACTGCGGGGAGCACTTACGGATTATTCTCCAGACTCTCAGGGACCAGAAGCTGTTTGCTAAGTTTAAGAAATGTGAGTCCTGACTTCGCGAAGTGGGCTTTCTGGGACATATCATTTCAGCAACAGGAATCGCAGTGGACCCCAAGAAAGTGGAGTTGGTGACCGACTGGCCCCAACCGACTACGGTGACAGAGGTGCGCAGCTTCCTGGGCCTTGCAGGATACTATAGACGTTTCGTTGAGGGCTTTCGAGGATTGCAACCCCCCTGAACCGCCTAACCCGGAAAGGAGTAAAGTTCATTTGGACGACCCAATGCCAAGAAAGTTTTGAAGAACTTAAGAAGCGGTTAACAAGAGCGCCTGTGCTTGCTTTACCAACACCCGGGGAAGACTACGAGGTTTACTGCGATGCATCGCGGATAGGACTGGGAGGAGTACTAATGCAGCAAGGAAGAGTCATCGCCTATGCCTCAAGGCAACTCAGGGATTATGAGCAGAACTACCCGATCCATGACTTGGAGCTTGCCGCAGTGGTCTTTGTTCTGAAACTGTGGAGGCACTACCTCTACGGTGTGCATTGTAACGTGTTCTCGGACCACCAAAGCCTTAAGTACCTTTTCACCCAGAATGAGCTGAACCTACGGCAGAGGAGGTGGCTGGAGTTACTGAAGGATTACGACCTAACCATTCAGTATCACCGGGGAAAAGCAAATGTGGTAGCAGATGCCCTAAGCAGGAAGGGACAGGCAGAAGGGACTTCAGCGGGCACGATCACGCAGCAGGAGGACTTGATCGCGGAGTTCTCGCGATTGAGATTGGAGGTGGTACCAGCAGGGACGGTCAAGCGACTATTGTCGTTAATAGTCGCGCCGACCCTATTTGAGAGGATTCGAGAAGGCCAAGGTGCGGACCAACAGCTACAGCTGGAACGAGATAAGATTTCCCCGGAGCAGAAGGGAGACTTTGCAGTGGGGACGGACGGCACCCTTCGGTTCCGAGGATGGATTTGCGTGCCTGATTTGCCTGACCTGAAGAAGGAAATCCTGACTGAAGCACACTGCGCCCCATACGTGGCGCACCCTGGAGGCACCAAGATGTACAGGGATCTCAAACAGACCTTCTGGTGGCCAAAGCTGAAGAGAGACGTGACGCTGTTTGTGGCACACTGCCTGATTTGCCAACAGGTGAAGGCCGAGCATCAACAACCGGCGGGAAAATTGCAACCACTACCTGTGCCCGAATGGAAATAGGAGCAAATCACGATGGACTTCGTCACCAGATTTCCACGTTCGCAGCAGGGACACGACGCCATCTGGGTCATTGTGGATCGGCTAACGAAGTCAGCTCATTTCCTACCCATCCACACGACCTGGACACGCGACCGACTGGCTCAAGTCTACATCGGCGAGATTGTGAGGCTACACGGGGTGCCGACATCGTTTACTTCAGACAGAGACACAAGGTTCGTTTCAAACTTTTGGCAGAGTCTACAACGAGCCTTGGGAACCAAGTTACACTTCAGCTCAGCCTTTCACCCCCAGACAGATGGACAATCCGAACGGGTGATTCAGATTCTCGAGGACATGCTCTGAGCTTGTGTACTGGATTTGGGAGACGGATGGTCGCGCTACCTACCCCTTGCAGAGTTCGCTTATAACAACAGCTACCAAGCAAGCATCCAGATGGCACCGTACGAAGCATTGTACGGCAGACGCTGTAGATCCCCGATTTGTTGGGACGATCTGGGGGAGCGAAAGTTTTTGGGACCGGACTTGGTGGTTGAAACTGAGGAAAAGGTACGCCTCATCAGACGGCGGTTGGTGACCGCCCAGAGCCGACAAAAGAGCTATGCAGATCGGAGACGCCGCGATTTGGAATTCCAGGTGGGAGAGCACGTGTTATTACGGGTGTCACCGTCAAAAGGGGTGAAGCGGTTTGGGTTGAGAGGCAAGTTGAGCCCACGGTATGTGGGGCCCTTTGAGATCCTGGAGCGCATCGGCCCTGTGGCCTATCACCTCGTCTTACCACCGAACCTCGACCGAGTTCATGACGTGTTCCACGTGTCCATGCTTCGGAAGTATCTCCCCGATCCATCGCGAGTACTCGACGTCTCCGCGATTGAGCTTAGGGAGGACCTAAGCTTCGAGGAAGTACCGGTGCGGATCCTAGCCTGAGAGGACAAAAAGCTCCGAAGTCGGACAATTCCCTACGTGAAAGTGCTTTGGAGCAATCAAGAAGAGCGTGAGGCAACTTGGGAACCAGAACCAAAGATGAGGGAGTGCTACCCGGACCTCTTCGCCATAGGGGAAGTTTAAGTTTCGGGGACGAAACATGTTTTTAGCGGTGAGTGGTGTAAGACCCGGCCTTTCTTTAACTCTTCTCGTTACCCCTCTTCTTGTAACGTCCGACCGGGGGTCTTATTTTTAGTGCTTTTCCGGACAGACCGTGGGGGCCCGCGGATAATTTTAGGCGGTAGAGCTCGCGGAACGGAGCGCGCAGGCGCGATCGGTTTCGGATTCTGACTCCCGGTTCATCCAGAATTAATTTTCGAAGTTCGAACCCTCCGTAAGCGCCCCAGGATGCGTGCCGGCGATCCGCACGAATCTCGAGGTAAATATTTTAACCTTTTCGGCTGGGGCGATTGGAAATTAGGGTTTTCTTTTATTCCGCCTCCTTTCGTTCTCCTCTCTTAGAGTACGGCAAAGAGGAGACACACGAGGGAAAAAGGGAGCGGCGGGGTTTTGGGCGAACGAGCCAAGGACCTTCTCGCTAGCGGAACCGGCCAAGCATCGGGTGGAAGATCCCCTTCCTCCTCTTCTCCATCGGGCAGCGCGCCTGCGCGGCGCATGGCTGCGCGGGGCCGCCCGCAGGAGGGGCGCCCGCGCGGGCTGGTGCCGCGCGGGGTCGCCCCGCACCGCGGGCAACATGCCCGCGCAGCGCGTGGCAGCGCGGGGCCGCCCGCAGGAGGGGCGCCCGCGCGGGCTGGTGCCGCGCGGGGTCGCCCCGCACCGCGGGCAGCGCGCCCGCGCGGCGCATGGCCGCGCGGGGCCGCCCGCAGGAGGGGCGCCCGCACGGGCTGGTGCCGCGCGGGGTCGCCCCGCACCGCGGGCAGCGCGCCCGCGCGGCACGTGGCCGCGCTGGGCCGCCTGCAGGAGGGGCACCCGCGCGGGCTGGTGCCGCGCGGGGTCGCCCCGCACCGCGGGTAGCGCGCCCACGCGGCGCATGGCCGCGCGGGGCCGCCCGCAGGAGGGGCGCCCGCGTGGGCTGGTGCCGCGCGGGGTCGCCCCGCACCGCGGGCAGCGCGCCCGGGCGGCGCATGGCCGCGCGGGGCCGCCCGCAAGAGGGGCGCCCGCGCGGGCTGGTGCCGCGCGTGGTCGCCCGGCACCGCGGGCGGTACGTCCGAGCGGCGCGTGGCCGCGCGGGGCCGCCCGCAGGAGGGGCGCCCGCGCGGGCTGGTGCCGCGCGGGGTCGCCCCGCACCGCGGGCAGCTTGCCCGCGCGGCGCATGGCCGCGCGGGGCCGCCCGCAGGAGAGGCGCCCGCGCGGGCTGGTGCCGCGCGGGTTCGCCCCGCACCGCGGGCAGCGCGCCCGCGCGGCGCATGGCCGCGCGGGGCCGCCCGCAGGAGGGGCGCCCGCGCGGGCTGGTGCCGCGCGGGGTCGCCCCGCACCGCGGGCAGCGCGCCCGCGCGGCGCATGGCCGCGCGGGGCCGCCCGTAGGTGGGGCACCCGCGCGGGCTGGTGCCGCGCGAGGCTGTGCACAGGCGGAGTGTGCGCCGCACGGGCCGGTGCCGTGCGGGGAACTCCGCCGCACGAAGTCGGGAGTCGGTGTGAGTTTCGGACCCCTTAGTCTTGACTTGCCCTTGTTCCTTCAGGAGTGCAGGACGTTGTTGGCGACTGGTGCACGGACGCGGACGAGTCGAGCGCAGGACGACGCGCACAAGGTGGGTACATTTCCGGGGATTGTGGGAATAGGAATTTAATGATAGAAATAGTATGTTTGGGGCAAAGGTGAATAGTAAGTCTCCTCCTGTTTATGCACTAACCTTGTTATATTATTTTACTTACTATCGATCTGAGGCTCTAGTTTTGCTACACGCACGCCGGCGGTTTGGCCACCGCAAGGGTGTGCTTTTCCGGAAAAGTGGTACGTTGACCTGTGTACCCCACGCGACGGTGGCGTTAGGAATGGGGGCCCTCATGGGTGGGAGGTGTGAGCGGTGATGTCGAGGCAGGTGCTCGGCGGCCGAGGCAGGTGCTCGGCGGGGGACACCGGGGTAGGGGCTCGGTGCGGTGGTCGGGAAAGGTGCCCGGTGTTGTTTTGATACCGGGTGTGATTATCGCTGACGATTTATGGGAGGGACGGTTGCTCCGGTTATTGTGGTTTGCCCTATTTTGGTTCTTTCATGCTTATCATACTATTTCTAGTCACTGACTTCCCACTCCGTGACAGGTTCGTCCAGGGGCGAGTGCTAGGGCACCGGTGAGGCCGCGAGAGTGCTGTTCTGACACTGATCGTCTTCAGATACAATGACTTTTACTTTCCTCTTTCCTTTATTACTCATGCTAGTTAGTTGTGGATTGCGGCACCCCCGTGGGGTCGAAGTGGATGTTGTCTTTTCCTTTTCCATATAAACGAATGAATGTTATCTCTTTTCTTACTTGGCCGTTTTAAACAATGAAAAGCAAAGAAAACCGTTTGCGAAAACTACTTTTAAAACGTGGGTGTCGTGTGGGCACCGGATTTTACAAACCTTGTGGAATTTATGTGTTTGCGAACTGTTTTCACAAAGTTCGGCATCGGGTGGGTGCCGTTTTCAAACCCTATGGATTTATGTGGCTTTGAAACAGTTTTTCCCAAGACGATGGCATCGTGTGGATGCCGCTTTCAAAACCTTGTGATTATTTATCCTTTCAAAACGACGGCCTCTATGTTCTAAGTTGATACTACTAGATCATGTGAGTTGTTGGTTGTATGTGTACGAGACCCCAACTGATGTGGTTAAAGACTGTATGTGTTACGCCTTGTGAGGCACTTTGTAGTTGAGACGTCGTGCATATACAAAGGAGACTCTGCCCGTTTGCAGAGTGAATTTGTATATGCGGCGGGTCTGGACACGCGCCGGGGAGTAGTGGTTTACAAAAAAAAGTATGGCTGAATTAGGGGCATCGGTAGCTCCTCTTCCGCGCGATTCGAACCCCCGGGGCGTGACACTCCCGCTCCGCCACGTGACGTACGGCACTACTAGAAAGCTGCCACGTGGCACACCCCTCGGTCCACCGGTCCACCGTGCACTCAAAAACACTGAAAACTTCTGGGTGTCCGTTTTCGGGCGTCCTGACTCAGAAAAATACAACCAAGTAGTTGATTTCCATCGTTTTTTCGTTCTAAATCCAAATCCGATGCCCATTTCACGCAAAACCACTTCTAAAATTTTGACGGGTGCCTTCGACTACACTCGGGATCAATTCAACACACTAGTCCATTTCTTTTGTCTGAAACGCACACAAACAACTCTAACACCCAACAAAGGCCTTCAGAAGCTGTTGATCCAACAGTAATCCTCTTTCGGGAATTTGGGTCCTCACATTAGATCCATATTTACATAACCCACACTATCTATGATGCTCAATGGGCGGGTGAAACAGATGATGATATGCAACCATTCTAACTCAAGGTGCCCAAACCAACCAAATAGTAATAACTGCCAAAAGTGCCAGTCAAGCCTACGCTCACCTACCACCACTGCCCTATCTGGACTAGGCCTCATAGGGAGTCAAAACGAATCAAAACAACCATCGCATCCGGAGTAGCACTCAGGGGGAGCGACCCCACTGAGGAAAAGAACCGTATAGAATCGAAAACCAGAATTGTAGCACAAGCAGGCTGTAATCCAAAACCACAATCGAACAGATTGCCATCCAAACCAAATAACCAGGAACCCTCATCGGCCCAACATCAAACCCAACCGACCAACAACACCAGGACCGAGAATTCTGAGAGATTGACGCCTACAACCCCAATCAAAAAAGAACAGGTTGCAGGCACAACCGCTCGTAGCTCTCATCCCAAAAGGAGGCAGCCCTTGGAACCCAGATCACTCGAACCCTCGTTGGGGTGAGGAGATTTATATATAAAGATGACATTTGTTTCTAAAAACCATTTCACTCGACCCCTCTATGGGTGAGGACAAAAAGTAACTCATTTTTAGAAAACTATCTTGATTGAAGGAAAACCCAATTTTAATACCATTTAGTTTATAAGAAAATTAGTCAAAAACGGTTTTATTTTCCCAAGTTCCGAAGGACTAGTGCCTTCGCCTTAATCAAATAAGAACAGGTTCCGACGCCCCTTGAAGCTTGGAAAGAAATATTAGTTTACAAAAATCATGTGTATCCAAAAGTATTTCTCGGTTCAAGGTCCTGTTATCACAAGATCAATATTGTCTCAACTCAATGACAATGAACCAAACAGAAGAAAACCCAACAACCCGGGATCACCGTCATCCCAAACGGCTCCCAACACTAGCACCAAACTAACCTCAACCACCAGACTCCACTCGGCCCCGTGGCACAAGCGCAACATGCATCCTACACTATCCCGACCACTCGGCCCACTACCCGGGCGAGGAGAAAACTCTATGTCCAGGGAAAAATAAACATGCAGGGTGTAGGAAGACTAAAGCATAAAAGAACCTAGCCCAAGTGAGAGTTTTCTACTAGTCTGGTTATACATGCAAACATATGACGGGGTGCTAGTCAAGGTTCCATTATTAAACATACAATAAAAACAATAACCAGAATGCTAACTCTAGCACGCGTACATCCCGATCAATAAATGGATCCCCAACTATACCATGCATATATCCTGATCAGTATGTAAATCTCCAACTATGCCGTGCATATATCCTGATCAGTAAGTAAATCTCCAACTATGCCATGCATAAATCCTGATCAGTAAATAAGTCACTAACTCTACATTATATATATCTCAATCAACATATAACACATATCTATCATGCATGTCTGCTACAAGATAGAATTAGAAAACTGTCCGCCGATTTGGAGAAAAATCCAACCCACCCGGATGCGCGCGTCGGTCTAGAGTCCAAATGAAGTGAGATTTAACGTGCGCGATCCTCACATTCTCACGGTTCAAACGAACCAAAAAATCACTAGAAAACTCCTCCCGGTCACTTAGATACAAGCAAAACACAGCAGTAAGCTCAAATCACTCAAAATAGTAACATCGCCGCAAATCTGTCAACAAAATAGGAAATTACCTCCCACGAGATGCCCTCCAAAAACTCTAAGAAAAATACGGCTACGATCATCGCGAAGTGTAGATATAAATCGAGTCCTTAAACACCAAATTCTGTCACCCGTAGGCCGAGAAAATGCAAGATCACTCTTCCGCTGTCTAGAAAAGTGTTGCAAAAAAAGGGGGTCTAAAGATGCTGCGGGAACTCTAATAAAAACTCGAAAAGGAGAAGACCGATGAATAACAAAACCGAAGACCTACCTATCATGGAAACACTCATGCAGAAATCGGAAAAAACTCTAAGAACTCAGCTCGGGGGAGCCTGCGGACGAAGAGTCGACGGAAAAGACTGGTGTCGAAGAAACGTCGCAACTCGCGAGATCGGGTAGGGAAAATATCAAACGATCTCCAAAAATCCCCCAAAATCCCAAAAAGAGAAGAAGACTCGAAGAAGAAGCTCACTATCGAAAATGGCCTTCAAAACCGATCTTATAAACTCCTCAAAAGAAGCCCAAAATGGCCTATTTATAGCTGAATCCAAGAATACCACTATTTCGGGTCATGGGGGAAGTTTCGGGCGCTCGAATCCACCCGCAGCGCCCGAATCCACGTGGTCGTTCATCCAACCATCCACGTCCAGCGCCCAAATCCATGGGATTGCGCTATGTGTCCCGCTCCCCTCTGCTTTGTGCACCCGGTGCACGCGCGGCGGCTAGCGCCCGCCAAAGAGAGCACGCCACGTGTCCCACGTGGTCCACGCGTCGGTCGTCGCGCCGGGTCTTCCGGATCCTGTCAGCCAATCAGGAGGCGCCACGAGGCGCCGTCCCCGCCAGTCATGTCGCGATTGGCACGTCCCCGCCGCGATTGGCTGCGCCGCCGTGCTCCGCCACCCGCCCGCCGCCGCAAGCGCTGCCCGGCCTGCCCGGAACAGTAACCTCATGCCCTAAGTCCATTTTAGGGCGTCCGGATCCCGAAAAATACATGTAAATAGCCGATTTTAATTATTTTCGCGCGCTAAATCCAAATACGATGTCCGTTTGGCCAAAATTCACTTATAAAATTCGTCAAAGGCATCCGGATAGGTAAATTTGATCCAATTTTTGCGCTGGATCCAATGCAGAGGTCCGATTTGCACACAACTATCTCTATCACACAAAATAAGCCTCTAGAAGTTTCTGAACACTCTACAAAACCTCTGCGGAGATCCGGATCATCACAACGTCCCTCAGCGGTGCGCGGGCAGCGCGCCTAGTAGCGCGGCAGCGGCGACAGCGGCTAGGGTTCCAGCGATGGCGGCGGCAACTGTCACGCCCCGGGGTCGAAACTGCGACCCGGGCTCGCCAACAGATCCGCCACCTATGCAAAACCCCGCATAGGCGAAGCATCCTACCAGCAAGAAAAGGTACTACAGCTAAACAGATATCAGAGCTATAAAATAAAAGTGCTGTAAAACTAAAACCAACCATCTGTACAACTGGAAATAATGATACAACATCTATCTCCCATAAGTGATAATCATACAATATCCTCAAATACAATAAACCAGAACTCAACAGGGAGGTAACCTGAAATAATACATCAGTGTACAGACTCTCAGTACAAGTCAGATCCTCACAATACAATAATCTCTCAAAAGCGGAAAATAAATAATCTGCTGACTGTACTCAGGATATCCAGAGTAGGGGTACCTCTACTCTCCACAGACGGGTAGGGATCTAGCTCGCAACTCCCTTGCCTCGCACAGCAACGGCAGAATCAGCAACACCTGCTATGACTCTGCAAAACAAAGGAGAGAAAAGAAAGAGGAGGGGGAAAACCCCCAATGGGTGTGAGAACTACACCAAAAGGGAGTTCTCAGTGGGTACCACCGCCAGGCCCGATGATCTGCCCACTAAGTCTACTAGAGGTATAAAATAACCATGTAGTAAAATCTGAACAAGAAAGTTGGAGATACTCAACAGCTACCATGCCTCTATCTAAATGCTCAAAAGGGGAAAACCAAAAAAAGGTATGCAACCACTCACACATGAAGTGCACAATCGACCCAATCGAGCTGACTGCCACATCTGGTCCAGTCAAGCCTACGCCCACCTACAACCACCTCCCACTGTCGGGCAGGAATTACGTAGGGTGTCCATACGGACTAACTCGCTATCGAATAGTGGCACATGCAGGCTATAGTCAAAATCCACGCTCTCTCTCATAACAGATAGACTCAAGATCTCGCACAATGGTAGAAGTACTCTCAACGACACGGGATCACCGTCAACCCAAACGGCTCCCAACAACACTAGCACTGGTCTAATCACAGCTACTAGACTCCACTCGGCCCCCAGGCACGAGTACAACAATAAAAGTACCTACCTGAATAAACCCAATCAAATAAACCGGTACAAAACCCGGTACTGCCTGCTCTGTCATCAATCTCACGAACTCAGTATCTCAAGAACTCAGTAGCGGAATCTGCACACATGGCTCGAATCCGCGGGATTGGCACACATGGCTCACATCCCAAAATAAGTATTAGACCGACGCACATGGCTCGGTCATAGGCCTACCTCCGGAGTGGGACTCGAGGGGAGCGACCCACACGAGTAAAGTATCACTGTCACAGGTATCATAAGCATCATAATATAGCAGGACTGGATCACGACTCTGATCAAAGTGGGAAAACCCATCCACTAAAGGGAAACTGATACCCAAACTGATGCACAAGGACATATCCGGTGAACCGCCCAATATCCGCGGTCGCCGCAACACCCACAACGCACAATCAAGTCCAACCTGCCCCAGACTCGAAGTCTCGACTACACTATCCCAAACCCCTGCTCAACTCGAGCAATAAGAAACGCCTGACTAATGAATAAGGAGAAAAGAAGCAAACATGGTTTCTCCTAAGTCAAGTTCCAACATGATAGTGTAGCAATAAAAGATGGCCTATCTAGATGTCCATACAAGCATGCATTTGTCCTCAAGGAAGATACAAGATAATAACATATAGAAGCTCCACATAAGTATAAGCACATGCTAGAATCACTAATAAACTACACCTGTCCATAATCCATGATAACTCCTCAGAGTAATATCCGCATATATATGCCAAAGGGTAATCGAGCATGAACTCTATCTCATCTACTATAACATGAACATAGCCATAAAAAATTCTAGATCTCAAATCCTCTAAAGCATGTACAAAAATCAAATAAGCATTAATCCACATGATCCGGGCCACTTTCCACGCTTACTTCTCAATTCTAATAGTTGTACCTTAATCATGCATGCTATAAGTCACAGAGGGTAACAATCTCTTAGGTAAGCTTTCCCTAATCACCAACATGGAAATCCGAATCATGCAAGTCCTCATAATATAACATGAATATTAATCTTGCAATTCTCTTAGACAATCAACATTACTATGCTTACCTCTCAATCACAAATATGGTACCCTAAACAGGCATGCATTCTATCAAATAGAATTAGAGAACCGTCCATCGGTGCCAGAGATGAAGCAAACCACCTGAAACGCTTTCCGCAGGCAAAGCTGAAGTCGGTGAAGTGCGTAGTCACACGCTAACCAAAATCCGTCGAAACTGCACCCTCAGTACTCAATCGCACAAACCTTTGCTCCAACCAACATTGCAACCACAATACAGCAATCAAATACCCCACAACTCCCAAACAGCGCATGCTGTTTTTACAAACTAGCAGAGAAGAGGGGGAATTTCACTTGCGTACAGTCCTCCAAAAATCCTAGAAAAATCACGGTTGTGATCCCCACGACGAGTAGATCCAAAACGAGTATTTATACACCCCGTTCTGACAATTGTAGGCCAAGATATAAATGAAACACTACGGCAAGTCAAACTATCCACTATCAAAATTCTGTAGGAAACCAGTCCGAAAGAAGCTTAAATATCACCTTCGAGGAATCCTCCAAAAATTCCGATAAAAATACAACGCGTTTCTCTCGAAGTGTAGATATCGATCGAGTCCTTAAACGCCTCATTCCGATGCTCGTAGACCGAGAAAATCAAACAATACTCCACCGCTGTCCCAAATCTCACAACAGTACAAAGGGTCAAAGTTTGCCTCGGGAATCATGCCAAAAACTCAAGATGAGACGAAGTAATCATACAGAAATCGAAGGCGTACCTCTCGTGAACATTCTGCCACAAAAATCGGCTCAAAATTCTATCTGGGTGATCCAGGGGGCCTCGCGGACTGAAATGCGACGGTAGAAGTCAAAATCGAAGAAGCATCGAAGTGCGCCGCGTCGCAGAAAACACCGATGGTGCGGCCTCCAAAAATTATGTAAATCCCTCACAAGATAGAGCACAAGAAGAGGAACAATAGTGCTTAAAGGCTCTGTCGCAGGGGAGCTCGGGAAAGGGCCCAAAAATGCAGCCAAAGGGGGGTTTATATAGCCTCAACTGAACATTTCAAATAATTCCATCCAAGTCCCCACTTTCGGGCGCCCGGAAGGATTCGGGCTGCTACAGTCCTCCAAAACGTACCCCGAAACATCAGCACCCGAATCAACCTGGTTGCGACACGTGGCCCCGAACAGCAAACAACGGGCCGGGCCAACCCGCTCGCGACACGTGGCTGAGCCCCCGCACCCGCGTCAGCGCCTCGGTCGGCGCACCCACGTGCGCGTACGCCGTGCTGCCGGTGCCCACGTCATGCACGCAGCCCTAGGCACCTGCTCCGCTCCTCGCGTGGATCGAGCGCACATGGACCGGCCAACCAGCGACCGCCACGTGGCCCCGCCCGGTCCATGCATGTAGTGATTCGGCTTTTACGACTAATTGTGACTCACATGTTATTTAATTATGCCCTTAAGTGAATAAAATTATTTAACGTTCGGAACTCGGTCGGTGTGTGGTGCGGGTATCTTTCCGTCGAAGGGCTCGGAAAACGAAGACCGATGGCGCGATCGGATCGGGAATCCGATGTACGGATCTCCCGGAATGGGGTTTTTAAGATCGTGATGACTTAAGGCGAGCATCGAAATCCGCATAAAATATTCGGCATGTTTGTTAGGGGAATTTGGATATTCCTGTGATTAATTAATTAAGGAATTAATTAATCAGTTACGTGCAATTAAATTTGGGGTTTTTATTTCCTATGATTAACTAAATTTCGGAAATTAATTAATCGGCGACTAGGATTTAAAAGGGGTTGAATTAATACGTAAAGAAGAAACCCTAGCCGAAAAGAAAGAACGCGAAAGAGAAAGAAAAAAAGAAAAAAAGACGGAACCCTAACCGAAGGATAGAAAGGAGAAAAGGAAGGAAACGAAGGAGTCCGATCACCCCGAACAACGAGCCGGAGACAAGAGCGCGATCGGACGACTTCCCCGTGGTTTAATCCGGTGAGTGAATCCTCATTGTGGTTTTTCGGGATCTTCTTTTACGTTCTTTTGTGTAGGGTTTCGGTCGTCTCCGTCATCTCCGCCACCGCCGCCGTCGTTGCGCATGTTAGGGCACGACACGGGCGGCGGAGACGCGCGATGCCGCTAGGGCATCGCGCGGGCGGCAACAACGGGAGCCGCGCGGGCACCGCGCGGGCGCCGCGCGGATCGCACCTGCGCGGGCACCGCTCGGGCCCTGCGCGGGCACCGCGTGGGCACCACTCGGGCACCGCTCGGGCCCCGCGCGGGCACCGCTCGGGCACCGCTCGGGCCCCGCGCGGGCACCGCGCGGGCGCCGCGCGGGCACCGCGCGGGCACCGCGCGGGCACCGCTCGGGCCCCGCGCGGGCGCCGCGCGGGCACCGCGCGGGCACCGCGCGGGCACCGCTCGGGCCCCGCGCGGGCACCGCACGGGCGCCGCGAGGATCGTACCCGCGCGAGCGCCGCGCGGGGCACCGAGCGGGCGCCGCGCGGACCACACCCGCGTGGGCGCTGCCCGCGGAGGACCGCCGCATGGGTTCAGTCGGCTGCGCGGGGAGGGGGGATCCGTCGACCGACGGGCTTGACGGTTTCCTTGGGTTTCCGTCGGACGGGTAATGTCGGGCTTTCGTTTTGTAGAGTTAATGCGTGGTTCTGATTTTGGTTACCCTTATGGACTCTTCTTAGGTCCAGATACGCAATGGGAGTGTGCGAAAGATCCGGGTGCTTCGATTCCCTCGCAACCAGGTGGGTACCCTTGCTATAAGTGCAACGAGTGCAGTAGGTGCACCATATCATCGTAAAAGGCTTGTTAACTTGTCTAATAAAGTAGATGGACCATTATACCTTCGCATAAATACTTTTATTTAATAATTGTGGCGGCTGTGGTCGCGGGGTTTATCACACGCTGACACCGGCAATTTCGGTTTTGGATGCTGCACGTACACAGGCGGATTGGCCTCCGCATGGGTATACTTTTCCGGAGAAGTGGTCCGAGTGACCCGTGTGCCCCACGTGTATGGGGTGGGGACCTCTTCACGACAGCTACGGAGCCGCACTAGCTCCGTGAAGGGGTTAAAAGCATCATGGGGGTAATGTGACTGTGCACGAGGGGAGACTTCCGTCTCTCCGTCAGGTACTCTGGGATGGAGCCCAGCCTATTTTGTGACAGGGTTTTAGCGAAAGGTTCCGATATAATCGGTTTGTTTTTGATTCAACGTTAATTGTTAAGACATCTACTTTATTTGTCACTGACTTTACCCACTCCGTGACATGTTTGACTAGGGACAATAGTCGGGATGGTGGTGAGACTGCGTCGAGAGGACCGTAGCCGTAGGAGGCTTTTTACTCGTTGCACCTTGGTTTTATCTCAGTTCTTTCTTAACTACTGTTAGTTTAATTTGCATCTGTGGATCATATTAGTTATAGTTAGCACTGTGGATTGGATGTACTATTACGGTTTAGACATACTTTTGTGATTTTGGGCGCGGCATGTCTTTATCATCATAAAAATGATTGCGAAAACGTTTTCAAAAGCAGAGTGCCGGGTGGGCACAGATTTGTAAACCTCTGGATTTATCCTTTTCAAACGATGTCGCCGCTCTCTTGTTGGATGTGTAGTTGTTTTAAAAATTGGGTGTCGGGTGGACACCGTTTGCAAAACCGTAGGTAATTACTTCTCCTGCTCTATGTTTGATGACGGCTGTGTGGTTGATGGATGGTATTGTAAATGGGACGCCGTGCATATACAAAGGAGACTCTGTCCGATTGCAGAGTGAATTTGTATATGTCGCGGTCTGTCGTGCACCGGGGGCGAGGTTGATCTTCACGTGTGAAGAAAAAAAAATATAATACACGTTTTTCCGCTTATACTAAGACCTCCCGGGGCGTGACAGATTATATGGTATCAGAGAAAAACAACCATAACCACAGTAGTCTGAGATCCACATCCACAGTGTATGATGCCACAAGCAAATTGGGACACGAGATGACCAAGGTATAGGTGCGGTAGTACGTGAGAGTACGGGGAAACAGGGTTTAATATAAGTGCGTTGTAAGTCAAGGTGCTAGGGTGATAATATTAGGGTTAACGCGGCTTCTTTGTTTACAGCGGACAACGACCAGGATTCGGCCACCGAGCGCTAACTCTTTTAAATGGACAGGATGGATCCCGCAGCCGCGGCCAATCGCTTGCTCCGAAACCAGCTACGTGACGTAGCGGGGCAACTGTTAACTCTCACTGAGCGCCTATGCCTACTGACTCGAGACTTCGAGGGTATCGACCGCACTCTGCGAGACGCCAGGGACGACGCCTATCGGGGAATGCCGCCGCCAGGTTACCCCACGTTCCAAGAGGCGATCGGCCTGGCCATGCAGGCTGAGCGGGATCTCGCCGAGGCACGAGCTCGGCAGGGTCACCCCGGTTACCGTTGGGGACAAAGATTTCACCACCCCGGTCCGACTGGGGGCCCCTCCCAGGACAAACGGGCGCCCAAACGCCCAAGGACAGAATGGAATGCGGGGCAAACAACAAAGAGGGGACCCGAACCACAACGGAAACCGTGCGTCATATGCGACAGTGCACACCAACTTATGAGCTGCCCCTGGAGGGACGACCACTGCTTCAAGTGCGGCAAGCCGGGTCACTCACGCTTCTCGTGCCCCCGGAAGCCGGCTGTCACTAGACCCCCGGCGCCGCGACCGGACGAAACAAAGAAAACCGTTACCACCACCCCTCGGGGGGGCCCCAATCCAGAGAGCTGGGCAAATCAACGCCCGAAGGAAGCGCGGAAGGACGAGCGAGCGCCATCGGGAAGCTCGGAATCGCAACAGGAACCCTGCGTTATCTGCGGGAGTGCACACCCAGCGACGAGATGCCTTTGGAGGTACTATTACTGTGATCTTTGTGGCGCGCCGGACCACACCCGTGCCTCCTGCCCTCAGGGGATAACCCCTACCCCCACCACACCGCAGCCGGGAGAACCAGAGAGTGCCGCAGCCCCTGCTCAACCAAAGGACTTACCCGGCGACCAGCACTCCGGAGACTCTCCAGACACCAAGCCCCTACCTCAACACGCTGTACGACGCTGGCCGGAGGGTTGTGGGCGTACTCCCCGATTTGCCACAGTGGGAGACGCGATGTCTCAGAACCAGTGATAACAGGTAACAGATGTTTTCTTTTTCCTTCTGTTTAGGAGCACCGGTTACACCTAAGCTTATTACCCTCGTCCGACACTCTCTCTCTCTCCCCCTGTCTTTTCCCTCCCCTATTCCCAGACACGCCTAGTGCGGATTGGGGAAGGAATCCTTAAGTACTAGGCGAAACCTCCCCGGCATATACGCGCGGGCGGGTTTCAGAGTGTAGGAGACCCTAGTGTACTTAGTGAGACCTGTTAGTGGTCACATGAGGAATAGATGGGCCCCACCCCTCTACCCAGCGATTAAGGACCCAAGAGATCGTTTGGTCGCGTGGGTCCATAATCTAGGTTAGGCATGACATCCCAGTCGTAAGGGGTTTCCCGGATGTATTTTCGACGGAACTCCCTGGGATGCCGCCCGAACGAGAAGTTGACTTCCCTATTGAACTACTCCCGGGCACCAAGCCCATCACCAAGGCACCGTACAGGATGGCCTTCGCTGAGTTGAAAGAACTCAAGGCACAGCTGGAGGACCTTTTGGACAAAGGTTTTATCAGACCAAGCGCGTCACCATGGGGCGCGCCCGTCCTGTTCGTGAGGAAGAAGGACGGAAGCCTCCGGTTGTGCATAGATTACCGGGAAATAAACAAGGCCACCATTAAGAACAAGTACCCCCTGCCAAGGATCGACGACCTATTCGACCAACTGCAAGGGGCAACGGTGTTTTCGAAGATTGATCTGCAGTCAGGCTATCACCAGCTCAAGGTTAAAGGGGAGGACGTCCCCAAGACGGCCTTCCGGACTCGCTATGGCCACTACGAATTTACAGTGATGCCTTTTGGGCTCACTAACACCCCGGCAGTATTCATGGACATGATGAATAGGGTGTTCAAACCCTTCCTGGATTTATTCGTGGTGGTCTTCATCGACGATATCCTCATCTAATCCCGTACAGATGAGGAACATGAAGAACATCTGCGCACAGTCCTCCAGACCTTACGGGAACAGAAACTCTACGCCAAACTCAAAAAGTGTGAGTTTTGGCTCCGTAAGGTGGATTTCTTGGGGCACGTAGTCTCGGCGTCCGGAGTCGCGGTGGACCCAAGGAAGATAGACTGGGTGACGGACTGGCCCCGACCGACAACGGTGACGGAGGTTCGAAGCTTCCTGGGATTAGCCGGGTATTACCGGCGCTTCGTGGACGGCTTCTCTAAGATAGCCACCCCCTTGAATCGTTTAACTCGAAAGGGGGAGAAGTTTATCTGGACGGATCAGTGCCAGAGGAGTTTCGAGGAGCTCAAGGATAGATTGACGCGGGCCCCGATTCTCGCCTTACCAGAACCGGGGGAGGATTATGAAGTATTTTGCGATGCGTCGCGGAACGGATTGGGAGGAGTGCTTATGCAACGGGGAAGGGTTATAGCCTATGCGTCAAGGCAACTCAAGGATTATGAGCGGAATTACCCCGTGCATGATTTGGAGCTCGCAGCGGTGGTGTTCGTCCTCAAGCTATGGAGACATTACTTGTATGGAGCACACTGCAACGTGTACTCTGATCATAAGAGTCTCAAGTACCTCTTCACCCAAAAGGAGCTAAACTTGCGACAAAGGCGGTGGCTCGAGCTACTAAAAGACTACGACATGACGATCCACTATCATCCGGGAAAAGCGAATGTGGTAGCCGATGCCTTGAGTCGCAAGGGGCAGGCTGAGGAAACACGTGTAGATGCTATCACCCAGCAAGAACGTCTGATTGCGGAATTTTCGCGGTTAAGACTGGAAGTGGTACCGGCGGGTACGGTCGCACAACTTCTGACTCTAGTGGTCAAGCCCATCCTACTGGACAGGATTCTTGAGGGGCAATCGACCGATGACCAACTTCAACTGGTGCGAGGCAGGATAACCGCCGACCAGGAGGGCAATTTCGCAGTAAGCTTCGATGGCACGATACGGTTTCGAGGACGAATCCGTGTGCCGAATCTACCGGAGCTCAAAGAGGAAATTATGAGGGAGGCGCATACCGCTCCTTATGTGGCGCACCCCGGGGGAACGAAGATGTACAAGGACGTTAAACAGACCTTCTGGTGGCCCAAGATGAAGGAAGATGTGACTCGATTTGTGGCACACTGCCTGGTATGCCCAACGAGTGAAGGCCGAGCATCAGCGACCGGCGGGAAAGTTGCAACCACTACCGGTGCCCGAATGGAAGTGGGAAAGGATTACCATGGATTTTGTGACCGGTTTTCCGAGATCGCCACAAGGACACGATGCGATATGGGTCATTGTGGACCGTTTGACGAAATCGGCCCACTTTCTGGCCATACACACAACGTGGACTCGGGAACGACTGGCACAAACGTACATCAATGAGATAGTAAGGTTGCATGGGGTACCGACATCTATTACGTCGGACAGAGACACGCGATTCGTGTCAAACTTTTAGCGGAGCCTGCAACAAGCGATGGGAACCAAGTTGCATTTTAGTACGGCGTTTCACCCGCAGACCGACGGGCAATCAGAGCGGGTGATTCAGATTGTGGAAGACATGCTTCGAGCGTGCGTTTTGGACTTGGGCGAAGGGTGGTCGCGATACCTACCCCTCATGGAGTTTGCCTACAACAACAGCTATCAAGCCAGTATCCAGATGGCACCATACGAGGCTCTGTATGGGCGCTGCTGTCGGTCTCCAATATGCTGGGATGACTTGGGTGAGCGTAAGTTTTTGGGCCCAGACTTGGTGGAGGAGACCGAGGCGAAGGTGCGATTGATCAGACAAAGACTACTGACCGCCCAGAGCAGACAGAAAAGTTACGCGGACAAGAGACGACGAGACTTAGAGTTCATGGTAGGTGAGCATGTATTGCTCCGAGTTTCACCATCCAAAGGGAACCGACGTGTCGGCCTCAAAGGAAAGTTAAGTCCGAGGTACGTGGGACCATTCGAGATCCTTGAACGCGTGGGTCCAGTGGCGTACCGGTTAGCCTTGCCACCGTACCTCGAAAGAGTCCACAACGTGTTCCACGTCTCAATGCTCCGGAAGTACCTTGCTGACCCCTCTCATGCCTTGGATGCTTCCACCATCGAGTTGCGTGAAGATTTGAGCATCGAGGAGACGCCGGTGCGGATTTTGGCAAGAGAGGACAAGAGGTTGCGTAATCGAACTATTCCCTACGTAAAGGTCAAGTGGAGCAACCACGAAGAACGCGAAGCGACATGGGAACTGGAATCGAGGATGAGGGAATGCTTTCCCGGGTTGTTTGGTGAGGTATGTACTTAAGTTTCGGGGACGAAACTTTTTATAAAGTGTGAGTGGTGTAGTGATTCGGCTTTTACGACTAATTGTGACTCACATGTTATTTAATTCTGCCCTTAAGTGAATAAAATTATTTAACGTTCGGAACTCGGTCGGTGTGTGGTGCGGGTATCTTTCCGTCGAAGGGCTCGGAAAACGAAGACCGATGGCGCGATCGGATCGGGAATCCGATGTACGGATCTCCCAGAATGGGGTTTTTAAGATCGCGATGACTTAAGGCGTGCATCGAAATCCGCGTAAAATATCCGGCATGTTTGTTAGGGGAATTTGGATATTCCTGTGATTAATTAATTAAGGAATTAATTAATCGGTTACGTGTAATTAAATTTGGGATTTTTATTTCCTATGATTAATTAAATTTGGGAAATTAATTAATCGGCGACTAGGATTTAAAAGGGGTTGAATTAATACGTACAAAAGAAACCCTAGCCAAAAAGAAAGAACGCGAAAGAGAAAGAAAAAAAGAAAAAAAGACGGAACCCTAGCCGAAGGAAAGAAAGGAGAAAAGGAAGGAAACGAAGGAGTCCGATCACCCCGAACAACGAGCCGGAGACAAGAGCGCGATCGGACGACTTCCCCGTGGTTTAATCCGGTGAGTGAATCCTCGTTGTGGTTTTTCGAGATCTTCTTTTACGTACTTTTGTTTAGGGTTTCGGTCGTCTCCGTCATCTCCGCCACCGCCGCCGTCGTTGCGCAAGTTAGGGCACGACACGGGCAGCGGAGACGCGCGATGCCGCTAGGGCATCACGCGGGCGGCAACAACGGGAGCGGCGCGGGCACCGCGCGGGCGCCGCACGGGGCCCGCGCGGACCGCACCCGCGCGGGCCCCGCGCGGACCGTACCCGTGCAGGCGCCGTGCGGGCCACCGAGCGGGCGCCGCGCGGACCACATGTAGAAACTCGAAATATTTTATTTTTAATAAATAGTCTAAAAGTGAATTTTGATCTGGTTTTGAATTCAATCGACCCCTGTTGGCCTATATGGTCAATCGCCAGTGTGCAAGTTGCACGATTTACGAGGCAAAAAGGCTAATTTCCAATCCGGACGTGATCTTGGAAATCCAAATTGACCGTTGCGATCGTCTCATCGAACTGAACGAGATTCATATTCAGCACTTTTCGATCCGACGGTCGGATCTTCCAGAAATCGATGAAGAAGCGAGCAAATAACCGCGACCAATGTAACAGTGCTCAGTGCACAGTGTAAATTAAGTTGTTACCGTAGGTGAACAGTAACCCTAGTTTTCGGAACCCCGACGGACACAACGTTGACTAATTCGCTGGCTGGAAACCGATAATAGCACTTCAGGTAGGCGTTTCGGACGGTTTCGGCGTTCGGGACGCAATGGCGCTGACGGAATCTCCGTTTGACGACCCTAGAGTCTCGAAAAGCGCGAAAACTGTATTCCGGAATAGTTTTTTTATGGACCGAGATTTTATCCGGACAGTTTCTCGAAAATCAGAAATCGCCACCTGATGGGTTTCGTCGAGCCGGACGCCGTGGCGCAGTCCATTTTCCGTTTCGACGACCGGATCCCCTCGAAGAGCGTGAAACAAGGCGAAAAAGGTGACAATTGCACATGAAACCCTATAGAACCTGCCTCGATTTGCATGCCACAGCTTGGAGAGGGACTTAAGTGTGAAACTAAAATGCTGTGAAGGACTTAACTGAAAGTGTTGAGAGATCAAGGGCTAAAATGAAAATAGTACATATACTATATATATATGTATGTATCCGAGTTAGGGTTCTACAAAACCCTAAGACCTGTAGCCCTCAGCCCTAGCCGCCTACACAACAGACCTCCCCTCCTCTCTGCGCACTCCCCGGAACCTCCCCGCACCGGCCGCCGCCTCCCAGTCGCCGGAGAAGAGAAGAGCAAGAGACACCTTGCTCTCGGGTGCTTGGAAAGGAGGGTGATCGGGAGGACTCTAGGTAGATCAAGTCTATACCGGAGGTACCCTCTGTGAAGCCGCAGCCGAGCCCGGGGTGGACCGACGCCTGGCTCCGCCCTACGCCGCCGCGGGAGACACCTTCCCCTTTCCAAACTCCGGCAAGGGTAACATCTTGGAACTTTTCCCTTTTCTTTGGCACCTGGACCTTACCAAAGGGTTTCTGACACCCGCGAGACCCTTCGGGTGCAGTCCGAGCCGAGGCCGCCGTCCCGATCGCCGGCGGGAGCCATCATCGCCGGATTATCGTTTTCTTGGCCGATCTCGTGCGCCGCCGTCCTCCGGCCGTCAACCTCAAGATCAGCACCGTTGGATCGATGCCTCTGGACGACTGCTGCACCTCCACGGAGTTGGAGGGTGATCGGACAAGGATCGGACCCGCGCGAGCCTGCCCTAGAATCCGGTTTTCTTCAACCTCGGCCGATATCGGCCGTCCGGCGCCACCGCTGTATCCCGACGCCGGCCACCATTGCACCAAGCTCCTTAGCGTCGGGAAAAAGCTTCTGGACCAAGTTGCTCCGGCCCGGAGCCGCCGCGCCGGAATCCGCCATTAACGGCCCTTGAAGCTCCACCGAGCTTCGCCGGCACCGCCTCGCCGACGCTCCCCAGTCGCCAGAAACCGTCCTGGTAAGCTCGTATGGCCTGTAAGAGTCCTTCCATCGCGTTGCATGCAGAGCTTAACGTCGGGGTTTTGATCTGTAGGGCTGCACCCGACTTGGCTTCAAGTTCGGACTCTGGCGAACCCCGGCGCTCCGGACTCCGGCCAACCCCACAGGTAAGCTGTAAATATTAATTAGAGGAGCTCCATGATTTTATTTTGGTCCAGGGTGATTCCTGTAGATGGGTTTTCTGTTACACCCGAAATGCTCTTTTGGGGCTTAACTCCGGCCGCCGCCGCCTCCGGCCGCCGGGGCTCGACCCCACATGGACAAAATTTCTTCTGGGACCTCTATTTACCTGGTGCTCCACTCTGTAGCAGGTCCGAACCAGGTTTGCTCCAAGAACACCCAAACCGAGCTCCTTGCGGATTAGGGTGCTGCTCCGGCTACTGTTCCGGCCAACCTCCGGCAAGCCTCAGGTGAGCCCCATTGTACATGGTCCATGCTGATCACCATGCTCTAGTTAACTCTCAGATTGATCATGTATAGGTTAAGTTGTAGCATAGTGGCTTGTTGGACTTAGTATTTGTTGGGCCAACTTTGCCCTCGGGATCCGTGTCAGGCCAAATTGTGAGCACGGCCTTGGTCTCGTCGTAACGAATGCGCTGAAAGTTACGGTGCAGCTTTTGGACCCCCGGATTTCAAGAACAAGTCAAAACGAGCAATAGTGTTAGGTTTTTATGCAATTTAAGAAATCGTTAGGGATCAAATTGTAATTGGGACACGCTGGCAGTCTTTAGTCAGTTTTCTTTTTCATACCTGCTGGACAGGTTGTTAGAGTTCCGTGGGCTCTTGTTGAGCGGGAATCGGACCTTGTTCCGTAAATCGGCTATATTATTCCGTGTTAGCGTTGTGTTGCTGTAGTGTTGTCAGGATGGGTATGTGTGAGTCTAGTTCTGACTACAGTCTCTGTTCAGGGCCCAGCAGTTCAGCACCAGCCTCCCGGTAGTCTAGCGGGAGTTCGGGATCGGCCTACATTCAGGTGGGTTTTATTTTTAAGTCTTCGCATTTAACTCTATCATGTTGGACGGGGTCAATCTTATGTGTACTTGGGTTTTCTTCGTGGTGTTTAGCGTCGGTCTCCGGCGGTCGTTCTCCTTTTGATAATTATATGTTAGCGGGTTACTTTCGATCGCATATGCTACGGTTTTACTTTTGATTATACATGTTGCCGTTTTACTCTTGTTATATATTATGATGCTGACATGATGGTGGTTATGGTTACTTGGCTCGAGGCTGCAGCACGCGCACCCGCGGTTTGGCCACCGCAAAGGGTGCGCTTTTCCGGAAAAGCGGTCTATTGACCCGTGTATACCCACGAGGTGACGTAGTGGGGCCCCTTATGTAGTTGTGGGGTTTGAGGCGCCGAGGTGCGAGCGGTGCGACCCATTCGGTTTAGTTGTCCGACTTGGGCGTGGTGTGATCCGTTGGTTTAGTTGTCCGACGGGATCGGGTATTGTAGGTTTACAGGTCTTTGGTTTTACTTTTCCCTTGCGAGGGTGGTTGCTCCGGATAGACTACGGTTGGACGTTTTTCTTTACCTGCTTTGCTATTATCATTTTTGTTTAGTCGCTGACTTCCCACTTTGCGACAGGGTCCTACAGAGGGGGAGAGTTAGGCGACGGTGAGGCCGCGGCTAGAGGTTCTGGGTCCCTGGAGACCTGAACAGTACTTTACCTCTTCCTTTCGCATTTCATTTACGTTGTAGACTGTGGTGTGGTTCTCGATACCCTTGTGGGGTCGGTGTGGATGTCGGCATGGTAGTTATTGAATTATTTAATTCCTTTTTCATCTCTGTTGGCCGCTTTAAGAAAATCAAAGAGCAAACCAAAGAAAAGATTGCGAAAACTGAATTTCAAAACCTAGGTGTCGTGTGGGCACCGTTTTCAAAATCTTGTGGATTTATCGATTTCGAAAAGGGATTTCAAAACCTAGGTGTCGTGTGGGCACCGTTTTCAAAACCTTGTGGATTTATGGATTTCGAAAAGGGATTTCAAAACCTAAGTGTCGTGTGGGCACTGCTTTCCAAAACCTCTGGGTTTATGTTGCTTTCGAAAGGTGTTTTCAAAATATGGGCGTCGGGTAGGCGCCGTTTCAACAACCGTGGATTTATCTTTTTAAACCGATCGGTCGTGAGATTTATTTAGCATTTCGTGAATGGATGTATGTCTGAACCGTTGTGATTGAATGATTACCCGTTTTTGAACATTGTTTGAGTCGCGACGCCGTGCATATACAGGGGAGACTCTGTCCGTTTGCAGAGTGATCCTGTATATGCGGCGGGTCTGGGCACGCGCCGGGGAAGAAGGTTTTTCAAAAAAAAATTACACACGCCAAACACATACCTTTTGTGAATCGTTTCCGCTAAATTAAACCTCCGGGGCGTGACAGATTAAGATGGTATCAGAGACTTTCTTCAATCACAACAGTCAGTGTCCGACATCCATGGAGATACCACACTTAGCTACGAATGAATGAAATGAATAAGGCATAGAAGCGTAGAACGCGAGTGATCGGGGGAGCGGGGGAAAAGTATAGGTCCCGTTTTCTCGATAGTTGGTTAAGTGCTATGCTAGCGGAGTCTAGAACTGACTTGTGTGGTGTGTGAGTACGGGTTAAGTTTTGTTTCTCGGTTTAGCTCGGTTGTCGCGTTTGTGTAGTCGTGTTGTTTGGGCTCGTGTAGTAGGGTTGTTATGGGGGCTGGGATCGAGGCCGGCTGCCACCGAGGTATTGATGGTTGCTAGGAATCAATGGATTAAGCAACCAGCGTGGGACACGGTGGGCCTGCTGACAGGTGTTCATGCACATGGTGCGGCTGTTATCACAGCAGATCGTTGCGCCGGGTAATGTTTTTCGAACCCCTCCCTCTGCCAACGCTTTGGTCGTCGTTAGTAACGGCGACTGGTGGTAGGGTAATCCGCCGGTGGTTGTTAGTGAATCGGCCGTTTTGTCGGTCGTGAGTAGCTGGGTAGTCTCTTTGCCTAAAATTGTACCTTCCAGGACAACGGGTTTTAGGTTACAGCAGAGAGTCGGCCAATTCTTTTGCATCTTGGATAGGGTAGGAGTAGGTATGAGGACTCTTCCCCTACGGTTGTTACCCATGGTTCGGCTCTTTGCTGTGGTCACTGCGATGGTTGTAGGAATCGTCACGGTGGGGTCTTGGGATTCCCCCTGGGGTTGAGAAAAGAGACCACCGGGGCTAGCAAATCTTGTTCGTTTGGGCTTGATTCTTTCTTTTTGTTGAGCGGACCTAGAGCTTAAATACTCCTAGTTGGGAATGTGATCGTTTGGTCTGGGGGTATGCAGCTCGGCTCAGTGCATGGTGCTTGGAAGGGCAATGGATTGGGACCGAGCGGTAGAGGTTAATCAGAGTGTCGCACCCCCTTGGGTGCCAAGACGGAAGTAGGACCGTGCTTCTTGGGTTTTGTCGCCAGCTCCCCATGACCAAGGCATAGTCTTGAGGTTTTGGGTTGCGAGTTTGTGATTGTGAAGCAGTACAGATCACGAGGGGCGCAAGGCCAATGGGAAGCGCAAGTCGGACATGTTTGGCCACTTTTCCCATGTATTGGATTCCTGGCGTATTTAAGTTTCGGGGATGAAACTTCTTTTAAGGTGTGAGTGATGTAGCACTCGAGAAATTCTAGTGTGCTTGCGGGCGAGGAAGCAGATCTAACCTTAGCAATTTGCATACCGGTGCGTGAATCGCACAGTTTCCGATGCACAAATTTTCGCCTTTCCGATCCGATACCTGGGTAGTTGGTTAGGAATGAACCCTAGGATGACTTGTGTTCACGAGAGAGCGCAGGGTATTGGCATAGTGGTTTGGAGCTCAGGTGTGTTTCACACAGTTGAGTCTCGTTGTTTCGGTTATTAGTCGTACGCACTCTGGTTTTTGGGATCGTTGTTAGTGCAGGGTTAGCCGCGGTCGTGGTTTCGGCTGTGGGCTTGATGTTTCAATGGAGCCAGAGTGCTCGGATCAGTTACAGTGGTTAAAGGTTAAATCAATGTTCTTGTCGTAATCGTCCAGCTGATGGCACAGCAGTAGATGACTGCTATTATTGCACTAGCCTCACAGTTTGCTTAGAGGTTGAACAAGTTGTTGATCCTTCAGTGTCCCCGTGTCATAATTCAATGGCCTATGGGCCCGATGGTAACCCTGTTTTGGGACGGATGCAAATTGACCCCACCTTTTGCACAGATTTTGTGGATCGACGTGGACTCGCCCATGTGTTAGTCATGGTGATGTTTGTGACCACGAGGTGGTAGTAATCCTTGATAAAGGTTATGTTTTTAGCACTGAGATTGTGTTGGGAGGTATGTGATATACCTTCTGATAGGAGTTGCGTCCCCAACTAGTTGTTGGCGACAGACCTTTGGTATTCTGCTGTTCTTTAGGTAAGCACGTTGGCCGCAGGCAACGGACTGTCGAAAGAACTGAGGAAATACTCTGCCCTGTAATGGGGAGTATCAGATTGGGTCTAAATTAGTAGCCTTAGAGTTGTCGATACCTTGCGACTGACTTGTAGCCCTCGATTAAACTTTTTGAGCATTTCATAAAGTATGACTCCAGGCTGTAAGCTCCGGGAATAAAACTTTTTTTTTTTAAGTTGTAAGTTTCGGGGCCGAAACTTCTTTTAAGTTGTAAGTGATGTAGAAACTCGAAATATTTTATTTTTAATAAATAGTCTAAAAGTGAATTTTGATCTGGTTTTGAATTCAATAGACCCCTGTTGGCCTATATGGTCAATCGCCAGTGTGCAAGTTGCACGATTTACGAGGCAAAAAGGCTAATTTCCAATCCGGACGTGATCTTGGAAATCTGAATTGACCGTTGCGATCGTCTCATCGAACTGAACGAGATTCATATTCAGCACTTTTCGATCCGACGGTCGGATCTTCCAGAAATCGATGAAGAAGCGAGCAAATAACCGCGACCAATGTAACAGTGCTCTGTGCACAGTGTAAATTAAGTTGTTACCGTAGGTGAACAGTAACCCTAGTTTTCGGAACCCCGACGGACACAACGTTGACTAATTCGCTGGCTGGAAACCGATCATAGCACTTCAGGTAGGCGTTTCGGACGGTTTCGGCGTTCGGGACGCAATGGCGGTGACGGAATCTCCGTTTGACGACCCTAGAGTCTCGAAAAGCGCAAAAACTATATTCCGGAATAGTTTTTTTATGGACCGAGATTTTATCCGGACAGTTTCTCGAAAATTAGAAATCGCCACCTGATGGGTTTCGTCGAGCCGGACGCCGTGGCGCAGTCCATTTTCCGTTTCGACGACCGGATCGCCTCGAAGAGCGTTAAACAAGGCAAAAAAGGTGACAATTGCACATGAAACCCTATAGAACCTGCCTCGATTTGCATGCCACAGCTTGGAGAGGGACTTAAGTGTGAAACTAAAATGCTGTGAAGGACTTAACTGAAAGTGTTGAGAGATCAAGGGCTAAAATGAAAATAGTACATATACTATATATATATGTATGTATCCGAGTTAGGGTTCTACAAAACCCTAAGACCTGTAGCCCTCAGTCCTAGCCGCCTACACAACAGACCTCCCCTCCTCCCTGCGCACTCCCCGGAACCTCCCCGCACCGGCCGCCGCCTCCCCGTCGCCGGAGAAGAGAAGAGCAAGAGACACCTTGCTCTCGGGTGCTTGGAAAGGAGGGTGATCGGGAGGACTCTAGGTAGATCAAGTCTATACCGGAGGTACCCTCTGTGAAGCCGCAGCCGAGCCCAGGGTGGACCGACGCCTGGCTCCGCCCTACGCCGCCACGGGAGACACCTTCCCCTTTCCAAACTCCGGCAATGGTAACATCTTGGAACTTTTCCCTTTTCTTTGGCACCTGGACCTTACCAAAGGGTTTCTGACACCCGCGAGACCCTTCGGGTGCAGTCCGAGCCGAGGCCGCCGTCCCGATCGCCGGCGGGAGCCATCATCGCCAGATTATCGTTTTCTTGGCCGATCTCGTGCGCCGCCGTCATCCGGCCGTCAACCTCAAGATCAGCACCGTTGGATCGACACCTCTAGACGACTGCTGCACCTCCACGGAGTTGCAGGGTGATCGGACAAGGATCGGACCCGCGCGAGCCTGCCCTAGAATCCGGTTTTCTTCAAACTCGGCCGATATCGGCCGTCCGGCGCCACCGCTGCATCCCGACGCCGGCCACCACTGCACCAAGCTCCTTAGCGTCGGGAAAAAGCTTCTGGACCAAGTTGCTCCGGCCCGGAGCCGCTGCGCCGGAATCCGCCATTAACGGCCCTTGAAGCTCCACCGAGCTTCGCCGGCACCGCCTCGCCGACGCTCCCCAGTCGCCGGAAACCGTCCTGGTAAGCTCGTATGGCCTGTAAGAGTCCTTCCATCGCGTTGCATGCAGAGCTTAACGTCGGGGTTTTGATCTGTAGGGCTACACCCGACTTGGCTTCAAGTTCGGACTCCGGCGAACCCCGGCGCTCCGGACTCCGGCCAACCCCACAGGTAAGCTGTAAATATTAATTAGAGGAGCTCCATGATTTTATTTTGGTCCAGGGTGATTCCTGTAGATGGGTTTTCTGTTACACCCGAAATGCTCTTTTGGGGCTTAACTCCGGCCGCCGCCGCCTCCGGCTGCCGGGGCTCGACCCCACATGGACAAAATTTCTTCTGGGACCTCTATTTACCTGGTGCTCCACTCTGTAGCAGGTCCGAACGAGGTTTGCTCCAAGAACACCCAAACCGAGCTCCTTGCGGATTAGGGTGCTGCTCCGGCTACTGTTCCAGCCAACCTCCGGCAAGCCTCAGGTGAGCCCCATTGTACATGGTCCATGCTGATCACCATGCTCTAGTTAACTCTCAGATTGATCATGTATAGGTTAAGTTGTAGCATAGTGGCTTGTTGGACTTAGTATTTGTTGGGCCAACTTTGCCCTCGGGATCCGTGTCAGGCCAAACTTGTGAGCACGGCCTTGGTCTCGTCGTAACGAACGCGCTGAAAGTTACGGCGCAGCTTTTGGACCCCCGGATTTCAAGAACAAGTCAAAACGAGCAATAATGTTAGGTTTTTATGCAATTTAAGAAATCGTTAGGGATCAAATTGTAATTGGGACACGCTGGCAGTCTTTAGTCAGTTTTCTTTTTCATACCTGCTGGACAGGTTGTTAGAGTTCCGTGGGCTCTTGTTGAGCGGGAATCGGACCTTGTTCCGTAAATCGGCTATATTATTCCGTGTTAGCGTTGTGTTGCTGTAGTGTTGTCAGGATGGGTATGTGTGAGTCTAGTTCTGACTACAGTCTCTGTTCAGGGCCCAGCAGTTCAGCACCAGCCTCCCGGTAGTCTAGCGGGAGTTCGGGATCGGCCTACATTCAGGTGGGTTTTATTTTTAAGTCTTCGCATTTAACTCTATCATGTTGGACGGGGTCAATCTTATGTGTACTTGGGTTTTCTTCGTGGTGTTTAGCGTCGGTCTCCGGCGGTCGTTCTCCTTTTGATAATTATATGTTAGCGGGTTACTTTCGATCGCATATGCTACGGTTTTACTTTTGATTATACATGTTGCCGTTTTACTCTTGTTATATATTATGATGCTGGCATGATGGTGGTTATGGTTACTTGGCTCGAGGCTGCAGCACGCGCACCCGCGGTTTGGCCACCGCAAAGGGTGCGCTTTTCCGGAAAAGTGGTCTATTGACCCGTGTATACCCACGAGGTGACGTAGTGGGGCCCCTTATGTAGTTGTGGGGTTTGAGGCGCCGAGGTGCGAGCGGTGCGACCCATTCGGTTTAGTTGTCCGACTTGGGCGCGGTGTGATCCGTTGGTTTAGTTGTCCGACGGGATCGGGTATTGCAGGTTTACAGGTGTTTGGTTTTACTTTTCCCTTGCGAGGGTGGTTGCTCCGGATAGACTACGGTTGGACGTTTTTCTTTACCTGCTTTGCTATTATCATTTTTGTTTAGTCGCTGACTTCCCACTTTGCGACAGGGTCCTACAGGGGGGGAGAGTTAGGCGACGGTGAGGCCGCGGCTAGAGGTTCTGGGTCCCTGGAGACCTGAACAGTACTTTACCTCTTCCTTTCGCATTTCATTTACGTTGTAGACTGTGGTGTGGTTCTCGATACCCTCGTGGGGTCGGTGTGGATGTCGGCATGGTAGTTATTGAATTATTTAATTCCTTTTTCATCTCTGTTGGCCGCTTTAAGAAAATCAAAGAGCAAACCAAAGAAAAGATTGCGAAAACTGAATTTCAAAACCTAGGTGTCGTGTGGGCACCGTTTTCAAAACCTTGTGGATTTATGGATTTCGAAAAGGGATTTCAAAACCTAGGTGTCGTGTGGGCACCATTTTCAAAACCTTGTGGATTTATGGATTTCGAAAAGGGATTTCAAAACCTAAGTGTCGTGTGGGCACTGCTTTCCAAAACCTCTGGGTTTATGTTGCTTTCGAAAGGTGTTTTCAAAATATGGGCGCCGGGTGGGCGCCGTTTCAACAACCGTGGATTTATCTTTTTAAACCGATCGGCCGTGAGATTTATTTAGCATTTCCTGAATGGATGTATGTCTGAACCGTTGTGATTGAATGATTACCCATTTTTGAACATTGTTTGAGTCGCGACGCCGTGCATATACAAGGGAGACTCTGTCCGTTTGCAGAGTGATCCTGTATATGCGGCGGGTCTGGGCACGCGCCGGGGAAGAAGGTTTTTCAAAAAAAAATTACACACGCCAAACACATACCTTTTGTGAATCGTTTTCGCTAAATTAAACCTCCGGGGCGTGACACCACACCCGTGCGGGCGCTGCGCGCGGAGGACCGCCGCATGGGTTCAGTCGGCTGCGCGGGGGGGGGGGGGGGGATCCGTCGACCGACGGGCTTGACAGTTTCCTTGGGTTTCCGTCGGACGGGTAATGTCGGGCTTTCATTTTGTAGAGTTAATGTGTGGTTCTGATTTTGGTTACCCTTATGGACTCTTCTTAGGTCCAGATACGCAACGGGAGTGTGCGAAAGATCCGGGTGCTCCGATTCCCTCGCAACCAGGTGGGTACCCTTGCTATAAGTGCAACGAGTGCAGTAGGTGCACCATATCATCGTAAAAGGCTCGTTAACTTGTCTAATAAAGTAGATGGACCATTATACCTTCGCATGAATACTTTTATTTAATAATTGTTGCGGCTGCGGTCGCGGGGCTTATCACACGCCGACACCGGCAATTTCGGTTTTGGATGCTGCAGTACACAGGCGGATTGGCCTCCGCATGGGTGTACTTTTCTGGAGAAGTGGTCCGAGTGACCCGTGTGCCCCACGTGTATGGGGTGGGGACCTCTTCACGACAGCTACAGAGCCGCACTAGCTCCGCGAAGGGGTTAAAAGCATCATGGGGGTAATGTGACTGTGCACGAGGGGAGACTTCCGTCTCTCCGACATGTACTCTGGGGATGGAGCCCAGCCTATTTTGTGACAGGATTTTAGCGAAAGGTTCCGGTATAATCGGTTTGTTTTTGATTCAACGTTAATTGTTAAGACATCTACTTTATTTGTCACTGACTTTACCCACTCCGTGACAGGTTTGACTAGGGACAATAGTCGGGATGGTGGTGAGACTGCGTCGAGAGGACCGTAGCCGTAGGAGGCTTTTTACTCGTTGCACCTTGGTTTTATCTCAGTTCTTTCTTAACTACTGTTAGTTTAATTTGCATCTGGTGATCATATTAGTTATAGTTAGCATTGTGGATTGGATGTACTATTACGGTTTAGACGTACTTTTGTGATTTCGGGCGCGGCATGTCTTTATCATCATAAAAATGATTGCGAAAACGTTTTCAAAAGCAGAGTGCCGGGTGGGCACAGATTTGTAAACCTCTGGATTTATCCTTTCCAAACGATGTCGCCGCTCTCTTGTTGGATGTGTAATTGTTTTAAAAATTGGGTGCCGAGTGGACACCGTTTGCAAAACCGTAGGTAATTACTTCTCCTGCTCTATGTTTGATGACGGCTGTGTGGTTGATGGATGGTATTGTAAATGGGACGCCATGCATATACAAAGGAGACTCTGTCCGATTGCAGAGTGAATTTGTATATGTGGTGGTCTGTCGTGCACCGGGGGCGAGGTTGATCTTCACGTGTGAAGAAAAAAAAATATAATACACATTTTTCCGCTTATACTAAGACCTCCCAGGGCGTGACAATGCACCCATCCGCGCGTGTAGTAACCATGATTTTTAAAACTGAATATTTAAAGTTTAAATAGTTTCCGGAATTAATTAATTGGTAAAAATAGATTATTAGTAGTGTAAAAGTGGCCAAAAAATATCGACTTTTGATCGGGTTCTAATCTCGAAAATTTGAGATCACTAGTGCGACCGTCTCGTCGAAACAAGAAAAATTGATATTCATATGTTCTCGATCCGACGGTCGGATCTTCCGCAAAACAGCGAAGAAGTTGCGGGGCCCACGACTTAAGTGAATAGTGAAATGAATAGCAGCCCCTGATTTCGGTTCCCTCTCGATCAACCGTCAGCCATTTCACTGTCTAAAACCCAAACATAGCAGTATGAGTAGTCAATTCTATTTGATTTCGACGTTCTGAACGCAATGGCGCTGACGAAATTCGCATTTGACGACTCTGGTGCATCGAAGTGCGTGTAATATTATAAAATATACTGTATTTTATGGGCCGAGAGTTTCTAGGAGCGCCAAATCAAGGAAGAAAATACGCTACTTGATAGGTCTCGACGACCTGGACGTCGTGGCAAAGTCCGTTTTTCGATTTGACGACCCGTGCATCTCGAAATGCGTGAAAAACTGCAAAAAAGTTGAGTATTTTTGCAAGAAACCCTATTTTTCTTGGACCAAATAATTAAAGGGTTTTAGGTGAAGGTCCTGGTAGCATTTGTTACCTACAGTAGGGGTCTTGGAGCATTTGGTGGGCTGTGTGAGGAGTTCTTTGCAATTTTGCATAAAACCATGCATTAATGCTATATGGCTTTTGGTCTTCGTGGGGGGGAATCCGAGGGGCCAACATGGGTCTCTGGACTTCCTTTACTCCCCTGATCACTCCAGCCAAAGCCCTAGGTGCGGGGGTAGCCGAGGAGTCACCAGCCATTGGAGGATAATCCGAGAGTGAGAGAGGAAGAGAAAGGTTACACACAAGTTGCTCCAACTTAGTCCCTGAGCCCTCTGGAGTGTTCTCCTATGTCCTGAGATTGAGCCCGAGCTTGCTGGGTGGCTGCGCGACGCGGGGGAAGAGAACTGGCATCTACCTTTCTTCTCCAACTCCGGCAAGGTAAGATTTTCCATTCCTTAGGTTTTTAGCACCTGAGACTCGTGGAAGTGACCTCTCTAGGGTCTAGGAATTCTCCACGTCAAGTCCCAACTCTTGGGATGTCCCCGGTTGCCGGCGGAGGAAAGTTCTTCGCCGGAACCCTAAAAGGCTCCGCCGCGGCCGTGCGTCGCAACCACTGGCTCAAACGATGAACCAAAATTGTGGGCTTGGACTGTAGGACATGGTGATCATCTCCCCAAAATTTGGTGGAGTTTGGTTGAGTAAGCGCGTCGCAAACTGAAACCCTAGTTTTCAGGTTTTGAAGCTTCGGCCGAGCTCTTTGCTCCGGCGCCGGCGTTGCTCCCCACCGCCGGCCACTTGCCCGAGAAGCTTCCTGGGATCAAGATGAACCCATCCATGTTTTTGCATGGAGCCCATGCAGCTCAAATGGAGTTTCACCATTAATGGTGGAAGCTCGGGCCGAGTTTGCTCCACCGCCACCGCCGCCGTGTCCTGTCGCCGGGCATAGGTCCAGATAAGCTTGCGGGGATGAGAGGCACCTGTAGGTGCTATTGTGAGAGGCCCAGAAACCAGTGATGGAAAAACACCATTGTTGGTCCATGGAGCTTCATCTTCTTCATCATCTTCTTCTTGTTCTCGGCCACCCGAGAGTGTAAGATGACCCAAGTTGCAAGGGAAATGCTCCTGCAGCCTTATAGAGTCTTTCCAATCAAGTTAGAAGCTCCCAGAACCATTCATGCTTTAGTTACTGCTTGGGTTTGGAGAGATTGTATGTTAAGTTTTTGTGCCCACTATATGTTTGTATAAATGCCCCAAAGAACTCGAATTCAATTTTAGCTATAGCTAAGCATCCAGCAAGTTATCAGATTACTCCACATGATTCCCTGAGCTTGATGCTCACTTCAGATCCAAAGATGGCTGTGTGAATCAAAGTGTGGAGCATGCTAAGGCCATTAGAGAGCAAGGTGGTTGGATCTGTGGATCCAGCAGCTTCTGGGTTGCACCAAGGCAAGCCCTCGAGTCTCTGTGAGGTCCTGAGCAAGATGCTCAAGTTTGTTTGGGGTTGGCACAAGCAGAAACCAAAGTTTGAGTAATTAGAGCCTTATATGGGTTCAATTAGTTATGGGGCTGTTTTAGTGACTTAGCAAGTTCGCCGTAGTGAGGCTCTGTCTAATTTGAGGTCACTGAACACGATGCTCACCTTAAAAATGGGTATGTGTGAGTTTTTCCCTGATCAACATCTTTGATTCAGGTTGGCACAGTCTTCGAGCATTCTGTTGGAGTCGATAGTTTGCATGCAGACATGTGGGTTTATCTTTGGTCCGGGCTTTATCATTTCGGCCCTCTGGGGTATCGTAATTGGTCGGACCCCTGTTCTTGTTATTGCCTAGATTTCTTATTGAGCCTGCCTTTTTATTGATCAGCACTGCCTCATGTTGCTATATTTGCCTTACTTATGATCTTTATCAGTTATCAGTTTATATTATGTCCTGCATGATTGATCCTTAGCTTGCTTCCAGATATTATGATTTTATTCCTAGACATTTGCCATGCTTGATTGGTCATTAGCTAGCTTGCACATCTTTACTTGATTATCAGTATATCCTGATCCATGTTATAGTGATTGTTTAGTTATATCTTGCATATGTTGAGATTCAGTTGGCTTTCTGCTATTGCATTCCTGTTGGGATTTCCCGGCTTGTTGCCGATTACCCGGTCGGTGGACCGTGAGCTTGAGCATTAGAATTTTGATCTCCACAGAGCCAGCTGTTCTTTCACGTACACTAGCGGAATTGCTATCCGTAGTGGTGTACTTTACCGGTAAAGTGGTCTAGAGGAAGGACCCGTGAGCCCGTTGGGGTTATGACAGCAGATCGGTGTACAGGTGGAATTTTCCCTGAGGTCTGGTTGACCAATATGGTGGCGCGATTGGGTATTTGATTGTTCTACCTTTGATGCATTGATTGCCTGTTTAGCATACTTAGTCATTATACTCATATGATTGCTCAGTTTCTTGATTCAGTTATCAGCTCGTTATACCTGCCTTACCTACTGATCTCTTACTATCCGCTAGTTATTGTATGCAAGTAGGTACGATCTGCTATTTCTTGGCTCGTCGTGCCCACCGGGATACACTGTCGATGTATCTCACACCCCCTGGGTGACCATTTTTCAGGTTGGTTGGGTACTGGGATGTCGGGACATGTTGGTGAGGTTCCGTGATAGCAAATGACCCGTGGCAGCCGTTAACTTTTATTCTTCCACATATTTATGTAAAGTTGTTGTAAATGTTAAATAATAATCTTTTGTAATCTTTTTTAATTAGTGCATAGTTTAGACTACTCTGGTATTGGCTGTAAGTGCCTAGCCGTGCATGTGTAGAAAAGGCTCAATCCAAGGGGATTGGGAATTTTCTATATATGTGGCGGTTTGTCGTGCCCTGGCTTGCTTTTAAAACTCTGATTAAAAAAAAAAAAAATTAGACTTTATTTTTCGAACTCGGGGCGTGACAGCGCGACCCTGTGGACCACGCCTGCTGCGCCCGCCAACCGGAAGCCGCCACGCGTCCAACCCTGATGCACGCCTCGCCCCGTGGACCGCACGATCCGCGCCTCTGCCCGCCGCCGTTCCGCCGCGCTCTGTCGCTGCCCTCACCGCCGGTGCTGCCCCGGCGGCCAGAATAGTACCACACTGCCTCGAAATCCGCGCATGGGCATCCGGGTTCCGAAAAATGCAAGTAAATAGTCTATTTTCATCGTTTTCGAGCGCAGAGTCCAAATCTGATGTCTGTTTTACCAAATTCCACTTCTAAAATTTGTCGAAGGCATCCGGACAGGTAAACTTAATCCAAATTTCGCGCTGGGTCCAACCTTGAGACCCAATTTGCGCACAAACACCTCCATCACACTGATATAAGGCTCCATAAGTCGCTGATCACACTGCAAAAGCTCTGTAGAGATCCGGGTCATCACATCCTCCCCCCTTAAAGAAAGTTTCATCCTCAAAACTAACACAACTCAAAAGGGAGTCTCAAATACCAAGGGTAGGTACTCATCATCACTGTCACCGGCTCCCAAGTCGCCACTCACTCCCCGTGATTACTCCTCAACAACATCAACAACCAGTACGGCATGGCCTAGTGGCGCAATCCTCTCATCTCATGAGCAAGAATTCGCAACGGGCGTCCCTCGTACTCCAAACACTCGCGGATCTCAAATAGAGCGAGTAAATCACGGGCGAGGGATCCAAAAACATGACACTCTTGAGCTGAGACGTAGAAAATCCTCAGGGACTCCAACCAAAGCTGGGGGGAAAAGGGAAGAGTAACCAGTGCAACAGGCACCAACACCACACCCAAGTGTCAACCCAACCAAGGCGACTAAAAACACATCTCCATGATCATCAAATAAGAAAAGGAGCCCTCATAGGTGGGGTCCTCACTCGGTCACTCCCGAATCCTGATTATCTGAGAGGACTGCTCAGCTGCGGTCTACCAACAAAACGGAACCCCAGGGACACAACCTCAAGCCCTGTTCACCTCAACAGTCCCACACAGCGCCAGCTGTGGAATCATCAAACTCAACTCCAAACAGTTCTCCCGCTCAAGATATCCGCCACTTCAGTGGCTTTGTCGGGGTGATACAAAATGCTCAACAATAACCCAACGCTAACTTCACAGCCACAATGGGAGGCATCACTATGACCCGCAAATCCATCTCCCATCACTGGCAATGCTAAAATTGGCGCTGATCTCAGTCTCGTCATCCGTTCATCAAGCTCTGCTGACACTGCCCAGTCCAAGAAGCTCTGCACCTCAATAATAAATGTCGATCTCGGCCAATCTCGAATAGCATCCACTTCGGCCGGATTCCACCGCCGCTACTACGTCCAGAATAATGTTGCCCAAGAAGGTAAGTTTCCGAAGCTAAAACTTGTACCACAACAACTTGGCATACAGTTTCTTCCTCACAAGCATTATAGCACCATCCACAAATGCTTATCATGCTCCAAGTCACTCAGGAAGTAGATCAAAATATCCTTGGAAAATACAGCTACCAATCTGTCCAAGTACAGCTAGAACATACAATTCCTCAAATCATAAAGGCGGCAGGGCATTAGTCAATTCACTTGGCCTCACTGTAAGCTCATAATGCCCCTACCATGTCTCGAACTCCGACTTGGCAAAGTACTCACCTGTATAATCCCAAATAAATACATGCCTCATAAACAACAACCGCCGGAGTATAACTCCAAACAAAAGGTCCTAAATAAAGCCTGGACCTGCCTGCACTCAAGCCATAGTAAAACCTCACTGTCGTGTATCACTGACGTGGCACTGGGTCAAACAGACCCCTCGATCCATCAGATCCTGCGACTGCGCCATCAGCTCTCTCAGCTCTATTGGCGATATCCAATAAGGTGTTGTCGAGGTTGGCGTGGTTCCCAAAACCACGTCAATCTCAATCTCTAACTCCCTAACCGGCGGCATCATCATCAGCTCAGGGGAACTCACACCCTGGATCTCACGAGCAACAGGGATATCCTTGAGTCCCGGTGTCGCTGTAAGCACCTCTCACACTGTCGCTGCAACCTATGCGCTCTAACTGTCTCAACCAGCAAGCCTCCTCTTGTCTGCCTCGTAGAAAATCAAAGTCCTCTCTCTCCGCAGTCAAACATCATGTGGTACTGTGCCAACCAATCACAGGCACTGGGTCAAAACACCAACTACCACAATACCAATAAGTCTGCCGGTATAACTCATGGTCTCAACTGCACTGGACATGATCCACAAGCCTCCTCCTCGTGCACCACACCAACAGGAACTTGTACCTCTAGTGCACGTGGCAACAACTCTACCTCTAATCCATACAGGAATGCAAAATGCTCTGACTCCGACTGCTGTGATGAAATCACACCTGCGACCACTCGATCCACTGCCGTGGCGCCCTCCAATCGGGCGGCACAGACTCATCTGCTCGATGCAAGTGGTCGTCGCTCAGTCTGCCTGAAAATATCAAGATTAACCATATAGGGAGCACGACCTCTGCCTCTGCTCACTCTGAGGCGACGAATGCGGCCCTCAGCAGATAACATATCCATGCTACCACTGCTACTGATACCAATGCTGAAGCTGCCATCGGGGTCCACCCGATCCTTGGCGTCTCAAAATCTACTTCCCTGGGGAAGGAAATCGGGAATGCCTATGCCGGCCAATCTGTCCTACAACACTCGGTGCCAAGCGCCTTTATCCAGAACTCGCCTCTGGCGGCAGATCCCTATCCAACAAAACCATAGTGCCACGCTCCACTCAACGCCTACTCCAACGAGGCATCCAAAATCTGAAACGGAGGGACCGAATGAGCTAAAAGATATCCTGGTGCAATCCACTCCCTGTCACGCCCCGGGGGTTCGAATCGTGCGGAAGAGGAGCCACCGATGCCCCTAATTCAGCCATGTATTTTTTTTTTTGTATACCAATGCTCCCCGGTGCGTGTCCAGACCCGCCGCATACACAAATTCACTCTGCAAACGGGCAGAGTCTCCTTTGTATATGCACGACGTCTCAATTACAAAGTGTCTCACAAGGTGTAGCACATACAATCTCTAACCACATCAGTTAGGGTCTCGTACACATACAACAAAACAACTCACATGACATTCTAATATTCACTTAGAACCTAGTGGCCGATGTTTTGAAAGGATAAATAATCACAAGGTTTTGAAAGCGGCATCCACACGATGCCATCGTTTTAGGAAAGACCGTTTGAAAGCCACATAAATCCACAGGGTTTGACAATTCGGTTCCCACACGACACCCACGTTTTAAAAGTAGTTTTCGCAACCGGTTTCTTTGCTTTTCATTGTTTGAAACGGCCAAGTAAGAAAGAATGTAACAATCATTCGTTTATTCAAAAAGGAAGAGGCAACATCCACTTCGACCCCACGGGGGTGTCGCAATCCACAAACTAGCTAACATGAGTAATAAAAGAAAAGGGAAAGAAGAGTCACTGTATCTGAAGTCACTAAAAATCAGAACAACACTCTCGCGGCCTCACCGGTGCCCTAGCACTCGCCCCTGGACGAACCTGTCACGGAGTGGGAAGCCAGTGACTAGAAATAGCATGGTAAGCATAAGAGAAACAAAAATAGGGCAAACCACAAAACCGGAGCAACCATCCCTCTCATGTATCATCCACCTTAACCACACCCTATATCAAAACAACATCGGGCACCTTTCCCGATGTCCACCACCGAGCACCTGCCTCGGCCGCCGAGCACCTGCCAAACAACATCGGGCACCTTTCCCGAAGTCCACCGCCGAGCACCTGCCTCGGCCGCCGAGCACCTGCCTCGACATCACCGCTCACACCCCCCACCCATGGGGGCCCCCATTCCTAACGCCACCGTCGCGTGGGGTACACGGGTCAACGTACCACTTTTCCGGAAAAGCACACCCTTACGGTGGCCAAACCGCTGGTGTGCATGTAGCAAAACTTGAGCCTCAGATTGATATTAAGTACAATAATATAACAGGGTTAGTGCATAAATAGAAGTAGACTAACAATTCAACCTTACCCCAACATCCTATTTCTAACAGTAATTTCCTATTCCCACAATCCCCGGGAATGTACCCACCTTGTGTGCGTCGTCCTGCGTTCGTCCAGTCCGCGTCCGTGCACCAGTCGCCAACAGCGTCCCGCACTCCTGAAGGAACATGGGCAAGTCAAGACTTAGAGGTCCGAAACTCACATCGACTCCCAACAGCGTGCGGCGGAGTTCCCCGCACGGCACCGGCCCGTCCGGCGCACACTCCGCCTGGGCACAGCCCCGCGCGGCACCAGCCCGCGCGGGCGCCCCTCCTGCGGGCGGCCCCGCGCGGCCGAGCGCCGCGCGGGCGCGCTGCCCGCGGTGCGGGGCGACCCCGCGCGGCACCAGCCCGCGCGGGCGCCCCTCCTGCGGGCGGCCCCGCGCTGCCGAGCGCCGCGCGGGCGCGCTGCCCGGGTGCGGGGCGACCCCGCGCGGCACCAGCCCGCGCGGGCGCCACTCCTGCGGGCGGCCCCGCGCGGCCGAGCGCCGCGCGGGCGCGCTGCCCGCGGTGCGGGGCGACCCCGCGCGGCACTAGCCCACGCGGGCGCCCCACCTGCGGGCGGCCCCGCGCGGCCGGGCGCCGCGCGGGCGCGCTGCCCGCGGTGTGGGGCGACCCCGCGCGGCACCAGCCCGCGCGGGCGCCCCTCCTGCGGGCGGCCCCATGCGGCCAGGCGCCGCGCTGGCGCGCTGCCCGCGGTGCGGGGCGACCCCGCGCGGCACCAGCCCGCGCGGGCGCCCCTCCTGCGGGCGGCCCCGCGCGGCCGAGCGCCGCGCCGGCGCGCTGCCCGCGGTGCGGGGCGACCCCCGCGCGGCACCGGCCCGCGCGGGCGCCCCTCCTGCGGGCGGCCCCGCACGGCCGAGCGCCTCGCGGGTGTGCTGCCCGCGGTGCGGGGCGACCCCGCGCGGCACCAGTCCGCGCGGGCGCCCCCACCTGCGGGCGGCCCCGCGCGGCCGGGCGCCGCGCGGGCGCGCTGCCCGCGGTGCGGGGCCACCCCGCGCGGCACCGGCCCGCGCGGGCGCCCCTCCTGCGGGCGGCCCCGCGCGGCCGGGCGCCGCGCGGGCGCGCTGCCCGCGGTGCGGGGCGACCCCGCGCGGCACCGGCCCGCGCGGGCGCCCCTCCTGCGGGCGGCCCCGCGCGCGGCGGTGCGCGCGCGACGCCCCTGCCGCGCGGCGCCCCGCCTGCGGCCGGCCCGGCGGCGGCGGCGGCGGCGGCCCTCTCCGCGAAAACTCCACCCCGAAACGCCAAACAAAAACCTAATGGAAAAACTCACCTTCGATCCGTCGGAAAAAGAGAAGAAGAGGATCGTCCTATCGTTGCCCAGTTGATCCCGCGAGCAAGAAACCTCCGTCCCTCTCCCGAAAGCCCCGCCATCGGTCGTAACAAGAGCGAAAAAGAGGTTGGGTCCCGTTTTCTCTTTTTCCCTCTCGTAGCGTCTCTCAAAAACCCTAGCCGCCGAACGAAGTAACCTAAGAGGGAAAACCTAAAACCCTAGTTTCTCACAGGGATTTTAAAGAAATGATCGAAATAGATCCGGCGGCCAGAGTTACCCCGAGAAACGTGCCGATCGTTCGCACGGATCCCGGGGCTACTAAAAGGGGCCCGAACTTCAAAATTTTATTCCGGGAGAACCGGGAGTCGGAATCCGAAACCGATTTCGTCCCCGTTCTCCGTTTCGCGAGCCCTTCCGCCTAAAAATGTCCGCGAGCCCCGACGGACTCTCCGGAAAAACACCCAAAAACGTCCCACAGTCGGACAGTCATAAGAAGAGCGATAACGGGAAGGGTCAAGAAAGGCCAGGTCTTACACCACTCACCAATAAAAACAAGTTTCGTCCCCGAAACTTAACTCCCGCCTGCGGCGAAGAGGTCCGGGTAGCACTCCCCCATCTTTGACTCTGGTTCCCAAGTTGCCTCATGCTCGTCTTGATTGCTCCAAGGCACCTTCACGTAGGGAGTTGTCCGACTTCATAGCTTTTCGGTCCTCTCGCGCTTGGGTCCGTACCGGTACTTCCGTGAAACTTAAGTCCTCTTTAAGCTCAATTGCGGAGACGTCGAGCACTCGCGATGGGTCGGGGAGGTACTTCCGAAGCATGGATACGTGGAACACATCATGAACTCGATCAAGGTTCGATGGTAGGGCGAGGCGGTAGGCTACCGAGCCGATGCGCTCCAGAATCTCAAACGGCCCCACGTACCGTGGGCTTAACTTGCCTCTCAACCCAAACCGCTTCACCCCTTTTGACGGCGACACCCGCAACAACACGTGCTCTTCCACCTGGAATTCCAAGTCGCGACGTCTCCGGTCTGCATAGCTCTTCTGCCGGCTCTGGGCGGTCGCCAATCGTCGCCTGATGAGGCGCACCTTTTCCTCAGTCTCAACCACCAAGTCTGGCCCCAAAAACTTTCGCTCCCCCAGATCGTCCCAACAGATCGGGGATCTACAGCGTCTGCCGTACAATGCTTCGTACGGCGCCATCTGGATGCTTGCTTGGTAGCTGTTGTTATAAGCGAACTCTGCAAGGGGTAGGTAGCGCGACCATCCGTCTCCCAAATCCAGTACGCAAGCTCGGAGTATGTCCTCGAGTATCTGAATCACCCGCTCGGATTGCCCATCCGTCTGGGGGTGAAAGGCTGAGCTGAAGTGTAACTTGGTCCCCAAGGCTCGTTGTAGACTCTGCCAAAAGTTCGAAACGAACCTTGTGTCTCTGTCCGAAGTAATCGATGTCGGCACCCCGTGTAGCCTCACAATCTCGCCGATGTAGACTTGAGCCAGTCGGTCGCGTGTCCAGGTCGTGTGGATGGGTGAGAAGTGGGCCGACTTCGTTAGCCGATCCACAACGACCCAGATGGCGTCGTGTCCCTGCTGGTACCACCTCCAATCTCAATCGCGAGAACTCCGTGATAAAGTCCTCCTGCTGCGTGATCGTGCCCGCTGCAGTCCCTTCTGTCTGTCCCTTCCTGCTTAGGGCATCTGCTACCACATTTGCTTTTCCCGGGTGGTACTGAATGGTTAGGTCGTAATCCTTCAGTAACTCTAGCCACCTCCTCTGCCGTAGGTTTAGCTCCTTCTGGGTAAAAAGGTACTTGAGGCTCTAGTGGTCCGGGAACACGTTACAATGCACACCGTAGAGGTAGTGCCTCCACAGTTTCAAAACGAAGACCACTGCGGCAAGCTCCAAGTCACGGATCGGGTAGTTCTGCTCGTAACCCTTGAGTTGCCTTGAGGCATAGGCGATGACTCTTCCTTGCTGCATTAATACTCCTCCCAGTCCTATCCGCAATGCATCGCAGTAAACCTCGAACAATTTCTCCATTGTATCCACCCACTTCTCCACGACCCAGGGGTCTGTCGTGTCCCCCTCGAACACTGGTGGGTCGTACTTCTTGATGTCGGCCAGGTTGGCGCTCACGCGGTCTCGCTCGTCCTAAGAAGCTTCGGATTTCCATCATCTCTGTTGGTCGAGCCCAGTTGATCCCTGATCCAATCCTCCTTGGATCCACTGCAATTCCAGACACTGAAACGATATGCCTCAAAAAGTCCCCCTTGCGGACCATAACTCACACTTTATAAGTTTTGGCATATGGTTTCTGACCCCGGAGGGTCTGGGGGATTACTCACAAGTGTTCCCCATACCCCTTGTCTGTGCGAGAGTAGATCGGAACGTCCACTAAAAGGCCACACCGACAGGCCTAAGAAGGGCTTGAATATCCTATTCAATATGCCCAAGAGCACCGCTGGTGCATTAACGAGTCTAAACGGTACAACTGTAAACTTAAGTTGACTATTCCGAGATCGTAGGTCTGTTTTCAGTATGTCATTACCCCGGACTCTAGGCTGGCGATAGCCGGACCGCAGATCATTCTTTGGGAACGCCGTTTCTCCTTGTAGTTGACCGCGTAGGTCATCTATCCGAGGTAGAGGAGTATTTATCCTTCTCGTGTCGAGATCCATACGGTACTCGTGAACGCTACTCGACTGCCTTCTACCAAGCTCCTTGCCCGCAACAAAGAAAAGCGAGCAGAAGGCGTTCCTACAAGCTAAGTTTACAAGTTCTGGTAAGTTCGTTCCCGGAGACTCGCTTGGAACTTCAAGCAGTCAACTACCGCTTAAAGATCGCCGTGACTATCGGCGCCAAGCGCTACACCGACAACCTTTAACGGAACCTCATTAGTTCTTAGAGACTAAGAACCCGCCTCACCCTCACTGGGCAGGAAGGGGTACAGCCGCCTGCCCCGAGGGGTAGCCAGAGGGTCCAACCGAACTTATTCCTACGATAGGGATTTCTTCTAATAACTAAGGTAGGGTGAAAACATGAAGCGAGGTGAAAGAGTGGGATGCTTAGGTGTTGCCACCCAAGTTCTAGCACGATGGTCTGAAACTCGAGTATTACCTGTTACGTCATGCTCTATGGGTCCGTCCTATGGTGGGTCATCGTATAGACTCTCCCTCCTCCCGATTGCGGAGACGAGGGTGTAGATGTTGCTACGGATGATGTCCCCATTTTCGAGGGGCAGTTGCAACGATAGTGCCCCGGTTTGCCACTTCGAAAAACAATGGTCTTGCTTCTGGAGACATCCGGTCACTTGGTGTATTCCATCGCAAATGATGCAAGATTTGTCCACCGGCCATTGTCCTCTCGTCGGTGCATTCTTGGTTCCTTGTTGCAATCTCGAGTATTTAGGAGGCCGGCTCCTCTTGGTATGCTCTCTTCCGAAGCTTGGCCGAGTTCGTTTCTTATCCCTGTTGTGTTCTGAGCTCTCCCGTCGGGCTCGTGAAATCGTAAATCCGCGCTCCACCGCGGTGGCTCTATCGACCGCCTCCTGGAAGGCGTGCAAACCCGCCGTTTGCACCACCTTGAAGATGTCGCTCCATAAGCCATTCACAAATAGATGGGCCTTGTGAGATTCATCTCTTATAACAAGGGAACACATTTGATCAACCTCACAAATGCCCGTTGATATCCCATAACTGTCCGACTTCCTTGCTTGATGGGCTTCAGGTCATCTTCCATCTGCTGTTTGATGCTGTCGGAGAGAAATGCCCCAAACAGTTTTCCTCGGAACGTGGTCCAAGATGGAAGGGCGGTGCCCTCCGAGGGGTCCGGGCGCACCGTCTTCCACCACTTGCGGGCGTCTCCCTCAAGAAAAAGGACTGCCAAAGGGACCCATTCACCCTCCTCCATTAGCAAAGCTTCGAAGAGCCTTTCCATGGTATCTACCTATTTTCCCACGACCCAAGGGTCGGCCGTCTCTCCCTCAAGGGGTTCCCAATAACGGCTCCCAGCGTAGGTCCCAAAGTTGCTGGTGCGGCTGGTCCGGGCAGAGAAGCCTGGGCGACCCCCATTGGTGTAGTCGACCATTGCACCCACTATCGCATATGTTCCATAAAGGTTGCTAGCTGCCCGGCCATCTCTTGTAGTCGTTGTCGGAGAAGCTGATACTCCGCCGCTGTTCGCATCGTACTTTCTGCCCCTGTGTTCTCCGCTGATAGCCCATTTCGGGCCATTATTCGCTATATGCAAAGAAACCAAGTCAACCCTAGACCTAACTGGTCTAGCACCACGACCTACGGACACACCGAAATTAAATACCCCTTTATCCCTCGTACACTCGCGTTTTACTTATCTATCCCCAGTTTACTTTATTAATCACTAGCTAGTGTCTTGCGTCCCGTGGATGTTAGGCCCCGACTGCTGTGGTTAAAGTTTACCGCTCTGATACCATCTTAATCTGTCACGCCCCGGGGGTTCGAATCGCGCGGAAGAGGAGCCACCGATGCCCCTAATTCAGCCATGTATTTTTTTTTTGTATACCAATGCTCCCCGGTGCGTGTCCAGACCCGCCGCATACACAAATTCACTCTGCAAACGGGCAGAGTCTCCTTTGTATATGCACGGTGTCTCAATTACAAAGTGTCTCACAAGGTGTAGCACATACAATCTCTAACCACATCAGTTAGGGTCTCGTACACATACAACCAAACAACTCACATGACATTCTAATATTCACTTAGAACCTAGTGGCCGATGTTTTGAAAGGATAAATAATCACAAGGTTTTGAAAGCGGCATCCACACGATGCCATCGTTTTAGGAAAGACCGTTTGAAAGCCACATAAATCCACAGGGTTTGACAATTCGGTGCCCACACGACACCCACGTTTTAAAAGTAGTTTTCGCAACCGGTTTTCTTTGCTTTTCATTATTTGAAACGGCCAAGTAAGAAAGAATGTAACAATCATTCGTTTATTCAAAAAGGAAGAGGCAACATCCACTTCGACCCCACGGGGGTGTCGCAATCCACAAACTAGCTAACATGAGTAATAAAAGAAAAGGGAAAGAAGAGTCACTGTATCTGAAGCCACTAAAAATCAGAACAGCACTCTCGCGGCCTCACCGGTGCCCTAGCACTCGCCCCTGGACGAACCTGTCACGGAGTGGGAAGCCAGTGACTAGAAATAGCATGGTAAGCATAAGAGAAACAAAAATAGGGCAAACCACAAAACCGGAGCAACCATCCCTCTCATGTATCATCCACATTAACCACACCCTGTATCAAAACAACATCGGGCACCTTTCCCGATGTCCACCGCCGAGCACCTGCCTCGGCCGCCGAGCACCTGCCAAACAACATCGGGCACCTTTCCCGATGTCCACCGCCGAGCACCTGCCTCGGCCGCCGAGCACCTGCCTCGACATCACCGCTCACACCCCCCACCCATGGGGGCCCCCATTCCTAACGCCACCGTCGCGTGGGGTACACGGGTCAACGTACCACTTTTCCGGAAAAGCACACCCTTGCGGTGGCCAAACCGCTGGTGTGCGTGTAGCAAAACTTGAGCCTCAGATTGATATTAAGTACAATAATATAACAGGGTTAGTGCATAAACAGAAGGAGACTAACAATTCAAGCTTGCCCCAACATGCTATTTCTAACAGTAAATTCCTATTCCCACAATCCCAGGGAATGTACCCACCTTGTGTGCGTCGTCCTGCGTTCGTCCAGTCCGCGTCCGTGCACCAGTCGCCAACAGCGTCCCGCACTCCTGAAGGAACATGGGCAAGTCAAGACTTAGAGGTCCGAAACTCACATCGACTCCCAACAACGTGCGGCGGAGTTCCCCGCACGGCACCGGCCCGTGCGGCGCACACTCCGCCTGGGCACAGCCCCGCGCGGCACAAGCCCGCGTGGGCGCCCCTCCTGCGGGCGGCCCCGCGCGGCCGAGCGCCGCGCGGGCGCGCTGCCCGCGGTGCGGGGAGACCCCGCGCTGCACCAGCCCGCGCGGGCGCCCCTCCTGCGGGCGGCCCCGCGCGGCCGGGCGCCTCGCGGGCGCGCTGCCCGCGGTGCGGGGCGACCCCGCGCGGCACCAGCCCGCGCGGGCGCCCTACCTGCGGGCGGCCCCGCGCGGCCGGGCGCCGCGCGGGCGCGCTGCCCGCGGTGCGGGGCGACCCCGCGCGGCACCAGCCCGCGCGGGCGCCCCTCCTGCGGGCGGCCCCGCGCGGCCAGGCGCCGCGCGGGCGCGCTACCCGCGGTGCGGGGCGACCCCGCGCGGCACCAGCCCGCGCGGGCGCCCCTCCTGCGGGCGGCCCCGCGCGGCCCAGCGCCGCGCGGGCGCGCTGCCCGCGGTGCGGGGCGACCCCCGCGCGGCACCGGTCCGCGCGGGCGCCCCTCCTGCGGGCGGCCCCGCGCGGCAGAGCGCCGCGCGGGTGTGCTGCCCGCGGTGCGGGGTGACCCCGCGCGGCACCAGCCCGCGAGGGCGCCCCCACCTGCGGGCGGTCCCGCGCGGCCAGGCGCCGCGCGGGCGCGCTGCCCGCGGTGCGGGGCGACCCCGCGCGGCACCGGCCCGCGCGGGCGCCCCTCCTGCGGGCGGCCCCGCGCGGCTGGGCGCCGCGCGGGCGCGCTGCCCGCGGTGCGGGGCGACCCCGCGCGGCACCGGCCCGCGCGGGCGCCCCTCCTGCGGGCGGCCCCGCGCGCGGCGGTGCGCGCGCGACGCCCCTGCCGCGCGGCGCCCCGCCTGCTGCCGGCCCGGCGGCTGCGGCGGCGGCGGCGGCCCTCTCCGCAAAAACTCCACCCCGAAACGCCAAACAAAAACCTAATGGAAAAACTCACCTTCGATCTGTCGGAAAAAGAGAAGAAGAGGATCGTCCTATCGTTGCCCGGTTGATCCCGCGAGCAAGAAACCTCCGTCCCTCTCCCGAAAGCCCCGCCGTCGGTCGTAACAAGAGCGAAAAAGAGGTTGGGTCTCATTTTCTCTTTTTCCCTCTCGTAGCGTCTCTCAAAAACCCTAGCCGCCGAACGAAGTAACCTAAGAGGGAAAACCTAAAACCCTAGGTTCTCAAAGGGATTTTAAAGAAATAATCGGAACAGATCCGGCGGCCAGAGTTACCTCGAGAAACGTGCCGATCGTTCGCACGGATCCCGTGGCGACTAAAAGGGGCCCGAACTTCAAAATTTTATTCCGGGAGAACCGGGAGTCGGAATCCGAAACCGATCGCGTCCCCGTTCTCCGTTTCGCGAGCCCTTCCGCCGAAAAATGTCCGCGAGCCCCAACGGACTCTCCGAAAAAACACCCAAAAACGTCCCACAGTCGGACAGTCATAAGAAGAGGGATAACGGGAAGGGTCAAGAAAGGCCAGGTCTTACACTCCCAGACACACATATCCGATGCGCCTTGTCCCTCTAAACATGGAGCGCGCTGTTCAACAACTGCATAAACTCTTAGACACAGGGAGGCTCTCAAATAGTCTCTCTATCACCACCAACCACGATTCTTCCCCCAAGGCTCCAAACTCAAACCTATGAATCGGGGTGGCTCATCTGCCGAAACTAGCTCAACTGATCGATGATGTCCCACAGCTCATCAGCTGTCAGCTATCCACCCTACCTCGGTGCCTCGGAACTAATCGTCGGCACAGAGGGGGCTACTCGCTCCATCGACGCCACTGAAAACGTTGCCACTGAGGATACTGAAACCGGGTGGTCTCAGGAGGAAAACACTGTCGGGCTGCCCGGTGCTCCGACAACTGTGTCACCTAAACCATCTGCTCACTCTGCCGCTGATATGCCTCTGACAATCCTGCCATCTGGGTCCGGAGCTCTCTAACCTCGATCTGGGTATCCGGCCCAACTCAAACAGCTCATGCTCCACTGATGCAATAGGATGCACACGGGTCAAAACCCAACGTCGGGGAGACACCGCTCACCACGACAAAATCGCAAATCAGCACACAACAAACACTCGACTCAATCCAACGAAAGTCTAGGGCATGTCACCCATTCCAAAGCGTTATGTTGTCTGCAGCCAACATAATCACTTAGGAGAATAAACATGCCAATCACTCATCCCGTCCCTTGGAAGAGGTATAAAACTCAATCAGGACTCTCGCTACAAGTCACGACTCTCACGAAGTCATCCAAGGGTCAAGCCATAAGCCTAGGGTTTCTAAGTCCACCATGGCCTACAACCTAGGCTCTGATACTACTCTAATCTGTCACGCCCCGGGGTCGAAACTGCGACACGGGCTCGCCAACAGATCCGCCACCTATGCAAAACCCCACATAGACGAAGCGTCCTACCTGCAAGAAAAGGTACTACAGCTAAACAGATATCAGAGCTATAAAATAAAAGTGCTGTAAAACTAAAACCAACCATCTGTATAACTGAAAATAATGATACAATATCCATCTCCCATAAGTGATAATCATACAATATCCTCAAATACAATAAACCAGAACTCAACAGGGAGGTAACCTGAAATAATACATCAGTGTACAGACTCTTAGTACAAGTCAGATTCCACAATACAATAATCTCTCAAAAGCGGGAAAATAAATAATCTATTGACTGTACTCAGGATCTCCAGGGTAGGGGTACCTCTACTCTCCACAGACGGGTAGGGATCTAGCTCGCGACTCCCTCGCCTCGCACAGCAACCGCAGAATCAGCAACACCTGCTATGACTCTGCAAAACAAAGGAGAGAAAAGAAAGAGGATGGGGAAAACCCCCAATGGGTGTGAGAACTACACCAAAAGGGAGTTCTCAGTGGGTACCACTGCCAGGCCCGACGATCTCCCCACCAAGTCTACTAGAGGCATAAAATAACCATGCAGTAAAAACTGAACAAGAAAGCTGGAGATACTCAATAGTTACCATGCCTCTATCTAAATGCTCAAAAGGGGAAAACCAAAGAAAGGTATACAACCACTCGCACATGAAGTGCACAATCGACCCAATCGAGCTGACTGCCACATCTGGTCCAGTCAAGCCTGCGCCCACCTACAACCACCTCCCACTACCGGGCAGGAATTACGTAGGGTGTCCATACGGACTAACTCGCTATCGAATAGTGGTACATGCAGGCTATAGTCAAAATCCACGCTCTATCTCAGAACAAATAGACTCAAGATCTCGCACAATGGTTGAAGTACTCTCAACGACACGGGATCACCGTCAACCCAAACGGCTCCCAACAACACTAGCACTGGTCTAATCACAGCTACTAGACTCCATTCGGCCCCCAGGCACGAGTACAATAATAAAAGTACCTGCCTGAATAAACCCAATCAAATGAACCGGTATAAAACCCGGTACTGCCTGCTCTGTCATCAATCTCACGAACTCAGTATCTCAAGAACTCAGTAGCGGAATCTGCACACATGGCTCGAATCCGCGGGATCGGCACACATTGTGGTGACCCGGATCTCTACAGGGTTTATACAGTGTGACCAGCAGCTTCTGGAGGCCTATGTGGCGTGTCGGCGATGTTTGGACGTCAATTGGACACTAGTGATGGACTCAGTGTGTTAAAGGGATCACGAGAGTAGTCAGATGACCCCGTCGAATGTTTAGAAGAGGTTTCGCGTGAAATGGATATTAAAATTGGACTCAGCGCGATGTTTGGAAAAAAGAACACCTTTTCGGATGCCTTCAGCAAATTTTAGAAATGGAATTTGGCAAAACGGACAGCGGATTTGGATTCAGCGCGCGATAACGATGAAATTGGACTACTTGTATTTTTCAGGGCCCGGGTGCCGCGCACGGATTTCTAGGCAAGGAGGCACTGTTCCGGCGGCTGGGGCAGCGCCGGTGACGGTGGAGCACAGCGGCGCGGGCTCGGGCAGGCGGCGGAGCGGGCGTGGGCAGCGCCCGGGCACGGGTAGTGCGCGGGCAGTGCCCGGGCACTTGTAGTGCGCGAGCAGCGCGCGGTGCAGCGGGGTGGTGTGCCATGTGGCATTTTTCCATTGGGCTAGGTTGGACACATGGCAGTTTCGGAGTGGTCGGTTCAGTGGTCGCGATCCACGGAGGAGCGTGGAGAGCCGTGGACCGGGCGGGGCCACGTGGCAGCCACTGGTTGGCCAGTCCACGTGCACTCGGTCCACAGAGCTGGTGTAGCTGGCCTCAGGAAGCGTGCCTGGCAGAGGGTGCAGGCGGCTGGCGCAGGCGCCCACGTGGGCGCGTTGACGCCGTTTCCCGCGTTCGGGCGCGCCACGTGTCGGCAGCTGGCGTGGACCACGTGGCGCAAGGTTGGTGGTGGACTTGGCTGTACGCTGTTTGATGGGTGACGTGGCACAATCTGGTTAATTCGAGCATGCGTTGGACGGTCGGATCGGCAGCACTGTTGGCGCCCGAATGTTTCGGGCGCCCGGAAATGTACCCCAAAGTGTATTTTTGGACCCGGATTTCAGCCTATAAATAGGCATTGAGTGCCCTTTTGAGTGGGTTTTGGAGTTTCTCTGGAGCTCCCTTTTGCGCAGAGGCCTTCTACACTGTGTTGTCTTCACTCCGAAGGATCTTGGGCAATTTTGGAGAACATGCCATCGGCGTTATCTGCGACGCGGCGCACATCGACGCACCTTGGATTTTTGGCTGTTACCATCGCTCTTCAGTCCGTGAGGCATACCGGATCACCCCGATGGAATTTTGAGCCGATTTTCATGGCAGCGCGTTCACGAGAGGTAAGGCTTCGATTTCCGTGTTGATCACTTCTCCTCATTTCGAGTTTTAGGCATAGTTCCCGAGGTGTTTTGGTGACCCCTTTTCCTGTTGTGAGATTTTGGACAGTGGAGGCTTGTCGATTTTCTATCTTCGCGCTCAGGCATCGGATGGAGGTATGCCTGTAGTCGTTTTGCATCTACACATCGCAAGGAACGTCCTCGAATTTTCCTGGATTTTTCTGAGTTTTTCCTGAAGGTGAAAATCCTTTTTTTCCAGAGCTATGTGCTATAGTTTTTGTACAGGATTCTTTTAAGAGGGTCACTTTGTCGGATTTTTATCTTGATGTACGAAACTCGGATTGAGACGTGCAGGTACTCGTTTCGATCGGCTCGACGCGTCGAACGCAGCGGTTATTTTTCCAGATTTTTCCAAGTTCATCTCGCAGGTGAGATTTAGCCATCTTCAGGGCTGGTTGTGTGGTCAGCAGCAGGTTGTATGTTATTTGGGATTGATTTGGCTTCCGGCGTTGTTGTATTTGTTTCTTGGCCTACAGTTGTCGGAACAGGGCGTGTAAATACTCGTTTTGGGGCTACTCGTCACGAGGATCGTAACCGTGATTTTTCTGGAATTTTTGGAGCACTGCTTGGAGATGAGAATGCCCCTCTGTGTGCTGTTTGGGAAAAACAGTAATGCTGTTTTGTGTACATTTTGGGGTATGATTAGTGAATTGTGTTGTGTTGTTGTCGTTGTGGTGTTGCATGTTGGGGTGATGTTGTTTGGAGCCGATACTTGTGCGACATGTACCGAGGATGCAGGTTCAGTGGATTTTGTTAGCAAGTGGCCACGCTCTTCACCGACTTCGGCTTTGCCTGCGGAAAGCGCTTCAGGTGGGTGCTTTGTTTCCAGAACCGGTGGATGGTTCTCTAATTCTTTATATTAGGATGCATGCATGTCTAGGGTACATGGTTTGTGATTGAGAGGTAGGTAAGCTTGATAATAGTAATTGTATAAAAGAATTGCAAGAATAGTATTTATGATGTATAGTGAGGACTTGCATGATTTGGATATCTATGTTGATGATTAGTGTAAGCTTACCTAGGATAATGTTACCCTATGTGATTATGTAGCATGCCATGTTAGCACATAGCCCTTTATGTGGCTGGTTTATGCGATGGGTCAGGATTATGTAGCTATGTGCGGGTTTTACTCTGAGGAGTTATTATGGATCGAGGATTATGGACAGGTGTAGGCATTGGTGATTTTGGCATGTGGTTTACTTTCTTATATCTTTCTTGAGGACAAATGCATGCTTGTATGGACATATAGTTAGGCCACCTTTTACTGCTACACTACTTATTGGAACTTGAGTTAGGAGAAACCATGTTATCCTTTTCTCATTCTTTGTTAATCAGGGACGGGTTGTGCTGGATTGCGATTGGCAGGGTTTTGCGGTGACCGCGGACTTTGGGCGGTTGACCCGAGGTCGGTTATAGGACTTGATTATAGACGGTAGGGTATTGTGGCAACCGCGGATATGTAATATCATAGATTTTTGTAACACTTTATACCTCCTGCTAATAAAGTTTCCGTTTAAAGTAATGAATGTAACGGATTTACTTAAGTCGATAATTTGGAGGTGCGGGTATTTTTCTGCGATAGAGCTCGGAAAACGGAGAACGGCGGTGCGATCGGATCCGGATTCCGACTTACGGAACTCCCAAAAAGGGGTAGAAAGTGATCGCAATGGCCAGGGGGTGCATCGAAATCCGCGTAAGTGATTTGGCAAGCTTTCCGAGGAAAAGAGGGATTTATCTTTAAAGAATTATCCCAAAGGATTTTATCTGAGGAATTAATTAAAAGAGGGATTTATCTTTAAAGAATTATCCCGAAGGATTTTATGTGAGGAATTAATTAATTGAGGAATTAATTAATTGGGATTTTTAAATACCCGATGTGGATTTTGTCGTACAAAAAGATTAATTTATGACTTTGTCACGCCCCTGAGGTCTAAGGTTAAGCGGAAAACGCATGATTACTTTTTTTTTCTTAAAAGACTGACCTCTCTACCGGTGCGTGTCAGACCGCCACATATACAAATTCACTCCTCAATCGGACGGAGTCTCCTTTGTATATGTACGGCGTCCCATTTACAACATCACTCCTCAACCATACAGTCATCAATTACTTGCAAGGAAATAATTAACTACGGATTTTGCAAACGGTGTCCACCCGACACCCACCTTTTTGAAAACACTTACACCTTTATACTAAAGCGGCTACAGCTTTTTGGAAAGGATAAATCCAGAGGTTTACAAAGTCTGTGCCCACTCGGCACTCTGATTTGGAAAGCATTTTCGCAACCATTTCATTTGATCTTAAAACAAGTCGCACTCATATCCACAGAAATATGTCCAATCCATAGTGCTAGCTATTTAACTACTAAGCGTTCAACATGATCCACAGTCTTGCAAATTAAACCATCAGTTAAACTGTAAAAGTAATGAGATAAACCAAATGAACTAAAGTAGAAAGCCTCCTACGGCTAAGGTCCTCTCGACGCAGTCTCACCGCCATCCCGGCTACTACACCTAGTCAGACCTGTCACGGAGTGGGTAACGTCAGTGACAAATAAAGTAGATGATTCAACAATAAACAATAACTTTAGAATAAATATTCTGCACCGGAACCTTTCGCTCTCCCTCATCCTGAGTCCACTTTACTTGATTTAATGTCACCGTCACGTCGGGGTAGTCGACGATCTCCCCACGTGACATTCACCTTACTTATGTGATGCTTTTAACCCCATTCACGGTGCTAGTGCGGCACCTTTAGCTGGCGTGACGGGGTCCCCACCCTACACACGTGGGGCACACGGGTCATTCAGACCACTTCTCCGGAAAAGTACACCCATGCGGAGGCCAATCCGCCTATGTACGTGCAGCATCCAAAACTGGGTTGCCGGAATCGGCGTGTATGAAGCACCGCGACCTCGGTCGCCATAGTTACTTATGAAGAGGAATCATATCACATTAGGCACCACGACACTAGGTCGCCACAGTTAATTGGTAAAAGGATTACACATGTTAATGCGAAAGGTTTAACAACTCATCTACTTTATTGAACAGATTAATACGCTTTATAGGATGACACGGTGCACTTACTGCACTTGTTGCACTTAATGCAAGAGTACCCACCTGGTTACGGGAAGATCGAAGCACCTGGATCTTTCGCACACTCCCGCTGCGCACCTGGACCTAAGAAAAGTCCGCAAGGATAACTATAGTCAAAACCACGCACTAACATCGCAAAACGGAAGTCCGAATTTAACTTTACGTCGAAAACCCAGCAAAACCGTCAAACGCACCACTCGACGGATCCCCGCGCGGCCGTCGTCGCCCGCCGGAGCCCCACGCGGCCCAAAACCGCGCGGCACGTCTCCGCGGGTGGCGCCCGTGCGGTTGCGGCCCGCGCGGCGCCCGCGTGGGTGCAGCCTGCGCGGCAGCCGCGCGGGTGCAGCCCACTCGGCGCCCGCGGGTGCGGCCCCACGCGGTGCCCGCGCGGCGCCCGTAGTCGCCGCCCGCGGGCGGCGTCCGCCCGCCCGCGGTGTCCTCCCGCGCGGTGCCCTAGCGGCACCGCGCGTCTGCGCCGCCCGCCTCGTGCCCTAATTTACGCGGCGGCGGCGGCGACGGCGGAGACGATGGAGATAGGGAGAGGAAGACAACCGAAAACCCAAACTAGAAATCAAAAGAAAACCCCAAAACGCTACAACGAGATTTTACCCACCGGATTGATCGACGGTGGAGTTGTCCGATCGCGTCCTTGCCTCCGGTTCGTTGTTCGGGGTGATCGGACACCTTCGTTTCCTTCCTCTTCTTTCTTTCTTTCCTCCGGTTAGGGTTCCGCCTTTCCCTTTTCTTTTTCTCTCACGCTCTCTTTCCGGTTAGGGTTTCTCTTTTTGTGGGATTTTTTCCCCGTACGTATTAGTAAATCCCTATTATAATTTCCATCACCGATTAATTAATTTTCTAATTAATTAATCATATAAGATAAATCCCTATTTTAATTTCCATCACCGACTAATTAATTTTCTGTCACCGATTAATTAATTCCTTAATTAATTAATCACACGGAATATCCAAAATTCCCCACCAAGCGTGCTGGATATTTTACACGAATTCCGAAGCGCGCTTAAGTCACCGCAATCTTTGAAACCCTATTCCGGGAGATCCGTACATCGGATTCCCAATCCGATCGCACCGTCGGTCCTCATTTTCCGAGCCCTTTCACAGAAAAATACTCATATCCCTCACCGACCGACTTACCGAAACTCGATAATTTTATTCCACTAAAAGGAATATTTAATTAACATGTGAGTCACAAATACATGTAAAAGCCGGATCACTACACCACTCACACTTTAAAACAAGTTTCGTCCTCGAAACTTAAATACAGCTCCCACTAAACAACTCGGGAAAGCATTCTCTCATTTTTTACTCCAATTCCCACGTCGCTTCGCGTTCCTCGTGATTGCTCCACTGGACCTTTACGTAGGGGATGGTTCGATTACGCAACTTCTTATCCTCTCGTGCCAAAATCCGCACCGGCGTCTCCTCGACGCTCAAATCCTCCCGCAACTCAATGGTGGAGGCATCCAAGGCGTGAGAGGGGTCGGGAAGGTACTTCCGGAGCATTGAAACATGGAACACATTGTGGACTCGCTCGAGGTTGGGCGGCAAGGCTAACCGGTACGCCACTACGCCTACGCATTCTAGGATTTCGAACGGTCCCACATACCTTGGGCTTAACTTCCCCTTCAGGCCGAAACGTCGAGTCCCCTTTGAAGGCGAGACTCGGAGCAACACGTGTTCACCCACCATGAATTCCAAGTCCCGTCGTCTGTGGTCCGCATAGCTTTTCTGTCTGTTCTGGGCGGTCAGCAGCCGTTGCCTAATCAAACGCACCTTTGCCTCGGTCTCCTCCACCAAATCCGGGCCCAAGAACTTGCACTTTCCCAAGTCATCCCAGCATATTGGAGACCGACAGCGGCGCCCATACAGAGCCTCGTATGGCGCCATCTGAATACTGGCTTGATAACTGTTGTTGTAGGCGAATTCCACCAGGGGTAGGTACCGGGACCACCCTTCGCCTAGGTCAAGTACACACGCCCGGAGCATGTCTTCGAGGGTTTGGATAACCCGTTCCGATTGTCCGTCAGTTTGCGGATGAAAAGCCGTGCTGAAGTGCAACTTGGTTCCCATTGCTCGTTGCAGGCTCTGCCAAAAGTTCGACACAAATCGTGTGTCCCTGTCCGACGTAATGGACGCCGGTACTCCATGCAACCTCACTATCTCATTGATGTACGTTTGTGCCAGTCGTTCCCGAGTCCACGTCGTATGTATGGGCAGAAAGTGGGCCGATTTCGTCAAACGATCCACTATGACCCATATCGCATCATGTCCTTGTGGCGACCTCGGGAAGCCGGTCACAAAATCCATGGTAATCCTCTCCCATTTCCATTCGGACACCGGTAGCGGTTGTAATTTTCCCGCCGGGCGTTGATGCTCGGCCTTCACTCATTGGCACACCAGGCAATGTGCCACGAATCGGGTCACATCTCCCCTTAACTTGGGCCACCAGAAGGTTTGCTTTACACCTTTATACATCTTTATTCCCCCAGGATGCGCCGCATAGGGGGCCGTATGCGCTTCCCTCAGAATCTCCTCCTTGAGTTCTGGTAGGTCCGGTACGCAGATTCGCCCTCGAAATCGTATCGTGCCGTCAGGGCTCACCGTGAAATCAACCCCTTGGTCGGCGGGTATCCTGTCTCGCACGAGTTGTAATTGATCATCGGTCGATTGCCCTTTCAGAATCCTGTCCAGCAGGGTGGGCTTTACCACTAGGGTTAAGAGTTGTGCGACCGTGCCCGCTGGCACCACTTCCAGTCTTAATTGTGAAAATTCTGCAATTAGATGGTCCTGCCAGGTGATAGCACCCACACCTGCTCCCTCTGTCTGTCCCTTGCGGCTCAAGGCGTCGGCCACCACATTCGCTTTTCCCGGATGATAGTGGATCGACAAATCATAATCTTTCAGTAGTTCGAGCCACCGCCTTTGTCGCAAATTTAGCTCCTTTTGGGTGAATAGGTACTTGAGACTTTGATGATCGGAGTACACATTGCAGTGTGTACCGTACAAATAATGTCTCCATAGTTTAAGGACAAACGCGACTGCTGCAAGCTCCAGATCGTGCACGGGGTAATTTCTCTCGTACTCCTTGAGTTGCCTCGACGCATAGGCTATGACCTTATGTCACGCCCCGGGTGTAAACCAGAACCCGGGCCCGTCTACAGATCCGCCGTGCACACGGTATTTCCCGTGTACACGAAGCGCCAACAACCTGCTCAGATATACAAGATATAATAAAAGAGCAATAAAAACAGAGCTGAACTAAAACTAATACATCTCAGACTGAAGCTGGAAATGAAATACAATACATCTGTATAAATTGTACATCGGTCTCTCCCAGCTCACAAATAATAAATACAACCTGCTGGCAAAAGCCAGTCCCAAAAGAGAAAGTACAACCGTCTAAGGAAAACATGGGTACACCAACAGTCCAGCTAACACGCTCATCTTGCCTCGAGATCTATCTACTCAGCCGTCCTTTCTCCTCGACCCGCCACTGAAAGCCCAGTAGCCCCCGCAGAAGACACTGCAAAACAAGGGGAAAGAAAAAGAGGAAAGAAGAATGGGGGTGAGAACTACTAGTAAACCAGTAGCCTCCCCTAATGGGTAAAACCTCAAACTCTGACACGCCCACTAGGTCTACCAGAGGCAAAAGGGAACAAAGGTGGTATGCTAAAAAGAATAAGACTCCTGATGAAAAGCTACCACTAGAATGCCTCTAAATATGATACCGAAATGAAAGTCCGTATGAATGCATCAGGAAACAATATCTGACCAAATAAACCCAATCGAATCCACCAGTAAAACTGGTACTGCCTGCTCTGCTGTCTCAAGTATCTGCTAACAGATCGGCACTCACTGACCGGAACTCGGGGTCCGGTACTCACTGGCCGCTATGTCAATCGCCTACTCCGGAGTGGCACTCGAGGGGAGCGACCCACACGAGTAAAGTAACTATATCACAAGTATCTCAAGTATCACTGTATAGCAGGACTGGATCGTGACCATGATCAAGTGGGAAAAACCCTCCACAAAATAGCCCGATCCCAACCCGGTGCAAGATAGACAAACCGTGGGAACTCCATCCACAAGAGACCTGATACCCAATCTGATGCATAAGAAATCTCCGGTCAACCGCCCAATGTCCGCGGTTGCCGCAATACCCTGCCTGTCCCAAAACCCAAGAACCTGACTACACTATCCCATCCACCTGCTCGCGCACGAGCTGCAAATACCCTGAGCCTCAAATGAAAGGAGAAAAGAATAACAAAAGGGGTTTCTCCTATGTCAATTCCAGCATGATAGTGTAGCAGAAAAAGGTGGCCTATCTAGGTGACCATACAAGCATGCAAATGTCCCAAGATGGTATATATAAAATAAAGCAGATATCGATATGATCTTACCTTGCTAAAGCATGCTGATAAATGCATAAGGACAGTAAATAGGAGATAACCTGTGCCTGTCTATACCTCATGCCCAAGCCCACAATTTATTAATCAGCCTTCTAATCATAGAAGCTACTCCAATGCCTAGTGGGTAATCAAAAATAGGGGTTCACAACAACACCCATGATCACAAACATGTCCCACATATGACATCTGGTCCACCGCCTACTATCCGCGGTAGCCATAATACCCCAGAAGCTAAAATCCAGGCCCCGGCTACACTATGCCAATCTCCTGCTCAAACCCGAGCAACAAATAGTCACCTGACTACAGAATAGGGGGAGAAGAAGCAAATAGGTTTCTTCTAAATCAAATCCCAACATAAAGTGAAGTGGTAAGAAATGGCCCTATAAAATGTCCAAATAAGCCAGCCTATGTCCTCATGAGAGATAGGAGAAAATGTGACAAATAGTGGTTCGACCAGTGTATCAATTAATAGCTTCACCTGGGTATAATCTGTAAGGCCTGCGAAGAAAAATAAAGAAAAGAGATTAGAGAGGAGACGTGAGTAGAGTAGGAAGTAGCAAAGGAAGAAGGATCAGCGATACTTAGCTTTTTTGGACACAGGAAAGGTTCTGGATCTTCGGTGTTCTTCAGGGATCTAAGGCTGAGATGCATCTTCAGGATGGCGCGAGTAGAAGGGAAGTTCCTCCATGAGAACGTTGCGAGAGGGAACCGAAGAACCTTCAGGAATGGGGATAGTTGGTAACTCAAGAAGGTAACCAGAGTAGGGAAGAAGGAGTAACCGAAGAACCTTCAAGAATGAGGTAGCCGGTAACTCAAGAAGGTAACCAGAGTAGAAGGGAAAGAGTTAGCCGAAGCCAGCTGTGAAGAGGAATGCCCTGGAAGGTTGTAGAAACAGCATTGCGAAGCGGGTCTCAGGAGAAAACCGAACCGCTACGCCCCAGCCACGTCGGCGGCCCAAGCCCAGGCGGTGATGGCCCAGTCCGTAGGTTACAAAGAAGCAACAAACCAAGCCCAAGAGGAATTCCACAATTACAGTTTAGTCCACATTATACAAGTATTAGCAAATAAGCCCAAAACCTAGGCTATAAATAGGTAGTTGTAACAGAATGAGACGGTCAATGAATTCAGTTACTTCATCTTCTCCAAAATTCCCCCTCTCTCTTGTTCCCTCTTTCTCTCTCTAAACTCTCTCTTTTCTCCCCAAACTGTTCTTCCCGATCCAAGCCATAGATCCAACCTTGCGGTGGGAACCTTCCTCACTGAGCTTCAGATCTTGCAACACCATCGATTGTGAACCCGCATCATCATCGGCGCCTTCACGCTTCAGCAACAGTTACATCATCGCGTGTGCGCCTCCGATACGGATCTGATCCAATCTCCCTCCATCCTTGTCGCCATCCAAGCTCGGCTGTTACGCCAAGCGGTTGCAACTCAGGCAGAGATCTTACAATTGGTATCAGAGCAGTTCCATCCCAGGGACTGTGGAACTAGAGAAGATCCGACCAGGTACCCTTCTCATTGTTCTTAAGCAATCGACAGTTCTTTGGTAGATCTGCATACAATATAAGGAAAGAGTGAGATCTAGTATAAATTGATACATATCTTACAAAATTGGGAAGAAGAATCACAACCGATTTAGGTTTATAACTGATTCCATTCCAATGGCCGAAGGAACTCGACTTAAGGATCTTAATGAGCATATGTTAACTTTGGAATCTCGAATGCATAAACTCACCACAGAGTATCAGGAGAAAATCATGGAGTTATCTGCACAGATTAGAGGTGTGAGTGATGTGGAGCAAAAACACTATGAATCTGTGCAAACTGAGGCCTTGCATAGGCATGAAGAGTTGATTAAACTACTCACCATTCATAATCCGCAAGTGGTTCCTGTAGATAAAGTGCACCCTGTTGAGTTGTTAATCCCAAAGGATCTATATAGGTACTATCAAACAACTAGAGGGGGGGTGAATAGGTGTAATACTTAAAAACTCAATCTCAGTGCAAAATAAAAACAATGCGGAAAATAAAAATAGCACACCGAGATATACGTGGAAACTCCAATCCAGGAGAAAAACCACGGGACCAACACGCAATAACAATCCACTAAGAATAGAAGAATAACAAGGTGATTACCGACTCCACGGACTCAACCCCTCCTTCAGCTTCTTTGGACCTTGCGCTGAACGGTTGGATGTTCACGCAATAACAATCCTCTAAGAAAAGAAGAATAACAAGGTGTCAACCCCTCCTTCAATTTCTTCGGACCTCGCGCTCCACCGATTGCACGTCCACTGCACACGTTCGAATCCACGAACGCCACTCGAATCCACGAGCACACGTTTCGAATCCACGAAACGCCTTCAACACATCGAATCCACGATGTCACGCCGAATCCACGACGCAAATAGCCGATATAGAATATAGGCTTCGATGGTGATCCTTTGCTTAGATTATCATGAAGGAACCGTAGAAGAAATCTCTAAGCAAAGACTAGATCAATTCGACAAAAGATAGATCTTGGAAGAACCGTCGAATTGACCTAATAGAGGCGAAAGAGAAGAACGGTAAAAACCAGCCTCTAGGGTTGCTCACGAGTGTTTCGTCTTGGTCACCCTCGTTTAGAAACCCTAAGTATCTATTTATAGCCCTTGGAAAAAGATAAAAGTCGGTTTAGGAAATTTATCCCGAAGGGGCATTGTGTACCGGTACCAAATATCACGTTCCGGTACGCAATGGTGCAAACCACAGATTTTTCTATTGTGTTCCGGTACGCGAGTCCGTGTTCCGGTACGCAGTGCAATTTACAGAAAATTCTGTGTCGGGTTAGAGGAACTTCAAGTGTGGTTCCGGTACGTAATGTAAAAACTGATTTTTCCAAGATAAGCTTTATCCAAATCAAACCAAGTACCGGAAACCAAACTTAAAATAGATTGTAAGTTAAATCCAAGTTCCTAAAACCAAGTCTAAACCGGTTTTCACTAAGTTCCTGATTCCAATGGTTATAAATGAACTTAAATCACCATGGTTTAATTAACCATACCTGAGTGTAATCTTGAGCTCATGTTGAATCTTCAATGAGTCTTCGAAAGCCGATTTGACAATTTGTTCCCTTTAAGACTCCGACTCAAACTCACGAAATGTGCCAACACAAAATGCCGTAACAATCTCCCCCTTTGGCAATTTCGTGACAAAACCCAAAAATACATAAAGTCGCTCAAGTCACTCATCTTAAACCAAAAAGACGAAACTCAATGTTATCACCAAAACATTGATTTTCTTTGCGTGAAAGATCCAATAAATACAAAATACATTTGAACCAAACAGTCCTAGAACATACTCTATGACTTAGGACTTGGAGTCTTAAAGTGATGTAATTCCTGCAAAACAAAACTCCAAACAAAATCAAACGTTAGTCGTTAGAAGTTAAAATCCTACATTTGATTCGTCTTTCATTTGGTTCTTTTGTTTTTCCAGCTTTTGTTTTGTGGCTCTTTCAATCTGTTCTTTATCTCCCCCTATCTTAAGCATCCATGTTCTCCATGTTCTCCCCCTGTCTTGAGCATCTATATCCTCCCCCTTTGTGATGCAATCATTATTTTCTGTCTCCCCCTTTTTTGATATGTCCATCATTTCCGTTATTTCCGTTCTCCCCCTTTTTGTCACAAATTGTCAAACGGTTAATATAAACAAAAAGTAGAGATACTAGGAGGATAAGTTCTTAGTTACAAGACGATTAGAGTTCTTGTTCATCACAACGTGAAAGGAAACTGAAAACCAAAAACAAGAAAGGAAAAGAGATCACTCATCCTCATTTGAATCATCATCATCATCATGTGATGTTGGTCCATGCGATGTACTCGGTGCAGTTGCTCCAGTGACCACATCATCATGTTTGCACCCAAGGATATCGAAGATTTTCTTTAAACCATCCTCAAGTTTCTTGAAGCCTTGCTCCATCCTTTGCTCCATCCTTTGCTTTAATGAACGAACATCCCGATGCAAGGTTTGAAGAGTTATGACCTCATCTGGTTCAGGAGATTCTTGACGAGGTGGTGCACTCACTGTCGCTTCACTTGCATAGGCCTTTGTATGCCCAAAAGTCTTCAAAGTGCTAATTGACTTGGCTAAAGTGATTCCATCAATTGCCCCCAAGCCATAATCATATTTGGCACAAGAAATGTCCACACCGTGATCTTCCAGAATACTAGTAATCAAGATTGGATACGGTAGAAGGTCACGTTGCCTTGATCCTTCAATGACATGTACCATTTGCTGCCAAATGAGAAATGGAATGTTTGTGTTAATTCCATTTGCACTTTCCGGGTGACCGAGGAAAAAGAGAAGTAACAATCGATCCCATCGAATCCTTTTGGTCCCCAGTGTGGGCAATAGGTTGTAGCATACAATTAAGGACAAAATATGATACTCTGGTTTTAGGTCCTTTGATTCAACATATGATCTGTTCGTGTTCGTCCCTGTCTTGCAAATAGAGTCCACAACCATATCCCAATGGGTATCATGTTGGAAATTACCCTCAGTGAAATAAAGACCAGAAGTGTCAACAGCTAATCCAAGGTTTGCACCAATTACTGCTGGAGTAATGTCAAACTTGACGTCTCTAACTGTTGTTTCAAAGACGAAAGCTCCGGTTTCATGGTCTTTTTGAAGTATGTTACCTCGCATGTAGAATTCCCTGATGATCTCCACACAAAAACCCATCTTAGGTTGAATTCTGCCAAGTGGCCGAATATGGCTTCGTTCCAAAAGTCTTGCAAAGTCTGGCACCTCACGACATAGCTCGTTAAAGTTCACGTGTCGCTCTCCAATGCATGTGCGGTTTGCAAATCTGGCACGGCGTTTTGCATTCACATGCGGTTCACTTTCATCAACATTTGATCTCCGTTGAGAGCGCTCGCGTATTACCGGTCCACCGGTACTTCTACGCGGAGGAGAATCCGCACCCTTCTTTTTCCTTGAAGCCAAAGGTGCTTTCCCCTTTCCTTGAGCTGATTCCTCTTCATATTCTGAGGAATGTTCAGAATCTGAGCTAGTTGAATCCTCGTTGCGTGATCGCTTGGTAGCCTTTTTCTTTCCAGAACCGCGACCACGTCCACTTCCAGTGGCCATCAAAACCACTAGTGCAAGAAGCCATGAAAATGCCATTTCCTACAAAGAACACAATGCACTATGATTTGATCGTATAGGAAGGCTTAAACATGTCTAAGAAACATTCTAAATATGTCACAATTGATGATTCATCGTTTAAAAATCATTTACATTAAAAACCCTAATTCTCAATTTCTTTTATGCTAAGAACATATGAAAATGTTAGATTCAATCAAATAAGCATGGAAACATGAATCTAATTAGATAGAAAGCAACCATATATGTTCTAAACATGAATTAAGAGTGATTTAAGCAAGAGATTTCATTTAGAGTAAGGATCAACTCAAAAATCTCAAAATAAAACATCAAAACCTAAAACTAGGGTTTTGAAACAAGAGTAAGCAAGATTAATGAAGAAACTTACAAATCAAAGCAACAAATCACTTGATCTTGATGAAAAACCCCTTAGAGATGTTTTAGAGAGAGAAAGGAAGGGTTTTGAAGTGGGAGAGATGAAATAAAACATTGTAGTCTCGGAATATAAGGAATCCCAGATCGCGTACCGGTACCAGAAGCCGCGTACCGGTACTCAGTGTAAAAGCCGAAAAACCATCGTTCGGGATCCGGATTGACAGGCAGGGGGATCCGGATCCGTAATGTAGTTTCGGTACTAAAAGTGTAGTACCGGTACGCAAGTGAAAAACCAGAAAACTTCACATTCGGGATCCGGATTGAATTTTCTAATCCGGATTGGATTTTCAGGTACTAAAAAGGAGGTACCGGAACAACAGAGCCAAAAAGCAAAAATTTCTTGAAACAAATCCAAATTTTAGGAACTTTTCAAATACCGATTTGTATTCCATCAAGAAATCAATTTAAGTGCTTTAAACAGTGAATTCACATAGATGTCATTCAATCCAATTAATTTCACAAAATTAAAAAGATTTACTCCAAAATCATGAAAAATAAAGGTAAAACATTATAAACCGTTTTTCATGTTATATTCATCAAACACAAGTCATCAAAAATAATCTTGAGATCCAAAGTCTATCAAGATGTAACGGATTTACAAAGATGACATACGGAGATTTCCAAACGACATCAATCTTGAATTCTACCCTTTCAAATTGAGATAATCACTAAAATACCTAAGGGTGGCTCTTTGAGCGTCTTTCAACTATTCCACCTTATACCAACCAGGAGATTGTTCAAAATATAAGAGTTTTGCATATAAATCTCCAAATGCTTCAACTAAAGATTTTCTCATAAAATACTAACAAGCATCCATAACATGTGGTAGCTTCACACACAAACCGGACGACCGGGGTGGCAGCTCTTTCCAACATGTGGTGGTAGTTTTCACACTCCTTTCGGATGTAACTCTTTCCACATCTTATGCAATTCATTTATTTACCCTTGTAAGAATGCAATCTCTTACGTGAAAGAATTAAATCCCAAATTTCAATCAATCGGTTGTCTCACATTTATCACAATGAATTCACACAACCGAGATAGATTAAGCATCTAAAGATCACACATGATTTCAAAAATTTGATGCTTATAATATCAAAAACTCCTATAATGAAGTATCTTCAAGATTATGATTATGGAGTAAAGTTGATAATCCAAATAAAATTAAATTGGAGTGATTGAAAGTGAAAACCCTTTTCATTCAATGCACTTGTTCGATACAAAAACCTTTTGTCTTAAAAGAAACAAAACATAAAAATGAAGAGCATTGAAAACATGTAATGCAGAGATTCAAAAAAATATTAAGGGAAAACCAATCAAAGCATTACATACAGTCATAAGCTAATTAGAACTTAAGACAAGGAAAGATATCACCTTTCCGAATCCAAAATCGCTGGATTTTGGGTTGTCTTGATTCGTTGTGGCCGGGGGTTGTCCGCTTTGACTGTTGATCCACCTTAGGTCTTTGCCTCGCAGTGATCCACTTGAATGATTGATGTTGTGGCTCGGACCTTTGGTGGGTTGAGTGAACTCCTTTGACTTGATGTGTCTTTTGATTCCGTTGAGTTCGCTCCGTAGATGAAGTTGCCGAAGGACTCTTCTTTCTCTTTTTCGGGCAATTCTTCACCAAATATCCTTCAAGTCCACATAGGTGACAAGTTCTTCCTTTCACTTTAGTTGTGGAACTTGAAGCCTTCACAGTTTGGTTCTTTTTAAATCCCAAACCAACCTTGCTGGTTTGACCTAATCCGGACATACAATCATGTTTCTTGGAACCGGTTGAAATCCTTTGTATGTCGGATTTAAGTTGATGAACTCGCTTGGTCAATGCTTGGTTGGTGACATGAATTTCCTCAAACTGCTTTTCTAGAAAACCAATCTTGTCCATATATGATTTAGCATTTGTCTCCGATTGGTTTAGCTTTTCTTGGAGGATTTTATTATTATCCAATAAACGTCCTTGTTCCTCCTCGAGATCATGAAGTTTTATCTTTAAAGCATGATTCTCGTCTTGATCTTCAAGTCGTTGCTTTCTCAACTTCTTGATATGTTTGGCCATCTTCTTAGATTCCGTAAGAAGTTGTTGATATGCCTCAACGAGTTCTTCTTCGTCCGACTCCCCCTCACTTGATGACTCTCCGTTGGATGTTGATGTTTCATGCAAAATCAAAGGAGTAGAGTCAGTGACTAAAGATGATAAACACAAATTAGAGGAGGGAATTTGAGAGGCATGAAAAGCAACGGCATTTTCCTCTTTACTTGAGGTCGATTCATTAGAAGTAGAATCGTCCCAAGTTTTCGCTTGCAAAGCCTTCTTTTTATATAATTTCGGAGTAGGACAATCCGTTGAAATATGGCCGTAGCCTTTGCATCTATAACATCGGATTTCCCCTTCGAATTCATCTTTTTCCTTAGAAGATTTTGCAAGGAATTTGAGGTTAGAGGATTTAGAACCCGATGATCCTTTAGATGGTTTCGTGGATGAAGATCCATCGGTTCGATTCTTCCAAAATTTCCGACGAAATTTCTTTGTGATCCGTGCCAATTGTTCTTCAAAATCGGCAAAAGAGATTTCATCGTCGGAACTCGATTCGCTATCTTCTTCCTTTGTGGATTTGAATGCAATACCTGTAAGCTTAGAAGAAGACTTGGAAGAAACTTGATTAGTAGGAAAAGTCAATTCATAAGTTTGCAAAGCACCTACTAATTCCTCTACACTCATCTCATCCGGATGACTAACGGTTTCAATGGCGGTAACCTTTGCCCTAAACCGTTCCGGAAGAGTCCGAAGTATCTTTCTTACAATTTTCGACTCCGGGATCTTTTCTCCTAAATTAGCACATGTATTTATTACATCTTGAAGTCTAGTGTAATAATCTGTAAACAATTCATGCTCTTCCATATGAATAGAGTCAAATTGACTAGTAAGCATCTGGAGCTTTTGAATTTTTACAAGATTAGTACCCTCATGTGTAATTTTGAGAATATCCCAAATTTCCTTCGCGGATTCACACGCAGAAATTCTTGTAAATTCAGTCGAGGAAAGAGAATTAAATAAAGCGTTCATACCCTTCCCATTGTAAGAAGATCTTTCAAATTCCTCTTTGGACCATCTAGAGCGAGGTTTTGGGGTAGTAGAATTTCCTACTTCCTCAACAGGATGCACCCAACCGCATTCCACGGATTGCCATACTCGCTCATCAATTGCGATGAGAAAAGCTCTCATCCGCACTTTCCAATAAGCATAATTAGTCCCATCAAAAAGAGGAGGTCTATAAATATTACCACTTTCACCCAACATGATAGATAAACCTAAAACCCTCTCTGATACCAATTGTTGAGTTGTTAATCCCAAAGGATCTATATAGGTACTATCAAACAACTAGAGGGGGGGTGAATAGGTGTAATACTTAAAAACTCAATCTCAGTGCAAAATAAAAACAATGCGGAAAATAAAAATAGCACACCGAGATATACGTGGAAACTCCAATCCAGGAGAAAAACCACGGGACCAACACGCAATAACAATCCACTAAGAATAGAAGAATAACAAGGTGATTACCGACTCCACGGACTCAACCCCTCCTTCAGCTTCTTTGGACCTTGCGCTGAACGGTTGGATGTTCACGCAATAACAATCCTCTAAGAAAAGAAGAATAACAAGGTGTCAACCCCTCCTTCAATTTCTTCGGACCTCGCGCTCCACCGATTGCACGTCCACTGCACACGTTCGAATCCACGAACGCCACTCGAATCCACGAGCACACGTTTCGAATCCACGAAACGCCTTCAACACATCGAATCCACGATGTCACGCCGAATCCACGACGCAAATAGCCGATATAGAATATAGGCTTCGATGGTGATCCTTTGCTTAGATTATCATGAAGGAACCGTAGAAGAAATCTCTAAGCAAAGACTAGATCAATTCGACAAAAGATAGATCTTGGAAGAACCGTCGAATTGACCTAATAGAGGCGAAAGAGAAGAACGGTAAAAACCAGCCTCTAGGGTTGCTCACGAGTGTTTCGTCTTGGTCACCCTCGTTTAGAAACCCTAAGTATCTATTTATAGCCCTTGGAAAAAGATAAAAGTCGGTTTAGGAAATTTATCCCGAAGGGGCATTGTGTACCGGTACCAAATATCACGTTCCGGTACGCAATGGTGCAAACCACAGATTTTTCTATTGTGTTCCGGTACGCGAGTCCGTGTTCCGGTACGCAGTGCAATTTACAGAAAATTCTGTGTCGGGTTAGAGGAACTTCAAGTGTGGTTCCGGTACGTAATGTAAAAACTGATTTTTCCAAGATAAGCTTTATCCAAATCAAACCAAGTACCGGAAACCAAACTTAAAATAGATTGTAAGTTAAATCCAAGTTCCTAAAACCAAGTCTAAACCGGTTTTCACTAAGTTCCTGATTCCAATGGTTATAAATGAACTTAAATCACCATGGTTTAATTAACCATACCTGAGTGTAATCTTGAGCTCATGTTGAATCTTCAATGAGTCTTCGAAAGCTGATTTGACAATTTGTTCCCTTTAAGACTCCGACTCAAACTCACGAAATGTGCCAACACAAAATGCCGTAACACACCCAGCTCAGAGTTCTAAACAGGATCAACCAGGCAGTAATGGAAATACATTCATTAAGCAAGAATGTAGAGATTATAAGGGTAAAGGATTACTACCTAGTCCCGGAAGGGGTTTTGATTCCAGGGAGGAGGATCGGGTTGATCCCATGAATGGCAGAAACTATCATCACCCACATGTACCACACCCTCGACTAGAGTTTCCCACATTTGCGGGGGATGATCCAAGAAACTGGGTGGAAAATTGTGAACAGTACTTCGAAGTATATCAAATTCCTCAACAACAGTGGCTAAACATTGCCACTATGCACATGTCGGGTAGAGCTAGAACTTGGAAGCAGAGCTATTTAGTTCACAAACAGTTGGTTAGTTGGGAGGAATTTGTGGAATCCCTCTATCGTAGGTTCTCACAAACTGGGGAAAGATACTTAATCCGGGAGTTTAACAATCTCAGACAGCTAAGTTCAGTAGAGAGATATCAAGAGAAGTTTGAAGACTTAAGACTCAGTTACTGTATTTCAACCCACAACTAACCGAAGAACATTTCATCTCTTGTTACATAAGTGGATTACGAGAAGATTTAGTGCCTTTTTTGGACATTGCTCATCCAAACACATTGGAGGAGGCTTATGAACAGGCAAAACTGCATGAGAGGGCATTATCAGTAATCAGCAGGAAGTATAAAGCCCCACCGAGGAATCCTGGAAGTGGATATCCATCCAATAATTACTTCAAACCGCAGGCACCAACAAACCAAAATCACAATCCCATTACTTCTCAGAAGATGGGGGGAAATCAACTGCCATATAATAAATCACTTTTGGAACAAAGAAGAGCTGCGGGACAGTGTTTCAAATGTGGTGAGAGGTATCATCCTGGGCATATCTGTATTAGCAAACCCCTCAACTAGTGCATGGTCAGGAGAACATTTTGGAAATTTATGATGAAGACAGCCTACTGGAGGGTAATCCTGAAGTAGAGGGTGAGGGAAACAGCCAGGAGGAGGAGGAAGCATATGATCATCATGAAGAAGGCATCTCAGTACATGCCTTAAGTGGGATTAAGCCTCAGGATACCATCAAGTTGCAGGGTGAAGTCAAAGGATACTCTTTGACAATATTAATTGATACAGGAAGCACGCACAGCTTCATGGATTTACAAGTGGCCAAAGATATCAAGGCCCAGCTGACAGCTGCTAGCCCTCTAGTTGTCACAGTGGCCAATGGCCAAAAGGTACTTAGAAAATTACAGTGTTTGGGATTTAGTTGGATTATGCAAGGGCAAGCATTTCAAGCTGATCTTAGGATCATCAGGTTGGAAGGTTCAGGAATCATATTGGGAATAGATTGGCTGAAATCATATGGCCAAGTTACCTTTGATTTTAATCAAAATGCTATTACAATAATCAGAGAAGGCCATCCAATAATACTGAAGGGCATGGGGGATAAAGCTAAGTTGAGGGCTATCACAGCCAACCAGTGGTATCAAGAGTATCTCTATGGGGAGTGTTGTGTTATTCAGCAGTGTACCCCAGATAACAGTGAGGTAGAAGCCCCTGTCACCCCTGAGTTAAGTAAGGTGTTGAACCAATACTATGATGTCTTTGCTGAACCCAAAGGGTTGCCACCACAGAGAAGGAAAGATCACAGGATACCCCTTCAGCCAGGTACTACTCCTATTAATCTCAGACCGTATAGACATTCCCACGAGCAGAAAGGGGAAGTAGAGAGGCAAGTGAAAGAGATGTTGGAAACCTCTATAATACAAGAAAGTAATAGCCCATTTGCAGCTCCAGTCTTATTAGTAAAGAAAAAAGATGGAAGTTGGAGAATGTGTGTAGACTATAGACAGTTGAACAAAGCCACTGTCAAGAACAAGTTTCCAATTCCTATTATTGTTGACTTACTTGATGAGTTAGGGGGTTCCCAATTATTCTATAAATTAGATTTGAGATCAGGTTATCACCAGATCAGGGTCTACACAGAGGATATACCTAAGACGGCATTTCGTACTCATCAAGGCCATTATGAATTTAAAGTCATGCCTTTCGGGTTAACTAATGCGCCGGCAACCTTTCAATCCTTAATGAACACAGTTTTTAAATCTCAATTGAGGAAATTCGTACTAGTGTTCTTTGATGATATTTTGGTGTATAGCAAATCTTTGGAGGAGCATGTGAGGCATTTATCAGTGGTCTTAGTGTGATGACCCGAGACTCCCACTTATGGAGCACTGTTTCATCTACAGCTTCCGGAGGCCTATGTGGTGTGTTGGTGGGATTTGTGCACCAATTGGACTTTAGTGTTGGGCTCAGTGTGTTAAATGGATCACGTGGGTGATCGGTGGACTCCGTCGGAGCTCCTGAAGTGGTTTCGCGCGCCATGGATATTAAAATAGGACCCAGCGCGAAGTTTGGATCAAGGAACATCTTCCCGGATGCCTTCGGCAATTTTTAGAGTTGGAATTTGGCAAATTGGACTTCGGATTTGGATTCAGCGCACGAAAACGATGAAAATGGACTATTCACTTGCTTTTTCCGGAGTCCGGGTGATTCGGCACATTTTTCGAGGCAAGGTTACTGTTCCGGCACCGGCGGCGGCGGCGCGCGGCGGCGGGCAGCGGCGGAGCGCGGCGGAGCAGGCTCGGGCGGGTGCGCGGTCCACCGCGGAGGCGTGCACCGGTCGCGGGCCACGTGGCGGTTCCCGGTTGGGCCGGCGCGGGGGCGCGGTCCACGGGAAAAGGCGCGGTGCATGGTGGACCGGAGGGTGACACGTGGTGGCTTATGATTCGACTGTGCTGTGGACCGGGTCCACGGTGTGAGTGTGGGGTGGCCTCGGGGCGCGTGCCTGGCAGGGGGGCGCAGGCGGCGCTGACAGCGCGCACGTGGGCGTGGCAGCGACGCGTTGACTGGGTGCGTGCCACGTGTCGGCTGTGCAGTGAGCCACGTGTCGTGCAGTGGACGGTCCGGAGTGCTGTCGCCTGTTTGGGCGGGCGACGTGGAGGCCCAGGAAAGTTTCGGGCTGCTACAGTGATCTTTCGGGCTGCTACAGTGCGCGCCCGAAAGTTCCCTGCGCCCGGAAATGGGGACAAATCCGGTATTTCTTCTATTGTTTCCTGCAGCCTATAAAAGCGATCCGAGCTCCCTTTCTTCCCCTTTTTTCGCCATTTCCGAGCCTCATCTCGCCTGGGTGCCTTCAGCAAAGATGATCCCCGAGTTTGGATGCATCTTTCTGCAAAGTTTTGGGATTTTTGGTGGCACGCTTATCGAGGTTTCTATTTTTACGGCGCGGCGCGACGCTCGTTCGTTTGTGGTCTTCTTCGTCGCGTTTTGGTGCGAGGACTCCCCCGGCTTACCCCGAGCACCTTTTTCAGTGATTCTTGCGCCGTTGGCTTCACGACAGGTAGGGCTATGTTTCCCATGTTTACTGGTTTTTCCCATTCCGAGCTTTTCATGGGTCTTTCGGATCATCTTGTAACCCCTTTTTCTGGGCGGAGTTCTGGGACAGCGGCGCGGTGTTTTGGTGATATCTTCGCGCACAGGCATCGGATTGGGGCGATTCAAGAGGCGATTTGCATCTACACATCAAGAGAAATATTCCCAAATTTTATAGGAATTTTCTGAATATTTCTCGAAGGTGAAGATTATCTGTGAACAGTAATTGTTGCTACAGTTTTTGAGTGTAGTTTGATTCGGGGTGGTTCCCTTGTCGGAATTGTTTCTCAGTGTAGGAAGCTCGGAATTGGACGTGCAGGTACTCGTTTCGAAGGTATCGACGCGAGGATTACTGTGGTATTTTTATTGGATTTTTCTGGGCACTTGCAGCAGGTGAAACATGCGCGGCTTTGGGACTGATTTTCAGATTGTGTATGTTTGGTTGATTTTGGAATAAAAGTGTAATGTTAAGCCTTATTGTTGTACTCAGGGGTGTTTTCAGCTGTTTGGAGCCAAGGCTTGCGCGACTTGTACCGAGGGTGTTTTGTTGGCAGATTTTGGACCGCGGGCGTTTACCCACTTCACCGACTTCAGGTTTGCCTTGGGTTAAGCGCTTTAGATGGGTGAGCTTATTTTCAGTAATTGTTTAAGGCAATGTTTATGCTGTGGCAAGTATAAGTCCACTTGTGGGGATGTCACCCCTCTATGACTGATGCATGCATGTGTAGGGTACATAGTTTATATTGGTAAGTAGGTAAGCTTGTTATTGATATCGGTATAAATGATTGCAAGAATAGTATTTATGAGGTATACTGAGGATTTGCATGACTTGGACATCTATATGATGACTAGTGTAAGCTTACCTAGGATAATGTTACCCTATGAGATTCTATAACATGCCATGTTAGCACATAGCCTTTCTTGTGGTTGGATTATGATTTGGGACAGGATTTCGTAGCTATGTGCGGATTTGTACTCTGAGGAGTTATTCTGATCATTCTATTAATGAACCCTGAGTTGTGGACAGTTTTAGTTTTGAGATTCCGGCATGTTGCTTATTCCTAAAGGAACTATTATTATGCTTTACCCCCTTTTATTTCCTTGAGGACAATTGCATGCTTGTATGGTCATGTAGTTAGGCCATCTTTTACTGCTGCACTACTTATTGGAACTTGACTTAGGAGAAACCATGCTTTTCTTTTCTCCTTCTTGTTAGTCAGGTGGTCAGTGTTGCTCGGGTTCGAGCAGGGGGTCTGGGTAGTGTATAGCCGGGACATCGTGTCTGGGCAGGTTGGTTTAGTTGTGGGGCTTTGCGGCAACCGCGGATATTGGGCGGTTGACCGGGTGTTTCTCTATGCACCTGATTGGGTATCAGTTTCTTTAGTGGATGGAGTTTCCCACTTATCGTTTAGTGCATCCTATTGAGGTCGGGTCTTTCCTTAGTGGTTGAGCTTTCCCACTTTGATCAGAGTCGTGATCCAGTCCTGCTACATTGAGACACTTGACAGAGATACCTATTACTGAGATGTACTTTACTCGTGTGGGTCGCTCCCCTCGAGTGCCACTCCGGAGGTAGGCTTGACCGAGCCGTGTGCCGGTCTGTTACTTATATTTTTGACCGAGCCGTGTGCCGGTCCGTTACATATCTTGAGATCGAGGCGTGTGCCGATCAGTTACTGAGTTCGACAACAGAGCAGGCAGTACCGGGTGTCATACCGGTTCGTTCGATTGGGTTTATTTCGGTCAGATACTTTTATTGTTACACTCGTGCCTGGGGGCCGAGTGCAGACTGGTAGTTGAGTTTAGATCAGTGATAGTATTGTTGAGAGCCGTCTGGTTGACGGTGGTCCCGCGTTGTTGCGAGTACTTTGACCGCTGTGTGAGAGGTTGAGTGTCATGATTCTATCCGTCTGAGAGAGAGAGTGGATTTTGACCATAGCCTGCATGTTTCTCTACTCGATAGCGAGCTTGTCCGTTTGGACGCCCTACGTAATTCCTGCCCGTCAGCGGGAGGTGGTTGTAGGTGGGCGCAGGTTTGACTGGACCAGATGTGGCAGTCAGTTCGATTGGGTCGGTGGTGCACTTCAGGTGCTAGTGGTTGCATACCACTGTTTGGTTCTCCCCCTTTTAGCCTTTAGTTAGGGGCAGGGTAGCTGTTGAGAGTTTCCAGCTTACTCATTTCAGTCTTATGACTTGGGTTAGTTTTTGTCTCTTGAGGACTTGGTGGGCAGACCGTCGGGTCTGGCGGTGGTACCCACTGAGAACTCCCTTTTTGGAGTAGTTCTCACGCCCTTTGGGGGTTTTCCCCCCTTTTTCTCTCCTCTTCTTTGTTTTGCAGAGTCTTAGCAGGTGTTGCCGACTCTGCGGTTGTTGATCGTGGCGAGGGAGTCGCGAGCTAGATCCCTACCCGGCGTTGGAGAGTAGCGGTACCCTTCTGAGGAGATCATCAGTAGATTAGCGGTTTCTTTTCCTCTTTTGAGAGATTTGTAGTGAGGATATTTTGTATTGAGAGACTGTACACTGTTGTATATATATTGGAGTTACCTCCCGGTTGGGTTTAGAGCTTGTACTCGAGGATTTGTATTATTATTATTTTGGGAGGCAGACAGTGTTGTTTATTTCCAGTTGTACAGTGATTGATTTTAGTTACAGCAGATTTTCATTTATAGCTCTGATATCTGTTTAGTTATAGTACTTTTCTTGCAGGTAGGACGCTTCGCCTATGCCGGTTGGCATAGGTGGCGGATCTGTTTGGCGGGCCCGGGTCGCAGTTTCGACCCCGGGGCGTGACAGATTAGAGTGGTATCAGAGCCTAGGTTGTAGGTCATGGTGGACTTAGAAACCCTAGGCTTTTGGTTTGACCCTTGGTTGACTTTGTGAGAGTCGTGATTTTTGCGAGAGTCCTGATTGAGTTTTATACCTCTCCCGAGGGACGGGAGGAGTGATTGGCATGTTTATTCTCCTAAGTGATTATGTTGGCTGCAGACAACATAATGCTGTGGAACAGGTGACATGCTTTAGACTTTCGCTGGATTGGGTCGAGTGTTGTTGTGTACTGTTTTGTTGTTTCGTCGTGGCGAGCGGTGTCTCCCCGACGCTGGGTTTTGACCCGTGTGCATCCTGTCATAGCAGTTGAGCTTGAGCAGTTGGTTTTGGGCCGGAAACCCGGATTGAGGTCAGAGAACCCCGGACCCAGATGACAGGATTGTCTGAGGCTTGTCAGCGGCTGAGGGAGCAGCTGGTCTTGGTGACACAGTTGTCGGAGCACTGAGTAACCCCCTCTGTGCCAAGGTTTAGTGTCGAGGCACCGAGGTAGGGTGGATGGTTGACAGCTGGTGAGCTGTGGGACATGATCGACCTATTGAGCCATATTTGGCAGATGAACCACCCCGACTCGTAAGATTGAGTTTAGAGCCCTTGGAGGCAGAGTCGCGGCTGGTGGTGATGGAGTGATTAATTGAGAGCCTCCCTGTGCTTGTGAGTGTATGCAGTTGTTGAACTGCGCGCTCCAGATTCGAGGGACGAGGCGCATAGGATATATGAGACTGGGAGTGGATTGCGCCAGGGCACCTTTCTGTTATTCAGTCCCTCCATTGTAGATTTAGACGCCTCGATGGAGCAGGCACAGTGTATGGAGCGCGGTATTGCAGTTCCTTTGGATAGGGATCTGCCGCCAGAGGTGAGTTCTGGATTTTGGCGCTTGGCGCCGGATGATGGAGGACAGATCGGCCGGCAGGGGCATGACTAATTTTCTTTTCTTGGATGACGAATTCCCGAGATGTCAGAGGTCGAGTGGACCCCGAAGACGACATCAGTATTTTATCAGAGTGGCGCAGCGATAGCGTGGATTTGTTATCTGCGGAGGACCTTATTCGTCGCCTCATTGTGATCAGAGACAGAGGTCGTGCTTCCTAGTGATAGCCCTGATTTTCAGGCAGATTGAGCGACAACCACTTGCTTCGAGCGGATGAATCTGTGCCGCCCGGTTGGAGGGCGCCACGGTAGTGGATTGAGTGTCGCAGGTGGGATTTCACCACGGTAGTCGGAGTTAGAGCATGCTCCACTCTTACATGGGTTAGAGGCAGATTGGTTACCACGTGCACTAGAGGTACAGGTTCCTGTTGTTGTTGTGCACGTGGAGGAGGCTTTTGGATCATGTCCAGTGCGGCCGAGACCGCGAGATGCCGGCAAAATTATTGGAAATTTTAGCAATTAGGTGTTTTGACCTTATGCTTGAGATGGTTGGGCACTATGCCACAGGATGTTTGACTGCGGCAAGAGAGGACTTTGATCTTCGGCAAGGCGGGCAATTGGAGGCTTACTCGTTGAGGTTGTTAGAACACTCAGGTTTTAGCGACAGGGTGAGGGGTGCTTACGGCGGCACCGGGACTCAGGGATGTCTCTGTTTCCATGAGATCCCGTGTGTGATTTCACCTTAGTTGTTGGTAATACCGCCGGTTAGGGAGATAGAGATTGCGTTTGACGTGGTTCGAGGAACCGCGCCACCCGGGACGGCACCTCATTGGATATCGCCGGTAGAGCTGAGAGAGAGAGACTTGGCACTGTTGCAGGGTCCGATGGATCGAGGGGTCTGTTTGACCTAGTGCCACGTCGTTGGTATACTGTGGTGATGCCACGTTATTGATACACGAATGTGAGGGTCCTTTTATGGTATCCGGGACCTTATGATGGAATTATACTCCGGCAGTTGGTGGATGATGCGAGCACCCACTTGGAGTTAGACAGCCGAGGACTTCGCCTAGACGGCGTTTTGGACACGGTGGTGGCATTATGAGTTGTTAGCTAGGCCCAATGGAATGACGAATGCCCTGTGGACTTCAAGATCTGAGGGATTGTATGTCCCAGTTGTACTTGGGCGAACTGGGAGTGGTGTTTTCTGAGGATATTTTGATTTACTCCCAGAGTGACTTGGAGCACGAGGAGCACTTTGTGGATGTGCTACCATGCCCGTGTGGATGAGGTGGTATGCCAAGTTATTGAGGTACAAGTTGTAGCTGCAGAAGCATACCTTCTTGGGTCGCTTTGTTCGAGCCGTAGGGACGGCGGTGGAACCTGACCAAGTGGATGTTATTCAAGTTGACTGAGACCGACTTTCATTCTTGAGGTGAGAAGCTTCTAGACTTGGCGGTGCCGAGAGAGCATGGCCAATGGATAATGTGTCTGATATTAGCGCCAATGCTAGTGTTTCCTGTGTTGGGAGATGGAATTGTGTGATTTAGTGATGCCTCCCATTGTGGCGGTGGAGTTACCGTGGGTGGATCTTCGGTCCACACTTTATTAGTCCAACCCTATGAGTGTTGTGGCAGGATGAACCGCTGTTTGGCAGGCAGCTTGGATTCCACAGTTGAGCCTTTCTGTACGTCCTTTATTTCCAGCTTGGATTGATATACCTGGGCGTAGGCCTTGCCGGTTTGGCTATCCGTTCTGATTACTCAGCATCTTGAGTGGGATTTCCGCGGATTGTCGTTGCTGGTTCGGATTTTTGACCGCGAGTTTGGGCATCAGCATTATGATCGCCTTTCGAGCCAGTTTTCAGTCCCGTTCACTGACGGTTTGGTCCCCGTCAGGGTGTCCTTTATTAGTTGAGAGATCGACTTCGACTCGTGGGTCTGTTGGGGTTTTGTTGGCATGTTGAGTGACCAACTGTGGCATGAGATTGTGTCTCTTGAGGACCCCTTTTGAGGGTAGCCCGTGGGTGAGTAGCCCATTCGGGTGATTTTGGATCGGGAAGCAACGGAGAGAAGACCCCAGCTTATTGGTTGAATGCGTGGGTATGCTTCGGGTCACCTTGTTGAGATTTACACCAGGATGTGGTTTGGTGCGTGTTGCACCGATGGTTATTCTGTTTTTCCCCCAGCTTTTGATGGAGCCTCCGTGTTGTTTTACGTCTCAGCTCAGGTGTGTTTTACTTTTGGATCCCTCGCCCGTGATTGACTTGTCCATTGAGATCTGTGATTGTTGGAGTACGAGAAACGCCCGTTGCGAATTCTGGCTCGAGAGATGAGGGAATTGCGCAATCGGGCCATGCCGTACTGGGTATTGTTGTTATTGGGGAGTGATCACGGGGAGTGTGTGGTGTGTGGGGAGCTGGAGGCGTGATTGTTGGATACCTACCCGTGGTATTTGTGACTCCTGGTGGATTTGAGCTAGTTTCGAGGACGAAACTTTCTTTAGTGGGGGAGGATGTGATGACCCCAGACTCCCACTTATGGAGCATTGTTTCATCTACAGCTTCCGGAGGCCTATGTGGTGTGTTGGTGGGATTTGTGCACCAATTGGACTTTAGTGTTGGGCTCAGTGTGTTAAATGGATCACGTGGGTGATCGGTGGACTCCGTCGGAGCTCCTGAAGTGGTTTCGCGCGCCATGGATATTAAAATAGGACCCAGCGCGAAGTTTGGATCAAGGAACATCTTCCCGGATGCCTTCGGCAATTTTTAGAGTTGGAATTTGGCAAATTGGACTTCGGATTTGGATTCAGCGCGCGAAAACGATGAAAATGGACTATTCACTTGCTTTTTCCGGAGTCCGGGTGATTCGGCACATTTTTCGAGGCAAGGTTACTGTTCCGGCACCGGCGGCGGCGGCGCGCGGCGGCGGGCAGCGGCGGAGCGCGGCGGAGCAGGCTCGGGCGGGTGCGCGGTCCACCGAGGAGGCGTGCACCGGTCGCGGGCCACGTGGCGGTTCCCGGTTGGGCCGGCGCGGGGGTGCGGTCCACGGGAAAAGGCGCGGTGCATGGTGGACCGGAGGGTGACACGTGGCGGCTTATGATTCGACTGTGCTGTGGACCGGGTCCACGGTGTGAGTGTGGGGTGGCCTCGGGGCGCGTGCCTGGCAGGGGGGCGCAGGCGGCGCTGACAGCGCGCACGTGGGCGTGGCAGCGACGCGTTGACTGGGTGCGTGCCACGTGTCGGCTGTGCAGTGAGCCACGTGTCGTGCAGTGGACGGTCCGGAGTGCTGTCGCCTGTTTGGGCGGGCGACGTGGAGGCCCAGGAAAGTTTCGGGCTGCTACAGTGATCTTTCGGGCTGCTACAGTGCGCGCCCGAAAGTTCCCTGCGCCCGGAAATGGGGACAAATCCGGTATTTCTTCTATTGTTTCCTGCAGCCTATAAAAGCGATCCGAGCTCCCTTTCTTCCCCTTTTTTCGCCATTTCCGAGCCTCATCTCGCCTGGGTGCCTTCAGCAAAGATGATCCCCGAGTTTGGATGCATCTTTCTGCAAAGTTTTGGGATTTTTGGTGGCACGCTTATCGAGGTTTCTATTTTTACGGCGCGGCGCGACGCTCGTTCGTTTGTGGTCTTCTTCGTCGCGTTTTGGTGCGAGGACTCCCCCGGCTTACCCCTAGCACCTTTTTCAGTGATTCTTGCGCCGTTGGCTTCACGACAGGTAGGGCTATGTTTCACATGTTTACTGGTTTTTCCCATTCCGAGCTTTTCATGGGTCTTTCGGATCATCTTGTAACCCCTTTTTCTGGGCGGAGTTCTGGGACAGCGGCGCGGTGTTTTGGTGATATCTTCGCGCACAGGCATCGGATTGGGGCGATTCAAGAGGCGATTTGCATCTACACATCACGAGGAATATGCCCAAATTTTATTGGAATTTTCTGAATATTTCTCGAAGGTGAAGATTATCTGTGAACAGTAATTGTTGCTACAGTTTTTGAGTGTAGTTTGATTCGGGGTGGTTCCCTTGTCGGAATTGTTTCTCAGTGTAGGAAGCTCGGAATTGGACGTGCAGGTACTCGTTTCGAAGGTATCGACGCGAGGATTACTGTGGTATTTTTATTGGATTTTTCTGGGCACTTGCAGCAGGTGAAATATGCGCGGCTTTGGGACTGATTTTCAGATTGTGTATGTTTGGTTGATTTTGGAATAAAAGTGTAATGTTAAGCCTTATTGTTGTACTCAGGGGTGTTTTCAGCTGTTTAGAGCCAAGGCTTGCGCGACTTGTACCGAGGGTGTTTTGTTGGCAGATTTTGGACCGCGGGCGTTTACCCACTTCACCGACTTCAGGTTTGCCTTGGGTTAAGCGCTTCAGGTGGGTGAGCTTATTTTCAGTAATTGTTTAAGGCAATGTTTATGCTGTGGCAAGTATAAGTCCACTTGTGGGGATGTCACCCCTCTATGACTGATGCATGCATGTGTAGGGTACATAGTTTATATTGGTAAGTAGGTAAGCTTGTTATTGATATCGGTATAAATGATTGCAAGAATAGTATTTATGAGGTATACTGAGGATTTGCATGACTTGGACATCTATATGATGACTAGTGTAAAGTTACCTAGGATAATGTTACCCTATGAGATTCTATAACATGCCATGTTAGCACATAGCCTTTCTTGTGGTTGGATTATGATTTGGGACAGGATTTTGTAGCTATGTGCGGATTTGTACTCTGAGGAGTTATTCTGATCATTCTATTAATGAACCCTGAGTTGTGGACAGTTTTAGTTTTGAGATTCCGGCATGTTGCTTATTCCTAAAGGAACTATTATTATGCTTTACCCCCTTTTATTTCCTTGAGGACAATTGCATGCTTGTATGGTCATGTAGTTAGGCCATCTTTTACTGCTGCACTACTTATTGGAACTTGACTTAGGAGAAACCATGCTTTTCTTTTCTCCTTCTTGTTAGTCAGGTGGTCAGTGTTGCTCGGGTTCGAGCAGGGGGTCTGGGTAGTGTATAGCCGGGACATCGTGTCTGGGCAGGTTGGTTTAGTTGTGGGGCTTTGCGGCAACCGCGGATATTGGGCGGTTGACCGGGTGTTTCTCTATGCACCTGATTGGGTATCAGTTTCTTTAGTGGATGGAGTTTCCCACTTATCGTTTAGTGCATCCGATTGAGGTCGGGTCTTTCCTTAGTGGTTGAGCTTTCCCACTTTGATCAGAGTCGTGATCCAGTCCTGCTACATTGAGACACTTGACAGAGATACCTGTTACTGAGATGTACTTTACTCGTGTGGGTCGCTCCCCTCGAGTGCCACTCCGGAGGTAGGCTTGACCGAGCCGTGTGCCGGTCTGTTACTTATATTTTTGACCGAGCCGTGTGCCGGTCCGTTACATATCTTGAGATCGAGCCGTGTGCCGATCAGTTACTGAGTTCGACAGCAGAGCAGGCAGTACCGGGTGTCATACCGGTTCGTTCGATTGGGTTTATTTCGGTCAGATACTTTTATTGTTACACTCGTGCCTGGGGGCCGAGTGCAGACTGGTAGTTGAGTTTAGATCAGTGATAGTATTGTTGAGAGCCGTCTGGTTGACGGTGGTCCCGCGTTGTTGCGAGTACTTTGACCGCTGTGTGAGAGGTTGAGTGTCATGATTCTATCCGTCTGAGAGAGAGAGTAGATTTTGACCATAGCCTGCATGTTTCTCTACTCGATAGCGAGCTTGTCCGTTTGGACGCCCTACGTAATTCCTGCCCGTCAGCGGGAGGTGGTTGTAGGTGGGCGCAGGTTTGACTGGACCAGATGTGGCAGTCAGTTCGATTGGGTCGGTGGTGCACTTCAGGTGCTAGTGGTTGCATACCACTGTTTGGTTCTCCCCCTTTTAGCCTTTAGTTAGGGGCAGGGTAGCTGTTGAGAGTTTCCAGCTTACTCATTTCAGTCTTATGACTTGGGTTAGTTTTTGTCTCTTGAGGACTTGGTGGGCAGACCGTCGGGTCTGGCGGTGGTACCCACTGAGAACTCCCTTTTTGGAGTAGTTCTCACGCCCTTTGGGGGTTTTCCCCCCTTTTTCTCTCCTCTTCTTTGTTTTGCAGAGTCTTAGCAGGTGTTGCCGACTCTACGGTTGTTGATCGTGGCGAGGGAGTCGCGAGCTAGATCCCTACCCGGCGTTGGAGAGTAGCGGTACCCTTCTGAGGAGATCATCAGTAGATTAGCGGTTTCTTTTCCTCTTTTGAGAGATTTGTAGTGAGGATATTTTGTATTGAGAGACTGTACACTGTTGTATATATATTGGAGTTACCTCCCGGTTGGGTTTAGAGCTTGTACTCGAGGATTTGTATTATTATTATTTTGGGAGGCAGACAGTGTTGTTTATTTCCAGTTGTACAGTGATTGATTTTAGTTACAGCAGATTTTCATTTATAGCTCTGATATCTGTTTAGTTATAGTACTTTTCTTGCAGGTAGGACGCTTCGCCTATGCCGGTTGGCATAGGTGGCGGATCTGTTTGGCGGGCCCGGGTCGCAGTTTCGACCCCGGGGCGTGACACTTAGAACTTATGAGGATTAACCAACTATATGCAAAAAGGAGTAAGTGTGCATTTGGGAAGAAACAGATTGAGTATTTGGGGCATCTCATATCAGATCAAGGGGTAGCTACAGACCCTGCTAAAATTGAAGCCATGATTCATTGGCCGGTGCCCAAGACCATAAAAGGGTTGCGAGGGTTCCTAGGACTGACTGGTTATTATCGGAAATTTATCAAACATTATGGAACTATTAGCAAGCCACTCACTGAACTCTTAAAAAAAGATCAATTTCATTGGAATTTGGAAGCTCAACAAGCATTCGAGAACTTGAAGGAGGCTATGACTACAGCCCCAGTTCTTAGGCTACCTGACTTTGAAAAGCCCTTTGTTTTAGAGGTGGATGCCAGTGGAGAAGGCATTGGGGCTGTGTTATCCCAAGAAGAGAGACCCATAGCTTTTCTTAGTAAGGCTATACAGGGTAGGAACCTGAATCTTTCTACCTATGAAAAAGAATTCCTAGCTATTCTGATGGCTACTCAAAAGTGGAAGCATTACTTGATGGTTGGGTGCTTTGTTATTAAAACAGATCATGAAAGCTTAAAATTCTTATTGGAACAGAAGATTGTTACACCTATGCAGCAAAAGGGCATGATGAAGTTAATGGGTTTTGATTACACTATTGTATATAGGAAGGGAAGGGAGAATAAGGCTGCAGATGCATTATCAAGGCTTAGATGTGATACATCTTGTTGGGTCATATATAATACGGATCTAAATAGGGGAAGAAACACCTAGAGGGGGGTGAATAGGTGTAAACGTATAAACACTCCAAAAATCGTTGCGATAAAACCCAATGCGGAAAATAAAATAACACGCAAGATTTTTACGTGGAAAACTCCATCACCGGAGTAAAAAACCACGTGACCGATAACACGGCAGAAATCCACTAGAATTAAAACACGTACAAGGTGATTTACCGTACACACTTACGACTCAACCTTTTCCATACGCTCCTAGAGGATCTTCTCCGCTCGCTCCGACGCTTCTCGAATCCACGATCTGCGCCCAACGCCGAATCCACGGCGTCCAACGTCGAATCCACGACGTCCGACCGAATCCACGGTCTTCACCCAATAGCACCGTTCGAATCCACGAACGTGCCTCGCTCCGAATCCACGAGAGCGATTGAACCTTGAATCCACAAGGACACGCGAATCCACGCGCCGATTTTTGGGGTAAATCGTTGTTTTTGGGTGGTGATGATCCGCCGAATACTTAGATCAAAGATAGATCGGAAATACCATCTAAGTATTCATTAGTTTGATTCAACTCAAGATGTGAGTATGAAAACCTAGAATCAAACTAATCAATATAGATGAAGAAACATAGAGTATTCTCTAATGATTTCCTTTCTTCTCTATATGTGGATCTATAGCCGTATATGATGATATATGAAAATGACGGCTATGTGGATTTACCCTAGAAAAGGAGTCATAGGGTGTATTTATAGGTTAGAAACCCTAGGAAGGAGATAAGAATCAAAAACCTGCCATTTCTGGATTTTTACGGACGGCGATCCGGATCGTGATAACTAGGATCCGGATCGTCATAACAAAACAGCCAATTCCAGAAAAACGAAGGTTCGGGATCCGGATCATGTGACTACGATCCGGATCGTTCATACAGTTCACCAAACATCAACGTTCGGGATCCGGATCAAGAGACTACGATCCGGATTGCGATGATGTATGAACGAACCACCTTCGGGATCCGGATCGAACAACCTGATCCGGATCCTGAACATGTCCCAAGTCCAGTTTTTGATTTTTATGCAATGAAAGATTCTTCCAAGTGTTTCTACACTACAAGAAGTATTCGGATCACACAAATTCTTTAGTTAAACATACCTGATCCTTTTGAATTCTTCTTTCTTGAGATTGAGTTAAATGATTCAACTTTTCTTCACCTTCAATCTTCAGGACTTGAAACTTTCACGAAACTACGCCAACTCAAATTCCGTAACAATCTCCCCCTTTGGCGGTTTCGTGACAAAACATAGATCCACTAAAGAAAATTCAAAAAGATATTTTTGTTGCTATCACCATACAACAAAAATTTACAATGGAGATCCAAAATACAATACATGAGTTAAACTCCTAAAACAGACTCTAGACTTAGACATCTGTACTCTCTGCAAAAAGAAATCATTCTTGACAAAAGAAATCGTTAGATACCTCAAGAATTTTGTATCATTCAAAAACCACAAACAGAGATGAAGTTTAAACTCATTTATACTTACCATGACATTTATATTCAGATATGTAAACAAATCATAGTTAAAAAAAACACCAACATATCTTCTTTGCACGTAAACACCAAATGTCATGAACATGTTTGTGACAAACTAATATATATATATAGATATGTAATAGATCAGAGTTAAGAACCAACATATCTTCTATGCAATCAAAAACCAAGTGTCACAAACTTGTTAGTGAACATCAACTTGTTAGTTATATTACATGCCCAAATAGTTAGCAAATAGTTAGTCGAGGCATGCATTCAAACAAATGGAAAAACCAAAAGTTGAAGTTCTACTTACCTTTGTGTTTCAACTTACCTTTGATGTTCCAACACATCATCATGTTCAATCAATCATTGTTCAAGTTCTCTATAAACTCTCTCCCCCTTTTTGTCACAAAATTAGCCAAAAACACAAAAATTTAAGGAGAGTTAAAGATTTCAAAAATTGTTCCGAAAAATAAGAACTAGAATTAAAAGTAAGTCCTAAAAGCTGAACTAAAGTCTAAAAAGATAAAATCCTGCACAAATCTGCACAAAAATTGTTAAAGCACAAATTAGTCATCCGAGTCTGAGTCCTCAGACGCACTATATCCCATCTTAGTGAACATGTTCTTGATCAATTTCCTCATTGAATTTACTTTCTTGGTCAATGTAATTTGGGATGCCGTTATGATCTCGAGTTCTTCAGACATTCGCCTTTGTTCTGATGCGTGTTGAGACTGTGAGGCCGAGGTGCCGACACAAGGTTTCTTTGCAGTGGAATGTGTCGGAGTAACATGTGGCAATTTGTGAAGTGACTTCACAATCGTTGACTCATCTATCATCCCCCAACAGTGTTGATAAGATGTCGAGCTTATATCAATGTCAAACTTTTGTAAGATCCTCATGATGATTAACGGAAACGGAAGTCGCTCAGAAGGATGAGGATGCACAATATATCTTGACATTCTATTCCAAATTATGTAGGGGATATTCATGTTCAATCCTACAGCCTCAGAGGGATGACCTAAGAGATATAGAAACAGCAGTCTCTCCCATCTCACGACCTTAGTCTGCATGTTAGGTAGAATGTTGTAACACGTGATGAAATTTAGAAATCGGTACTCCAGTCGAAGATGTTTGGATTTTACACTTTTACCATTAGCTGAATTCGTTCCTTCCAAACAAATTTTATCTATCACTGTTCGCCACAAGGCATTCGTCAAACTTCTTCCTTTCAAAAAGTTGAGTCCCGATGTGTTAGATTCCATTCCAAGGACTTCGCCAATTAGCTGCGGAGTGATTTTAAGTTTCATCCCTTGGATAATTGTATAGAAATGCATTGATCCATGTTCTCCTTCTTGAAGATGTGTTGCATTCGTGTAGAAGGTCCTTACACGATACAAACAATACCCAAGTAGTTCGGGGAATCGGCAGACTTGGATGAGATTAGCTTGCTCAATCAAGGTTCCAAACTCAGGTGAGTGATTTCGGAGAGCTTCAATGTTGACATGACGTTCACCGATGCATTCACGACGTTCAAACGCTCGAACGCGATCCATGCTGACGAACACTCCTTCCACGCGAGGCGGGGAGTCAGGAACTATCGGTGTGTTAAAATCAGCGTTTCGTCGTAGTCCAAAACGTCTAGTTACTCGTTTCCTTTTCACAGAGATGGTTGGTTTAGTCATAGGCGCTTTTCCTTTGTCCATGGGTGCTTTTCCTTTCGAAGCATCGGACGCCTTTTGTTCAGGCAATGATTCATCATCATCTGTCAATGCAGTCCAATCTATCTCGTGACAATCCACCTCTGTATCACTGACCTCGACAAATTCACCTTTTTGTTGTGTTTTCTTAGCTCTCTTTAATTTGTTTGTGGCCCGAGTGTGCACTATTGTGACCAACAAAAGAATGATCCATGAGAATTCCATTGATCCAAGTGCTTTGAGAAGATTTAAATCCTGTGAAGACCAACTCAAGAACACAAAAATTCTTAGTTTTCAAAAATTGAAAAATTATATCCAAAGAATCATTATCATGTAGAGAGACTAAGAATCAAATTAGTTTTGCAAAAGGACTTTTAAAAATAGATCAATTGCATGAATTTCGAAAATCCTTATTATATGCCCTAAAACCGAAATTTTAGAAATCGAAGCCTAAAAATCCGTTAATCAGGAGAAAACCTAGCATATAATCAAAACTAAACAACCCAGAGTTCTTATTTCAAAAGAAATTTGATCAAAAACCATCCACAAACAAAGTTGATCCAAGAAATTCGTGCGTTTGAGGAGGAAAAGAGAAAAACGGTGAAAAACCGAGATTTTGATCAATAAAACTTACTTGGAATTGAAGAACTTGAGTTTGAAAGCTTCCAAGGAGGATGAAATCTAGAGAGAAGCGCTCTGGAAACTTTTGAACAAAAGATTGGAGTAAAAGAAATCAAAACCCTTTTGTTCTTTATAAAAACCTAGCCGCGATCCGGATCCTCCCGAGCTTGCGATCCGGATCGGCTACCCGCAGTGAGAAAACTGCGTTCGGGATCCGGATCGGCAGATACAATCCGGATCGTCAGCCCGCAGAAGAATTCCTGCGTTCGGGATCCGGATCATCTAGCCCGATCCGGATCGGCCCCAACTTTTTCTTTAGAAAATTTCAGAGAAATTCAAGAAAAACCAGAAAAAGATTGTAAGCACAAAGGTGTATCAACTTTAAACAAAAAGCATCGTTTCACACAACAAGAATTAGATTATGCCAAATCTATCAGTAATATCCAAAAATGAAACGAAAATTTACAAGAATTAAATCCCTTAAAGTTGAACACCATCAATCACATCTAACTTGATCTTATGAGTAATGCCTTTATCAAATCATCAATTCAGTAAAGAAAATGAAATACAAAGATCAATAGATGTTTGAAATCCCAAATATAGTAGATAATATTTCTAGACAATCTGTTGAAGAGAGTGGCTCTTTGAGCATCCTTCATTAAAATCCCACCTTATACCAACCTTGAAATTTGACAGAGTCAAGTATTTCAACATGCATTTTACTTAATCAAAAATTTGAACAACCATGCTTGGTATACATGTGGTAGCTGCACACAAAACTCGGACGACCGAGGTGGTAGCTCTTTCCTCCATGTGGTGGTAGTTTTCACACTCCTCATTGGGATGTAACTCTTTCCACATCTTTTGAGCATATTACATTATCTTTGACTCCCCCTCAATTGGCTATCAATTATTTAAGATATAAAGTATTCAACCAAAAATTGATCTCGATTTCATACTCGACTAAACAGTCAAATAAGATAATGACTATACCAAGAGATCATTGAGAGAGAAATTGACTTTGATCACTTTAGAAGATGATTTAATTAACATAAACGATCATTGCAACAAAGAAATATTATGATGGCAAAAGCATAATAAATTTCTAAATGTGTGAACAGATGCAATTAAAGTCAATTATGATCTATGCTCAATTAATGTCCTATGTACAAACATAGATAAAGAACAAAACAAAAACAAATACAAAACCTATCCTAAGCAAAGATTTCAAAAAGAAGATTATTTCAAGGAAAGCATCCCAATTGCTTTTCGTAAATGAATAAAACGTTTTTGATCCAAAGGTTTTGTTAAAATGTCAGCTAATTGATCCTCAGTTGAAATATATGAAAGTTGAAGAGTATTTGATTCAACTAGCTCTCTAAGAAAATGATATCTAAGTTCAATATGTTTTGTTCTAGAGTGCAACACAGGGTTTTTAGAAATGTTAATTGCACTTGTGTTGTCACAAAGAATTGTTACCGAAGATGCTGAAATGCGGAAGTCACTCAATACGCTTTTCATCCAAATGAGTTGAGTTGAGCAACTTCCAGCTGAAATGTATTCCGCTTCGGCAGTCGAGAGTGCTATGCAATTCTGCTTTTTACTGTGCCATGCAACAAGGCAATGGCCAAGATAGAAGCATGCACCACTCGTGCTTTTCCGATCATCCACTGATCCTGCCCAATCGGCATCTGAGTATCCAACAATGTCCAGACTTGTTCCCATAGGATACCAAATTCCGAAATTAATTGATCCTTTGATGTACCGGATGATCCGTTTCACCGCTTTCAGGTGAACCTCCTTTGGTGCTGATTGATATCTCGCGCAAATCCCAACACTAAAGGATATATCCGGGCGACTAGCCGTGAGGTAAAGTAGACTTCCAATCATACTTCTATACAGTTTCTCGTCTACATTCTCACTATGTGATTCACTTCCAAGTCCCTTGTGGCTAGTTCCCATTGGAGTTGGAAAATCTTTACAATTTTCTAGATCAAACTTTTTGACCAACTCCAGTGCATACTTGGATTGACTCAAGTGAATACCTTCATCATTTTGTTTAATTTGCAATCCAAGAAAATAAGACAGTTCGCCCATCATGGACATCTCAAATTCGCTTTCCATGGTCTCCGCGAATTTAGAAGCATCATTATCTTTTGTTGCACCAAATACAATGTCATCGACATAGATTTGTGCTACAATGAAATTATTTTGATAATGCTTCACAAAGAGAGTCCTGTCAGCTCCCCCTCGAGTATAGCCCTTTTTCAAAAGGTGCTTTGTTAACCTTTCGTACCATGCTCGCGGTGCTTGTTTCAGACCGTAAAGAGCCTTTTTCAAACGAAAAACATGGTTAGGTTGTTTATGATCTACAAAACCTTTCGGTTGAGCTACATAAACTTCCTCATTTAAAAACCCATTTAGAAATGCGCTCTTGACGTCCATTTGAAATAATTTGATTTTAAAATGACAAGCAATAGCAAACAATATACGAATGGACTCGAGTCTAGCTACAGGGGCGAAAGTTTCGTCAAAGTCTATACCTTCTACTTGAGAGTAGCCTTGAGCAACTAGTCGTGCCTTGTTCCTGATGATAGTACCATCTTCATCTTTCTTGTTCTTGAAGATCCATTTGGTACCTATCACATTATGTTGCTTTGGAGGCTTCGTTAATTCCCAGACTTTGTTTCGCTCAAATTGATGGAGCTCTTCCTGCTTTGCTTTAATCCAGTAGTCATCCTGAAGAGCTTCATCTATTGTCTTTGGTTCGATTAAAGATACGTAGCAAGCAAATCCGCAAACCAACTGCCTTCGAGTTCTAACTCCTTCTTGTGGATCTCCAATGATGTTCGATTCCGGATGATCCTTGGAGATTCGTAGCGTTTGTTGAAACGGAGTACTCGGAGGTACACGAGATGATTCCTGCACATCAGATAAACTAGAAGAACCATTAGATGCATCATTAATATTGGAAGTGTTATTATGAGAAGATGCACTAGCAGGAGAATCATCATCTAGAGAGATATCGAGGGTAGATTTTTCAGATTCAAAATGAGAAGCTTCATCTACTTTAACATTTATAGATTCTACGATCGTTTTAGATTCAATGTTAAATACTCGATATGCTCTGCTATTCGTAGAATAACCCAAAAAGATCCCTTCATCACTTCGAGAGTCGAACTTTCCAAGATTTTCACGGTCACGTAAGATGTAACATCGACTCCCGAAGATACGAAAGTACTTGATATCCGGTTTTCTACTAAACCACAGCTCATATGGTGTATTCAAGGTTCCTGGGCGCAAATACACTCTGTTAATGACATAGACAGCGGTGTTCACAGCTTCAGCCCAAAAATGTAGCGGTAATTTCCGGCTATGAAGCATCACACGCGCCATCTCTTGAACAACCCTGTTTTTGCGCTCAACAACACCATTCTGCTGAGGTGTATAGGGTGCCGAGAATTCATGCTTAATGCCATTTGAAGTACAAAAGTCAATGAATTTTGAATTTATGAATTCTCCACCCCTATCACTTCTAACACGAATGATCTTTTCATTCTTTTCAATCATAATACGATGGCAAATCTCATGAAAAGAGTCAAACGTATCAGCTTTCTCTCTCAAAAATGCTACCCATGAAAACCGAGAGAAAACATCAACCAATAAGAAAAAAATATACAATTTACCTTGCAAGGATGGTTGACGAGTTGGCCAAAAGAAAAAGAAGAAAAGAAAATAGTCTACACAAACTATACAAGATTTAATCGTAGAACGATTAAGGACAAGGAGGGGTTTCACCTTTGCATACCCAAACCTTTTGAGTTTTGGAGTATGTTGGTAAAGGTTGAGAGATTCTCCTTGAAGACGACGTCTTGTATGATTGATCTTTTTCTTTTGTCATCGTCTTGTTTGAGGTGCTACCAATGTTCTTTTCTCTTGAAAAATCCTTCCTTGAATTCCGGAAAGTGAGCTTATTGGTAGCAATTGCAAGATGTGGTTGATTTGTTCTTTGAGCTCCAATCTCGCAATTTCTTTTGATGTGCCCTGTAAAATTACAACGAAAACATACCTTTGAGCTTGACGATTCCGAAGAGGATGAGGTAGGTTTGTTGTCGTTGTTTGTCTTGAATTCCGATGTCGGAGAAGGAGATACCGACTGAGGCACAAAGACTGTCCCACTCGAACTTGGACTGTTTCCAGTTTGAGTGTACCCGAGGCCGAACCGATTTGTTTGACCAAGACCAAGGAGTTTATCCAACTTACTCCTTCCTAAAGAGAATTGCTGTAAGTCATCTTTGAGTTGGAGAATGGTCTCTGTCATTTCCCGTCTTTCCTGTCGGCCCTCGCCATAGAGCTTCAAGAAGTAGTTTGCTTTGTTCACCATATCTATATAGTTCTTCTCGAGCTGCTCATTGGACTCTTGAAGCGAAACATTTGCTTTTATCAAACTATCCCTTTCCACTTCAAGATCGGTCGAGAGAGAAGTTACCCTTTTTACTTCTTCTTCGAGATCCCGCAATCTCCCTCTCAACCCCTTGTTTTGCTTAGCCGGTTTCTTTAAATCCTGTAAAGATCTGTGATAGGCTAGAGCAAACTCTTCACCTTCCGAATCATCCGATTCATTGTCCATTGCATTCTTTTCAACAGTGGAGTTGGACAATGATTCAGACGTACTTGCCATAAAGCACATGAATGGTGAAGATGTGGACGCGTGGAATGCCGTGGAGCTCTTTTCTTCATCACTTGAAGACGACTCATTTGACGTTGAGTTGTCATCCCAAGTGACGACTTGCATCGCCTTCTTCTTTGCCGGATACTTGTTAGGACACTCCGTTGCAATGTGGCCGTAGCCTCGACATTTGAAGCATTGCAGTTGTCCTTCTGAACTTTTCTTATCCTTTGAGAAGTTCTCTTGCTTTCTTGACTTGTAACTTGGAGTACCCTTGCCTTTGTTCCACTTTCCGAAAGATGGAGATTTACTTGAATTACCCCTTCGAAAGTTGCGGCGAAAATTCCTTGTCAAGAAAGCGAGCTGCTTCTCAAATTCCTCCATAGAAAGGTTCTCGTCATCGTCCGAGGAGGATGTATCCGCGTCTTCTTCCTTAGTTGTTTTCAACGCATAACCTGAAGACTTAGAAGTGGATGCTTTTCCAGAAGAATTGTTAGTATTAAAAGTCATTTCATAAGTTTGTAATGAACCAACTAATTCTTCTACACGTATTTCGTCCGGGTGTTTAATAGTTTCAATGGCAGTAACCTTTGGGCGAAATCGTTCAGGAAGAGTTCTTAAGATTTTTCTTACAATCTTAAATTCTGGAATCTTCTCTCCTAGATTAGCACATGAGTTTACGATGTCTTGCAATCGTGTATAGTAGTCCGTGAAAGATTCATTTTCTGCCATCAAAATAGAGTCAAACTTGCTCGTAAGCATCTGCAGTTTCTGAATCTTCACGAGGTTAGTTCCCTCATGTGTAACCTGGAGAACATCGCAGATTTCTTTCGCAGTCTCACATGCCGAGACGCGAGAGAATTCAGTTTGAGATAAGGCATTAAAAATAGCATTAATTCCCTTGCCATTGTAAGAAGATAACTCAAACTCTTCCTTGGTCCATTTCGACCTAGGTTTTAAGGTGTGAACATCAGAGATAAGTTCAGTTGGATTAGTCCATCCTGATTCAATAGAATGCCACACCCTTTCGTCGATGGAAGATAAAAAGGCTTTCATCCGTACTTTCCAGTACGCATAATTTGTTCCATCAAAGAAAGGGGGTCGATTGATGTTTCCACCTTCAACCATTGTTCACAACCCTATTCCCGCTCTGATACCACTTGTTGGGTCGTATATAATACGAATCTAAATAGGGGAAGAAATACCTAGAGGGGGGTGAATAGGTGTAAACGTATAAACACTCCAAAAATCGTTGCGATAAAACCCAATGCGGAAAATAAAATAACACGCAAGATTTTTACGTGGAAAACTCCATCACCGGAGTAAAAAACCACGGGACCGATAACACGGCAGAAATCCACTAGAATTAAAACACGTACAAGGTGATTTACCGTACACACTTACGACTCAACCTTTTCCATACGCTCCTAGAGGATCTTCTCCGCTCGCTCCGACGCTTCTCGAATCCACGATCTGCGCCCAACGCCGAATCCACGGCGTCCAACGTCGAATCCACGACGTCCGACCGAATCCACGGTCTTCACCCAATAGCACCGTTCGAATCCACGAACGTGCCTCGCTCCGAATCCACGAGAGCGATTGAACCTTGAATCCACAAGGACACGCGAATCCACGCGCCGATTTTTGGGGTAAATCGTTGTTTTTGGGTGGTGATGATCCGCCGAATACTTAGATCAAAGATAGATCGGAAATACCATCTAAGTATTCATTAGTTTGATTCAACTCAAGATGTGAGTATGAAAACCTAGAATCAAACTAATCAATATAGATGAAGAAACATAGAGTATTCTCTAATGATTTCCTTTCTTCTCTATATGTGGATCTATAGCCGTATATGATGATATATGAAAATGACGGCTATGTGGATTTACCCTAGAAAAGGAGTCATAGGGTGTATTTATAGGTTAGAAACCCTAGGAAGGAGATAAGAATCAAAAACCTGCCATTTCTGGATTTTTACGGACGGCGATCCGGATCGTGATAACTAGGATCCGGATCGTCATAACAAAACAGCCAATTCCAGAAAAACGAAGGTTCGGGATCCGGATCATGTGACTACGATCCGGATCGTTCATACAGTTCACCAAACATCAACGTTCGGGATCCGGATCAAGAGACTACGATCCGGATTGCGACGATGTATGAACGAACCACCTTCGGGATCCGGATCGAACAACCTGATCCGGATCCTGAACATGTCCCAAGTCCAGTTTTTGATTTTTATGCAATGAAAGATTCTTCCAAGTGTTTCTACACTACAAGAAGTATTCGGATCACACAAATTCTTTAGTTAAACATACCTGATCCTTTTGAATTCTTCTTTCTTGAGATTGAGTTAAATGATTCAACTTTTCTTCACCTTCAATCTTCAGGACTTGAAACTTTCACGAAACTACGCCAACTCAAATTCCGTAACACATCTCAGACTATGGCCATCACTTCTATAGCTCCTGGGTGGACTCATGATTTAGAAGATAGCTATCAAGATGATCCTTGTGCTCAGGTAATTCTGGAGAAAGTTAAAGGGCAATCTGGAGGGAACTCATTGTATACCTACAGCCAAGGAGTCCTAAGGTATAAAGGAAGAGTATATGTTGGCAGTGAGGGTGATCTAAGGAACAAATTAATCAAACATTTCCATCACTCAGTTACTGGGGGGCACTCTGGACTGACACACACCTATCAGAGAGCTAAAGGACACTTCTACTGGAAGGGTATGAAGAAACAAATCGAGGAGCAGTTGCGAAGCTGTGAGGTATGTGCCCAAACTAAAATAGTCACTCAAGCTACCCCAGGATTATTACAGCCACTACCTATACCCACTCAAATCTGGGAGGACATCAGTTTGGATTTTATAGAGGCTCTACCAAAATCAGAGGGGAAGGACACAATTCTGGTTGTTGTGGACAGGTTGACTAAATACTCTCATTTTATACCACTACGACATCCCTTCACAGCTCAAGAGGTAGCAAAGACCTTCCTAGACTCAGTATATAAATTGCATGGTTGTCCTAGGAGCATAGTCACTGACAGGGACAAGATATTCACAAGTTTATTTTGGAGGGAGTTGTTTCAATTACTGGGAACACAATTGAAAATGAGTACATCTTATCACCCTGAGACTGATGGGCAAACTGAGAGAGTAAATCAATGCTTAGAGACGTATCTACGGTGCATGTGTTTCCAACACCCACAGAAATGGATTAGGTATTTGCCCTTGGCCGAATGGTGGTACAACACCAAATTTCTCTCTTCTTTAGGTACTACTCCTTACAGGGCTTTGTATGGGGTGGACCCTCCTTCAACCTTGGTAGCCACTGCTGATGCAGCTACTCACCCAGAGGTTAAAGATTGGGCCTTAGAGAGAGAGAGGCTTACCCGTGAGATAAGAGACCGACTACAAGTCGCTCAGAATCGTATGAAGCAGCAAGCGGATAAGCATAGAAGAGAAAAGGAATATGCAGTAGGGAGTTGGGTATACCTGAAACTTCAGCCTTACAGGCAATTTTCTTTAGCCAAGAGAAGGAGTCCCAAGTTAGCAGTTCGTTACCATGGGCCTTTTGAAATACTAGCCCATATTGGGAAGGTGGCATATAGGCTCAACTTACCTCCGGATTCTCAGATTCACCCGGTCTTTCATGTCTCTCAGCTTAAACCGGGGCTTCCACCGAGCGACCAAACCATTCCTCCAACACCCCTCGTTGACGATGACGGTGAGCCTCTGGCCGGGCCCGAACAAGTGTTGGATCAACGTACAAGTCACCGAAGAAGAAGGACGGGGGAAGAGGTGTTAGTAAAGTGGTTCAACCTCCCTGAGGAAGCCGCTACATGGGAAGATGTATGCGTACTCAAGATCAAGTATTCGGGGTTCATTCCCTGAGGACAGGTAATGACTCAAGGAGGAGGGATTGTAAGGCCTGCGAAGAAAAATAAAGAAAAGAGATTAGAGAGGAGATGTGAGTAGAGTAGGAAGTAGCAAAGGAAGAAGGATCAGCGATACTTAGCTTTTTTGGACACAGGAAAGGTTCTGGATCTTCGGTGTTCTTCAGGGATCTACGGCTGAGATGCATCTTCAGGATGGCGCGAGTAGAAGGGAAGTTCCTCCATGAGAACGTTGCGAGAGGGAACCGAAGAACCTTCAGGAATGGGGATAGCTGGTAACTCAAGAAGGTAACCAGAGTAGGGAAGAAGGAGTAACCGAAGAACCTTCAAGAATGAGGTAGCCGGTAACTCAAGAAGGTAACCAGAGTAGAAGGGAAAGAGTTAGCCGAAGCCAGCTGTGAAGAGGAATGCCCTGGAAGGTTGTAGAAGCAGCATTGCGGAGCAGGTCTCAGGAGAAAACCGAACCGCTACGCCCCAGCCACGTCGGCCCAAGCCCAGGCGGTGATGGCCCAGTCCGTAGGTTACAAAGAAGCAACAAACCAAGCCCAAGAGGAATTCCACAATTACAGTTTAGTCCACATTATACAAGTATTAGCAAATAAGCCCAAAACCTAGGCTATAAATAGGTAGTTGTGACAGAATGAGACGGTCAATGAATTCAGTTACTTCATCTTCTCCAAAATTCCCCCTCTCTCTTGTTCCCTCTTTCTCTCTCCCCTAAACTCCTTACAGCTTTTTCCCATGAATCCACTGTGCAAACACCTGTTGATGGTGTATCTGGCCCATGGTGCATCAAAGGGATGCCACAGATGGACCCTGTGAGCTTTGGTTGGCTGTTTTGGCCTTCGGCTGCTTTTGCCGAATTTTAGAAAAAAGGAATTTGGCCAAACAGAGGGTGGATTTGGATTCAGCGCAGAAAAACGCTTGAGAATGGCTTTTTGTTTGCTTAATTCTGAGTCCGGATGCCCAAAAGCGGGCTCCCGGAAGTTTTAGCAGTTTTTGGTGTTTGCGGGAGCCTCCGGCAAATTTAGGAGGTGGATTTTGGCAAAATGGACGCCGTTTTTGGAATCAGCGCGCGAAAACGGTCAAGATGGGCTTTTTACTTGATGTTTTTGGGCTGCGGTTACTGTTCACGCCGGAACAGTGTCTCCGGCGATCGCCGGCGGCGGCCGGCGGCGGCGGGCAGCGTCGGCGGGCGGCGGCGCAGCCTCGGGCAGGCGTTTAGCGGCCGCGGGCAGGCGGCTGAGGGCGCGGGCAGGAGCGCGGTCCACCGCGGAGGTCGTACGCCGGGGGCGGGCCACGTGGCGCTTTCCGGTTGGCCGGCGCTGCAGACACGGTCCACGGAATTTGGTCCGGGTGCACGGTAGACCGGGTGGACACGTGGCGTGAGGTGATTGGTCCGGTGTTGTGCTCCCGGTCCACGCGATTGGTGGAGTCGGTGACCGGGGCAGGTGGCCGTACGGCAGGGCAGGTGGCCGTACGGCCCGGGTCAGCCGCGACGTGCGCGGTGCACGGGGCGACGTGCGCGGTGCACGGGTTGCCGGGGCCACGTGGCGCGACGCCACTGGCTGGCGCAGGTGCGCCGGGTGCAGCGGGGCCCAGGGTCTCGGTGCGGTGGGCTACGTGGCCGGCCCACAGCGTTTCGGGCTTGAACAGTAATGGGCCGGGCCCATTACTGTAGCCGCCCAAAAAATTTCGGCGCCCGAAACCTGGACTCATTCGGTATTTTTGCAATTGTTTCTCCAGCTCTATTTATACCAACCCGAGCCCCCTTCTTTGCTTTCTTTCTCTCAACCCTTTCACTTTCTGCCCAAGCCCCCTCAAGCAAAGTTGTTCACCTCTTCACCCTTGATCTTCCTGCCAAGTTTCAAGATTTTAGGAGGCTCGAATCCCGAGGTTCCCCATTTTACGGCGCGGCGCGACGTTGCATTCCTGGGTTCTTCTTCGGCGCAGCGACAGTGTTTTAGCTCCCCTGGGCTACCCCGAGATCATTTTGCTATGATTCTTGTGCCGGCAGACTCCTAAGAGGTAGGACTTCATCTTTCGTTTTGGTCGTGCTTTCCCGTTTCAAGGTGTTGGCACGGATCCCGAGGCAAAAAGTGACCCCCTTTTCTGTATGGATTTCGTTGACAGCAGCGGGGTATTTTGGCCGTATCTTCGCGCACGAGCATCAGACGGAAACGAGCTTTTACAACTTTTTCATCTACAGATCGCAGGGAACGCGTTCGTATTTTTCTTGGATTTTCCAGAGGATTATTTCGAGGTGGAAATCACTGTTTTCTCAGTGAACAGTGCACAGTTTTCAGCACAGATTTTTGTATGTGTGTGCCTCTTGCCGAATTTATATCTT
>CM055064.1:19705787-19769368 GCA_029204045.2 Tillandsia leiboldiana | reverse complement strand
GGCAAAAAGTGAGTCGGAACTGGCAATTTTGGAGCCGGTAATGGATTTGAGCACCCCGACTCAACGGACGACTTTTTGAGAAGAAAAAGCTGTGACACGTGTACTTTTGATTTACAGCTGGTTCGGGAGGTTCCGGACCGACCGCGGATGGCCCGGAGGCAAAAGTGAGTCGGAACTGGCAATTTTGGAGCCGGTAATGGATTTGAGCACCCCACTCAACTAAAACGAGCTTTTTTTTAAGAGAAAAGCTGTGGACACGTGTACTTTTATTTACAAGCGTGGTTCGGGGAGTTCCGGACTGACGCGGATGACCCGAGCAAAAGTGAGTTGGAACTGGCAATTTTGGAGCCGGTAATTATTTAGCACCCCGCCTCAACGATAGCGTTTTGGAGAGAAAAAGCTGTGGCGCGTGTATTTCATTTACAGCGGAGTTCGGAGTTCCGGGCAGCGCGAGAGCCCGAAGGCAAAAAGTGAGTTGGAGTTGGATTATTGGAATTAATTAATTAGTGGATTTAATAATAAAGCTTTATGCTTTATTTAAAGTGGCCCCCGCCTCCCTCTGCACAGGACAAAGAAAAGAAAGGAAAAGAGAAAGAAGGAAAAGAAAGAGAGGAGAAGGAAGAAGAAGAAAAAGAAGAAAAGGGATGAGCTTTTTGATTTTTTTGGACCGCCGTTGGAGGCCGTGCGAAGCTCGTGGCGTGGGCACGACGAGGTAAGTAATTTCTCTTTTTGAGGTTTTTTCGGGTTTTGGCGCTTTGAGGATTTTAATTGCTGTTTAAATCATGAAAAAATGGGATTCTTGATTTTTGGGATTTTTGGATTTTATCGGATTTTTGGGTTTTTTCTCTGGTTTTGCCGTCGCCGGCGGCCGCGCGCCGGGCGCGCGCAACGGCGCACTGCCGCGCCAGGGTGCTGCTAATGGCAGCACCCTGTGGCGGTGCGCTGGGCGCGGGACGCGGGCAGCAAAAGTGCTGCACGCGGCGCTGCCTGGCCGCGCGCAGGTGCGCGCGGCCGGCGCGTGCCTGGCGCGCGCGCAGGGCGGAGGCAGGGCCGGCGCCGCAGGTGCGCGCGGCACTCCTGGCCGCGCGCGGGGTGTGGCCGCGGCCGGGCCGCGCGCAAGGGCGCGAGCTGGCAGGGCCGCGAGCGGACGCGGCGCGGCACCTCCTGGCCGCGCGCAGGTGCGCGCGGCACTCCTGGCCCGCGAGGCGGCGCGCCGGCAGGGCCGCGCGCGTGCGCGCGGGCCCTCCTGGCGCGCGCAGGCACGCGCGGCAGGGCCGCGCGCGAGGGGCGCGGCGGCAGGGCCGCGCGCGTGCGCGGGCCCCCTGGCCGCGCGCAGGCGCGCGCGGCGGGCCGCGCGCGGGGGCGCGCGGCCAGAGGCCGCGCGCGGGTGCGCGCGCGCCCTCCTGGGCGCGCAGGGCGCGCGGGCTGGGCCGCGCGCGTGGCGCGCGGGCCTCCGGGTGCTGGCCCGCGCGCCGGGCGCGCGCAGGCAGGGGCCCGCGCGGCAGGGCTGCGCGCGGGCCCGCGCGCAGCGCCTCTGGGCGCCGCGCGCAGCGCCGCTGGGCGCCGCGCGAGCGCCGCTGGGCGCTGCGCGGTGCGCTCCGGCACCGCGCAGCATGCCGCTGCGCGGCGCCGCTTGGTTGGGCGGCGTGCGGCGGGCCTCCCTCGTCGCGCGGCTGGTTTTTCGCCGCTCGGCGTGCTCCCGGGACGGTGGTGGCGCCTCGGTTTGCGTGCCGGCGTCGTTGTTTCCCACCGTCGGCCGCTGTTTCCGCGAGGGTTTTCGCGCTGGTTCGCGCTGTTTTTGCGCAGGTTTTCGCGCCGTTTCGCGCAGGTTTTTGCGCAGGTTTTTCGCGCCGTTTCGCGCAGGTTTTCACCGCGGTTTTCGCGCAGGTTTTCGCAGCCGTTTCGCGCAGGTTTTCGCGCAGTTTTCGCGCAGGTTTTTCACGCCGTTTCGCGCAGGTTTTTCGCGCAGTTTTTCGCGCAGGTTTTCGCGCCGTTTCGCGCAGGTTTTCGCGCAGGTTTCCGCCGTTTTTTCGCGAGCAGTTGCGAGCGGTTTAGCGCGTTTTCGAGCAGATTTCTGTGAGCAGTTTTGAGCAGTTTTCGCTGGTTTTTCGCAAGCTGTTTTTGAGCAGTTTTCGCGCCGACCGGAGCTGTTTTCGCCGCGGGCGCATGGTTTTCGCCGACGGGCTGTTTTTCGCCGTCGGGCGCTGATTTTTCGCTGACGGAGGCTGGTTTCGCCGACGGAAGCTGTTTTTTCGCCGTCGGATGCTCGGTTTTGACCTTTTTGATTGATTTTGCGATTTCTTCGCTTCTGACTAGCTTGACGGGGCGGTTTTTGCTTCCGCGGAGCGCGCGGTCGTGTGGTTGGTCGCCGCGTGCTCCGTTTTGCGTGCGGTTTCTGGCTTTGGGCTTCGTGTTGCGTGCGGACCCTTGGAGGCCAGGTAAGCCGCTGTGCCAATTGCAAGTGTCGACGAGCAATTGGTGGCTTTCTGAGGTGGGTTGGTTTTCTCTCCAAGTCTACGGACTTCCTTCTAATTCTAATGTTTTAGGATTGCATGCTAGTTTAAGTGTTTTCTTGGAAATTACTAGCACCCCCGTCATATGTGCATGATTTTGACCAGACCATTTTGTGAACCTTAATTGTGGGCTAGGTTCCTTTAGCTTTAGACATCCCCGCACTTTTCATATCCTTCGGGACTTGAGTTTCCTCGCCCGGGTAGTGGGCGGAGTGGTCAGAGTGTGTGGGATGGTGTTGCACTCGGGCCCGGGGGGCCGAGTGGGGTCTGGTGGCTGGGTTAGGCCAAGTGTTAGTGTTTTGGGGAACCGTTTCAGATAAACGTGGTCCCGGGGTTTTCCTTTCCACTGTTCTCTCGTCACCACCAGGTTGGGATCGTGGTGCACGTGTGTTAGCAGGACCTTGAACCCAGAACCTTTTGATAAATACATGATTTTAGTCAGGCCAATGTTTCTTCCAAGCCTCGCAAGGATTGTCTGAGTCTGTTCTCGTCCGTTGGGACGAAGGCGTCAGCTCTTCGAGGCTTGGGCATAAAACTTGATTTCAAAGGGTTTCCTAAAAAGACTAAAAATCATTATAAAGATGGCTTTCTCTCAGATCGAATGATTTTCTGAAATAATGACATGTTTCTTATAAACTTATCCACTTCGAGTGGATTCGAGTGATCTGGGTTCTAACGCTGCTTTCTCTCTTGGGGACGTAGATGTTAGTCTCCCTGGGTTTCGGACCCTTCGTAGATCTGCGGCCGTGGAGTAGCTCCGGCCGTGAGTTGAGTGTGAGTTCAGTGGAGTGGTGTTGTGGGAGCCGTGGGAGAGACGGTGGTCCCAGCTGTGTAGTACCTTTGTTGAGTGGGTCAGTGTTGTGAGATTGAGTCGTGGAGGGTTCTCCGACTGAGTTTGTGCTTTGAGCATCGAGATACCGATCTGTTTGATCGAGGACCACAGCCTGCAGGAGCCACTTGTGAGACAGTGATACTGATGAGGATACTTGAGTTCGGTGGGGTCGCACCCCTCGAACCACGCCCCGGGTGCGTTGATGATTCCGAGCCTGATGAGGCTGCGATGATGATACCGAGCCTGACGAGGCTGCGATGATGCGCCTAGTTCATATACTAGTGGTCGCTTGATACCCCTGGCCGTGCTACCATGGGGTCACTGTGTGAGATATTGAGTTTGTCCGTTGGGACACCCTGGTTGATACACCAGGGGGCGCAGGCTTGACTCGACTGGACCCGGGTGGGCAGTCGCTGAGATTCGAGATATACTGAGGGAGTGATGGCGTAGCATGTGTCATAGTAGAGCGTCTTGGGGCTTTAGTACTTGTGACATATGTCAGCAGTGTGTGACTGCATTCCATCATCCATAGTCTCTTCTTATTGAGCATAGTAGATAGAGGCATGATAGCTGTAGATTCTTTTCCAGCTTATTTATCTTATTATCATTCCTTTCTCTATCTTATGCCTCTGGTAACTTAGTGGGCAGACCGTGGTTCTTGGAGACGGTACCCACTGAGAACTACTGTAGGATGTAGTTCTCACACCCTCTGTCGGTGACAGGTTTGCTTAGGCTTTCTTCCGTTCCTGCTGTGCTTGACTGGACGGACCGAGGACAGGGAGTCGCGTGATAGTTCCCTACCAGCATTGTTACTTTAGAGAGAGGTAGATGTACCATCCCGGATTGTGGGAGTTGGTTATGTTCCCTGTTTAGCTATCTCCCCTTGGATTTGTAGATGTGTATAGGTGCACTTCTTTTGTATCATCTGGATTTTGGGAGATAGGCTATGTGTTGTAGCAGCTTTGTAGTTGAGGAAAAAAATTTATAGTACAGCTTTTATCCGCTCTGATATCTGTGTAGCTGTAGTTTTTGTCTTTTGCAGGCTAGACGCTTCGTCTGTACGGCAGTTTTCGTACAGATGGCGGATCTGTTAGCGAGCCCGGGCGCAGTTTCGACCCCGGGGCGTGACACTTGTGACCAGAGGGTATGGCCGCTGTATCGGTGTGGACAGTCCGGCCATATTCGAGCTACTTGCCCTCTCTCTACACCGCAGGCTCCTTCCTCAGCATCAGCTCCTTCAGTGCCCCAGCATCGGCCTTATGCTCCAGCGAGCAGGGCTCCCTCCTCCCACCCTACAGACTACCGACCACCAGCTCAGAGGCGGGCGAGTCTACGCCGCCCAGGTAGGGACTCTGCGGCGGCCGACCTCGTGGTGGCAGGTATCATTTTACTTTTCGGCATTAGAGCTCGCACTTCTATTGATACCGGTGCATCACATTTTTTTATTAGTAGAGCATTGCATCATCGCATGGATTAGAGTCCACGTCGGTTACCGCCATGCATTAGAGGTACGGATTCCGATCATATTTTGATTGTAGAGGGAGTGTTGTTGGTCTGCCCGGTACAGCTTGATTCTTGGATTTTGCCAGCGGACCTGATGGTCCTTAGTCAGCTGCGAGATTATGACATTGTGCTGGGGATGGATTGGCTAGCTCGCTATTTCGCGACGATTGATTGCGCCGCGGAGGACTGTTACTTTTAGCGAGCCAGGCCAGGAGGTGTTTGTTACAGGGGGTGCCAGAGTGCTTTCTTTGCCTCTGTGGTTTCGACTTCTCGGGCGAGGCAGATGATGCGCAGTGGATGCGTGGCCTTTTTGGCGTCGGTGGTTAAGGAGCCTGTGGCGGCACCGGGACTCCCGGATATCCCTATTGTCCACGAGTTTCCGGATGTGTTTCCTCCAGATCTGATTCATATGCCGCCGGATAGGGAGGTTGAGTTTTTGATTGACGTAGTTCCAGGAACTGCGCCAATCTCTAAGGCTCCTTACCGAATGGCACCGGCTGAGCTGCGAGAGCTAAAGGCGCAGCTCCAGGATTTAATGGACAAAGGTTTTGTCAGACCAAGCGTATCGCCTTGGGGAGCGCCGGTGCTATTTGTGAAGAAGAAGGATGGATCACTTCGACTATGTGTTGATTATCGGGAGTTGAATAAAGTGACCATCAAGAACAAGTACCCTTTGCCGCGCATTGATGACTTATTTGACCAGCTGCAAGGGTCTTGTGTCTTTTCTAAGATTGATTTACACTCTGGTTACCACCAATTGAAGGTGAAGGCCGAGGATATCCCAAAGACGGCATTCAGGTCGCGGTACGGGCATTATGAGTTCACCGTCATGCCTTTTGGATTGACAAATGCCCCTGCTGCTTTTATGGATTTAATGAACAGGATTTTTCGACCATACCTGGATCGGTTCGTCGTTGTTTTTATTGATGACATCCTAGTTTATTCCCGAAGCGATTTGGAGCACGAGGAGCACCTGAGGATTGTGCTACAACTTCTGAGAGAGAGAAAGTTGTACGCCAAGTTATCTAAGTGTGATTTCTGGCTTCGGGAGGTTGCCTTTTTGGGCCATGTGATTTCAGCCGCCGGAGTAGCAGTAGACCCGGCGAAGATCGAGGCAGTCCGGGATTGGCCCCGACCGACGACGGTATCTGAGGTCCGCAGTTTCATGGGCTTAGCAGGATATTACCGTCGGTTTGTGGAAGGTTTTGCGAAACTTTCCACACCCCTCACGTCGTTTGACGCGAAAAGGGATTAAGTTTATCTGGAGTGAGGACTGCCAGAGGAGCTTCGAGGAATTAAAGATCAGATTGATGTCGGCTCCTATCCTTTCCCTACCTGTTATGGGGAAGGGATATGTGATTTACAGTGATGCATCGCACAGTGGACTTGGTTGCGTGCTGATGCAGGAGGGAAAGGTAATTGCTTATGCCTCTCGGCAACTGAAGGATTATGAAAAGAATTACCCTACCCATGATTTGGAGCTTGCTGCAGTGATTTTTGCACTAAAGTTGTGGCGCCACTACCTGTATGGGGAGCACTGCGAGATTTACACCGACCACAAGAGCTTGAAATACCTGTTCACACAGAAGGAGCTCAACTTGAGGCAGCGCAGATGGTTGGAATTGTTGAAAGACTATGATGTAGACATATTATACCATCCTGGCAAGGCCAACGTGGTTGCTGATGCCCTGAGCAGGAGAACAGTGCAGAGTCTATCTTCGTTGATCACCGATCAGGCGCCATTACTGGAGCAGATGAGGCGGTTAGAGCTCGAGGTGGTGTCCCCTGGGGTCTCTGCTAGACTTATGTCTCTAGTCGTGCAGCCCACTCTGTTGGACAGGATTCGGGGAGAGACAGAGTGAGGACCCCCACCTGATGAGGATTCGAGAGCAGATGCAGACTGGTTTGGCAGGGGACTTTTCGGTTGATGCTTCGGGAGTACTGCGGTACAGGGACCGAGCATGTGTGCCTTTGGATGCGGAGATCCGAGAGCAGATCTTGAGGGAGGCCCACTATACACCTTATACCATCCATCCTGGTGGGACTAAGATGTATAGGGACCTTAAGGCACAGTTTTGGTGGAACGGGATGAAAAGAGACATTGGGAGATTTGTAGCGCACTGTCTAACTTGTCAGCAAGTAAAGGCTGAACATCGTGTACCTGCTGGCAAGTTGCAGAGTCTCCCAATCCCTGAATGGAAATGGGAGCATGTTACCATGGATTTTGTCACTGGTTTGCCGAGAGCACAGACGAGAGCGGATGCTATCTGGGTAGTCGTGGATAGACTCACCAAATCCGCACACTTTTTACCGGTGCAAGTGACTTGGTCCCTCGATCGGCTGGCACAGCTGTATTTAGACGAGGTGGTGAGGCTGCATGGGGTGCCCGTCTCCATTGTATCTGACCGAGATCCGAGGTTTGTTTCGCGCTTTCTGGAGGAGCCTACAGGCCACTTTGGGGACACAGCTCAGTTCAGCACAGCATTTCACCCGCAGACAGACGGACAGTCAGAGCGTACTATACAGATTCTTGAGGACATGCTCCGGGCTTGCACGCTGGACTTCGGAGGGGGTTGGGTACGACACTTATCATTGGCTGAGTTTGCGTACAACAATAGCTTTCAAGCGAGCATCCGAATGGCTCCGTTTGAAGCATTGTATGGACGCAAGTGTCGTTTCCCTCTTTATTGGAGCGATGTGGGTGAGAGGCGGACCTTGGGGCCAGAGTTGCTTAGAGAAGCGGAGGCTAAGGTCAAGGTAGTCAGGCAGCACCTTCAGACAGCACAGAGCAGACAGAGGAGCTATGCAGATGTGCGGAGGCGAGACCTGGAGTTCGCGGTTGGGGATCATGTCTTTCTGAAGGTCTCGCCTTCAAAGGGGATCCGAAGGTTTGGGATTCGGGGGAAACTGAGCCCTCGCTACATTGGACCTTTCGAGGTATTAGAGCGCATAGGGCCAGTTGCCTACAGGCTTGCACTTCCTCCCAGGCTTTCAGGTGTTCACGACGTTTTTCATGTATCGACTCTGAGGAAGTATGTTCATGACCCGTCTCATATCATCGATTTCGCCCCACTGGAGGTCACCGAGGACCTGAGCTATGTTGAGCGGCCGTTGAGGATCTTGGACCGGGAGGTTAGGGAGTTGCGCAGTCGGGCCATCCCTTATGTGAAGATCCTCTGGAGCAGTCATGAGGAGCGCGAGGCTACCTGGGAGTTGGAGTCAGCGATGATGGCTGCTTACCCCCACCTGTTCGAGGCACCTGCTTGAGGTATGACTTTTGTTTCGAGGACGAAACTTTTTCTTGTGGGGGAGGATGTAGTGTTCTGGATTTTCCCATGCAACTTTCCGATGAATCCATTGTGTAGAACACCTAGTGTTGGTGTGTCTGGCCCATGGTGCATCAAAGGGGTGCCACAGATGGACTTTGTGAGACTTGGATAGCTGATTTGGCCTTCGGCTGCATTTGCCGAATTTTAGAAAAGGTTTTGGGCCAATCTGAGGTTGGATTTGGATTCAGCGCGGAAAAAACGCTTGAAAACGGCTATTTGCTTGTTAAATTTGGAGTCCGGATGACCAAAAGCGGGCTTCCGGAAGTTTTCGGGGTTTTTCGGTGCATGGGGGAGCCTCGTGGACCGGCCTGAGCCACGTGGCGGCCTATTATTGGCCGGCTCACGCAGCTCGGTCCACGGGGTAGCGCGGCGGTGCATGGGCCGCGGGCGGGTGACACGTGGCGTGCCCTGATAGGCCGGCGCACGCGGCATGGCTCACCGGGTTTGCGGGGTTGCGGTGGACCGGGCGCAGGACACGTGGCGGCTTCGGATTCGTCGGCCCACGTGGGCGCGGTCCACGGTGCGCGGGGGGGGGCGCCTCGGTACTGTGCGTGCACAGTGGCGCCAGGCGGGGCGGTCGGCCGCACTCGAGTGCGACACGTGTCGCCTCGCGGTTGGGCGGCCGTACCTACCCCCGCTGACCGCGAGGGGACACGCGGCACTCGGCGACCGCGGGGATTTGCGGTCCCCTGTTTGGGGGTGACGTGGCCGCTCCTGGGAGTTTCGGGCGCGTCGGACAGGGAGCGTGCGACCGGGTTTCCGGGCGCAGTGCGCCCGAAAGTTGCGCCCGAAAACCCGGCCCGACTGCTTAGTGGGCTAGGCCTATAAATAGCTCCCCCATTCGTCCTGTAGGCTTTTTGGACCCCATTTTCGCTGAGCTTTCTTCAGAGAAGTTTCTCCTCCCTCAGTGCACTACCCTTTGGAGAACTTTGAGGATTTTTGGAGGCACTCTTCCTGAGGTTCACCATTTTACGGCGCGGCGCGACGCTTTTTTCCCGGCGATCTTCTTCGCCCTTTCTCAGTGTTTGGACTCCTCCGACTCACCCCGACATCGGATTTCGCCGATTCTTGCGCCGTTGGACTCACGACAGGTAGGACTTCAACTCCGGTGTTTTGAGGTTCCTCGATTTCCGTGCTGATCTTGGAGTATTTTGAGCACCCATTTGACCCATTTTTCGTCGCGGACTTTTGGACAGCACCGCAGTGTTCTTGCCGTATCTTTTCGCTCGGACGTCGGATCGAGGCGATTCAAGAGGCAATTTTCATCTACACTTCGCAAGGAGTCTCCTGGATTTTTCTCAGATTTTTCTGGTTTTTGGCCGAGGGTGAGAATCTCCTTTTTCTGTGGTTCTTTGTTACAGAAATTTGGTACAGTTTGGATTGGGATGTTTCCCTTGTCGGATTTTTATCTCAGCGTAGGAAACTCCGATTTGGGCGTGCAGGTACTCGTTTCGACGGGCTCGTCGCGAGGATCGCGACAGTATTTTCCTTGGATTTTTCTGGGCATTTTTCACAGGTAAAAATTGGTGAATTCTGGACTGTGGTATTAAGGGACAGATTCTGGGAATTGTGAATGTATAGCTTATGTGTTTTCCTTTGGGGTATTTTTGTACAGATTGGTGGGGAGTTTTGGACTGAGCTTGGGTTCCGCTTTTGGGAATTGGGATTAGCGCTCGAGGTGGGTGATGTTGTAAACCTCTTATTTGGGATTTATCACTAGGCCTACTAGAATGCTCTCGATTATGCTGTTAGCAAATCTGTGAGATGGACCTAGCATGCTTGTATGAAATCCTGATTTCTTCGTTGATAATCGCATTGTTAGAAAACTACAAGTTAATTAATGGTGAGTCCATGCTTTAAACATGTAGTAGAATTACTTGGAATTTGTGCTAAATCCCTATCTTGTTGATTGATTAAATGAAAGGCTGAGGTATGTGGTTAGAGTACTTAAAATGGTTCATCAAATTAATGACTTTTGCATGCTTGAATGGTCACCTAGATAGGCCACCTTTTTCTGCTACACTATCATGCTGGAATTGACTTAGGAGAAACCATGTTGCATTCTTTCTTCAGTCACTTAGACATAGGGGATATTATGCTCGGGTTAGAGCAGGGGCTGGGTTAGTGTAGTCAGATACTTGGGTTTCGGGGAGAGGGTTTTGGGCTTCCTTTGGGAGACGGTACTTTCCTTATAGAGCGGAGTGCGCGATTTGCAGACTTGAGACCCTGGGACTCCTGTCCCATATCGGTGTTATGCGTAGGCTGGCATACCCGATTTGGCAGACATTGAGAACCCTACCCCATATCGGTGCTATGCGTAGGCTGGCATACCCGATTTAGCAGACCTTGAGACTCCTGTCCCATATCGGTGTTATGCGTAGGCTGGCATACCCGATTTGGCAGACATTGAGACTCCTATCCCACACCGGTGTTATGCGTAGGCTGGCATACCCGATGTGGCAGGCTTCGATTTTCTGATGCATACATTTAGCTATCTTTAGCTGGGCAGGTAGAGGCATATTAGTGGTAGCTTTTATCAGGAGTCATACTCTTAGTTACCGCATTTATTCTTTTAGCCTCTGGTAGACCTAGTGGGCAGGTAGGAGTTTTGTGTTGAGGTTTACCCACTAGGGGAGGCTACTGTCTTTATAGTAGTACTGACCCAAACTGTTTTTCCCTTTTCTTGTCCCCTTTGTTTTGCAGAGTCATCTGCCGGAGTTGCGGGGCCTTCCTCCCAGGATCGAGGTAAGAGGATCGCCGACTAGTTAGCTGCTACCCCGAGCTCGAGTTTTGTAGTTTTGTTGTATCCCCTGTACACTCAGACGGTTGTATTTCCTTTTATTTTGGGTCTGGCTGCGGCCAGCTGGTTGTATTCACTTCGTGAGCTGGGAGAGACATATGTATATTCTTGAGAGTTTATTGTACTTTTATTTCCAGCATTTGTCTGAGTTGTACTTGTTTCAGTTTAGCTCTGTTTTATGCTCTAGCATTATTTCTTTGTATCTGAGCAGGTTACCAGCGCTTCGTGTACACGGGAAATACCGTGTGCACGGCGGGTCTGTGGACGAGCCCGGGTTCTGGTTTACACCCGGGGCGTGACACTTTTGGTGTGCAATTTTGGAGGACTTATAATATGCTGTGCGCGTGTGTGTTGGGGAATTAGAAAATTTGTGGAAATGAGCCATTTAATTGTGGTGCAGATTTGTGCTGGAATTTTTGTGTGGACTCAAGGTATTTTTCCGGGTGCGTGGCAGTGTGCGCGCGCGCGGCGCGTGTTTCGGAGTTTCATCCGTTTGAGGTTCCGGCACTTCACCGACTTCAGCAATTGCCTGCGGAAAGCGTTCCAGGTGGGTTGGAATTTTCTCCAAAATTCATGGAATGCCCTTTAATGCTCCTGAATGCATTTTGATCATGTTTATCATGTTACTTTCATAGTTTTTACATCTGATAGTTGCCTGGGAATTTTTAGAAAATTATTTAGAACCCCAGATTATTTTTAGTATACTCTTGTTATCATATGACACTAGGCTACTTGTTCTGTGGACATTATTTTTGCACCCTGATCGGTTTAAAAATCGGGAAAGCTCGTTTTAAGGAAAAACATTATTTTCAAGGTAGTTTTTAAATTATGAGTTCGCCAGAGGTATGGCATCGTTTCAGGGTGCATTAGACCTCGTGCCTGGGGGCCGAGGGGTCTCCTTTTTGAGGTTTGAGATGAATTATAGTGTCATTTGATATTTGAGCTTCCTTATGGGATAGTGAAATTACTCTAGATCATGGGTCGTATTCTGATTTAGTGGTGGAGGTGGTTCTCCCACTTAGCTTCGAGGATTTTGGGGTTCCGGCAGATCGAGTCGTGGAAGTTTCCCGACTCAGCCATGGTCGTGCATTATCAGATTGAGTCGTTGAGGGTTCTCCGACATAGCTGTGAGAGTGTTTGGGCTATTCATGTTTGAGTCGAGGTTCTTTTCCGACTGAGTTGTGTTTTCGAGCTTTGAGATACCGATCTGTTTGATCGTGGATTATAGCCTGCATGTGCCGCATATTTGAGACAGTGAGACAGATGTGATACTTGAGTTCGGTGGGGTCGCTCCCCTCGAGCTACGCCCCGGGTGCGATGATGATACCGAGCCTGACGAGGCTACGATGTGGTTACGCGCCTAGTTGATTTACTAGTGGTCGCTTGATACCCCTGGCCGAGTTACCATGGGGTCACTTTGTGTGAGATTGAGATAGTCGGTTTAGGACGCCCCACGTAAATCCCGTCCTCTTGTGGATGCGTGGTAGTGGGCAGGTGCGTTCCTAGACGACAGGCGCAGGCTGGACTGGGCTAGTTTTGGCAGTCTTTGAGATTGGGTGTTATGAGCGGGTAGTTACATATTATGTTCTTAGATGGTTTTTCCTGAGAGCATTGGTACTGAGGTATTTTAGCAGTAGCGAGAGTATGCATAGCATGTTTATGATAGACTTTCCTTTTGAGCATTATGTTTGAGACTTATTAGCTGTAGTTTTCCTTCAGCTTATCTATCTATCTATCTATCTATCTGCATATCTATCTGTTCTGCCTCCAGTAGACTTAGTGGGCATACCGTGGATGTTGGGACGGTACCCACTGAGATCTGCCTTCTGTAGTAGATCTCACACCAGCTGCGGTGACAGGTTTGAGGCAGCTGTTCCGGCTTGGTTCGCGCGGAGACAGCAGATCGAGGTGAGGACGCGGCCGATTAGTTCCTTACCAGCATTGAGAGTCTGAGGTAGTTGTACCCGGTGTATTTTATGTTTCCACTTTTGTACTGGACATTCTGAGAGACTTGTGAGGATAGTTCTGGTATTATTCTTGTGAGACTTTGTACTTGGAGGGTTGTGTTTTAGTGGTGATTTTCTATTCCAGATGTTCAGTTTATTCTATAGCTTTTGGTTTTAGTTTCAGCTCTGATACATGTTTTTAGCTATAGATCTGACTTGCAGGGTAGACGCTTCGTCTGTGCGGCAGTTTCCGTACAGATGGCGGATCTGTTGGCGAGCCCGGGTCGTAGTTTCGACCCCGGGGCGTGACAGATTAGAATGTAACACCCCCAGAATTTGGATTAGTCCTCTATATAAATGATATAATAGGACTAAATCTCTAACCCGGCTATAGCATTTTGGATGGTAGCAAGATCCAAGAGGAACATGAGAGTTAAGCGTGCTAGAGCTAGAGTAGTTCTAGGATGGGTGACCCCCTGGGAAGTGGGGCGTCACAGATGGATTCAGATGAAAAAGAGCAACTGTTGGTTGCCAGAGATAGGGGAATAGTTGTGCATGTGCAAAGAGACACAGAGAAAAAGTGCAACTGTTGGTTGCCAAAGATATATGATGAATATGCATGCGTAGAGATAATTATTATTTTATGAATGAGATGAAAATAATTGAATGCATGAAAAAGAGTAGCTATTCATGATTGTGAGCATGTTAGGGTATGACCCTAGGAATCACGTGACATAAGAGAACAACATTTGTTGGTAGTAAGACTAGGAGAAAACCTAGTATAGGGGTTTGACGAGTGACATCAACTTAGGAGTTATCCTAGGGTGGATGAGTGGCATGGTCTTAGGTAATAACCTAAGGACACTGGATAGAGTGATCAATATAGAGTCAAGGAACTCTAGGACAAGCATGACATGGAACTTAGGTAAAGAGAACCTGAGGTGAACTAGTGATCAGCATAGAGTCAGGGAACTCTAGGGCAAGTATGACATGGAACTTAGGTAAAGGGAACCTAAGGTGAACTAGTGGAGTTTGAATTCACAGACAGGATATTAGAGTCAGTGTAACTCTAAGATAAAGTGGAACAGGAAATAGAGTTAAGTTAACTCTAGGATTCAGTAAGGAATCAGGAAAGCGGGATAAGATCCCAAGGTTAAAGAATTAAACAAATATAACCCTAGAGAGTCATAGGGTGTCTGGGCAAATGGACAATAACTTTAACTTCAATTTGAGTTAAACAGAGAAAGTGAAATGTGTAAGAGTCCAGGAGACTCTCTGGTTACCCGTGTGGCAAGACCTAGGGTAAGGGATGAAAAAGTGGTTAATAAGCAAGACAAGCAAATTGCTTAAGATAAAGAGAATGAAAAGAGGATATAAATGACGCCTTCGAATTTGAGACTCGTCAAGTGGAGCAGGACTCCCTGGGCAGTGACCCGTCGGACGAGGTACTTTCGAAAGGCTTAAAGTTAAAAGCAAGCTAAAAGTGGCTAAAGAGCATAAAGAGAATGTAAATGGCGCCTTCGAATTTGAGACTCGTCAAGTGGAGCAGGGCTCCCTGGGCAGTGACCCGTCGGACGAGATACTTTCGAAAGGCTTAAAGTGAAAGTAAAGAGCTAAATGCTCAAAGAAAAGAGAAAGAGATTTGCCAGTGGCAAAATGGGAGCTATAAGCTCGAATAAGAAAGGAAAGCAAGTGTTCAAAGGCAAAGAGGCTAAGAACTAAAGTAAAAAGAAAAGAAAGAAAATATAAAGATTCTACGGTGAAACCAGCCCAGGCAGTAATCCCTCTCCCGGGTAGAGACCCGTTCGGGGCGTTTCTTCCGTAGGACGGAGTAACGAAAATATAAAAATAAAACGGGCGGGCCTACGGTGAAACCAGCCTAGGTTGGAGGTACGGGCAGTAATCCCTCTCCCGGGCAGTGACCCGTTCGGGACGTTTCTTCCGTAGGACGGGGTAACACTTGCGGGTGTTATCGGCAACCTTGGAAATCTTATCTTATGGTAGCAGGACTACCAGGCTTGGGCCCGTTGGATAAGAATTTTCGAGGGTTAACTTGAACTAAAGCACCAGAATTTGAAGAATAAAGAGAAAATAGAGTGGCCAAGATGGCCGGGTTAGTTGAACCCTGTATGCAGCGGCATAGTGGCCGAGTTGGTGCTTAGTAGCCTAGTATGACTAGACAGAGTAGTGCTGGGTCGATGTGTACATACAGACAGTGATATATTATTTTGCATAGCTGCATTTTGATTTCGAGGATTTTAGTTTTCTAGCACTATTATTATTGCTTTCATTGGACCAAGTGGTGTAGGACACTTTTTCTCGGTGGTTGAACCCACTGGGAACTATGTCGTAGTTCTCACACCCCTTGGGTGACTCCCCCCCCACAGGTTCAGGTATGGATGCAGCGATCGCGACAGTTCAGAGGCAGACGGCGAGGTATACGACAGGGGCAAGGGCCCAGCAGCATAGAGACCTAGAGGGTCTAGCAGAGGTATCCCATTTATATATTCCTTGAGTGAACCTTGTATGGTGAGGAATTTATGTAAAGGAATTGTAATAATTTTATTTGCAAGTTCACAAATGTAAAGTGTAATAAAGTAACGCATGGTTCACTCTTGTATGCTTTCATTTTCGCATTAACTGTATGTTATCGAATGAAAGTTTTAAATTCATAGTGATTTTTAATACTCTGATATTGAGCTTCCGCATACACTTGTTGTGTTATTATGGATGTTACCTTTCCTTTCGGGTAGGAAAAAGGCCTTACCCGATTGGCGGGTCTGTTGGCGTGCCCGAACCGTACAAATTGGCGGACTCGGGGCGTGACAGGATGAGTCTATGCCCCCCGGTTGTAGGGCGCCACGGTAGAGGATTTGGTTATCGTAGGTATGATTATATTTTAGCAGCATGAGTTAGGGGTAGGATGGATACTACGTGCACGGGAGGTTCAGATTCCCGATCACACTTTGCACGTGGAGGAATGTTGTTGGTCCTGCCCGGTGCAGATGGAGTCCTGGATTGTGCCGGTAGACCTGATGGTCTTGACTCAGCTGCGGGACTTGGATTGTGGTACTTAGGATGGTTTGGCTGGCTCGGTTTCTTTTCCTCTCTTTTCACGACGGTTGATGGTGCCGCGAGGACAGTTTTCTTGGGAGCCAGGCCAGGAGGGGTTGTTGTACCACGGGATGCCAGAGGGCTTTCTTCACCTCTATGGTTTGGACTTCGCGAGCGAGGCAGATGATTCGCAGTGGATGCGTAGCCTTTTTGGCTAGTGTGGTTGAGGGGCCTACGGTGGCGCCGGGACTCGGGGATACCCCCTTTGGTTGCTTGTTTTCGGATGTTCTCCTATCAGAGTTGTCTGGCATGCCACTAGTTAGGGAGTTGAGGATACAACTCCAGGATTCGATGGATATGGGATTTGGTCAGACGGAGTGTGTCGCCTGTGGGGGCGCCGGTGTTATGCGAGATGTGGAAGGCTGGTTCACTTCGGCTTTACGTGGATTATCGGGACTTGAATGAGGTGACCATCAGGAACAAGTACCCTTTGCCGAGCATGGAGGATTTGTTTGACCAGCTGCAAGGGTCTCGGGTCTTCTCGAAGATTGATTTGCAATCTGGCTGCCCCCAACGGAAGGTGAAGGCTGAGGACTTTCCGAAGACAGCTTCAAGGATACGGCACGGGCATTATGAGTTCGCCATCATGCCTTATGGATTGGCTAATGCCCCTGCTGCAGTTATGGATTTAATGAACTGGATTGCTCGACCTTATTTGGATGCGTGTTGATGCAGTAGAGTAGAGTAATTGCTTATGCATCCCGACGGCTTAAGGATTAGAGATCAGAGTCCGAGTGATAAGTCGGGGGACTTTATATTAGATACCTAGGGAGTACGGAGGTACTTGGATCGAGCTTTTGTGCCGATGGACTTGTGGTTGGATTACCGGGGGCCCTGGGAGGAGCCGATGTTTTTGCCGATGCAGACAACTTGGTCACTCGAGCGGTTAGCCTAGCTGAACTTGGATGAGGTGGTGCGGTTTCCTGGACTGCCCGCCTCTATTTGGTTCCAGATGAAGACCTGAGGATTGCTTCGTATCTCTGGAGGAGGTATTCGACAGCCTTGGAAGCTTGAGTCGTGGATGATTGTATATCTACCCCCCCCCCCCCCCCCCCCCCCCTACTTATTCGAGGTTCCGGCTTGAGGGATGACTTTAGTTTCGAGGAGGAAACTTTCTTTTAGTGGGGGAGGATGTGAGGACCCAAATTCCCGTAAGAGGATTACTGTTGGATCAACAGCTTCTGGAGGCCTTTGTTCGGTGTTAGAGTTGTTTGTGTGCGTTTCGGACTCAAGAAATGGACTCAGTGTGTTGAATTGATCCCGAATGTAGTCGGAGGCACCCGTCGAAATTTTAGAAGTGGTTTTTGTAGGTTTTTATAGGATCCACAAGGATCTAAATAGGTACTATCAAACACCTAGAGGGGAGTGAATAGGTGTAATATACAAAAAACCAATCTCAGTGCAAAATAAAAACCAATGCGGAAAATAAAAACAGCATACCGAGATTTACGTGAAAACTCCAATCCAGGAGAAAAACCACGGGACCAACACGCAATAACAATCCACTAAGAATAGAAGAATAACAAGGTGATTACCGACTCCACGGACTCCAACCCCTCCTTCAACTTCTTCGGATCATGCGCTCACCGACTGCACGTCCACTGCACACGTTCGAATCCACAAACGCCACTCGAATCCACGAGCAACACGTTTCGAATCCACGAAACGCCTTCAACACATCAAATCCACAATGCCACGTCAACTCCTAGATGCAAACTTGAAATAAGCTTCGATGGTGATCCTTTGCTTAGATTATCAATGAAGAACCATGGATGGAATCTCTAAGCAAAGATTAGATCAATTCGACAAAAAGTATTGCTTCAAAGAACCGTCGAATTTACCTAAAAGAGGCTAAAAGATGAACGATAAAAACCTAGCCTCTAGGGTTGCTCTCAAGTGTTTTCTGAATTAGTCGATAGTTCTTGAGGAACCCTAAGTGTAATGTACCAGATCTATGGTATATAAATAAATATAAATAAAAATGGTATGAAATACCATTTTTATAAAAGTTGGGGAAGTAAAGAATATTTGGAAGCGAGTTGGGCCCAAATCGGGATAAAATAAAGAGATCTAGAATTTTATTGGAGAAAGGGGGGGCCCAGATTTTTAGTGGAAAATTCACAGTGTCGGATAATTCTGAGAAAATTACGGGAGCTCCGTAAATATGTTTTAAGGCCACAGTAAAAGTTTCGTGTTGATCGGATGCCCGGATTGTGAGAACGGGGTCCGCCAGCAATTTTTGATACGGCGAGGCTTTTGGTGACCCAGAAATGGCCAAACTCAGCAAAAATACTTGTAACATATTTCAAATGTAATTACAAGTGAGTTGGAAGCATTTCGAATCGACGCAGAGGCCGTTGAGTCGAAAAGTGAGTTGTAAGTTGAGAATTTGAAGTTCTAAATTCTAAAGCTTAAGTTCGCCGATTTCTGGAAAGTGGCGAAACTCAGCAAAAATGCTTGTAACACATTTCAAATGTAATTACAAGTGGGTTGGAAGTATTTCGAATCGACGAAAAGCCGTTGAGTCGAAAAGTGAGTTGTGGTTGAGAAGCGAAGCCTCAAATTTGCAAAATTTGGACTCGTGTTCGCCGAGTTCGCAAAATGGAGAAATTCGGCGAGAAGACTTTTAACGTGTTTTAAATATGATTACAGTCGAGTTCGGTGCGTTTCGGGCTGACGCGAAGGGCATCGGGTCGAAAAGTGACTTGAACCCCAAGGACTTAGCAAAATTCAGGAATTTCTGAAATTTGTGATCACGAAGCATTTTCGGAGCCCTGTTTCGGAGACTTAGAGTAGCCCAAAAATTTAAAAGAAATCGTGGTGTGTCTCACAAAAGTTTTCTTATTAAAAGGGGTGAAAAACCTAGGTGAGCGATTAAGGAAAAATTGGAGAACGAAGCGAAGAAAAATGCTTCGTGAATTCTGAAACTGCAGTTTTTGACAGTGCAGTTGATCGCGAAGCTTTTTCGGGGCTCTCTTTCGAGGGCTTAGGGTAGTCCAAAAATTTAAACAAAATCGTGGGAAGTTTAAGAAAAATTTGTAGAATAAAGGGAAGAAGAAAAATTTTATTTTCGACCTCCCAGTTGACGGCAAAGCGTGGTGAAAGAGGGATAACCGAAATTACTCACTGCAGTGAAAAAACTGCAGAGTTGAGAGGGCAATTAGGTAAAATGGGGTTTATTTGGGGGCATTTTGGTAAAATCACCCTTCCCTCCACCTACTCCCCTGCATATGAAGTAAATGCTCTCTCTCTCTCTCCCTCATTTGAAAAAAAAAAAAACAAGAGAACTCACTCTCTCTCTTTCCCTGTTGGAGCAAGAAACGAAAGGGAGTAGAAGAAGGAAGAAGAGGAAAAGAGAAAGAAGAAAGAAGAAGAAGAAGAAAGGAGAAGGAGGAAGGAGGAGAAAAGGTATTTACTCTCTCCCTCTCTCTCTTTCTCTTGGTGTGAAGGAAGTATCTCTCTCTTCCCTTTTTTTTTGTTTTTCTCCTGCCATGCACACGGGGGGCTGCAGCCTTGCTGCTGCCAGCAGCAGCTGCACTAGATGCAGCTGCTGCCAGCAGCAGCCAGCATTGCTGCAGCTGTGGCTGCTGCTGCTGGAAGCAGCAGCAGCCACCCAAGCTGCAGCCTAGCATGCTGCTGCTTGGCTGCTGCTGCAGCCAAGCAGCAACCATTGCGTAGGCTGCATGAGCGGCTGCCTTGGGGGCAGCTGCTACCCCAGCTGCTGCTGCACAAGGCAGCAGCAGCTGCTGCCCCTGCTGCTGCTGCATAAGGCAGCAGCAGCTGCCGCAGGGTGCAGCAGGAACTGCTGCGTGGGCAGCAGCTATACATGCTGCTGCCCAGCAGCAGGAACAATTACAAGAGAAAGAAAAAGAAAAGAAAAGAAAGAAAGGAAAGAAAAGAAAAGAAAAGAAAAGAAAGAAAGGAAAGAAAGGAAAGAAAAGAAGAAAAGAAGAAAGATCAAAAATTGTCTCTCTTCTCTTTTCTCCAATGCGAAAAATGCAATTTCTCGATTTGCCAAATGCAAAATCGGTGAATTGGGGGAAATTGCTCAAATTGAGCTTTTCTCGAATTTTTGAGAGCATTTTGACCCCGGATCGAGTTGAGCAAGTTTTTTTTTGGCAATATGCCATGGGATGACTATTCTCCTCTTATTTTTATGAACCGATAAAAATTTAGCCTTTTGGTGGGGGAAAATGGCCAAATATTATTCTCCTCTCAAAAATTGAGCTTTTCTCAAATTTTTGAGAGCATTTTGACCCCGAATCGAGTTGAGCAAGTTTCTTTTTGGCAACATGCCATGGGAGGATTATTCTCCTCTCATTTTTACGAACCAATCAAAAAATAGCCTTTTTGCGGGGAAAGTGATCAAATAGGGATTTTTCCTTTTAATGGTCAAAGGGGTTTAGTTTTACCAATTCATTGGAATTAGTGAGTCATGGAAAGCAAATGTTTCATGATTTTTCTTTTCTTACAATTTAGGAAAAACTCGGAGATCGAAAGAGCGGAACTTGTCTCCTTCAAGGACCAAAAGAACACACCGAGGTGGGGGATTCTGCCGAAATTGGGTGACCTCTCCCCTTGCTCCTTTGCTTTTCGATCTAGAAGCATGATAGTAGCCTGTTAGAGGTGTTGGGTAATTATGATTGAATTTGCATGTGTAGATGGATATAGAAGAGAAGTAAACTTTTCTAATTATTAGAATAAGAGATAAATTTGCATGTGTAGAAGGATATAGATAGAAAAGTGGATTTTTCTGAACTGCTAAATATAGATGATAATTGCCTGCGTAGATGTTAAACTTTATTGATGATTGAGATGAAAATAATTGCATGCGTAAAAAGGGGGATCAATTATTCGTTATCTGTGATCATGTTAGGGTATAGCCCTAGGAATCATGTGAAAGCATAAGGAAAAAGGACATGTTGGTAGTAAGACTAGGAGAAAACCTAGACTCAGGGTTAATGAGTGGCATCAAACTTAGGAGTATATCCTAGGATTGAATTGTGAGGTCCCGGAATCCCCTGCGTAGGGTTGCTGGTTGTTGGGCAGCTTTCGGTCGCCGTTGGGGGTGTTGGTGCGCGTGTTGGGGGCCCAGAATTGGATTTGTGATGCAAGTTGGAATTTGCTTGCATCACTGGAGGCCTGCGTGGGTTGCGCGCAATTTGGACACAAGTGGTGGACTTCAGGCTTAAATTAAGACCCCGTGGGAAGTTGGAGGACCCGTCGGGTGTTTAGAAGTGATTTCGCGCGATTCAGATGTCAAAATTAGACTCCGGGTGAAGTCCGGATAAAAGTTTACCTCTCCGGTCGCCTTCGGGAATTTTTAGAGTTGGAATTTGGTAAATCGGACTTTAAAAATGGACCCGACGCGAAAATCGGATCGAGTGGGCATTCGGCAAATTTTCGGATGGGAATTTGGGAAAATGGACATCGTTTTTGGATTCAGCGCGCGAAATCGCTAAGAATGGACTATTTATTTGTTGGATTTGGAGCCCGGATGAAGTGCGCGTTTTTCGAGGCAAAACGGCACGTTCATCGAGGCGTGGCGCGGCACGGATCCCGAGGTGGGCGGCGGCGCGCTGCGCAGTGCGCGCTAGCTGGCGCGCATTGGGAACGCGCGCCTGCGCGGATTGCGCAGGGGCCGCCACGTGGCGGCCCCCCGTTGGCGCCCGCGCGGGCGCGGGGGCACGCGCGCCCGTGTAACGGGCGCGTGTCCCGCGCCTGCGCGTGGTGCGGTGCAACGCGCCCGTGTGGCGGGCGCGTTGCCGCGCGCCACGTGGCGCCCGGGCGCGTGCGTGAACCCGGCGCACGCGCCCGGTTGTGGACCGGCCGGTTGGGGGGCTCCCATTGGTGGCCGCCGTGCACCGAGCCTGTGGACCCGCCCCGTGAACCACCTTCTCTCTCCCTCCTTTTCTTCTTCTTCTTCCTCCCCGCACCGCATTTTCTCCCTTTCTTTCTTTCTTCTGCACCCGAGAGCGAGAGGGAGTGAGGGAGGGGGATTGCGTGAGGTGCGGCGGCGCGTCGTGGACCTCGTTTTGCGTGCGAGGTCGCCCGGCGGAGCGTTTCGGCGACGGCGGCGCTAACGGGTAGGTCCCGTGTGTTGGTTTTACTGTATTTTTGTACAGTTTTCGGGGCGACCTTCTGGACTGTAATTAACCCTCTTGCTCTTTTCTGTGTCCGGCACCGTGCACCGTTTTGCGTGCGGACTCCGGCACCGTGCACCGTTTTGCGTGCGGACTCCGTTTTGCGTGCGGTTTTCGGCACCGTGCACCGTTTTGCGTGCGGATTTCGGCGCCGTGCACCGTTTCGCGTGCGGACTCCGTTTTGCGTGCGGACTCCGGCACCGTGCACCGTTTTGCGTGCGGACTCCGGCACCGTGCACCGTTTTGCCTGCGGACTCCGTTTTGCGTGCGGTTTCCGGCACCGTGCACCTTTTTGCGTGCGGATTCCGGCGCCGTGCACCGTTTCGCGTGCAGACTCGGTTTTTGGTGCGGACTCCGGCAGCGTGCTCCGTTTTGCGTGCGGACTCCGGCGGCGTGCTCCGTTTTGCGTGCGGACTCCGACGGCGTGTCCCGTTTTACGTGCGGATCGCGTGGAGGCCAATTGCAAGTGTCTACGAGCAATTGGTGGCAAATCGAGGTGGGTGGCCTTATCTCCAAGTTTTATGGACTGTACAGTATTTCTACTGATGTAGGATTATGCATGATAGTTTATTTCATTGTGTAGTATGCTAGATTGTAGGAATTGTTATTCCTTTTATTATCTGTTGATACAGCTATCTTGGAACTTGACCTAGCACCCCCGTCATATGTTGCATGTGTAACCAGACCAGTAGAAAACCCTCACTTGGGCTAGGGTTAATTATGTTTAGACACCCACACTGTTTTGCTATCCCTGGACATAGTGTTATCCTCGCCCGGGTAGTGGGCCGAGAGGTCGGGATTTTCTTTTAGTGTGGGATGCGTTTGCACTCGTGCTTGGGAGCAGAGTGGAGTCTGGTAGTTATAGCGGGTTGCTTATCTGTGCCGGGAGCCGTTTGGGTATACGGTAGTCCCGAGAGGTCTTGTTTCCCTGTTGCACAGTCGTGGGAGAGAGCCGTTGAGTAGACGGTAGTCCCGGGCCGTCGAGTATCTTCCGGTCCGTCTTGTTGGGAACCGTTGGGGTTGACGGTGGTCCCAGGTCGTTGAGTGTTGTCCGACCTGTTTTGTTACCCTGAGTTGTGGGTCGTTCCTGGCTGTGGAGTATCTCCAGCCAGTGAGCCTTGTGCTGCGAGCCGTTGGTGAGGCTAGCGTCTCGTGTTTCGAGTTAGCCGAGCAGCTGAGTCGTCGAGAGTGCTCCGACTGTTGTGCGAGGTATTTGGGGATCTTGAGCCCTACCGTTCTGAGAGTGAGCGTGGATTTTGACTAGCCTGCATATGCCTATGTTTGATACTCTATGCCGCGCCGTTCTACTCAGTTGGAGTCGCGTCCTGAGATGCCGCTGTGGATACGATGGTTGGCCTGTTGAGGCAGTCTTCCGCAGTTGAGGCAGCGATGGGCCTGTTGAGGCAGTCTTCCGCAGTTGAGGCAGCGATGGGCCTGTTGAGGCAGTTTTGCGCGAGGGATGAGTTAGTAGGACAGGACGCCCCACGTAAATCCCGTCCTCATGTGGATGTGTGGTAGTGGGCAGGAGCGTTCCTAGTCGTCGGGCGCAGGCTTGACTGGACCTTTGAGGTAGTCAGTTCGTTTGGGTCGTTTGAGCACCTTGGGTGCGAGTGGTCTCTTTTACTTTCATCTGTTCCACTTTTGAGTGTCTGGTTAGAGGCATGGTAGCTGTGGAGTAGTTTCCAGCTTTTCTTTCAGATTTCTTTGCCTGTTATCTTTCGCCTCTAGTAGACTTGGTGGGCAGACCGTTGGGCTTGTTGACGGTACCCACTGAGAACTACTGTGGGAAGTAGTTCTCACACCCGTCGTGGTGTCTTTTCCCCAGGGACTTCTTCTTCTGTTCCTGTGCTCCTGTTGCTGATCCTTCGGACCGAGGCGAGGGAGTTGCGAGCTTGTTCCCTACCCGTCGTTGGAGTGTAGCGGTACCCCCCTTCAGAGGAGAGCTTCGGTTGATAGTTTACTTCTTCTTCTTCTGTTGAGAGACCTTTGTAGAGAGGTATAGAGTTGTACTTTATTTTTTTCAGTTTGAGAGACTGATGTTGTGAGGATATTTTCTTGTATCGAGGGGTTGTACACTGATGTACTTTTTGGAGATATCTCCCTTTTGAGTTCTGTATTAGAGGATTTTGTATATGATGGTATTCGGGGAGATGGATATTGTATTTTTTTCAGTTGTACAGTGTTTGGACTTCAGTTTTAGTAGTCTACTTTCAGCTCTCTGATATCTGTTTACTGTAGTTGGTTCTTTCTGCAGGTTAGACGCTTCGTCTGTACGGCAGTTTCCGTACAGATGGCGGATCTGTTGGCGAGCCCGGGTGGCAGTTTCCACCCCGGGGCGTGACAGATTAGAGTGGTATCAGAGCCTAGGTTGTAGGTCGTGGTGGACTTAGAAACCCTAGGCTTGTGGTTGGACATTAGGATGACTACATGAGAGTCGTGACTTATAGCGAGAGTCTTGATTGAGTTTTACCTCTCCCAAGAGACGGGATGAGTGTTTGGCATGTTTATTCTCCTAATCGATTATGTTGGTTGCAGACAACATAATGCTATGGAATGGATGACATGTCTTAGACTTTCGCTGGATTGGGTCGTATGGTTGTTGTGTCCAGACGTTTGTAGTTGTGCAGTGGGTTGCGATACCCCTGAGACGTCGTGTTGTGAAAAGGACACACCCCGCCCTGGCTGAGTACCAGGAGGGCGTATTCCCTGGCTGAGTTACCAGGAGGGCGTATTCCCTGGCTGAGTTACCAGGAGGGCGTTTTCACTGGCTGAGTTACCAGGAGGGCATTTTTCCCTGGCTGAGTTACCAGGAGGGCGTTTTCCCTGGCTGAGTTACCAGGAGGGCGTATTCCCTGGCTGAGTTACCAGGAGGGCATTTTTCCCTGGCTGAGTTACCAGGAGGGCATTTTTCCCTGGCTGAGTTACCAGGAGGGCGTTTTCCCTGGCTGAGTTACCAGGAGGGCATTTTTCCCTGGCTGAGTTACTAGGAGGGCGTTTTCCCTGGCTGAGTTACCAGGAGGGCGTATTCCCTGGCTGAGTTACCAGGAGGGCATTTTTCCCTGGCTGAGTTACCAGGAGGGCATTTTTCCCTGGCTGAGTTACCAGGAGGGCGTTTTCCCTGGCTGAGTTACCAGGAGGGCATTTTCCCTGGCTGAGTTACCAGGAGGGCATTTTTCCCTGGCTGAGTTACCAGGAGGGCATTTTTCCCTGGCTGAGTTACCAGGAGGGCGTTTTCCCTGGCTGAGTTACCAGGAGGGCGTATTCCCTGGCTGAGTTACCAGGAGGGCGTATTCCCTGGCTGAGTTACCAGGAGGGCGTTTTCCCTGGCTGAGTTATCGGGAGGGCGTTTTCCTTGGCCGAGCTACCAGATGGATAATTATCACTGGCCGAGTTACCAAATGGATAATTATCACTGGCCGAGTTACCAGAAGGATAATTATCACTGGCCGAGTTACCAGAAGGATAATTATCACTGGCCGAGTTACCAGATGGATAATTATCACTGGCCGAGTTACCAGAAGGATAATTATCACTGGCCGAGTTACCAGATGGATAATTATCACTGGCCGAGCTACCAGGTGGATAATTATCACTGGCCGAGTTACCAGATGGATAATTATCACTGGCCGAGTTACCAGATGGATAATTATCACTGGCCGAGTTACCAGATGGATAATTATCACTGGCCGAGTTACCAGATGGATAATTATCACTGGCCGAGTTACCAGGAGGACATTTTGCCCTAGCCGAGTTACCAGCAGGATACTTTCCACTGGCCGAGCTACCAGATGGGTACATAGCCCTGGTCGAGTTACCAGGTGATTGCTTTACTGAGACCGAGATGGTCTGACTGGACGCCGAGATTTGGGGGCATCGAGTTCGTCCTGTTGGACTACTAGGAGCTCGGTTGTTGACTTGGAACCAGTTTCGTGCTTTGCGGCTCAGGACCTTTTTTCCTGCCAGTGTAAGCAGAAACTGGAAGGGGATCTTAGACTCCTGCAGAAGGGGAGTCGACCTCTTTTGGAATTTGTTCGCGAGTTTGGCGATTGTCGAGCCGTGTACCCCATGTCGCCTGGATGAGGCCCAGGAGGTTGAGCTAGTTGAGAAAGGACTGCATCGGAATATCTATCACTTGGGGTATTCTCGGCGAGTGCCGATGTTAGATGCAGCTATTGAGCATGCTTAGCGGGTTGACCGAGGATCAGTGATCATGTCAGAGATAGACGGAGCGCCAGGGACCAGCTCCGGGGAGAGGCATCCAGTGCCGCCTGAGTTTGGACAGTCGAGAAGATCGAGACCCCGGGGCCGCCACGATCCCAGTCTGAGGGTCGTGAGTCTCAGAGGAGACAGAGACCAAGAGGTTTTCCGTGGCCGATGTATCAGCAGCAGCAGCGGGATGACTGTGTCCTTGGCGGTGGGCTGCATTCTGCGCCGTAGTGTGACCACAGGCAGGGCACAGATCATGGTCTTGTCCTAAAGCGGGGTCATCAGTCACATTGGCAGCTTCGGCTCCTCCTCCTCCGCTCTTCCAGACAGGCGGAGTTTCGACAGGTTGGCCAGATAGTTAAGGCCACTTCTTCGCGGCAGTCCGACGGACGACCACCCCGAGCGAGAGCGTCTATGTCGCACAGGATGAGGATTCGGGGGCAGCTAGCCACGTGGTGGCAGATATTAATCTTATCTCCCCTACACGCACTCGAGCGTTATTTGTTACCTGAGCATTGCATTCTTTTCTTCTGTAGGGCATTTGCATTGATGTATGGGCTAGAAATAGGACCCTTAGCTTGTGCTCGTGAGGTTCAGATACCTGATCACGTGTTGCACATAGATGGGTGTTATTGGTCCTGCCCAGTGCAGTTGGGGCCCTGGTTTTTGCCTGTTGATCTTTTGGCCCTTCCTCAGCTCCGAAACTTCGAAGTAGTGTTGGTTATAGTACTGTGAGGATCTGAGGCCTTGATGCTTGAGTGATACCACACCGTTGATACACGGTGGTGTTACCACACCGTTGATACACGGTGATGATGCCACGCCGTTGATACACGGTGGTGATGCCACACCGTTGATACACGGTGGTGATGCCACGCCGTTGATACACGGTGGTGATACCACACCGTTGATACACGGTGGTGATGCCACGCCGTTGATACACGGTGATGATGCCACACCGTTGATACACGGTGGTGATGCCACGCCGTTGATACACGGTGGTGATACCACACCGTTGATACACGGTGGTGATGCCACGCCGTTGATACACGGTGATGATGCCACACCGTTGATACACGGTGGTGATGCCACGCCGTTGATACACGGTGGTGATGCCACGCCGTTGATACACGGTGGTGATGCCACACCGTTGATACACGGTGGTGATGCCACACCGTTGATACACGGTGGTGATGCCACGCCGTTGGTGCACGGCAGTGATGCCACGCTGTTGGTGCACGGCAGTGATGCCACGTTGTAGGTACACAACGGTGAGAGTTTTTGGATGATTCGCACTTTTGACCGCGAGTTTTGGGCATCAGCTTTATGATCACCTTGCGAGCCAGTTTTCAGTCCCGTTCACCGACGGTTTGGTCCCCGTCAGGGTGTTCTTTGTGAGTTGAGGGATCGACTTCGACCCGTGGGTCCGTTGGGGTCATGTTAGCATGTTGAGCGACCAACTGTGGCACGAGATTGTGTCTCTTGAGGATCCCTTTTGAGGGTAGCCTGCAGTTGAGTAGTCTACTCGGGTGGTTTTGGATCGGGAAGTGACCGAGTGAAGACCCCAACTTATTGGATTTCCCTTCCTTATTGGACGAGTCTGCGGGTATGCTTCGGGTCGTCTTGTTGAGGGTGGCACCATGTTGTGGATTGGTGCGTATTACACTGGTGGTTATTTCAGTTTTCCCCCAGCCTTTTAGTGGAGCCCTTGGTTTTTCACGTCTCAGCTCAGTAGTGATGTGATTTTCCTCGCCGTGATTTACTTGCCCCTTTGAGATCTGTGATTATTGGAGTACGAGGGACGCCCGTTGCAATTTCTGGCTCGAGAGATGAGAGAATTGCACATCGGGTCATACCGTACTTGTTGTTGTTGTTGCGGAGTAATCACGAAGAGCGAGTGGGGGAGCTGGAGGCGTATTGTTAGATACCTAGCCGTGGTATTCTTGACTCCTGATGGCTTGATCTAGTTTCGAGGACGAAACTTTCTTTTAGTGGGGGAGGATGTGAGGTCCCGGAATCCCCTGCGTAGGGTTGCTGGTTGTTGGGCAGCTTTCGGTCGCCGTTGGGGGTGTTGGTGCGCGTGTTGGGGGCCAAGAATTGGATTTGTGATGCAAGTTGGAATTTGCTTGCATCACTGGAGGCCTGCGTGGGTTGCGCGCAATTTGGACACAAGTGGTGGACTTCGGGCTTAAATTAAGACCCCGTGGGAAGTTGGAGGACCCGTCGGGTGTTTAGAAGTGATTTCGCGCGATTCAGATGTCAAAATTAGACTCCGGGTGAAGTCCGGATAAAAGTTTACCTCTCCGGTCGCCTTCGGGAATTTTTAGAGTTGGAATTTGGTAAATCGGACTTTAAAAATGGACCCGACGCGAAAATCGGATCGAGTGGGCATTCGGCAAATTTTCGGATGGGAATTTGGGAAAATGGACATCGTTTTTGGATTCAGCGCGCGAAATCGCTAAGAATGGACTATTTATTTGTTGGATTTGGAGCCCGGATGAAGTGCGCGTTTTTCGAGGCAAAACGGCACGTTCATCGAGGCATGGCGCGGCACGGATCCCGAGGTGGGCGGCGGCGCGCTGCGCAGTGCGCGCTAGCTGGCGCGCGTTGGGAACGCGCGCCTGCGCGGATTGCGCAGGGGCCGCCACGTGGCGGCCCCCCGTTGGCGCCCGCGCGGGCGCGGGGGCACGCGCGCCCGTGTAACGGGCGCGTGTCCCGCGCCTGCGCGTGGTGCGGTGCAACGCGCCCATGTGGCGGGCGCGTTGCCGCGCGCCACGTGGCGCCCGGGCGCGTGCGTGAACCCGGCGCACGCGCCCGGTTGTGGACCGGCCGGTTGGGGGGCTCCCATTGGTGGCCGCCGTGCACCGAGCCTGTGGACCCGCCCCGTGAACCACCTTCTCTCTCCCTCCTTTTCTTCTTCTTCTTCCTCCCCGCACCGCATTTTCTCCCTTTCTTTCTTTCTTCTGCACCCGAGAGCGAGAGGGAGTGAGGGAGGGGGATTGCGTGAGGTGCGGCGGCGCGTCGTGGACCTCGTTTTGCGTGCGAGGTCGCCCGGCGGAGCGTTTCGGCGACGGCGGCGCTAACGGGTAGGTCCCGTGTGTTGGTTTTACTGTATTTTTGTACAGTTTTCGGGGCGACCTTCTGGACTGTAATTAACCCTCTTGCTCTTTTTTGTGTCCGGCACCGTGCACCGTTTTGCGTGCGGACTCCGGCACCGTGCACCGTTTTGCGTGCGGACTCCGTTTTGCGTGCGGTTTCCGGCATCGTGCACCGTTTTGCGTGCGGATTCCGCCGCCGTGCACCGTTTCGCGTGCGGACTCCGTTTTGCGTGCGGACTCCGGCACCGTGCACCGTTTTGCGTGCGGACTCCGGCACCGTGCACCGTTTTGCCTGCGGACTCCGTTTTGCGTGCGGTTTCCGGCACCGTGCACCTTTTTGCGTGCGGATTCCGGCGCCGTGCACCATTTCGCGTGGAGACTCCGTTTTTGGTGCGGACTCCGGCAGCGTGCTCCGTTTTGCGTGCGGACTCCGGCGGCGTGCTCCGTTTTGCGTGCGGACTCCGACGGCGTGTCCCGTTTTACGTGCGGATCGCGTGGAGGCCAATTGCAAGTGTCTACGAGCAATTGGTGGCAAATCGAGGTGGGTGGCCTTATCTCCAAGTTTTATGGACTGTACAGTATTTCTACTGATGTAGGATTATGCATGATAGTTTATTTCATTGTGTAGTATGCTAGATTGTAGGAATTATTATTCCTTTTATTATCTGTTGATACAGCTATCTTGGAACTTGACCTAGCACCCCCGTCATATGTTGCATGTGTAACCAGACCAGTAGAAAACCCTCACTTGGGCTAGGGTTAATTATGTTTAGACACCCACACTGTTTTGCTATCCCTGGACATAGTGTTATCCTCGCCCGGGTAGTGGGCCGAGAGGTCGGGATTTTCTTTTAGTGTGGGATGCGTTTGCACTCGTGCTTGGGAGCAGAGTGGAGTCTGGTAGTTATAGCGGGTTGCTTATCTGTGCCGGGAGCCGTTTGGGTATACGGTAGTCCCGAGAGGTCTTGTTTCCCTGTTGCACAGTCGTGGGAGAGAGCCGTTGAGTAGACGGTAGTCCCGGGCCGTCGAGTATCTTCCGGTCCGTCTTGTTGGGAACCGTTGGGGTTGACGGTGGTCCCAGGTCGTTGAGTGTTGTCCGACCTGTTTTGTTACCCTGAGTTGTGGGTCGTTCCTGGCTGTGGAGTATCTCCAGCCAGTGAGCCTTGTGCTGCGAGCCGTTGGTGAGGCTAGCGTCTCGTGTTTCGAGTTAGCCGAGCAGCTGAGTCGTCGAGAGTGCTCCGACTGTTGTGCGAGGTATTTGGGGATCTTGAGCCCTACCGTTCTGAGAGTGAGCGTGGATTTTGACTAGCCTGCATATGCCTATGTTTGATACTCTATGCCGCGCCGTTCTACTCAGTTGGAGTCGCGTCCTGAGATGCCGCTGTGGATACGATGGTTGGCCTGTTGAGGCAGTCTTCCGCAGTTGAGGCAGCGATGGGCCTGTTGAGGCAGTCTTCCGCAGTTGAGGCAGCGATGGGCCTGTTGAGGCAGTTTTGCGCGAGGGATGAGTTAGTAGGACAGGACGCCCCACGTAAATCCCGTCCTCATGTGGATGTGTGGTAGTGGGCAGGAGCGTTCCTAGTCGTCGGGCGCAGGCTTGACTGGACCTTTGAGGTAGTCAGTTCGTTTGGGTCGTTTGAGCACCTTGGGTGCGAGTGGTCTCTTTTACTTTCATCTGTTCCACTTTTGAGTGTCTGGTTAGAGGCATGGTAGCTGTGGAGTAGTTTCCAGCTTTTCTTTCAGATTTCTTTGCCTGTTATCTTTCGCCTCTAGTAGACTTGGTGGGCAGACCGTTGGGCTTGTTGACGGTACCCACTGAGAACTACTGTGGGAAGTAGTTCTCACACCCGTCGTGGTGTCTTTTCCCCAGGGACTTCTTCTTCTGTTCCTGTGCTCCTGTTGCTGATCCTTCGGACCGAGGCGAGGGAGTCGCGAGCTTGTTCCCTACCCGTCGTTGGAGTGTAGCGGTACCCCCCTTCAGAGGAGAGCTTCGGTTGATAGTTTACTTCTTCTTCTTCTGTTGAGAGACCTTTGTAGAGAGGTATAGAGTTGTACTTTATTTTTTTCAGTTTGAGAGACTGATGTTGTGAGGATATTTTCTTGTATCGAGGGGTTGTACACTGATGTACTTTTTGGAGATATCTCCCTTTTGAGTTCTGTATTAGAGGATTTTGTATATGATGGTATTCGGGGAGATGGATATTGTATTTTTTTCAGTTGTACAGTGTTTGGACTTCAGTTTTAGTAGTCTACTTTCAGCTCTCTGATATCTGTTTACTGTAGTTGGTTCTTTCTGCAGGTTAGACGCTTCGTCTGTACGGCAGTTTCCGTACAGATGGCGGATCTGTTGGCGAGCCCGGGTGGCAGTTTCCACCCCGGGGCGTGACATGAATGAGTGGCATTGTCTTAGAAGATAACCTAAGAACATTGGATAAAGTGATCAACATAGAGTCAAGGACTCTAGGATGAGCATGATATAAGACTTAGGTAAAGGAAACCTAAGGTAAGTTAGTAGGTTGAGAATAGACTGGTTAACATAGAGTCAAGGAACTCTAGGTTAAACATGATATGAAACTTAGGTAAGAGAACCTAAGGTGACTAGTGGAGTTTATACTCACAGAAAATGGATTAGAGTCAAGGTAACTCTAAATGCAAAGTGCAACAGGTAAATAGAGATAATGTAACTCCAGGTTCGGCAAAGAAGAGAGTATGTGGCCACAAAGTTTAATGAATTAAACTGATAGCAAAGTGATCAACTTAGAGTTAAACTCTAAGGAAAAGTTTGTGTAATCACAAAGTCAAAAAGCTAAATAATACAACCCTAGAGTGGGTCATAAGGTGTCTGGGCAAATGGACAGCAACTTTAACTTCAATTTGAGTTAAATAAATGAAAGAGAATGATAAGAGTCCAAGAGACTCTCTATTTATCCTTATGGCAAGACCTACGATAAGAGATAATAAATGCAAAAGGTAAAGTTTAATAGCAAGCTAAAAGCGGCTAAAAGAGCATATCGAGAATGTAAATGGTGCCTTCGAATTTGAGACTCGTCATTGTGGAGCAGGACTCCCTGGGTAGTGACCCGTCGGACGAGGTACTTTCAAAAGGCTAAAAGTGAAAGTAAAGAGCTAAATGCTTAAAAAAAAGAGAAAGAGATTGCCAGTGGCAAAAATGGAGCTACAAGCTCGTATAAGACAGAAAAGCAAGTGTTAAGAGCAAAGAGGCCAAGTGCTAAAGTAAAAGAAAAAGAAAAGAGAAAGAAAAAGAAAAGAGAAAGTAAAGAAAAGAAAAAGATAAAACGGGCGTACCTCCGGGGGCGAACGTACAACTGTCGGAGTTGGACAGGGTCCCTCTCCCGGGCAGCGACCCGTATGACAGGTTCTAGAGTACTCTTGTCAGAGTTGGGCAGTGACCCTATCAGGCAGTGTCCCGTATGACAAGTCCCCCCGGCAGGACGGGGTAACACTTGCGAGTGTTATCGGCAACCTTAGAAATCTTATCTGATGGTAGCAGGACTACTGGGCTGGGGCCCGTTGGATAAGAATTTCTGAGGGTTAACTTAAATTAAACCACCATAAGGTAAAGAATAAAAAGAACAGAGAGTGGCCAAGGTGGCCGGGTTAGTGTAACCCAGTATACAGCGGCTTAGTAGCCGAGTTGGTGGTTAGTTGCCTAGTGTGGCTAGACAGAGTAGTGATGGATTGGTGAGTATACACAGATAGTGTAGTGGCCCGTATATGCATAGTAGCATTATGATATTGAGGATTTTAATTTCCTAGCACTATTATTATTGCTTCCATTGGACCAAGTGGTGTAGGACACTTTTTCTCGGTGGTTGAACCCACTGGGAACTCTGTCGTAGTTCTCACACCCCTTGGGTGACTCCCCCTCCACAGGTTCAGGTATAGATGCAGCGATCGCGACGGTTCAGAGGCAGACGGCGAGGTATACGACAGGGGCAAGGGCCCAGCAGCATAGAGACCTAGAGGGTCTAGCAGAGGTATCCCATTTTTATATTTCTTGAGTGAACCTTGTATGGTGAGGAATTTATGTAAAAGAATTGTAATAATTTTATATTGCAAGTTCAGAAATGTAAAGTGTAATAAAGTAATGCATGGTTCACTCCTGTATGCTTTCATTTCCGCATTAACTAGTTGTTATTGAATGAAAGTTTTAAATTTGTAGTGATTTTTAGTACTCTGATATTGAGCTTCCGCATACACTTGTTGTGTTATTATGGATGTTACCGTTCCTTTCGGGTAGGAAAAGGGTCTTACCCGATTGGCGGGTCTGTTGGCGTGCCCGAACCGTACAAATTGGCGGACTCGGGGCGTGACACTAAGTGTCTATTTATAGGTTAGAAACCTTTGGAAAGAGATAAACATCAAAAACTGACTTAATATAATTTTTCCCGCACGGCGGTCCGGACTGGATTTGGCTGATCCGGACTGTCGTCTTTTTTCATCAATTTTCCTAAAAAAATAGTTCGGGGTCCGGACTGGAATTTCCTGATCTGGACTATTCATGCGATTTCAGCAAACACATAGTACGGGGTCCGGACTAAAACAGGCGAGGTCGGGACTGGAATTCCGCATGAACTAAACTATGTTCGGGGTCCGGACTGGATTGGTCTGGTCCGAATCCTGAACATATTACATGTCCAGTTTTTGATTTTTATGCAATTAAAAATTCATCCAATTGTTTCTACACTATAAGAAAGTATTCGGATCACCAAAATTATTTAGTTAAACATACCTGATCCTTTTGAATTCTTTCTTCTTGAGATTGATGTAATTGATCCGCAATTCTTCATCTTCAATCTTCAAGACTCAAAACACTCAGTGTCAACTTGAGCTCTTGTTGAATCTTCTCTAAGTCTTCGATTGCTGATTGACAATTTGATCACTTCAAGACTCCGACTCAACTCACGAAATATGCCAACACAAAAAGCTGTAACAATCTCCCCCTTCGGCAATTTCGTGACAAAACCCAAAAATACATAAAACGCTCAAGACACTCATCTTAAACCAAAAAATCGAAACTCAATGTCATCACCAAAACATTAACTTTCTTTGCGTGAAAGATCCAATAAATAAAAATTACATTTGAACCAGTCTTAGAACAAACTCTATGACTTAGGACTTGGAGTCTTAAAGTGATATAGATCCTACAAAACAAAACTCCAAACAAATCAAAAGTCAGTTGTCAGAAATTAAATGTAAATCCTACATTTGATTCGTCCTTTTGGTTCTCTTTGGTTTTCGGCTCCTTTTTCATCATCTCCCCCTATATCGATGATCTCATCTCCGTCTCCCCCTATCTCGATCATCTCATCTCCGCCATTTCTCTTCTCCCCCTTTTTGTCACAAATTGTCAAACAGTGAACATACTAGACAAAAGGAAATCACTAACAGCATTAGTTCATAGAGAAAGAGAGATAAAAGCTCAGTTCCGGTATATAGTAAAAACGCAGATTACGTACCGGTACTCGAGAGCAAAAATCACAAAAATTCTTGAAACAAATCCAAATTTTGAAATCTTTCAAATACTGATTTGCGTGCCATCAAGAAAACAATTTAAGTGCTTGAAAATTGTGAGATCACACAGATGTCATTCAATCCAATTAATTTTATAAAAATTAAAAAGATTTACTCCAAAATCTTGAAAAATAAAGATAAATCATTATAAACCGTTTTTCATGTTATATACGTCAAACACAAGTCATCAAAAATAATCTAGAGATCCAAACTCTATCAAGATGTAACGGATTTACAAAGATGACTTAGAGATTTCCCAATGACATCAATTTGATTTCTACCCTTTCAAATTTGAGATAAACACTAAAATACCTAAGGGTGGCTCTTTGAGCATCTTTCAACTATCCCACCTTATACAAACCAGGAGATTGTTCAAAATTTAAGAACTTTGAATATGAATCTCCGAATGCTTCAACTAAAAAATTTCAAAAATATTTTTCAAGCATCCAAAACATGTGGTAGCTTCACACACTAACCGAACGACCGGGGTGGCAGCTCTTTCCAACATGTGGTGGTAGTTTTCACACTCCTTTCGGATGTAACTCTTTTCACATCTTTTACAACTCATTTATTTACCCTTAAAAAAAAAATGCAATCTCTTATGTGAAAGAATTAAATCCCAAATTTTAGTCTATCGGTTGTCTCATGTTTATCACAATGAATTCACACAACCGAGATAGGTTAAGCATCTTAAGATCACACAAGATTACTAAAATTTGATGAATATAAATATCAAAAACTCCTATAATGGAATATCTTCAAATATTATGATTATGGAGTAACGTTGATAATTAATTGTGAAATTAATTAGGAGTGAATGAATGTAAACCCTTTTTGTATTCAATGCACTCGTTCGTTAAAACCCTTTTGTTTGAAAACAAAACATAAATAAAAAATGAAAAGCATTGAAATCATGTAATGCAAAGATCAAGAAAAATATGAAGGGAAAACCAATCAAAGCATCACATACAGTCAAGAGCTATTTAGAACTTAAGACAAGGAAAGATATCACATTTCCGAATCCAAAATCGTCGCATTTTGGGTTGTCTTGATTCATTGTGGCCGTGAGTTCATAGCTTTGACTGCTGGTGTAGAATACCGGGATTTCGTAGCGCACCGACCTCGCAAGATGGCGTGGTGCGGAGAAATCGCCTCGAGCATGTTCCATATGTGTTTATAGATGAGTTCGGGTTGATTCAGATCAACGCGGAAGCCCCAGCTTGATTCGGAGTTTTCCGGGCATTGTGCGCCGTTAGAGGACTGGTTTTGTTGAGCCCCGACTCCACCGTTGTGCGCAGAAAAGTTGGCTAATGTTTGGAACAAGTGTATTTTTAGATTACAGCGGAGTTTGGGAGGTTACGGATTGATGCGGGGGCCCCGAAGGTAAAAAGTGAGTTGGAGTTGGCAGTTATGGGAGTCGGTTTTTGGTTTGAGCACATCGACTCTACAGTTGAGCTTTTTGAATGAGGAAAGCTTTGGACAAGTGTATTTTCAGATTACAGCGGAGTTCGCGAGGTTCCGGACTGATGCGGAGGCGCCGAAGGCAAAAAGTGAGTTGGTGTGGCTATTATTGGATTATTTAATTAATTTAATCAATTTGGATAATTGGATGATTAGAGAAAGGAAAGAGAAAATTAAAGAAGGGCTTGTGAAGGTGTGGAATTAGATATTTTGAGTTGGGGGATTATTTAAATCCTCCTGCTACAGCTACCCACCACCACCACCACCTCTAATTAAACCCACCTTAATTACCTTCACCACGTCATCATCCCCTTCAAGTGCAAAACAGAGGAAACATGTGTGAAGCAGAGGAAGTGAAGAAAGGGAGAGAAGAAGAAGAAAAAGGAAGAGCTTGGAGAATAAAAGATGGGAAAAGAGAGGGAATGGAAGGGAGATGCGATGGTGGGCTTCCTACTCGAAGCCGTGTGGAGCAAGTAGCGAGCGCGCGCGTCGAGCTCAACGAGGTATGTTGCTTTTTTTTTAGAGAGAGAGTGAGAGCTCTGTTTAGAGAGAGTGAGTGAGTGAGAGAGAATGAGAGAGAGGGGGGAGCTCGGACTGTTGTCATTTTAGGCACTGGAGGTGGTGCCGCATGCAGGTGTGCACGGGCGCAGCAGCGCGGGCCCAGGCGCCGCGCGGGCGCTGCGTAGGTGCGCGCAGGGCGCCGCGTGGGCGCCGCGCAGGTGCGCGCGGTTGCGTAGCGAGCGCGCAGGGGCGCGCGGCCTGTGCGCTGGGCGCCACGTAGGGCCGCGGCAAGCGCGCAGGGGCGCGCATGGCGGGCTGGGCCACCGCGCGGCGGGCCCATGCGCCGCGCAGCGAGCCCAAGGCGCTGCGCGGCTGCAGCAGCAGCACCGCGCGGCTGCTGCAGCGGCAGCGCCGCGCAGGCACAGCGCCTCGCGGCAGCAGCGCAGCGGCAGCGGCGCGCGTGTTGGGCGCGGCTGCTGCGTGTAGTCGGCAAGCGAGCGGAGGTCGATCCCGGTGGTCCGTGTGCGCGCACACCGAGGCTTTGGGTTGCCGGTTTCGCGTGGGCTTATTATGGATCGAATTTGATGTTTTTCTTCGGTTTTCTCTCTCTTTTCTCTCTCAGGGCAGCGGGGAGAAGCAGCGGCTCGTGCCGTGGTGTTGAGTGGAGCTCGCGCGCGGTTTTTCTCCAGAGTGTGTGTGCTGTGGTTTTTGGAAATGCATCTGAACATGCATGTGTGTATGGGAGTTTTGTGCTGAGAGATTTTGGAGCTAGTGGTGTGTATGTTGATTTCGAGCTTGTAATTATCTTGTGCTTAGAGTTTTTTCGGGAGTATTGTGAGAATTGGAGTGTGCTTTGGAAGTGTGCTGTGGATTATTTATAAGCTGGAGGACTAGGCTTATGTGTTTTGTTGTGTTGTGAGACTTTGGTGGTGGTTGTGAATTCTTGTAGTTGGCCTATATGAGCATTGTGATTAGTGAGCTTGTATTTTGGTGGTGCTGAAGTTTGGTGACTCGATTTGCGCTGCTTGTTGGCTGGATATGAGCAGGTTGTGGGCTATGGGTTATTGTGTGTGCTGTGGGTGTATTTTACTGCTGGAGTTTTTTGTGTGGACTTAAGTGAATGGTGTTTGTGGACAATTATTTTATTAGTGAGCAGATGTTAAGGGGAACTTGTAGTGGGTTGTGGACTTGAATGTGGTGTACTTGAGCCCTTTTTGCACTGATTTAGCCATGGTGTGAGCCAAGTTTGCACGGATTTTTATGAAGACACGAGGGAATTTTATTCGAACTTCCGGGGATTTTTCCGTGTACGCGGCAGTGCGCGCGCGCGGCGCGTTTTTCGAGGTTTCGACGGCTTGAGTATCCGACGCTTCACCGACTTCAGCGTTTGCCTGCGAAAAGCGTTCTAGATGGGTTGGAATTTCTCCAAAATTTATGGAATGCCCTTTAATGCTATTGAATGCAAGTTGATCATGTTTATTATGTCATTTTCTCTGAAATTAAATCTGATAGTTGCCTGGAATTTTTCGAAAAATTTATTTGAGCCCCCGATTATTTTTAGCATATTCCTGATGTATTATGACACTAGATTTTATGTTTGGTTTGCATCATAATTGCACCCTGATCATTTTAAAAATCGAGAAAGACCTGTTTTAATGAAAATTAGCGTTTTTAAAGGTGATTTTTTACTTTTTAGGTTTGCCAGGGGCATGGCATAGATTCAGGGTGCATTTAACCTCGTGCCTGGGGGCCGAGTGGGTTCTTTTGAGTTTTGAGACAAGTTTCTAGTGTCAGATGAGTTTGAGATTGTTGAGACTATTCTAGATCTTGGATTGTGTCATATCAGATTGAGTCGTGGAGGCGATTCTCCGACTTAGCTATGAGAGTAGGGGTTCTGGCAGATCGAGTCGTGGAGGTTTTCCGACTTAGCCATGGGTTGTGCATTATCAGATTGAGTCGTGGAGTCTTTTTCCGACTGAGTTATGCTTTTGAGCATCGAGTTACCGATCTGTTTGATCGTGGATTATAGCCTGCATATGCCGCATATTGAGACAGTGAGACAGATGTGATACTTGAGTTCGGTGGGGTCGCTCCCCTCGAGCTACGCCCCGGGTGCGATGATGATACCAAGCCTGACGAGGCTGCGACGTATGCGACTAGTTGATACACTAGAGTTCGCTTGTGATAGTCCGTGTGGGACGCCCTACGTAAGTCCCGTCCCAGTGAGGATGAAGTGGCAGTAGGTTTGGCACAGGCTTGACTGGACCCTATGAGGCAGTCATTGAGATTGGGTGTTATTGAGAGAGTGATTGCATAGCATGTTCATAGATGAGATTTCCTTTGAGCATGGTACTTGAGGCATATTATTAGTAGTGAGGGTGTATGCATAGCAGGATCAGAGTAGAGTTTTCTTGAGCATGTTGTTGTTACATACTAGCTGTAGTTTTGTGATGATCCGGACTCCCGCAGGAACTGTGCAACATTAAACAGTGACTGTAGGGAGCTTATCCGGTGAAGCAGAGCTTGTAGAATCGAAATTGGATATTTAATATAGACTCTGCGCGAAAATCGGAGCAAATGGAATTTTCCGGGAGCTTTCGGCAAAATTTCGGATGGGAATTTGGCAAAATGGACGTCGGATTTGGACTCAGCGCGCGAAAACGATCGAAATGGTATATTCGCTTTATTTTTTCGGCACTTGGTACTGTTCACCGGAACAGTAACCGCCGGCCGGAATTACTGTTCCGGCCGCCGGCGGCGAGCGGCGAGCGGCGGCGGGCGGCGGCGCACGGCGGCGGGCAGCGGCGCAGCGGCGGCACAGCGGCAGAGCGCGGAGGCGCGCGGCCCTGGTGCGCGGTCCATGGGCCTGGCGTGCACCGGGAGCACCGAATACCCCCTTTCCACGTGGCGCTTCCCCATTGGTTCGCCGGCTTCTAGAAGCGCGTGGGAGGGTGACACGTGGCACACCCGGATTGGCCGACATCTTCCGGAAGACCCGGCGCGGGGACCGGGCCCGTGCTCCACGTGGACACGTGGCGTCCTCTGAGTGGCCCTTGCACAGGTTGTTCCCTGTTTTGTGGACACGTGGCACGTTTTGGTTGGCCCGTTTCGGTGTTTCCTGTTCGGATCCGATCCTGTGTGGAGCCTCAGCCCATTATAAATAGGGCCCCCCACCCCCCTCTCTTTGCACCTCGGTTTTCGAGCCCTTAGAGAGAGAACCAGAGAAAGTGCCCTCTACGAAATTTCTTCCTCTCTCTCTCTTCTCTCTCTCCTCCAAATCTCAGAATTTTTGGAGTTACAGTTAGTGAGTTATCTGCGACGCGGCGCACTGCGACGGTTTTCTTTGTCGGCCCATTTCCCGTCGCAGTTCCGTCGAAAATTCCCTGTGGGCTAACCAGGAGGAATTTTTGGACGATTTTTGCGACAGCGCGTTCCTAAGAGGTAAGGCTTCGATTTCCGTGTTGATCACTTTGCTCCATTTCGTACTTTTGGCACGTTTCCCGAGGTCTCTTTGACCCCCCTTTTTGCTGTGGAAATTTCTGGACAGTGTCAACTTCTCCGATTTTTATCTTGGCGTAGGAGCATCAGATCGAGGCGTTCAAAGAGTCGATTTTGATCTACTCTTCGCGAGGAACGCAACCGTAATTTTTCTGGATTTTTCTGAGCACTATACAGAGGTGAAAAACTCCTCTCTTTTCGTGCTATTTGAAAAATAGCAAAAGCTGTATTTTTATGAATAATATAGTTACACCCTGTGCAATGTGTGTTGCTGTAGGGCACCGTTCTCGGCAGACAGCAGTTCTAGGGGACTGTGGACAGCCAGGAGACTATCTGGGTGTGATTTGAGCTGTTCGAGGTGGGCGGTTGTTGCTTACCTCATTTTTGACAAGCTCACTGGGATTACTGGAACTCCCCTAAAATTTAATATGACAATTGATGAGAACAATTGGGACAAACTAATATGACAATTGATGAGAACAATTGGGACAAACTAATATGACAATTGATGAGAAAAATTGGGACAAACTAAATTGATGAGTACTATTGGGACTACTAACAGGACTACTAACAGGACTACTAACAGGACAATTGATGAGAACCGCTGGGACGAACTCTCCTAAAAATTAATATAACCCCACAGATGATATGATGACTTATATTGGGACACTGTGATTGAGACAAAGGCTATAATCTCGCATGCAAATGACTTTTATTCAGTAAATCAATCTTTTTAAATCTTTGACACTATTTTACAACTTTTAAAATAAAGACAGTTGCATGCATGCCCGGACATCAGGTAGGGCCACTATTTATTGCTACACTATCATATTAAGACTTGACATGTTTTATTACTCTCTTTTGCTTTCAGTTGCTTGTCGCTCGAGTATGAGCAGGGGTTTGGAATAGTATAGCCAAGGTTATGTTAGATTATAAACTTGTGGGGTGTTGCGGTGACCGCGGACAGTAGGCGGTCGATCAGATATTTATCCTTGCATCAGATTAGGGATGAGTCTGGTCTAGTTTGCACCAGCTGAGGATCGGGTTATCCTAGTGGGTGGTTTTCCCACTTGTTAAGTACTATGGCATCAGATCGGGGTTTTCTTTAGTGGATAGTTTTTCCCACTTTGATCATAGTCATGATCCAGTCCTGCTGTTTTATGGCACTTCTGATACTTATTACTGAGGTATTTACTCGTGTGGGTCGCTCCCCTCGAGTGCCACTCCGGAGTGTGTTACAGACAGACTTTGAGTCCTTGAGACTCCTATCCCCTATCGGTGTTATGCGTTGACCAGCATACCCAATTTGGCAAACACTATTCCCTATCGGTGTCATGCGTTGGCCAGCATACCCGATTTGGCAAACACTATCCCCATCGGTGTTATGCATTGGCCAGCATACCCGATTTGGCAAGGCACAGCAGGCAGTACCAGTTTTACTAGTGACACAAGACTGAGTTATTTCAGGCAGGCATGTTTGGTATTGTTGCATACAGTCATTTCATGCTACATGACATTTAGAGGCATTCTAGTGGTGGTTTCCCTTTATTCAGCAGTTCTGTTTACAGCTTTATTTGTAGTTCCAGTCTGAGATACTTTGTGGTTCTTCCACTTCAGCTCTGTATTATGCTCTTTTATTGTTTATATTATATCGGAGCAGGTTACCAGCGCTTCGTGTACTCGGGAAATCCCATGTGCACGGCGGATCTGTTGGCGAGCCCGGGTTCCGGGGCGTGACAGATTAAGTTGGTATCAGAGCTTAGGGATTGGTCAGTTGGGACTTAGGAAACCCTAGGCTTTTGGTAGACCCTAGGATAATAGGGTACGAGAGACGTGATATTTGCGAAAGTCGTTGATTTATTGTTTGACTCTCCCAGTGAGAGAAGAGGGATCGACATGCCTAATTTCTGGTGAACCGTTATGTTGGCTGCAGACAACATAAAGTCACAGAAATAGGGGAATGTCTTTGACTTTCGCTAGATTGGGTCGTGTGGAATTTTATTTTGCTGATTTGTGGCTTTTGGTGACAGTATGTCACCCCGTCGTCATTTTTCCGTCGGGGATATTTCTACCCCTTCTGAGAAGCCCAAGCAGGCGGTATCTGCTGAGCTGGGAGAACTACGGGCCTTGGTGACCCATTTGGTGGCAAGAAGCTTTCGACAGGACCAACGCCTGGAGCAGTTGCTGGCGCAGAGAGGTGACTTGGCGGTTGACGAAGGGGCCAGGACTTTCGAGCAGCGTCCAGACAAGGAACGCCCCGCCCCAGATAATGATGGACAGGCCAGTTCAGGGAGACCACCACGACCCCTGCGGCCCCAGTCTACGGGCCGTGGGCGTCTTGATCGACGAGGACCTGGTAGATCGCAGAGGCCTCCGCAGCAGCAGTCTCGACAGTCTCGGGCGTCGGTCCGATGCATTTTCTGTAGGGGGCAGCATTCATCAAATACCTGTGGCTTGAGGGAGGGTCGATGCTTCCGATGTGGGCAGCCAGGCCACATCCGACCTACGTGCCCCTTTCGGATTTTAGTAGCACCTTCTTCAGCATTGGCCCCTACCGCATCCCAGCAGAGGTCACAGAGGCCTCAGCGGCATAGGCAGCAGCAACAGCAGGTAAGGCAGCCTCAGTCTATAGTTAGGTGCATTTTCTGCGAAGGTCAGCACACTTCAGGTGCTTGTGACTTGAGGTTCGGCCGCTGTTTCAAGTGCGGACAGCCCGGGCACGTGCGAGTTACGTGTCCTTCGGGGATAACGGTGGCACCTACTTCGGCATCTGTCCCTGCCACTTCCCAGCTACGACCGGGAGCTTCACCGACAGATCTTCAAGGAGATCAAGTTTCATTCCCCCACCCATCTGGAGAGAGACAACCGTTGTTGAGCAGTCAAGATGGCTTAGCGCAGGCAAGGGATTCTGCTATGGCTGATCGAGTGGAGGCAGGTATGATTTACTTTCTGGCATAAGGACTCGTACCTCGTTTTTATAGGGGCATCTTTTTTTATTTGTAGAGAATGTACATCATTGCATAGGGTTAGGAATAGGACTCTCACCTTGTGCACAGGAAGTGTAGATTCCCGATTGAACTCTGCACATGGAGGAGTGCTGTTAGCCCCGCCCGATTTAGATCGAGTCCTGGATTATGCCAGTAGACCCATTGGACCTGAGTCATCTGAAGGACTTCGATGTGGTCCTCGGGATGGACTGGTTGGCTCGGTATTTTGCGACTATTGACTGTGCCGCAAGGACCGTCACTTTTAGAAAGCCAGACCAGAAAATGTTGGTATATCGGGAATGTCAGAGCGCTTTCTTTGCCTCTATGATTTCGACTTCCCGAGCGAGGCTGATGATCCGTCGAGGAGGTGTAGCCTTTTTGGCTAGTGTTGTTGAGGGGCCTACGGCGGCGCCGGAACTCGGGGATATCCCTATTGCCCGCGAGTTCCTGGATGTTTTCCCACCGGAGCTGTCTAGCATGCCGCCAGATAGGGAGATTGAGTTCGTGATTAACGTAGTTCCAGGAACTGCGCCAATCTCTAAGGCTCCATACCGGATGACACCGGCTGAGCTGCGAGAGCTTAAGGCGCAACTCCAGGATTTAATGGATAAGGATTTTATTAGGCCGAGTGTATCACCTTGGGGTGCGCCGGTGCTATTCGTAAAGAAGATGGGTCACTTCGACTATGTGTGGATTATAGAGAATTAAAGTGACCATCAAGAACTAGTACCCTTTGCCGCGCATCGATGATCTCTTTGATCAGCTGCAAGGGTCTTGCGTCTTCTCTAAGATAGATTTGCAGTCCGGTTACCACCAGTTGAAGGTGAAGGCCGTAGATATTCCGAAACGGCATTTTGATCACGGTATGGGCATTATGAATTTACAGTTATGCCTCTTGGGCTAACTAATGCCCCTGCCGCATTCATGGATTTAATGAACCGGATCTTCCGACTATACTTGGATCGATTCGTAGTAGTATTCATTGATGATATCTTGATTTACTCCCGAAGTGATATTGAGCATGAGGAGCACTTAAAGGTTGTGCTGCAACTTCTGCGAGAAAAGAAGTTGTATGCCAAGCTGGCAAAGTGCGAGTTTTGGCTTCGGGAGGTAGTCTTCTTGGGCCATGTGATTTCTGCCGCAGGTGTGGCAGTGGACCCAGCAAAGATTGAGGCGGTTCGGGATTGGCCCCGACCAACGACGGTTTCTGAGGTATGTAGCTTTATGGGTTTAGCTGGGTATTACCGTCGGTTTGTGGAAGGCTTTGCGAAGCTCTCCACACCCCTCACTCGCTTGACGCGTAAGGGAGTGAAGTTTATCGGGAGTGAGGATTGTCAAAAGAACTTTGAGGAGCTGAAAATAGATTAATGACCACTCCTATTCTTTCCCTCCCTGTTATGGGGAAAGGATATGTGATCTACAGCAATGCATCACACAGCGGACTTGGTTGTGTGTTGATGCAAGAAGGGAGGGTAATTGCTTACGCATCAAGGCAACTCAAGGATTATGAGAAGAATTACCCTACCCATGACTTGGAGCTTGCTGCTGTAGTGTTTGCACTAAAGCTTTGGCGTCATTATCTTTATGGGGAGCATTGTGAAATCTACACCGACCACAAGAGCCTAAAAATACCTGTTCACACAGAAGGAGTTGAATTTGAGGCAACGTAGGTGGTTAGAGCTATTAAAGGATTATGATATTCTCTACCACCCAGGCAAGGCTAATGTGGTCGCTGATGCCTTGAGTAGGAGGGCGGTGCAAAGTTTGTCTATGTTGATCACAGACCAGGCACCGCTATTAGAGGAAATGAGACGACTCGAGATAGAGGTTGTGTCCCCTGGGGTCACTGCTAGACTGACATCTTTAGTCTTGCAGCCCACTCTGCTGGACAGGATCAAAGAGAAACAGAGTGAGGACCCCCACTTGGCCAGGATTAGAGATCATATTCCGAGTACTTTACGGTAGATGCCTCGAGAGTACTGAGGTACAGGAACCGAGCATGTGTGCCAATACATGTGGAGATTAGAGAACAAATATTGCGAGAGGCCCATTATACACCTTATACCCTACATCCTGGTGGGACTAAGATGTATAAGGACCTCAAGGCACACTTCTGGTGGAAAGGCATGAAAAGGGATATTGGGAGATTTGTGGCCCGGTGTTTAACTTGTCAGCAAGTGAAAGCTGAGCATCTAGTGCCAGCTGGCAAGTTACAAAGTCTCCCAATTCCCGAGTGGAAATGGGACCACATTACGATGGATTTCGTGGTCGGACTACCTAGGGCACAGGGAGGAGCTGATGCTATCTGGGTAGTTGTAGATCGACTTACCAAGTCGGCGCACTTTCTGCCCATGCAGACTACGTGGCCACTTGAGCGACTAGCCCAGTTATATCTAGATGAGATAGTAAGATTACATGGAGTACCAGCCTCCATAGTATCAGATAGAGACCCGAGGTTTGTTTCGCATTTCTGGAAGAGTTTGCAAACAGCCTTGGGGACTGAACTCAGGTTCAGTACAGCTTTCATCCGCAGACTGATGGGCAATCGGAGCGGACGATACAAATCCTGGAGGACATGCTGAGGGCTTGTGTCTTGGATTTCGGCGGAGGGTGGATTCGGCATTTATCTTTGGCTGAATTCGCGTACAACAATAGCTTTCAAGCGAGCATTCAGATGGCTCCGTTTGAAGTATTGTATGGACGCAAGTGTCGATCACCACTTTATTGGAGGGACGTAGACGAGAGACGGACCTTGGGACCAGATGTCTTGATAGAGGCAGAAGAGAAGGTCCGGGTGATTCGAAAGTATCTTCAGACCGCCCAAAACCGACAGAGGAGCTATGCCGACGTTCGGCGACGAGACTTAAAATTTCAGGTTGGAGATCATGTATTCCTGAAAGTCTCGCCGTCCAAAGGAATCAGGAGGTTCGGCATTCGTGGGAAACTTAGCCCCCGATATATTGGACCCTTTGAGGTATTGGGGCGTATCGGGCCAGTTGCCTACCGACTCGCACTTCCTCCAAGGCTTGCTGGTATCCATGATGTATTTCATGTTTCTACTTTGAGGAAGTATATCTTCGACCCATCGCACGTCATCGACTTCACACCGCTTGAGATCAGCGAGGATTTGAGGTATGAAGAACGCCCACTGCGAGTTCTGGATCGAGAGGTGAAAGAATTACGCAGTCGGGCCATTCCCTATGTGAAGATCCAATGGAGCAATCATGACGAGCGCGAGGCTACATGGGAGCTCGAGTCGGAGATGAGGGATGCTCACCCCTACTTATTCGAGACATCGGACTGAGGATTATTGTTTAGTCTCGTTTCGAGGACGAAACTCTTTTTAGTGGGGGAGAATGTGATGATCCGGACTCCCGCAGGAACTGTGCAACATTAAACAGTGACTGTAGGGAGCTTATCCGGTGAAGCAGAGCTTGTAGAATCGAAATTGGATATTTAATATAGACTCTGCGCGAAAATCGGAGCAAATGGAATTTTCCGGGAGCTTTCGGCAAAATTTCGGATGGGAATTTGGCAAAATGGACGTCGGATTTGGACTCAGCGCGCGAAAACGATCGAAATGGTATATTCGCTTTATTTTTTCGGCACTTGGTACTGTTCACCGGAACAGTAACCGCCGGCCGGAATTACTGTTCCGGCCGCCGGCGGCGAGCGGCGAGCGGCGGCGGGCGGCGGCGCACGGCGGCGGGCAGCGGCGCAGCGGCGGCACAGCGGCAGAGCGCGGAGGCGCGCGGCCCTGGTGCGCGGTCCATGGGCCTGGCGTGCACCGGGAGCACCGAATACCCCCTTTCCACGTGGCGCTTCCCCATTGGTTTGCCGGCTTCTAGAAGCGCGTGGGAGGGTGACACGTGGCACACCCGGATTGGCCGACATCTTCCGGAAGACCCGGCGCGGGGACCGGGCCCGTGCTCCACGTGGACACGTGGCGTCCTCTGAGTGGCCCTTGCACAGGCTGTTCCCTGTTTTGTGGACACGTGGCACGTTTTGGTTGGCCCGTTTCGGTGTTTCCTGTTCGGATCCGATCCTGTGTGGAGCCTCAGCCCATTATAAATAGGGCCCCCCACCCCCCTCTCTTTGCACCTCGGTTTTCGAGCCCTTAGAGAGAGAACCAGAGAAAGTGCCCTCTACGAAATTTCTTCCTCTCTCTCTCTTCTCTCTCTCCTCCAAATCTTAGAATTTTTGGAGTTACAGTTAGTGAGTTATCTGCGACGCGGCGCACTGCGACGGTTTTCTTTGTCGGCCCATTTCCCGTCGCAGTTCCGTCGAAAATTCCCTGTGGGCTAACCAGGAGGAATTTTTGGACGATTTTTGCGACAGCGCGTTCCTAAGAGGTAAGGCTTCGATTTCCGTGTTGATCACTTTGCTCCATTTCGTACTTTTGGCACGTTTCCCGAGGTCTCTTTGACCCCCCTTTTTGCTGTGGAAATTTCTGGACAGTGTCAACTTCTCCGATTTTTATCTTGGCGTAGGAGCATCAGATCGAGGCGTTCAAAGAGTCGATTTTGATCTACTCTTCGCGAGGAACGCAACCGTAATTTTTCTGGATTTTTCTGAGCACTATACAGAGGTGAAAAACTCCTCTCTTTTCGTGCTATTTGAAAAATAGCAAAAGCTGTATTTTTATGAATAATATAGTTACACCCTGTGCAATGTGTGTTGCTGTAGGGCACCGTTCTCGGCAGACAGCAGTTCTAGGGACTGTGGACAGCCAGGAGACTATCTGGGTGTGATTTGAGCTGTTCGAGGTGGGCGGTTGTTGCTTACCTCATTTTGACAAGCTCACTGGGATTACTGGAACTCCCCTAAAATTTAATATGACAATTGATGAGAACAATTGGGACAAACTAATATGACAATTGATGAGAACAATTGGGACAAACTAATATGACAATTGATGAGAAAAATTGGGACAAACTAAATTAATGAGTACTATTGGGACTACTAACAGGACTACTAACAGGATTACTAACAGGACAATTGATGAGAACCGCTGGGACGAACTCTCCTAAAAATTAATATAACCCCACAGATGATATGATGACTTATATTGGGACACTGTGATTGAGACAAAGGCTATAATCTCGCATGCAAATGACTTTTATTCAGTAAATCAATCTTTTTAAATCTTTGACACTATTTTACAACTTTTAAAATAAAGACAGTTGCATGCATACCCGGACATCAGGTAGGGCCACTATTTATTGCTACACTATCATATTAAGACTTGACATGTTTTATTACTCTCTTTTGCTTTCAGTTGCTTGTCGCTCGAGTATGAGCAGGGGTTTGGAATAGTATAGCCAAGGTTATGTTAGATTATAAACTTGTGGGGTGTTGCGGTGACCGCGGACAGTAGGCGGTCGATCAGATATTTATCCTTGCATCAGATTAGGGATGAGTCTGGTCTAGTTTGCACCAGCTGAGGATCGGGTTATCCTAGTGGGTGGTTTTCCCCACTTGTTAAGTACTATGGCATCAGATCGGGGGTTTTCTTTAGTGGATAGTTTTTCCCACTTTGATCATAGTCATGATCCAGTCCTGCTGTTTTATGGCACTTCTGATACTTATTACTGAGGTATTTACTCGTGTGGGCTCGCTCCCCTCGAGTGCCACTCGGAGTGTGTTACAGACAGACTTTGAGTCCTTGAGACTCCTATCCCCTATCGGTGTTATGCGTTGACCAGCATACCCAATTTGGCAAACACTATTCCCTATCGGTGTCATGCGTTGGCCAGCATACCCGATTTGGCAAACACTATCCCCATCGGTGTTATGCATTGGCCAGCATACCCGATTTGGCAAGGCACAGCAGGCAGTACCAGTTTTACTAGTGACACAAGACTGAGTTATTTCAGGCAGGCATGTTTGGTATTGTTGCATACAGTCATTTCATGCTACATGAACATTTAGAGGCATTCTAGTGGTGGTTTCCCTTTATTCAGCAGTTCTGTTTACAGCTTTATTTGTAGTTCCAGTCTGAGATACTTTGTGGTTCTTCCACTTCAGCTCTGTATTATGCTCTTTTATTGTTTATATTATATCGGAGCAGGTTACCAGCGCTCGTGTACTCGGGAAATCCCATGTGCACGGCGGATCTGTTGGCGAGCCCGGGTTCCGGGGCGTGACAAGTTTCTTTCCTGCTTTCAGCTTTTTTCTATCTATTTGCATATCTATCTGTTTTGCCTCCAGTAGACTTAGTGGGCATACCGTGGATATTGGGACGATACCCACTGAGATTTGCCTTCTGCAGTAGATCTCACACCTGCTGCGGTGACAGGTTTGAGGCAGCTGTTCCAGCTTGGTTCGCGCAAGGACAGCAGATCGATGTGAGGACGTGGCCGATTAGCTCCTTACCAGCATTGAGAGTCTGAGGTAGATGTACCCGATTTATTTTATGTGAAGACCCAAAATTCTCACTTATGGAGCACTGTTGCATCTACAGCTTCTGGAGGCCTATGTGGCATGTCGGCGGGGTTTGTGCACAATTTGGACACAAGTGATGGACTTCGAGCTTAAAATGGATCACGTGGGTGATCAGATGACCCCGTCGAATGCTTAGAAGTGGTTTTGCGCGCAATGGATATTAAAATTGGGCTCAGCGCGAAGTTTGGACAAAAGAACATCTTTCCGGATGCCTTCGGCAATTTTTAGAGTTGGAATTTGGCAAATGGACTTCGGATTTGGATTCAGCACGCGAAAACGATGAAAATGGACTAGTCACTTGCATTTTTCGGAGCCCGGATGACCTGGCACGGATTTCGAGGCAGCATGTACTATTCCGGTGGCCGGCTGGGCAGCGGCGGAGCACGGCGGGCAGCGGTGGAGCAGGTGGCGCAGCGACGCGGGCAGCGCGGGCAGCGCGGAGGCGCGCGGGCAGGTGCGCGGTGTCACGCCCCGGGGTTTTATTTTAGCGGAAACGATACTTCAAAGTACGCGTAAAGTGCTACGAATTTTTTTGTTAGAAACCTCCTTCCCCGGCGCGTGCCCAGACCCGCCACATATACAGATTCACTCGAAATTCGGGCAGAGTCTCCTCTGTATATGCACGGCGTCGCGGCTGCTACAATAGCCGATTATGAGCAATCATTTTCCCATTTAATCACAACAGTTCGAAGTAGTACGGTGCATGAAGACTAAACATACCCGTGGCCAATCAAGTTGAAAGGATAAACTCACAGTTTTGAAAGCAGGTCCACACGACCCAAGGTTTTTTTTTGAAGACAGTTTGAAAAGATGCCATAAATCCACAGGTTTTGGAAAACAGGTCCACACGACCCAGATTTTTTTAAAAATAGTTTCGAAGTTCTTTTCTTTTCTAGTCATGTTGCTTTGAAAGCGGCCAAACGGGGACAATAACGGAAAATAGTAGTGCATAAGTAGAAAGAAAGAATTCAACATCCACACGACCCCACAAGGGTATCGAGAACCACACATTAACCTACAGTTCTGAATGAAATGCAGAGAAGGTAAATAAAACAGCATACTAGGGGCTCCCTCAGACCGACTGCTACCAACTCGGCCTCACCGTCGCCTACCTCTACCCCCTGGAGGTACCTGTCACAGAGTGGGTAGTCAGCGACACTATCATCAAAATAGTACTAAAGCAGTAAAGTAATACCAAGCCACAAAGTAATGCTAGCCGGAACAACCGCTCTACTCGTAATGGTAACTCGCAACCACCTGTACCACCTGTAGCACCTGTAACCCCAGTAACACCTGTAACACCTGACCGCGTCGGGATCCAATCCCGGCGGTCTCACACCTGACTACATCGGGATCCAATCCCGGCAGTCCCACACCTGACCGCGTCGGGATCCAATCCCGGCGGTCTCACACCTGACTACATCGGGATCCATCCCGGCAGTCCCATCGCTGCCTCAGACCCCCCAGCGGTCAGGGGCCCCCCACTACGTCACCTCGTGGGGTAACACGGGTCAAAGACCGCCTTTCCGGAAAAGAGCACCCTTTGCGGTGGCCAAACCGCGGGTGCGCGTGTCCAGCAGCTCGAGCATAAGTAACCAGTAACCAAGTAACCAAGTAACCAAGTATCCAAGTAACCATGTCACCATGTCACGGGGTAAGGTAGTACATCATAGAAACCATCAACGTTAGTACCGTTAAATAATGAAAAGTCCCTGTCGGATTACCAACATAATACTCAGCCTCGACCGTAAACCCCACCTTGTTATCGCGCTCCTGACTGATGTAAGGTTCTCCTCGCGTCCTCGGGGCAAGCCCGACCTACACGAATCTGTCATATGGGAGTCAGCAACTTAAGGGCTTTGTCAGACTAATGATTAGAGCGCCCGGCGCCCTCTCACCTTGCGTATAATACGCACAGGTACGCGCCTGGCCCCGCACGGCTGGGCGTTGTACTAACAGCGTGCGGCCGTACCGCATGCGGAGGTGCCCGCAAGCGGCGGCGCCCGCATGCGGCGGTGCCCGCAAGCGGCAGCGGCCCGCATGCGGCGGCGCCCGCATGCGGCGGCGCACAAGCGGCGGCGCCCGCATGCGGCAGCCCGCATGCGCGCCGCCCGCAAGTGGCGGCGCGCATGCGGCAAGCCCGCATGCGGGGCCGCCCGCAAGCGCAGCCCGCATGCGGCAGCCCGCATGCGGCGCCGCCCGCAAGCGGCGGCGCCCGCATGCGGCAGTCCGCATGCGGCGCCGCCCGCAAGTGGCGGCGCGCGCATGCGGCAGCCCGCATGCGGCGCCGCCCGCAAGTGGCGGCGCGCATGCGGCAGCCCGCATGCGGGGCCGCCCGCAAGCGGCAGCCCGCATGCGGCAGCCCGCATGCGGCGCCGCCCGCAAGCGGCGGCGCCCGCATGCGGCAGTCCGCATGCGGTGCCGCCGTGGCGCGCCGGATTCCCGCGATGCCCTTGCCCCCCTTCTTTTTCCTTTCTCCCCCCCCCCTCTCGTCCGCTCCAACCAAGAACGGGGTGAGAAGGCAAAACCCTAGCGTGCTCACCTCGGTTGTCGGAGGAAGAGGCGATCCGGTCCTGCGCGTTCGGCTACAAGGAATGTGAGGACGCCTCCTTCTCCCTTCCTTGGTCTCGCCTCTTGGGTCCCTCCGTGCAGTCGGTGAGGAAGCAGAAGGATTTGGTTGGGAACATAGAAGGGTTGGGAAATGGGGTTTCGTACGTAGGGGAATTGTGGGGAATACGGGTAGTTAAGGGGGAGTGTGGTGGTTTAAGGGGAGTGGGTAGTTAAGGGAGTTACGGGTGGTTATGGGGGAATGGGTAGTTAGAGGGAGTGGGTAGTTATGGGAGTTACGGGTAGTGGGTAGGAGTGGGTAGTTAGGGAGTTACGGGTAGTTAAGGGTAGGTTAGAGGGGGTGGGTAGTTATGGAGTTACAGGTAGTTAAGGGTAGTTAGAGGGGGTGGGTAGTTATGGGAGTTACGGTTTGTTTAAGGGGAGTTATACGACGGGGGGGGAAAATAACGGGAACGGTTAAGTTGGTAAAAGGGAAAGAACCCAGTTCAAGTTAAAACGGGTCCAAAATCAGGTTGCGAACTAGAGTCCGGTCTGTCTAAATACCCCGCGTTAAACCATCTGAGCCGTTAGCTACCTTCCGGAATTTATTCCGGGAGATTCCGGCGTCGGAATTCAAACCGATTTCGCCGCCGCTCTCCGTTTCGCGGTCCTATCAACTAAAACCATAGCCGCGGGCCCCGACGGTCTGTCCGGAAACAGGGAATTAATCGATCACCTCCAGCCCCCGAAACGAAATGCGGAAATAACGAAACCAAAAGTAGACCCTTAAAATATTTTAAACTAGCGGCTATTACACCACTCACCTCTTAAAACGAGTTTCGTCCTCGAAACTCAATCCTGATTTTCGGTAAAGAGATAAGGATAGCCTCTCTCTCATCTTGATTCTAGTTCCCATGTCGCTTCCCGCTCCTCGTGGTTGTTCCAGTGTACCTTCACATAGGGAATGTCTCGGTTTCGGAGCGTCTTGCTTTCTCTTGCTAGTATTCGCACAGGGGTTTCCTCGAAACTTAGGTCCTCCTTTAGTTCGAGTGTCGAGACGTCCAGCACATGCGACGGGTCGGGGAGGTATTTCTTGAGCATCGAAACGTGGAACACGTCATGAATCCGGTTGAGGTTCGGTGGTAGGGCAAGGCGGTAAGCCACTGGGCCGATCCGTTCCAGGATCTCGAATGGCCCCACGAACCGCGGGCTTAGCTTGCCTTTTAACCCGAATCGCTTGATTCCCCTGGACGGCGAGACCCGCAAAAACACGTGTTCTCCCACCTGGAACTCTAAATCGCGGCGTCTTCGATCCGCGTAGCTCTTTTGTCGACTCTGGGCAGTTAGTAAGCGCTGTCTGATGAGACGCACCTTCGCTTCTGTTTCTTCTACCAAGTCGGGTCCCAAGAGCTTTCGTTCTCCCAAATCGTCCCAACAGATCGGGGATCGGCAGCGTCTCCCGTATAAAGCTTCGTAGGGTGCCATCAGTATGCTGGCTTGGTGGCTATTGTTGTAAGCGAATTCTACAGTGGTAGGTATCGCTCCCAACCGACTCCCCAATCGAGTACACAGGCCCGGAGCAGGTCTTCTAGTGTCTGTATCACTCGCTCCGACTGCCCGTCTGTCTGAGGGTGGAAGGCTGTGCTGAAGTGCAATTTTGTCCCCAAGGCTTGTTGCAGACTCTGCCAAAACTTCGAGACAAAACGCGTGTCTCTGTCTGATGTGATCGATGCCGGTACCCCATGCAGTCTCACTATCTCGCTGAGATAGACTTGAGCCAACCGCTCTCTGGTCCAGGTTGTGTGAATCGGCAGGAAGTGCGCTGACTTAGTCAGCCGGTCCACCACAACCCATATTGTGTCGTGTCCTTGTGGTGAACGTGGGAACCCGGTGACAAAGTCCATGGTGATATGATCCCACTTCCACTCCGGTACCGGTAAGGGTTGTAATTTTCCCGCCGGTCGTTGATGTTCCGCCTTTATTTGTTGACACACCAGGCAATGAGCTACAAATTGGGTTACATCCCTCTTCATCTTGGGCCACCAGAAGGTCTGCTTGAGGTCCCTGTACATCTTTGTGCCTCCTGGATGCGCTGTATAAGGGGCGCTGTGTGCTTCGGACAGAATTTCCTTCTTTAATTCCGGGGTATCCGGCACGCAAATCCGCCCGCGGAACCGTAGGGTATCATCGCTTTTTAATGAAAAGTCCCCTTCCTGATCCGGTGAGATCTTGTCTCTTACGAGCTGTAAGTGCGAGTCCGCCTGCTGTCCCTCTCGAATCTTTTCTAACAGTGTTGGCTTGACTACCAGAGTTAGAAGTTGCGCAACCGTGCCCGCTGACACTACTTCCAACCCTAGTCGAGAAAATTCTGCGATCAAGTCGCTCTGCTCAGTTATCGCACCTACCGATCCTCCCTCCAGTCGCCCCTTCCTGCTCAGAGCGTCTGCTACCACGTTTGCTTTCCGGGGTGGTATTGGATCGTTAGGTCGTAATCCTTCAGTAATTCAAGCCACCGTCTCTGCCGCAGGTTTAGTTCCTTTTGTGTGAACAGGTATTTAAGACTTTGGTGATCTGAGAAGATGTTACAATGGACACCAAAGAGATAGTGTCTCCATAACTTCAGGACGAAGACCACTGCAGCCAGCTCTAGGTCGTGTGTTGGGTAGTTTCTTTCGTAGTCCTTTAGTTGCCTAGATGCATAGGCTATTACCTTCCCCTGCTGCATTAACACACCCCCAAGGCCGATTCTTGAAGCGTCGCAGTACACCTCATAGTCCTCACCGGGTGTTGGTTGTACAAGTATCGGTGCCTCGGTTAGCCTTCTTTTGAGTTCTTCAAAACTTTCCTGGCATTTGGCCGTCCATACAAACTTTTCTCCTTTCTTGGTCAACCGGTTTAGAGGGGTCGCAATCTTCGAGAAACCCTCGACAAAGCGTCTATATACCCCGCCAGCCCCAGGAAACTGCGGATCTCCGTCACCGTTGTGGGCGGCTGCCAGTCTATCACCGATTCCACCTTCTTGGGGTCTACGGCGATTCCCTTTGCCGAGATCACATGCCCCAGGAATCCACTTCGCGTAGCCAGAACTCACACTTTTTGAGTTTAGCGTACAGCTTCTGCTCCCTGAGGGTTTGAAGAATCGTTCGTAAGTGATCCTCGTGCTCCTCGTCGGTGGATGAGTAGATTAGTATATCATCGATGAAGACCACCACGAACCGATCTAAGAATGGTCTGAAGACCCGGTTCATCATGTCCATAAAGACTGCGGGGGCGTTCGTAAGTCCGAACGGCATGACCGTAACTCGTAATGGCCATACCGGGTCCGGAAAGCGGTCTTCGGAATGTCCTCGTTCCGAACCCGGAGCTGGTGGTAGCCAGACTGTAGATCAATTTTTGAAAAGACCGTCGCTCCTCGTAGTTGGTCGAAGAGGTCGTCGATTCTGGGCAGGGGGTACTTATTTTTCACCGTGACCTTGTTTATTCCTCTGTAATCGATACAGAGTCGCAGGCTCCCATCCTTCTTCCGTACGAAAAGCGCTGGTGCGCCCCAGGGTGACACACTCGGCCTGACAAACCCTTTGTCCAAGAGGTCTTCCGGCTGCGCTTTAACTCCTTCAACTCCGCGAAGGCCATTCGGTAGGGTGCCTTCGTTATAGGTTGAGTACCTGGCAAGAGTTCAATAGGGAACACCACCTCCCTTTCAGGGGGTATCCCAGGCAGCTCCGTCGGAAAGACATCGGGAAAGTCCCTCACCACCGGGATGTCTGAAGGTGTCGTCGAGGGTCGGTAACTAGATCTACCGATGCCAAAAAGGCTACACACCCACCCTCTATCAGACTCCTGGCTCGAGTCGCTGAGATGACTGCCGGGAAGGAGGTGCTTTTGCACGCTAGGTACGCATTCTTAGGGAAACTTGGTTCTTGTAGTTGTACCATCCGCTTATCGCAGTCGATAAGCACTTGGTACCTTGAGAGCCAGTACATGCCCAGAATAACGTCGTACTCCTTCAAGGGAATCACTATTAAATCCCAAGGGCAAAATAGCCGCCCTAGCTTAATCGGGCAAGTGGCTTCCAAATTAGAAGCCTCCAGCGTCCCACGAAAACCGTGCGTAAATAAATCACACAGATTCCCCTTTCCCCACGTTCACTCACGTCCTACAACCTTACGTCCCACACATTTCATTTATTCGTAGTTAAGTGTGATATCTCGGTGGATGTTGGGTTGTCACTGTTGTGATTAAAGCAAAGTCTCTGATACCATCTTAATCTGTCACGCCCCGGGGGTTTTATTTTAGCGGAAACGATACTTCAAAGTACGCGTAAAGTGCGTACGAATTTTTTTGTTTAGAAACCTCCTTCCCCGGCGCGTGCCCAGACCCGCCACATATACAGATTCACTCGAAATTCGGGCAGAGTCTCCTCTGTATATGCACGGCGTCGCGGCTGCTACAATAGCCGATTATGAGCAATCATTTTCCCATTTAATCACAACAGTTCGAAGTAGTACGGTGCATGAAGACTAAACAATACCCGTGGCCAATCAAGTTGAAAGGATAAACTCACAGTTTTGAAAGCAGGTCCACACGACCCAAGGTTTTTTTTGAAGACAGTTTGAAAAGATGCCATAAATCCACAGGTTTTGGAAAACAGGTCCACACGACCCAGATTTTTTAAAAATAGTTTTCGAAGTTCTTTTCTTTTCTAGTCATGTTGCTTTGAAAGCGGCCAAACGGGGACAATAACGGAAATAGTAGTGCATAAGTAGAAAGAAAGAATTCAACATCCACACGACCCCACAAGGGTATCGAGAACCACACATAACCTACAGTTCTGAATGAAATGCAGAGAAGGTAAATAAAACAGCATACTAGGGCTCCCTCAGACCGACTGCTACCAACTCGGCCTCACCGTCGCCTACCTCTACCCCCTGGAGGTACCTGTCACAGAGTGGGTAGTCAGCGACACTATCATCAAAATAGTACTAAAGCAGTAAAGTAATACCAAGCCACAAAGTAATGCTAGCCGGAACAACCGCTCTACTCGTAATGGTAACTCGCAACCACCTGTACCACCTGTAGCACCTGTAACCCCGGTAACACCTGTAACACCTGACCGCGTCGGGATCCAATCCCGGCGGTCTCACACCTGACTACATCGGGATCCAATCCCGGCAGTCCCACACCTGACCGCGTCGGGATCCAATCCCGGCGGTCTCACACCTGACTACATCGGGATCCAATCCCGGCAGTCCCATCGCTGCCTCAGACCCCCCAGCGGTCAGGGGCCCCCCACTACGTCACCTCGTGGGGTAACACGGGTCAAAGACCGCCTTTCCGGAAAAGAGCACCCTTTGCGGTGGCCAAACCGCGGGTGCGCGTGTCGCAGCTCGAGCATAAGTAACCAGTAACCAAGTAACCAAGTAACCAAGTATCCAAGTAACCATGTCACCATGTCACGGGGTAAGGTAGTATACATCATAGAAACCATCAACGTTAGTACCGTTAAATAATGAAAAGTCCCTGTCGGATTACCAACATAATACTCAGCCTCGACCGTAACCCACCTTGTTATCGCGCTCTGACTGATGTAAGGTTCTCTCGCGTCTCGGGTGCCCGCCCGGACCTACACGAATCTGTCATATGGGAGTCAGCAACTTAAGGCTTTGTCAGACTAATGATTAGAGCGCCCGGCGCCCTCTCACCTTGCGTATAATACGCACAGGTACGCGCCTGGCCCGCACGGCTGGGCGGTGTACTAACAGCGTGCGGCCGTCCGCATGCGGAGGTGCCCGCAAGCGGCGGCGCCCGCATGCGGCGGTGCCCGCAAGCGGCAGCGCCCGCATGCGGCGGCGCCGCATGCGGCGGCGCACAAGCGGCGGCGCCCGCATGCGGCAGCCGCATGCGGCGCGCCCGCAAGTGGCGGCGCGCATGCGGCGCCCGCATGCGGGGCCGCCCGCAAGCGGCAGCCCGCATGCGGCAGCCCGCAAGCGGCGGCGCCCGCATGCGGCAGTGCATGCGGTGCCGCCCGCAAGCGGCGGCGCCCGCATGCGGCAGCCCGCATGCGGCGCCGCCCGCAAGTGGCGGCGCGCATGCGGCAGCCCGCATGCGGGGCCGCCCGCAAGCGGCAGCCCGCATGCGGCAGCCCGCATGCGGCGCCGCCCGCAAGCGGCGGCGCCCGCATGCGGCAGTCCGCATGCGGTGCCGCCGTGCGCGCCGGATTCCCGCGATGCCCTTGCCCCCTTCTTTTTCCTTTCTCCCCCCCCCTCTCGTCCGCTCCAACCAAGAAGGGGTGAGAAGGAGAAAACCCTAGCGTGCTCACCTCGGTTGTCGGAGGAAGAGGCGATCCGGTCCTGCGCGTTCGGCTACAAGGAATGAGGACGCCTCCTTCTCCTTCCTTGGTCTCGCCTCTTGGGTCCTCCGTGCAGTCGGTGAGGAAGCAGAAGGATTTGGTTGGGAAATAGAAGGGTTGGGGAAATGGGGTTTCGTACGTAGGGGAATTGTGGGGAATACGGGTAGTTAAGGGGGGGAGTGTGGGTTTAAGGGGAGTGGGTAGTTAAAGGGAGTTACGGGTGGTTATGGGGGAATGGGTAGTTAGAGGGAGGGGTAGTTATGGGAGTTACGGGTAGTGGGTAGGAGTGGGTAGTTAGGGGAGTTACGGGTAGTTAAGGGTAGTTAGAGGGGGTGGGTAGTTATTGGAGTTACAGGTAGTTAAGGGTAGTTAGAGGGGGTGGGTAGTTATGGGAGTTACGGTTTGTTTAAGGGGAGTTATACGACGGGGGGGGAAAATAACGGGAACGGTTAAGTTGGTAAAAGGGAAAGAACCCAGTTCAAGTTAAAACGGGTCCAAATCAGGTGCGAACTAGAGTCCGGTCGTCTGTCTATAACCCGCGTTAACCATCTGAGCCGTTAGCTACCTTCCGGAATTTATTCCGGGAGATTCCGGCGTCGGAATTCAGAACCGATTTCGCCGCCGCTCTCCGTTTCGCGAGTCCTATCAACTAAAATAGCCGCGGGCCCCGACGGTCTGTCCGGAAACAGGGAATTAATCGATCACCCTCCAGCCCCCGAAACGAAATGCGGAGATAACGAAACCAAAAGTAGACCCTTAAAATATTTTAAACTAGCGGCTATTACACGCGGGCAGGGGCGCGCTGCACCGAGGGCAGGACAAGTGGCAGCTTCTGAACTCGTTGGTGTTGTGGGCGCGGTCCACGAACAATTTGAGCGGGTGTACGGTGGACCAGGGGGGAGGACACGTGGCGATCTTTGGTTGGCTGGTCTTCTTGCGGGCGGTCCACGGAGCAGTGTGCAGGTCGCCACGGGGCGCGTGCGTGAAGGGGGTGGCAGGCGGCGTCGCAGGCGCGCACGTGGGCGACTGTTGACCGAGTGCGGTCCACGCGTCGCCACCGCCGAGCGCCATGTGTCGAGCAGCGGATGGCCGGTGAGGCTGTCCGCTGTTCGGTGAGACATGGCGGGCCCTGGGCCTTTCGGACGGCTACAGTTGGGCTCGGCCCAACACTGTTCACGCCCGGTTCCTGCGGGGCGCCCGGAAAATCGGCCCCAAAAGCCAATTCGAGATTTTGGATCTTTTCGGTGTTGAGCCTATAAATAGGCCCTTTTGCTCACCGTGTAGAGCCTTTTCCCGAGTCTTGGCTAGTGCACCCTTCACGAAAATTGTTGCTCACCTTGTCGCGCATCTTGTGAAGGAAGCTCGGAATTTTTGAAAGGTGCGGCATCGATGACTTCGGCATCGTAGCACAGAGCGGCATACTTTCATCGCAGGCCCGTTATCGTCGAATTTGGTCTAAGAGCTCCATAGAGCTACCCTGACAGTATTTTCAGACGATTTTTGCGGCGTTGGATTCACGAGAGGTATATCTACGATTCTTGTATTGTCCACTTTTTCATGTTTGAGCTTTGTTTGGGGTTCCGGCTACGTTTTTAAACCCCTTTGCCACTGATGGAATTTCTGGACAGCGACACCTTGCCGGATTTTTATCTCCGCAACCGGGCATCGGATGGAGACGGCCTGTACACTTTTTTCATCTACTCGACGCGAAGATTACCACAGTATTTTTTCCTGGATATTCTGAGGCTTGCCCGAAGGTATATGTTTTCCCCTTATCTGTGCATGGGATTACGTTATGTTGCTGTGTGTGGTTTTGCGCACCACGTGTTGTGGAATTTGTAATCGGCCTACGGGGCTCGGAATTGATATGCAGGTACTCGTTTCGAAGGTTTCGACGCGACGATCACGACTGTATTTTTGTGGGATTTTTCAGAATCCGTTCTGCAGGTGAAAACAGCACATCTTCGGGGGCTGTTTTGTGATGTTGTATATACTTGGATATTTTGGGAATAAAGTGTAACTTGGACCTTTTGTTGTCCCCAGGAGGGTTCGCGAGTGTTTCTAAAACGGTTGGAACTGGAGGAAATGAAGATAGTGGTTCGGGTGTTTTTCAGCTGTTTGGAGCCGAGGCTTTCGCGTCATGTACCGAGGGTGCTGTTTTGGCGGATTTTGGACTGTGAGCGCCTACACACTTCACCGACTTCGGCTTTGCCTGCGGAAAGCGCCTCAGGTGGGTGCTTTGTTTCTAGAACCGGTGGACGGTTCTCTAATTCTGTATGTTAGGATGCATGCATGTTTAGGGTACATGGATTATGTTTGTAAGGTAGGAAGCTTAATAATGATAATTGTTTAAATAATAGCAAGAATAGTATCTATGATGTATACTGAGGACTTGCATGATTTGGATGTTTATGTTGGTGAATAGTGTAAGCGTACCTAGTATAATGTTACCCTGTGTGATTATGTAACATGCCATGTTAGCACATAGCCTTTATGTGGTTGGTTTATGCATTGGGCAGGATTTAGTAGCTATGTGTGGATTGGTACTCTGAGGAGTTATTATGATCGAGGATTATGATCAGATGTATAGGCATGTGGATTACTTTGTTGTATCTTTCTTGAGGACAAATGCATGCTTGTATGGACATATTAGTTGGGCCCCCTTTTATTGCTACACTACTTATTGGAACTTGACTTAGGAAACCATGCGTTTCCTTTCTCTTCTTTATTAGTCAGGTGGTCATGTTGTTCTCGGTTCGAGTAGGGATCTGGGTAGTGTAGTCGGGAATTTGTGTCTGGGACAGATGGATTAGTTGTGGGGCTTGCGGCAACCGCGATATTGGCGGTTGACCGGATATTTATTTATGAACCAGATTGGGTATCAGTTTTCTCTAGTGGATGGAGTTTCCCACTTATCGTTAGTTGCATCCATTATTGAGGTCGGTTTTCTTTGGTGGTGAGTTTTCCCACTTGATCAGATTTCTGATCAAGTCCTGCTATACAGAGATACTTGTTACTGAGTTACTACTCGTGTGGGTCGCTCCCCTCGAGTGCCATCCGAGGTAGGCTTTTCGGGACCCAACCCCTTGTGTGCCGGTCTTATACTTATTTGGGATGCGAGCTGTGCGGGGCCGATCGCGCGGTTTTCGAGCCAGTCCCATGTGTACAGATTTCCGCTGAGCAGGCAATGCCAGTTTTACTGTGGCACCAGATGGGTTATTACCGGCATTTACTTTCTTGTTGCACTCGGGTCAGGGGGACCGAGTGAGTCCAGTTGCTGTGTTTAGGACCAGTGCTAGTGTGTTGTGGATCCAGTGGTGACTGTGGTCCCGAGGTCTGTGTGAGTTGTGGACTGTTGTGCGGGAGGCTTGGTGATCTTGATTTTATCCGTTCTGAGAGGGACGTGGATTTGACTATAGCCTGCATGAGCCACTCGACTGCGAGTTAGTCCGTTTGGACGCCCTACGAATTCCTGCCCGTCAGCAGGAGGTGGTTGTAGGTGGGCGCATGTTGACTGACCAGATGTGGCAGTCAGCTCGATTGGGTCGATTGTGTACTTCATGTGCTAGTGGTTGCATACATTATTTGGTCTCCCCTTTTGAGCATTTAGATAGAGGCATGGTAGTTGTTGAGAGTCTCCAGCTTTCCTATTTCAGTCTTTACTGCTTTGGTTATCCTATGCCTCTAGTGGACTTAGTGGGCAGATCGTCGGGCATGGTGGCGCGGTACCCACTGAGGACTCCCATTTTAGTGTAGTTCTCACAACAGTTGGGGGTCTCCCCCTCCCTTCTTTTCTCTTTTTGTTTGCAGCGTCTTAGCGGGTGTTGCGGATTCTGCAGTTGTCGTTCGAGGCGAGGGAGTAGGTGCTAGATCCCTACCGTCGTTGGAGAGTAGCGGTACCCCTTCAGAGGAGATCTTCAGTAGATTAGTTGTTTCTTTTTCTCTTTTGAGAGAGACTGATGTAGTGAGGATATTTTATGTATCGAGAGACTGTACACTGGTGTATTATAGAGAGATACATCCCAGTTGGGTTGAGCTTGTATATGAGGACATGTATTATTTATTATTATTTGGGAGCGGACCTTATGTATTATTTCTAGTTGCACAGTGATTGATTTTAGTCATACAACAGTTTTTTTTATTTATAGCTCTGATATCTGTTTAGCTGTAGTACTTTTCTTGCAGGTAGGACGCTTGCTTATGCGGTTGGCATAGGTGGCGGATCTGTTGGCGACGCCCAGGTCGTAGTTTCGAACCGGGCGTCGTGACAGAGTAGTGTTGGTATCAGAGCCTAGGTTGTAGGTCATGGTGGTTAGAAACCCTAGTTTATGGTTGGACCCTTGGTTGACTTCGTGGGGAGAGTCGTGACTTTTACGCGAGAGTCCTGATGAGTTTTATACCTCTCCCAAGGGACGGGAGGATTGTGATTAGCATGTTTATTCTTCTAAGTGATTTGTTGGCTGCAGACAACATAATGCTGTGGAAAACGGGTGACATGCATTAAACTGTCGCGGATTGGGTCGATGGAGTGGTTTTGCGTGTTGTTTTATGGTTGTCGTTGTGCGAGCTATGTCTCCCCGAAGCTGGGTTTTGAACCCGTGTGCATCCTGTCATAGCAGTTGAGCTTGAGCAGTTGGTTTTGGGCCGGATACCCGGATGAGGTCAGAGAAACCGGACCCAGATGACAGGATGTCAGAGGCTTATCAGCGGTTAGAGTGAGCAGTGGTCTTGCTGACACTGTTGTCGGGGCACTGAGTAACTGTAAGACCCGGCTT
>CM055064.1:19654531-19705687 GCA_029204045.2 Tillandsia leiboldiana | reverse complement strand
AAAACATCAACCACATCTTGCAATTGCTACCAATAAGCTCACTTCCCGGAAATTCAAGGAAGGATTTTTCAAGAAAAGAACATTGGTAGCACCTCAAACAAGACGATGACAAAAGAAAAAGATCAATCATACAAGACGTCGTCTTCAAGGAGAATCTCTCAACCTTTACCAACATACTCCAAACTCAAAAGGTTTGGGTATGCAAAGGTGAAACCCCTCCTTGTCCTTATCGTTCTACGATTAAATCTTGTATAGTTGTGTAGACTTTTTCTTTTCTTCTTTTTCTTTTGGCCAACCCGTCAACCATCCTTTGGGAGGTAAATGGTACATTTTTTTATTGGTTGATGATTTCTCTCGGTTTTCTTGGGTAGCATTTTTGAGAGAGAAAGCTGATACGTTTGACTCTTTTCATGAGATTTGCCATCGTATTATGATTGAAAAGAATGAAATTCATTCGTGTTAGAAGTGATAGGGGTGGAGAATTCATAAATTCAAATTCATTGACTTTTGTACTTCAAATGGCATTAAACATGAATTCTCGGCACCCTATACACCTCAGCAGAATGGTGTTGTTGAGCGCAAAAACAGGGTTGGTTCAAGAGATGGCGCGTGTGATGCTTCATAGCCGGAAATTACCGCTACATTTTGGGCTGAAGCTGTGAACACCGCTGTCTATGTCATTAACAGAGTGTATTTGCGCCCAGGAACCTTGAATACCCATATGAGCTGTGGTTTAGTAGAAAACCGGATATCAAGTACTTTCGTATCTTCGGGAGTCGATGTACATCTTACGTGACCGTGAAAATCTCGGAAAGTTCGACTCTCGAAGTGATGAGGGATCTTTTTGGGTTATTCTACGAATAGCAGAGCATATCGAGGATTTAACATTGAATCTAAGACGGAGCGTAGAATCTATAAATGTTAAAGTAGATGAAGCGTCTCATTTTGAATCTGAAAAATCTACCCTCGATATCTCTCTAGATGATGATTCTCCTGCTAGTGCATCTTCTCATAATATACACTTCCAATATTAATGATGCATCTAATGGTTCTTCTAGTTATCTGATGTGCAGGAATCATCTCGTGTACCTCCGAGTACTCCGTTTCAACAAACGCTACGAATCTCCAAGGATCATCCGGAATCGAACATCATTGGAGATCCACAAGAAGGAGTTAGAACTCGAAGGCAGTTGGTTTGCGGATTTGCTTGCTACGTATCTTTAATCGAACCAAAGACAATAGATGAAGCTCTTCAGGATGACTACTGATTAAAGCATGCAGGAAGAGCTCCATCAATTTGAGCGAAACAAAGTCTGGGAATTAACGAAGCCTCCAAAGCAACATAATGTGAGAGGTACCAAATGGATCTTCAAGAACAAGAAAGATGAAGATGGTACTATCATCAGGAACCAAGGCACGACTAGTTGCTCAAGGCTACTCTCAAGTAGAAGGTATAGACTTTGACGAAAACTTTCGCCCCTGTAGCTAGACTCGAGTCCATTCGTATATTGTTTGCTATTGCTTGTCATTTTTAAAAATCAAATTATTTCAAATGGACGTCAAGAGCGCATTTCTAAATGGGTTTTTAAATGAGGAAGTTTATGTAGCTCAACCGAAAGGTTTTGTAGATCATAAACAACCTAACCATGTTTTTCGTTTGAAAAAGGCTCTTACGGTCTGAAACAAGCACCGCGAGCATGGTACGAAAGGTTAACAAAGCACCTTTTGGAGAAGGGCTATACTCGAGGGGGAGCTGACAGGACTCTCTTTGTGAAGCATTATCAAAATAATTTCATTGTAGCACAAATCTATGTCGATGACATTGTATTTGGTGCAACAAAAGATAATGATGCTTCTAAATTCGCGGAGACCATGGAAAGCGAATTTGAGATGTCCATGATGGGCGAACTGTCTTATTTTCTTGGATTGCAAATTAAACAAAATGATGAAGGTATTCACTTAAGTCAATCCAAGTATGCACTGGAGTTGGTCAAAAAGTTTGATCTAGAAAATTGTAAAGATTTTCCAACTCCAATGGGAACTAGCCACAAGGGACTTGGAAGTGAATCACATAGTGAGAATGTAGACGAGAAACTGTATAGAAGTATGATTGGAAGTCTACTTTACCTCACGGCTAGTCGCCCGGATATATCCTTTAGTGTTGGGATTTGCGCGAGATATCAATCAGCACCAAAGGAGGTTCACCTGAAAGCGGTGAAACGGATCATCCGGTATATCAAAGGATCAATTAATTTCGGAATTTGGTATCCTATGGGAACAAGTTTGGATATTGTTGGATACTCAGATGCCGATTGGGCAGGATCAGTGGATGATCGGAAAAGCACGAGTGGTGCATGCTTCTATCTTGGCCATTGCCTTGTTGCATGGCACAGTAAAAAGCAGAATTGCATAGCACTCTCGACTGCCGAAGCGGAATACATTTCAGCTGGAAGTTGCTCAACTCAACTCATTTGGATGAAAAGCGTACTGAGCGACTTCCGCATTTCAGCATCTTCGGTAACAATTCTTTGTGACAACACAAGTGCAATTAACATTTCTAAAAACCCTGTGTCGCACTCTAGAACAAAACATATTGAACTTAGATATCATTTTCTTAGAGAGCTAGTTGAATCAAATACTCTTCAACTTTCATATATTTCAACTGAAGATCAATTAGCTGACTTTCTAACAAAACCTTTGGATCAAAAACGTTTTATTCATTTACGAAAAGCAATTGGGATGCTTTCCTTGAAATAATCTTCTTTTTGAAATCTTTGCTTAGGATAGGTTTTGTATTTGTTTTTGTTTTGTTCTTTATCTATGTTTGTACATAGGACATTAATTGAGCATAGATCATAATTGACTTTAATTGCATCTGTTCACACATTTAGAAATTTATTATGCTTTTGCCATCATAATATTTCTTTGTTGCAATGATCGTTTATGTTAATTAAATCATCTTCTAAAGTGATCAAAGTCAATTTCTCTCTCAATGATCTCTTGGTATAGTCATTATCTTATTTGACTGTTTAGTCGAGTATGAAATCGAGATCAATTTTTGGTTGAATACTTTATATCTTAAATAATTGATAGCCAATTGAGGGGGAGTCAAAGATAATGTAATATGCTCAAAAGATGTGGAAAGAGTTACATCCCAATGAGGAGTGTGAAAACTACCACCACATGGAGGAAAGAGCTACCACCTCGGTCGTCCGAGTATTGTGTGCAGCTACCACATGTATACCAAGCATGGTTGTTCAAATTTTTGATTAAGTAAAATGCATGTTGAAATACTTGACTCTGTCAAATTTCAAGGTTGGTATAAGGTGGGATTTTAAAGAAAGATGCTCAAAGAGCCACTCTCTTCAACAGATTGTCTAGAAATATTATCTACCATATTTGGGATTTCAAACATCTATTGATCTTTGTATTTCATTTTCTTTACTGAATTGATGATTTGATAAAGGCATTACTCATAAGATCAAGTTAGATGTGATTGAAGGTGTTCAACTTTAAGGGATTTAATTTTTGTAAATTTTCGTTTCATTTTTGGATATTATTGATAGATTTGGCATAATCTAATTCTTGTTGTATGAAACGATGATTTTTGTTTAAAGTTAATACACCTTTGTGCTTACAATCTTTTTCTGGTTTTTCTTGAATTTCTCTGAAATTTTCCTAAAGAAAAAGTTGGGGCCGATCCGGATCGGGCAAGGTGATCCGGATCCCGAACGCAGGTTTTCTCCTGTGGGCTGACGATCCGGATTGGACCTGCCGATCCGGATCCCGAACGCAGTTCTCTCACTGCGGGTAGCCGATCCGGATCGCAAGCTCGGGAGGATCCGGATCGCGGCTAGGTTTTTATAAAGAACAAAAGGGTTTTGATTTCTTTTACTCCAATCTTTTGTTCAAAAGTTTCCAGAGCGCTTCTCTCTAGATTTCATCCTCCTTGGAAGCTTTCAAACTCAAGTTCTTCAATTCCAAGTAAGTTTTATTGATCAAAATCTCGGTTTTTCACCGTTTTTCTCTTTTCCTCCTCAAACGTACGAAATTCTTGGATTGATTTTGTTTGTGGATGGTTTTTGATCAAATTTCTTTTGAAATAAGGACTCTGGGTTGTTTAGTTTTGATTATATGCTAGGTTTTCTCCTGATTAACGAATTTTTAGGCTTCGATTTCTAAAATTTCGGTTTTAGGGCATATAATAAGGATTTTCGAAATTCATGCAATTGATCTATTTTTAAAAAGTCCTTTTGCAAAACTAATTTGATTCTTAGTCTCTCTACATGATAATGATTCTTTGGATATAATTTTTCAATTTTTGAAAACTAAAAATTTTTGTGTTCTTGAGTTGGTCTTCACAGGATTTAAATCTTCTTAAGGCATTTGGATCAATGGAATTCTCATGGATCATTCTTTTGTTGGTCACAATAGTGCACACTCGGGCCACAAACAAATTAAAGAGAGCTAAGAAAACACAACAAAAAGGTGAATTTGTCGAGGTCAGTGATACAGAGGTGGATTGTCACGAGATAGATTGGACTGCATTGACAGATGATGATGAATCATTGCCTGAACAAAAGGCGTCCGATGCTTCGAAAGGAAAAGCACCCATGGACAAAGGAAAAGCGCCTATGACTAAACCAACCATCTCTGTGAAAAGGAAATGAGTAACTAGACGTTTTGGACTACGACGAGACGCTGATTTTAACACACCGATAGTTCCTGACTCCCCGCCTCGCGTGGAAGGAGTGTTCGTCAGCATGGATCGCGTTCGAGCATTTGAACGTCGTGAATGCATCGGTGAACGTCATGTCAACATTGAAGCTCTCCGAAATCACTCACCTGAGTTTGGAACCTTGATTGAGCAAGCTAATCTCATCCAAGTCTGCCGATTCCCCGAACTACTTGGGTATTGTTTGTATCGTGTAAGGACCTTTTACACTAATGCAACACATCTTCAAGAAGGAGAACATGGATCAACGCATTTCTATACAATTATCCAAGGGATGAAACTTAAAATCACTCCGCAGCTAATTGGCGAAGTCCTTGGAATGGAATCTAACACATCGGGACTCAACTTTTTGAAAGGAAGAAGTTTGACGAATGCCTTGTGGCGAACAGTGATAGATAAAATTTGTTTGGAAGGAACGAATTCAGCTAATGGTAAAAGTGTAAAATCCAAACATCTTCGACTGGAGTACCGATTTCTAAATTTCATCACGTGTTACAACATTCTACCTAACATGCAGACTAAGGTCGTGAGATGGGAGAGACTGCTGTTCCTATATCTCTTAGGTCATCCCTCTGAGGCTGTAGGATTGAACATGAATATCCCCTACATAATTTGGAATAGAATGTCAAGATATATTGTGCATCCTCATCCTTCTGAGCGACTTCCGTTTCCGTTAATCATCATGAGGATCTTACAAAAGTTTGACATTGATATAAGCTCGACATCTTATCAACACTGTTGGGGGATGATAGATGAGTCAACGATTGTGAAGTCACTTCACAAATTACCACATGTTACTCCGACACATTCCACTGGAAAGAAACCTTGTGTCGGCACCTCGGCCTCACCGTCTCAACAAGCATCAGAACAAAGGCGAATGTCTGAAGAACTCGAGATCATAACGGCATCCCAAATTACATTGACCAAGAAAGTAAATTCAATGAGGAAATTGATCAAGAACATGTTCACTAAGATGGGATATAGTGCGTCTGAGGACTCAGACTCGGATGACTAATTTGTGCTTTAACAATTTTTGTGCAGATTTGTGCAGGATTTTATCTTTTTAGACTTTAGTTTAGCTTTTAGGACTTACTTTTAGTTCTAGTTCTTATTTTTCGGAACAATTTTTGAAATCTTTAACTCTCCTTAAATTTTTGTGTTTTTGGCTAATTTTGTGACAAAAAGGGGGAGAGAGTTTATAGAGAACTTGAACAATGATTGATTGAACATGATGATGTGTTGGAACATCAAAGGTAAGTTGAAACACAAAGGTAAGTAGAACTTCAACTTTTGGTTTTTCCATTTGTATGAATGCATGCCTCGACTAACTATTTGCTAACTATTTGGGCATGTAATATAACTAACAAGTTGAGTTTCACTAACAAGTTTGTGACACTTGGTTTTTGATTGCATAGAAGATATGTTGGTTCTTAACTCTGATCAATTACATATCTATATATATATATTAGTTTGTCACAAACATGTTCATGACATTTAGTTTTTACGTGCAAAGAAGATATGTTGGTGTTTATTTAACTATGATCAGTTTCCATATCTGAATATAAATGTCATGGTAAGTATAAATGAGTTTAAACTTCATCTCTGTTTGTGGTTTTTGAATAATACAAAATTCTTGAGGTATCTAACGATTTCTTTTGTCAAGAATGATTTCTTTTTGCAGAGAGTACAGATGTCTAAGTCTAGAGTCTGTTTTAGGAGTTTAACTCATGTATTGTATTTTGGATCTCCATTGTAAATTTTTGTTGTATGGTGATAGCAACAAAAATATCTTTTTGAATTTTCTTTAGTGGATCTATGTTTTGTCACGAAACCGCCAAAGGGGGAGATTGTTACGGAATTTGAGTTGGCGTAGTTTCGTGAAAGTTTCAAGTCCTGAAGATTGAAGGTGAAGAAAGTTGAATCTTTTAACTCAATCTCAAGAAAGAAGAATTCAAAAGGATCAGGTATGTTTAACTAAAGAATTTGTGTGATCCGAATACTTCTTGTAGTGTAGAAACACTTGGAAGAATCTTTCATTGCATAAAAATAAAAAACTGGACTTGGGACATGTTCAGGATCCGGATCAGGTTGTTCGATCCGGATCCCGAAGGTGGTTCGTTCATACATCGTCGCAATCCGGATCGTAGTCTCTTGATCCGGATCCCGAACGTTGATGTTTGGTGAACTGTATGAACGATCCGGATCGTAGTCACATGATCCGGATCCCGAACCTTCGTTTTTCTGGAATTGGCTGTTTTGTTATGACGATCCGGATCCTAGTTATCACGATCCGGATCGCCGTCCGTAAAAATCCAGAAATGGCAGGTTTTTGATTCTTATCTCCTTCCTAGGGTTTCTAACCTATAAATACACCCTATGACTCCTTTTCTAGGGTGAATCCACATAGCCGTCATTTTCATATATCATCTTTTACGGCTATAGATCCACATATAGAGAAGAAAGGAAATCATTAGAGAATACTCTATGTTTCTTCATCTATATTGATTAGTTTGATTCTAGGTTTTCATACTCACATCTTGAGTTGAATCAAACTAATGAATACTTAGATGGTATTTCCGATCTATCTTTGATCTAAGTATTCGGCGGATCATCACCACCCAAAAACAACGATTTACCCCAAAAATCGGCGCGTGGATTCGCGTGTCCTTGTGGATTCAAGGTTCAATCGCTCTCATGGATTCGGAGCGAGGCACGTTCGTGGATTCGAACGGTGCTATTGGGTGAAGACCGTGGATTCGGTCGGACGTCGTGGATTCGACGTTGGACGCCGTGGATTCGGCGTTGGGCGCAGATCGTGGATTCGAGAAGCGTCTGGAGCGAGCGGAGAAGATCCTCTAGGAGCGTATGGAAAAGGTTGAGTCGTAAGTGTGTACGGTAAATCACCTTGTACGTGTTTTAATTCTAGTGGATTTCTGCCGTGTTATCGGTCCCGTGGTTTTTTACTCCGGTGATGGAGTTTTCCACGTAAAAATCTTGCGTGTTATTTTATTTTCCGCATTGGGTTTTATCGCAACGATTTTTGGAGTGTTTATACGTTTACACCTATTCACCCCCCTCTAGGTGTTTCTTCCCCTATTTAGATCCGTATTATATACGACCCAACACCGTTTTGCGTGCAGGTTCTAACAATGCATCTCGTTGTGCGTACAGGACTGGATGAAGGTGTACCGTGTTGCATGCAACACTACAGTCAGATGTGCACCATTTTACGTGCAGTTTCGAGGTACGTGCATCGTTTCGCGTGCAGTTCGCGTTATCGCGCACCGTTTTGCGTGCAGGTTCTAATCATGCATCTCGTTTTGCGTACAGGACTAGATGAAGGTGCATCGTTTTGTGTGCAACCCTACAGTGGAGCGTGCACCATTTTGCGTGCCAATACGGGGTACATGCTCCGTTTTGCGTGTAGGTTGTGTTGTCGCGCACCATTTAGCGTGCCGTCACTAATAGTGTGCACCGTTTTGCGTACAGGGCTAGAGAAGTCGCGCATCGTTTTGCGTGCAACCTTAAGAGAAGCATGCTCCGTTTTGCGTGCAAGCTCGAGGTACCAAGTGGATCTGCGTGGAAGCCAATTGCAAGTGTCTACAAGAAATTGGAAGAATAGTGCAAGTGCGGAGACATGAAAGGAATTTCGGGTACACCACAAGGTGGGGAATTCTGTCGAAATTGGGTGATCTCTCCCCTTGCTCCTTTGCTTTTCAATTCGAAGCATGATAGTAGCCTGTTAGAGGCGTTAGGTAATTATGATTATGATTGCCTGTGTAGATGGATTCAGATGAAAAAGTGCAACAGTTGGTTGCCAGGGATAGATGATAAATGTGTATGTGTAAAAGGACACAGATGAAAAGTGCAACTGTTGGTTGCCAAAGATAGAGGATAGATTTGCATGCCTAGAGGATAAATATTATTTTATGATGGATGTGAAAATAATTGCATGCATGAATGTGATTAGCCTTTATGATTGTGATCATGTTAGGGTATAACCCTAGGAATCATGTGACATAAGGAAAGGGAACATGTTGGTAGTAAGACTAGGAGAAAACCTAGTTTCAGGGTTCACTGAGTGACATCAAAACTTAGGAGATTATCCTAGGGTTGGACGAGTGGCATTGTCTTAGGTAATAACCTAAGGACACTGGATAGAGTGAACAACATAGAGTCAAGGACTCTAGGATGAGTATGACATCGAACTTAGGTAAAGAGAACCTAAGGTGATCTAGAGGAGTTAAACTCACAGACAGAAACTAGAGTCAGTGTAACTCTAAGATAAAAGTGGATCAGGAAATTAGAGTCAGTGTAACTCTAAGTTAAAAGGGAAACGGGAAAATAGAGTTGAGTTAACTCTAGGATTCAGAGAGGAATCAGGAAAGTGGGACAGGATCCAAAAGTTAAAGAATCAAACAAATATAACCCTAGAGAGTCATAGGGTGTCTGGGCAAATGGACAATAACTTCAACCTCAATTGGAAGTTAAATAAAATGAAAGAGAAATGTTTAAAGAGTCCAGGAGACCCTCTAGTTACCCGTGAGGCAAGACCTAGGGTAAGGGATGAAAAACTTGGTTAATAAGCAAGACAAGCAAATCGCTCAAGATAGAGCTAAAACTTTGTTAATAAGCAAGACAAGCAAATTGCTTAAAGATAAAGAAAATGTAAATGGCACCTTCGAATTTGAGACTCGTCAAGCGGAGCAGGACTCCCTGGGCAGTGGCCCGTCGGACGAGGTACTTTCGAAAGGCTTCAAGTTAAAAGCAAGCTAAAAGTGGCTAAGAGCATAAAGAGAATGTAAATGGCGCCTTCGAATTTGAGACTCGTCAAGTGGAGCAGGACTCCCTGGGCAGTGACCCGTCGGACGAGGTACTTTCGGAAGGCTTAAAGTGAAAGCAAATAGCTAAATGCTCAAAGGAAAGAGTGATAGTAATTGCCAGTGGCAATGTGAGCGGAAGGCTCGAGTGAGAAAGAAAAGAAAAGCAAGTGCTTAAAAGTAAGAGTAAAGACAAATGCATAAAGTGCAGAAAAGGGCTGAGTGCCCACAGGAAAAGAAATGAAAGATAAGAAAAGATAATAAAACGGGCGTCCTTCGAAGGTTGAAATGTGGTTCTGTGGGACGTAAAGGGCTTGCCCTCTCCCCGGGCGCACCTGGATTGGACGTAAAGGGCAGCCCCCTCTCCGATAGCTGGTGGCCCGAAGAACACATTTACTTCGTAGGACGGGGTAACACTCGCGGGTGTTATCGGCAACCTTGGAATCTTATCTGATGGTAGCAGGACTACCGGGCTCGGGCCCGTTGGATAAGAGTTTCTGAGGGTTAACTTGAACTAAAGCACCAGAACTTAAAGAATAAAGAGAAATTAGAGTGGCCAAGGTGGCCGGGTTAGTTTAACCCTGTGTACAGCGGCATAGCGGCCGAGTTGGTGCTTAGTAGCCTAGTATGACTAGACAGAGTAGTGCTGGGTCGATGATTATATACAGACAGTGATATATTGTTTTGCATAGCTGCATTTGATATCGAGGATTTTAGCTTCCTAGCATTATTATTATTGCTTCCATTGGACCAAGTGGTGTAGGACACTTTTTCTCGGTGGTTGAACCCACTGGGAACTCTGTCAGGAGTTCTCACACCCCTTGGGTGCACCCCCCCATAGGTTCAGGTTTGGATGCAGCGATCGCGACGGTTCAGAGGCAGACGGCGAGGTATACGACAGGGGCAAGGGCCCAGCAGCATAGAGACCTAGAGGGTCTAGCAGAGGTATCCCTTTTATATGTTTCTTGAGTGAACCTTGTATGGTGAGGAATTTCTGTAAAGGCATTGTAATATTATGTAATTGTAAGTTGAGAGATGTAACATGTAATAAAGTTTATTATGGTTCATTCTTATCATGTTTTCATATCGGCTTAAACTATTTGTTTATTGAATGAAAGTTTTAATTTAGTAGTGATCTTACTCTGATATTATATCTCATCATAAGCATTGTTTTGATTCGAGATGGTTGTGACCGTTCCTTTCGGGTAGCGTGAGGTCGTGCCCGATTGGCGGGTCTGTTGGCGTGCCCGAACCGTACAAATTGTCGGTCCCGGGTCGTGACACTTATCCTCTTCCAACAGTTTCTAACCTATAAATAAACCCTATGATTCTTTTTCTAGGGTAAGCCGTATAAGCCGAAAAAGCCGAATAAAACAAATGACGACCATATAAATCCACCTATAGAGAAGAAAGGAAATCAATAGATTTAATCCTATGTTTCTTCATCTATATTGATTGATTTGATTCTAGGGTTTCATACTCAGATTTTGAGTAGAATCAAATCAATGAATACTTAGATGGTTTTTCCGATCTATTTCTAATCTAAGTATTCGGCAGATCATCACCACCCAAAAAACAACGATTTCCCCAAAATCGGCGCGTGGACTCGCGTGGCCTTGTGGATTCAAGGTGCTACCGCTCTCGTGGATTCGGAGCGAGGTACGTTCGTGGATTCGAGACGTGCTACTGGGTGAAGACCGTGGATTCGGTCAGACGTCGTGGATTCGGCGTTGGACGCAGATCGTGGATTCGAGAAGCGTTGCGGAGCGAGCGGAGAAGATCAACTAGAAGCGTATGGAAAAAGGTTGAGTCGTCTGTGAGTACGGTATATCACCTTTGTACGTGTTATAATTCTAGTGGATTTCACCGTGTTATCGGTCCCGTGGTTTTTTACTCCGGTTTGGAGTTTTCCACGTAAAAATCTTGCGTGTTATTTTTTATTTCCGCATTGGGTTTTATTGCGCAACGGTTTTTGAGTGTTTAAGCGTTTACACCTATTCACCCCCCTCTAGGTGTTTTTCCCCTATTTAGATCCATATTATACATAACCCAACATACAACACAACAACAACTCAACATCACACACCATCAAATATACGAGTACCCTCATGAACATGCTGCCTCTCAAGAAACAGTCCAGAACTGTGCCATTTTTACCTGCGAGATAAGCTCGAGAAATTCCAAAAAAATACCGCAGAGTCCGTCGCGGCGAGCCGATCGAAACGAGTACCTGCACGTCCCAAACAGAGTTTCTTACATCAAGATAAAAATCCGACAAGGTAACCCTCTCAAAAGTATCCTGTACAAAAATCTGTAGCACTAAGCTCTGGAAAATAGGATTTTTCACCTTCGGGAGGAACTCAGAAAAATCTAGGAAAATTCGAGGACGTTCCTTGCGATGTGTAGATGCAAAACGACTACAGGAACGCCTCCATCCGATGCCTGAGGGCGAAGATATCACCAAAACACCGATGTGCTGTCCAAAACTCCGTAGTGGAAAATAGGTCATAAAAAGGCTCGGGAAACTCTAGGAAGAACTCAAAAAAAGTATAAGCTCAAATCACGAGAATCGTAGCCCTACCTATCATGAAGCCAACAGCTCAAGAATCGCCGGAAACGGAGTTCGGAGTAAGCCGGGGGAGCTCGTGCACCGAAACGCGACGAAGAAGAACACCGAAGAGAAATCGTCGCACTGCGCCGTAAAATCGAAAACCTCAAAGTGCGTGCCACCAAAAATCCCAAAAATCCATGAGAAAGTGGGGAAGAGGATGGTGAGGAACCTTACTGTAGAAGCCGCGAGGAGAAAGGCCTCAAAAAAACCAGAAACCAGGCAACAGGGGGGGGGGGGGGATGCCTATTTATAGGCAAAAGAAACAAATGAGAACATACCGGCTGTGTCCTGGATTCCGGGCGCCCGAATCAATCGGGCGCCAATAGTGTGCCATTTCCGTTGCCTCACGGAGCGCCCGAAATAATCCGGTTCTGCCACGTCACCGCCAAAATAGCGGACAGCGGAAACGACCACCCACCTAACGCCATGTGGCCCGCCGTGGAGCTGCCGCATGGCGCGCACCCGGTCAACGCGCGCCTGACGCGCCCACGTGCGTGCGCCAGCGTCGCCTGCGACCTCTGCCAGGCACGCGCCCCGAGGCCGCCCCAACCTGCTTCGTGGTCCCAGTCCACTGCACCGACCAATCCTACGCGGCCACGTGTCCCAGGGCAACCAATAGGAGAATGACACGTGGCATGCCGCCCCGGTGCACCGCGCGCTTGCCCGCACGCCTGCCCGCGGCCGCTCCGCCGCCTGCCCGAGCCCGCGCCGCCGCGCTCCACCGCTGCCCGCCGCCGCCGCCGCCGCTGCCCGCCGGCCGTCGGAACAGTGCCAAGTGCCTCGAAATCCGTGCTCGTCATCCAAGCTCTGAAAAATATAAGTAAATAGCCATTTTCATCGTTTTCGCTCGCTGAGTCCAATTTTAATATCCGTTTCGCGACAAACTACTTCTAGACATCCGACGGGGTCCTCCGATCACTCACGTGATCCATTTTAAGCCCGAAATCCATCACTTGTGTCCAAATTGTGCAGAAACACCACCGACACACCACATAGGCCTCCAGAAGCTGCCAATCAACCAGTAAACTCATCGTGGGGATCCGGGTCCTCACAAGAATAATTGACTTTAATTGCATCTTTTCATGTTTTGAGAAATTTATTTTGATTTGGATGTCATTATAACTCTCTTGATGCATTGATCATTTATATCAATTATTTCATCTTTATTTGATCAAAGTTAATTCCTCTCTCAGTGATCTCTTGGTATAGTTTTTATATTATTTGATAATTAAGTTAAGCATGAACACGAGATCAATGGTTGGTTGAATACTTAATATTTTACATAATTGATAGCCAATTGAGGGGGAGTATTATTTAAAGTTTCATGCTCAAAAGATGTGGAAAGAGTTACATCCCTTAGTGGAGTGTGAAAACTACCACCACATGGAGGAAAGAGCTACCACCTCAGTCGCTCGAGTACTGTGTGCAGCTACCACATGTTTTACCAAGCATGGTGATTTCTTTTTTATTTGATAAAATGGTTTTTGAAATACTTGACTTTGTCGAATTCTAAGGTTGGTATAAGGTTGGATTTCAAATTGAAAGATGCTCAAAGAGCCACTTCCTAAAACATATTGACTAGATAGTATTATCTAATTTATTTTGGATTTCAAACATCTATCGATCTTAGTGTTTTATTTTCTTTGTTTAATTGATGATTTGATAAACACATTACTCATTAGATCGTGATTGATGTTTAGAACTTGCTTAACTTTAGAGGATTTAACTTTTATAAATTTTCGTTTTATTATTTGAGTATTAATGATAGATTTAGCATAATCTATTTCTTTTGATGTGAAACGATACTTTTTGGTTAAAGTTGATATGCAAAAATGCTTACATACTTTTTCTGAATTTTCTGGAACTTTTACAAATTTTTCTGAAGAAAAAGTTGCAGGCAGTCCGGACTGGATTGACTCAGTCCGGATCCCGAATGCTAGGATTTCTCTGCAGGTAGCCGATCTAGACTGGACTCGAACCCGTTCCGGACTGCGGCTAGGTTTTTATAGAAACGAAGGGTTTTTCGAATTGTATTCTTTCTAAACTTTTGTTTCTAGCTTCCTAGAGTTTCTCTCTCTAGAATCAAGGGGATTTGGATCCTTTGCAACTAGTTTTCAGTCGATCCAAGTAAGTTCTTATGATCAAAATTCTTGTTTTCACTATTTTTTCTTATGTTCATCAAAACGTGAGGGATTTCATGGTACAATCTTGATTTTGCACGGTTTTTGATCAAATTTCTTTTGAAATAAGAACTCTGGACATCTTAGATTTGTTTCTATGCCTTGTATTCATTTGATTAACGGATTTTTGGGTTTCGATTTCTAAAAATTCGGTTTTGAGGCAAATTTTAGGAATTTTCAAAAATCATGGGATTGATCTATTCTTAAAATTGTTTTTGCAAATCTATCTTGATTCCTAGTCTCTATACATGATAAAGATTGTTTGGGTATGATTTTTCAAAATTTTGAAATTAAACAATTTTTTTATGTTCTTGAGTTCTTGCTCACAGGATCACTTTTTCAAACAATCCGGCAGCGATGGTGTTTGGATGGGTGATAGTGTTCATTACCGCCTTGGTAAGCACGAGAGTAACCAACAAGCTCAAGAGAGCAAGAAAGACACAAGAGGAGGGAGAATATGTGTCTCTTGATGATTCAGAGACCGAATCTGAGGACTGGGAGAAAGTCCTTGAAGAAACAATAGTGTTGGCTACAACGGCATCGAAGGGCAAAGCCCCAGTTCCTGCAAAGGCGAAGACTTTGCCTACTGCCGCTGAGAAAAGGAAAGCTCCCATGCAATCTACTTCCATGAAAAGGAAGAGTGTTGCGAGAAAGAGAGGGAGAGCTCGTGGGATTGAAATCATAGAACCAGTTGCAAGCGAGTAATCCCCGTTGGAAGAAGACGTTGTTCAAATAAGCACAGATCGGATGAAGGCATTTGAGAACCGAGAGTGCATCGGAGAACGACATGTTAATGTCGCGGCTCTTCGAGATCGTTATGCAACTTTCAAAAATTTGATTGATCAAGCCTATTTCTCTCAAATTTGCCACTTTCCAGAGTCTTCTGGATATTGTCCGCATTTGATACGGACGTTTTACACTTGTGCGCAGCAGCTTCAAGAGAATGAAGGTGGACCTATGAAGTTTCTCACTTCGGTCCGGAACAAGAAACTTGCCATTACTCCTCAACTGATAGGAGAAGTATTGGGCATGCCTTCAAGGTTGGTCGGGACACACTATTTGAAGGGTGAGATTTCTTCGTCAATGGCATGGAGGATTGTGGTGGATGGCATATGCATGCCAGACACACGCTCGGCTGGGAATTCGGTATTATCCAAAGAACTCAAACCTGAATACCGTTTTCTGAATTTCATTGTTTGTTACAACATTTTGCCGAACATGCAAACGAAGGTCTTGCGTTGGGATAGGATGCTATTTTTGTATCTTCTTGGACATCCCACCGCCGCTCGAGGATTGAACATCAACATTCCTTACATCATCTGGAATAGGATGGCTCGATATGTGGAGCATCCTTATCAAACGGAAAGACTTCCGTTCCCTATGACCATTATGCGGATTTTGAGAAAATTTGACGTCGACATTCGATTGTCAAGTTACATGCATAACTTGGGGACAATCAATAACACAACGGTTATGAAGTCACTCCCCAAAAAGGCAGATGATACACTAACACCTCCTCGAGCACCTGCAGCTCAACATCCACCTTCTTCACCTTCAGACGATGATGCTTCAGTTACTTCAATTTATAAAGAACAACAGCGTCTCTCTTCCGAGCAAGAGCGCATGTCCAATGAGTTCATCGAAATGAAAGAAGAAATTCGTGGAGTTAAAAGGAACAGGTGTCGATGAACAAGCGAATAAAGAAAATCTTTCAGAAACTGGGGTGCGTTAGTTCAGAGGACTCTGAGTAATGTTTATTCTAATCTTTAACCTTTCTTTTGCAGGTTTTTAAGTTCTTTTTGTTTAGTTCTCACATTTTCCTGTTTTGAACTTTTTAACTCTCCTTTATTTTGTAATTTTGACTTGTTTTGTGACAAAAAGGGGGAGAGAGAGACAAACAATGATCGAAATGATTGTCTAATGGTTGTGAATTTTGAACAACTTTGAACTATGAAAGGTAAGTATGACTTCAACTTTGGCTTTATAATGGGTTTTGATGCATGCCTCGACTAACTATTTGACTAACTATTTGGGCATGTAATATAACTAACAAGTTGCTTGTTGAGTAACAATTCTATGACATTTGGATTTTTAATGCTTAGAAGATATGTTGCTTTTTGATTGAGATCTTATTAAATATCTGAATTTGTAAATGTCATGATGAGTATAAACTCTATCTCCGTGTTGTTGGGTTATGTATAATTGGATCTAAATAGGGGAAAAAACACCTAGAGGGGGGTGAATAGGTGTAAACAATAAACACTCAAAAATCTTTGCGATATAAAACCCAATGCGGAAAAATAAATAACACGCAGAGATTTTTACGTGGAAAACTCCAAACCGGAGTAAAAAACCACGGGACCGATAACACGGTGAAATCCACTAGAATTAAAAACGTACAAGGTGATATACCGTACTCACAGACGACTCAACCTTTTCCATACGCTCCTAGTTGATCTTCTCCGCTCGCTCCACGACGCTTCTCGAATCCACGATTTGCGTCCAACGCCGAATCCACGGCGTCCAACGTCGAGTCCACGACGTCCGACCGAATCCACGGTCTTCACCCAGTAGCACGCTTCGAATCCACGAACGTACCTCGCTCTGAATCCACGAGAGCGGTAGCACCTTGAATCCACAAGGCCACGCGAGTCCACGGGCCGATTTTGGGGTAAATCGTTGTTTTTTGGGTGGTGATTGTAGTAACCGTGAGTTTATTTTTCCTTTTTGGTCCTCCCTTTGAATTTTTATTGAACCGTTCCGACTAAGGGGTCTGGGGTGTGATTTATTTTTCCCCTTCGTTCTGGGCAGACCGTCGGGGCTCGCGGGTATTTTTGGATAATAAAGCTCGCGAAACGGAGATGGGCGGCGCGATCGGTTTCGGTTTCCGATTCCGGAATCTCCCGAAATAAATTCCGGAAGTTTTGTACGGTTCAGGCGACGTCCACAAGTACCGAGGCAGACCGGACCCTGGTTCGCCCCCAAATCAACCTGTCGCATTGCTTAAGGTTTGGGTTTGAATCACCCCAGTTCACATTCACCCAATCTTTTATTTCCCATTTTGGTTTAGTCCGACTGTGCCAAAACAACTATTTAATTTTGACGCTTGGGGATTAGGTTTTAGGAACCCCCTTCTTTTTTCTCTTACCGTAACGCAAGATACCCCGAGCGCGGACAAGAGCGTTTCTTCCCAAACCCTCCCCTTCGCGTGGATCGGCGTGGAGCACCGCGGCGGAACGATCGACGAAAGGAAAGACCATCGCTCAACCTCTTTCCCCGGAACCGGCCACGCAAGAACGGACGATCCCTCCTCCCCCAACCACCGTCATCGTAACCAAGGTGAGACGGAGGTTTTACGGTTCTTGGTAATTTCTTGGTGGTTTTCGGAAATAAAAAGGGGAGGGACCACAAGCGACGGATTCTCCGGAATCCGGCGCGTGTGCGAAATCCTCCCCCCCCCCCCAAGCGAGCGGCGTACCGTGTGAACCGCACGGGGCTGGGCACGCACCCAGCCCCGCATGCGGGCGGTGGCCGCACGGGGCCGGGCACGCGCCCAGCCCCCGTGCGGGGGTGGCCGCACGGGGCCGGGCACGCGCCCAGCCCCCGTGCGGGGGTGACCCGCACGGGGCCGGGCACGCGCCCAGCCCCCGTGCGGGGGTGGCCGCACGGGGCCGGGCACGCGCCCAGCCCCCGTGCGGGGGGTGGCCGCACGGGGCCGGGCACGCGCCCAGCCCCCGTGCGGGGGTGACCCGCACGGGGCCGGGCACGCGCCCAGCCCCCGTGCGGGGGTGGCCGCACGGGGCCGGGTACGCGCCCAGCCCCCGTGCGGGGGTGGCCGCACGGGGCCGGGCGCGCGCCCAGCCTCACGTGCGGGGGTGAACCCACACGGGGCTGGGCACGCGCACAGCCCCGTGTACGGGCGGGGAGCCGCTCGGGAACGGGCGCCGAACCGACGGGTCATGCCGCGGGACCGATCGGGGGAGGCGGTTTGACCGTGTTTTTAATCCGAGTCTTGGTGCTGACGTTTACTTGCGGCAGGTGTGTGAGCCCGGACGAGCGTGTCGGGACGCGAGGAAAGTCGAGCCTCGATCGCTACAAGCGACAGGTGGGTTTTATTTACTTTGTCCTAGCCTCTAACTTCATCTTGTTGGACGGGTCTATTCTGAGCGTACTGGGGTTAAATAGCGAGGGGTGATAGCTTATGCATGTTAGTGGGTTCTTCGTAGTACTTAGCGTCGGTTTCCGACGGTTGCTCTCTCTTTAATAATTATATATTGGCGGGCCACCTTCGAGTGCGCGTATTATTACCTTGCTTCTGATTATACACTTTACCGCATTGCTCTGGTTATTTATATTATGATGCTAACATGATGGTGGCTATGGTTTCTTGGCTCGAGGCTGCAACACGCGCACCCGCGGTTTGGCCACCGCAAAGGGTGCACTTTTCCGGAAAAGTGGTCGTTGACCCGTGTATACCCACAGGATGGAGTGGGACCCCTTTAGTTATGGGGCTTGGATGCGCCAAGGTGTGAGCGGCGCGACCCGTCGGTTTAGTTGTCCGGCGGGGGAGCGGTGCGACCCATTCGGTTTAGTTGTCCGACTTGGGCGTGGTGCGATCCGTCGGTTTAGTTGTCCGGCGGGATCGGGTATTGCAGGTTCACAGGTGGTTGATTTTACTTTTCCCTTGCGAGGGTGGTTGCTCCGGATAGGCTACGGTTGGACGTTGTTTTCTTTACCTGCTTTACTATTATCATTGTTATCTAGTCGCTGACTTCCCACTTTGCGACAGGGTCCTACCGGGGGGAGAGTTAGGCGACGGTGAGGCCGCGGCGAGAGATTCTGGGTTCCTGGAGACCTGAACAATATTTTTTATCTCTTTCTTTCGCATTCCATTTGCTATTTGTAGATTGTGGATGGTTCTCGATACCCTCGTGGGGTCGGTGTGGATGTCGGTATGGTGACTGTTTAACTTTCTTGTCTTTCCTTATTTCTCTGTTGGCCGTTTTGGAAAATAAAGAGTAAACCAAAGAAAAGATTGCGAAAACTTCTATTTCAAAACTCGGGTGTCGTGTGGGCACCGCTTTCAAAACCCTGAGTTTATGTGCTTTCGAAAATAGGTTTCAAAATCTAAGTGCCGTGTGGGCACTACTTTCCAAAACCCTGAGTTTATGTTGCTTCCAAAATGGGTTTTCAAAATATGGGTGCCGGGTGGGCACCGTTTCAACCTTGTGGATTTATCCTTTCAAACCGAACGGCCGCGAGCCTTATCCAACGCATTGTGAATGGTTGTATGTTCTGGATCGTTGTGATTGATCGTTTACTGCCTTAACGAACGTTGTACAAACCGTTACGCCGTGCATATACAGGGGAGACTCTGTCCGTTTGTAGAGTGATCCTGTATATGCGGCGGATCTGGGCACGTGCTGGGGAAGAAGGTTTTCAAAAAAAATTTACTACCTTTTGTAATTCGTTTCCGCTAAAAATAATCCCCCGGGGCGTGACAGTGATGATCCGCCGAATACTTAGATTAGAAATAGATCGGAAATACCATCTAAGTATTCATTGATTTGATTCTACTCAAAATGTGAGTATGAAAACCTAGAATCAAATCAATCAATATAGATGAAGAAACATAAGATAGAGTCTATGATTTCCTTTCTTCTCTATATGTGGATCTTAGGCCGTATAAAAGATGATGGCTTTTAGGTTTAGCGGCTTCCTTTTGGATTATGTGGATTTTTTTTAGAAAAAGAATCATAGGGTCTATTTAGGTTAGAAACCCTTGGAAGAAGATAAGGATGAAAAACTATCCTTTTCTGGAATTTTTACATGACGACGATCCGGATCGAAGTTCGGCTATCCGGATTGCAGTAGCGAGAAAAACAGTTTCCAGAAAAACGAAGGTTCGGGATCCAGATCGAAGTGCTTGATCCGGATCGTTCATACAGTTCACCAAACATCAACGTTCGGGATCCGGATTGCAAAGCCTGATCCGGATCGCTGAAATAAAATGGTAAACCCAGTGTTCGGGATCCGGATCAAGGAAGGCTACGATTCGGATTGAACTGGTGTATGAACGAACAACCTTCGGGATCCGGATTGCAAAGTCTGATCCGGATCCTGAACATGTCCCATGTCCAGTTTTTGATATTTATGCAATTACACGTTCATCCAAGTGTTTCTACACTATAAGAAGTATTCGGATCACCAAAGATATTAAGTTAAACATACCTGATCCTTTTGAATTCTTCTTTCTTGAGATTGAGTTATATGATCCAACCTTCTTTACCTTCAATCTTCAAGACTTAACCGAATTCATAAAATACGCCAACTTAAATTCCGTAACAATCTCCCCCTTTGGCGGTTTCGTGACAAAACATAGACCCACTCAAGAAAATTCAAAAAGATATTTTTGTTGCTATCACCATACAACAAAAATTTACAATGGAGATCCAAAATAAAATACATGAGTTAAACTCCTAAAACAGACTCTAGACTTGTCACGCCCCGGATGTAAACCGGAACCCGGGCCCGCCAACAGATCCGCCGCGCACACAGAATTTTCTATGTGCACGAAGCGCTGGTAACCTGCTCAGATAGATAATATACAATAAAAGAGCATAAACAGAGCTGAACTAATAGAACTACAAGTAATCTCAGACTGAAATAAGCTACAAGCTGAAATAAAAGTACAATATACTCCCAGCTCACCATAAGTATACAACCAGCTGGCCAAAGCCAAACCCAAAAGGAAACTACTGAAGTCTGAGATACAAAATGGGGTACAATAAAAACCTCGCTAGTCTCTCACTTGGGGTAGACGAGCTAGCTAGTCGGCGATCCTCTTACCTCGATCTGCCGCTGAAGGCCCAGCAGCTCCCACAGATGACTCTGCAAAACAAAAGAGAAAGGAGGACAGAAAACAATAATGGGGGTGAGAACTACTAGACATCCAGTAGCCTCCCCTAGTGGGTAAAACCTCTAATGCTGACGCACCCACTGGGAATAAAGAGGCAAAAGAAAAGAACAGTGGTATGTAATAAAGACTGCTGGAAAAGGAACTACCACTACTATGCCTCTAAATGCAGTGCCAAAAGATAACTGTATATATACAACTATAAAGCTGACTGCCCAAAGAAACCCAATCAGAGGGCCAGGAAATACTGGCACTGCCTGCTCTGTCATCACTCACAACTCACCAACTGACCGGCACCCATCGCGGTCAAAAAGCCTACTCCGGAGTGGCACTCGAGCGGAGCGACCCACACGAGTAAAGTATCTCTGTATCAATCATCTCTGTAACCGATGTCTCACAATAGCAGGACTGGATCATGACCATGATCAAAGTGGGAATACTCCATCCACTAATGCAACCCTGATCCCCAATCTGATGTGATAATAACATCCGGTCAACCGCCCAAAATTCGCGGTTGCCACTATCTCCCACAATCCCCAAGAAGAGTCTAAACTGTCCAAGACTCAAGATCCAACTACACTATCTCAAGCTCCCGATCTGACTCGATCGTCATGCATCGATAGAGAAGAATAACAATAAAACATGTTTTCTCCTAAGTCAAATCCCATAATATAGTGCTGCAGTAAAATGGTGGCCTAACTAGATGTCCAATTAAACATACAATTATTCCTTTAAAAAGTATTAGAAAAGTGACTAAGGTTTCTTGTAAAGAATCATTTTAAAACATTATTGGATTATTTATTTGCATGCAGTTTAAGATATAGCATTTGTCCAACTTCATTGTCCCAGATTGATCACATAGAAGCTATCAATTAATTTATGGGGGCCAATGCAATAGGTTCATATACCACGAGTTAACTGTCACATTTATAATTGGGAAACTCTACTATTCCTAGTGAGCAAGTCAACAAAGAGGGAAATGCAACCACCCACCTTGAAAAGCATGCACAATACTCCCAGAAAATACCTGCTGTTCTCTAAGCACACCGTCAGCTGAAATAGTATCCTACAACATCACACAAGTGTACGCGGTGTAAAAACTACAAGTTCCAAACACATAATTGCTGTTTTTACAATTAGCACGCAAAATGAGGAATTTCACCTCTGTCTCGAGCTCCTAAAATCTCAAAAAAATCACGGTTGCGTTCCTCGCGAAAAGTTGCCCAAAATCGACTCTTGAATCGCCTCGATCTGATATTCCTACGCTGAGAAATAATTCATCGAAGTCGCCGCTGTCCAAAAACCCAAACAGCAAAAGAGGGGGTCAAAACACCTCGGGAATCGTGCCAAGGAATCGGAATCCAGAGAAACCACCAACACAGAAAACGAAGCCCTACCTCTTAGGAACACACCGGTGAAGAAATCGTCGAAAGAGGACTCCTGTACTGCGCAGGGGAGTCCTCGGACTGAAATGCGACGATAACGGGCCAAGATTGGGGAAAAACGAGGCACACTGAAAAATCCGGATCGCCGCTGTCGAACTTCCAGAAAATCTGGGAACGCACCACGAGGTAGAAAATAAGAAGATGAAAAACTTCTCTTAAGGCCCCTCCCACAGGTTCTCTCTCTATCTCTCGAAAAATAAAGAAAAATAAGGGAGGGGAGGCCTTTATATAGGCCCACAAAAATAATTGGGATAATACTCAACGTGTCCCCAGATTCGGGCTGCTACAGTGCGGCCCGGCACTTTCGGGGGGCTACAGTGCGGCCCGGCCCAAGGATTTCCGGGTGCGCACAGTGCAGCCCAGCCCAGCCCAACTCGCGCACGGGATCCCGCCGCGTCCAACCGGCCGTCCGACCCGGCCAAGGGCCCTACACGTGTCCGCCAAACAGGCGGCAGCCGTGCGGGCCCAACGGGGAAGCGCCACGTGCCCCTTCCCCGGGTCAGCGCGGCGTGCGGCACCAACCACTGGCGTGGTGCCCCGTGGGGCGGCGCCGCCAGACGCGACCGCTGGTCAGTCAACGCGCCGCCCACGTGCGCGTACGGCCGCAGTCGCGCGGTGCTGCGTGCGCCACGGGCACATGGGCCGGCCAATCCGGGGCCGCCACGTGGCGCGCCCCGGTCCACCGTGCACCGCGCACGCTCCGCACCTGCCCGGCCTGCCCAAGCTGCCCGCGCCTGCCCCCGAGCGCCGCGCGCAATGCACCGGGTCAACCGTGTGCTGCCACGTGGCCCGCCGGTCCACCGTGCACCGGCGGCCCACTCCGTGGACTGAGAGCCGTGCGCCGGCCCAATAAGAGCCTGCCACGTGTCCCCGGCCGGTCCACAGCTCCCCCCGTGCACCATTTTGCGCAGAAAACTTCCGGGGGTCCGTTTTTGGGCATCCGGACTCCAAAATAAATAAGTAAATAGCCGTTTTCAAGCGTTTTTCCGCGCTGAATTCAAATACGGCCTCCGATTAGCCTGAGTCCACTCCTAAAATTCGGCAAAGGCAACCGAAAGTCAGGCTTGCTCCCAAATCCTCTCTGGTTCCAAACAACATATCACTTTGACATGTTGGGGCCCCACACACCACTAACAGGTGTTCCACACCCCGGAACAGGGGAAAAACACAGGGGAAAACTGGGACACTACATCCTCCCCCACTAACAAAAGTTTCGTCCTCGAAACGAAAATCATACCTCAATCCTGAGCCTCAAACAGGTAGGGGTAGGCGTCCATCATCGCTGACTCGAGCTCCCACGTCGCCTCGCGCTCATCATGATTGCTCCAGAGGATCTTCACATAGGGGATGGTCCGATTGCGCAATTCTTTCATCTCCCGATCTAGAATCCGCAGTGGGCGCTCCTCATATCTCAAATCCTCGCTGACCTCGAGTGGTGCAAAGTCGATGACGTGCGACGGGTCGAAGACGTACCTCCTCAGAGTGGAAACATGAAAGACATCGTGGACACCAGCCAGTCTCGGGGGAAGTGCAAGTCGGTAAGCAACTGGCCCGATACGCTCCAATACCTCAAAGGGTCCAATGTATCGGGGACTGAGTTTCCCGCGAATGCCAAACCTCCTTATCCCTTTAGACGGCGAGACTTTCAGAAATACATGATCTCCCACCTGAAACTCTAAGTCTCGTCGCCGAACATCAGCATAGCTCCTCTGTCGACTCTGAGCAATCTGAAGGTGCTGTCGTATCACTCTAACCTTTTCTTCTGCCTCTAGCAACAAATCTGGTCCCAGAGTCCTTCTCTCCCCCACATCACTCCAATATAGCGGTGATCGACATTTGCGTCCGTACAACACTTCAAACGGAGCCATTTGGATGCTCGCTTGAAAGCTGTTGTTGTACGCAAACTCAGCCAGTGATAAGTGTCGAATCCATCCACCGCCAAAATCTAGGATACAAGCCCTCAGCATATCCTCAAGGATCTGAATCGTCCGCTCTGACTGTCCATCAGTATGTGGGTGGAAAGCTGTACTAAATCTGAGCTGAGTCCCCAAGGTAGTCTGTAAACTCCCCCAGAATCGCGAAACAAACCTCGGGTCTCTATCTGACACTATGGAAGCTGGCACCCCATGTAACCTCACTATCTCATCCAAGTATAACTGGGCTAGTCGTTCGAGTGGCCAAGTAGTCTGTATAGGCAAAAAGCGCGCTGACTTGGTAAGTCGATCCACCACTACCCAGATAGCATCTGCACCTCCTTGTGCCCTCGGTAATCCGACCACAAAATCCATCGTGATGTGGTCCCATTTCCACTCGGGAATTGGAAGACTTTGTAACTTGCCAGCTGGCACACGATGCTCAGCTTTTACCTGCTGACAAGTTAAACACTAAGACACAAACCTCCCAATATCCCTTTTCATGCCATTCCACCAGAAGTGTGTCTTGAGGTCCTTATACATCTTAGTCCCCCCAGGATGAAGGGTGTAAGGTGTATAATGGGCCTCTCTCAATATCTGCTCTCTGATCTCAGCATCCACTGGCACACAGGCTCGATCCCTGTACCTCAGTACTCCCGCAATATCAACTGAAAAATCCCCTGATCGATCACTCGGAATCTGATCTCGAATCTTGGTCAAATGGGGGTCCTCGCTCTGTTTCTCCCGGATCCTCTCCAGCAGAGTGGGCTGCACGACCAAAGACATCAGTCTAGCAGAGACCCCAGGGGATACAACCTCTATCTCGAGCCGTCTCAACTCCTCTAACAGTGGCGCCTGATTTGTAATCAACATGGACAAACTCTGCACCACTCTCCTACTCAAGGCATCTGCAACCACGTTGGCCTTTCCTGGATGGTAAAGGATATCCACATCGTAATCCTTCAGTAACTCTAACCATCTGCGCTGTCTCAAATTCAGTTCCTTCTGCGTGAACAGGTACTTTAGGCTCTTGTGGTCGGTGTAGATCTCACAGTGCTCCCCATATAGGTAATGGCGCCAAAGCTTCAGTGCAAACACCACGGCAGCAAGTTCCAAGTCATGGGTAGGGTAATTCTTCTCGTAATCCTTAAGCTGTCTCGATGCATAAGCAATTACCCTCCCCTCCTGCATCAGCACGTGTCACGCCCCGAGTCCGCCAATTTGTACGGTTCGGGCACGCCAACAGACCCGCCAATCGGGTATGACCTTTCACTACCCGAAAGGAACGGTAACATCCATAATCATACAACAACTATATGCGGAAGCTCAATATTAGAGTACTAAAAATCACTATAAATTTGAACTTTCATTTTATAAACAAACAGTTTAAGCGATAATGAAAGCATACAAGAGTGAACCATAACTTAAATTTATTACACTTTATATTTCTGAACTTGCAAATAAAATTATTACAATTCCTTTACATAAATTCCTCACCAGACAAGGTTCACTCAAGAAATATATAAAAGGGATACCTCTGCTAAACCCTCTAGGTCTCTATGCTGCTGGGCCCTTGCCCCTGACGTATGCCTCGCCATCTGCATCTGAACCGTCTCGTCCGCTGTATCCCGACCCGAACCTGTGGGGGGGGTCACCCAAGGGGTGTGAGAACTCCGACAGAGTTCCCAGTGGGTTCAACCACCGAGAAAAAGTGTCCTACACCACTTGGTCCAATGGAAGCAATAATAATAGTGCTAGGGAACTAAAATCCTCAATATCAAAATGCGGCTATGCTATATAATATATCACTACACTATCTGTGTATACTCATCGACCCAGCACTACTCTGTCTAGCCACACTAGGCTGCTAAGCACCAACTCGGCCACTATGCCGCTATATACAGGGTTCAACTAACCCGACCACCTTGGCCACTCTATCTTTCTCTTTTTTTCTTTACATTCTGGTGCTTTAGTTCAAGTTAACCCTCGGAAATTCTTATCCAACGGGCCCCAGCCCGGTAGTCCTGCTACCATAAGATAAGATTTCTACGGTTGCCGATAACACCCGCAAGTGTTACCCCGTCCTACGGAAGAAACGTCCCGAACGGGTCTCTACCCGGGAGAGGGATACTGCCCGTACCTCCAACATGGGCTGGTTTCACCGTAGGTCCGCCCGTTTTATCTTTATCTTTTCTTTTGCCTTTAGCTCTTTGTTTTGCCTTTACTTGGGAAGCTGAGTCTTGCTCACACACTTCCCCCGGGAGTGACATATGCTCAACCCTCCCGTTGGCAACTTAGCTTTAATTCTTTAATTAACTTGGGAGTGACCTATGCTCAACCCTCCCAATAGCCATTTAGGCTTTTCTTTTGCAGTTTACATTTACCGGGTCCGAGGGTTCCAAAAGACGCATGCCTACAACCCCAATCAAACAAGAACAGGTTGTGGCGTCGCCTCCCGTAGTGCTCGACCCAATGTATTTTATCTTATCCTTTTTACCTTTCATTAATCATTCTCTTTCTTTAACCACTCTCTTTACACTTTAGGCTCAGATGAGTTTAAGGCACCTTGGCACTCATCTACCCGGGAGTGACATATGCTCAACCCTCCCGTTAGCATTCATGCCTCAATGCTATTCTTTTACTTTTTCTCTTTTATTTCAAGCAATTTGCTTGTCTTGCTTATTAATCACTTTTAGCTCTATCTTGAGCAATTTGCTTGTCTTGCTTATTAATCACTTTTAGCTCTCTCTCGAGCTATTAGCTCTTTTATCCTAAGTTCTTTACTCTAGGATAATTTGGGTGTCTCCAACACCAATATAGGTTTGAACATCCTGTTCATTTACATTTACACTTATTTTGCCACTTGGCAATATCTTTGGTATCCTAGCCTCTTTTAAACTTTTCTTTGCTTGTTCTCAAATACCCTTAAGATTACACTACGTCACAATGACACTAGTTACTATCAATTTTATCTAACTTAGAGTTTGTTAACTCTATTTCCCAATTTTTCCTTTCCTTTATTTAACTCAGATTAGAGTTAAATTATTTGTCAATTTACCCAGACGGCCTATGACTTTCTAGGATTATATTTGTTTAATTCTATGACTTGGAGATCTAATCCCCCTTTTCCTGATTTCTCACTGAATCCTAGAGTTATACTAACTCTATTTTCCTGTTCCATGTTTAACTTAGGGTTGCACTAACTCTATTTCATCACTAGAGTTTAATTCCACTAGTTCGCCTTAGGTTCCTTTACATAAGTTCCATAACCTGTTTAACCTAGAGTTCTCTGACTCTATGTTGAACACTCTATTCTCAACCTTAGGTTATTTTCCTAAGGTAATGCCACACGTCCATCTAGGTGTATTCTCCTAGTTAATCATGCCACTCGTTAGACCTAAATCTAGGTTTTCTCCTAAGTCTCACTACCATCATGCATCTCTTTTCCCTTGTACTTTCACATGGTTCCTAGGGTTACACCCTAGCAATATCACAATAATAATTAATCGTTTACTTCTCCGCATGCAATTATTTTCATATCCATCATAGAATAGCATTTATTCACTACGCATGCAATTACTGTCATAATTCCCTAACGCCTCTAACAGGCTACTATCATGCTTCTGGATCGAAAAGCAAAGGAGCAAGGGGAGAGGTCACCCAATTTCGGCAGAATCCCCCACCTCGATAATTCTCTTTGTTCTCGAAAGAGAACAAAAGTCGATCTCTTAGTCTCCAAGATTTTTCTAAAATGAAAGAAAAATTATAAAGGAATTATTTTTAGAATCCACTAATCCCATAAAAATTATAAAACTAAGAACCCTAGAATTTTCGTTACCTCTTTTAATATTCTCTTGATCAAAAGACAAGCAGTAAATGGTGTTCCCCTTTGGAATGCTCCAAAACACCCTCTACTTGGTTCATAAGAAACCTATAAGTAGAGATCATTCACTTAGCATGATTTTTTCATTCTCTTTAAATCCAAAAAAACTCCTAAATCCAATAATGAAACCATTAAGGAATAATTCTATGCTCTTTTAACCTCATAAAAATCATAAAAGAGAAACCCTAGGTTTACTCTTTACTCTCTTGATGGCCTTTTTGAACCAAACGAAAGAAAAGGGGATGAAATTTTCATTCTTGACATGTTCTTATAAAGAGAAATTTTGATCTCTTTAACTTAGAGAAAATACACTAAAAATTGGAGAAAAACCTATTTGGAATATTTTCCCAAGCTCTTGAACCCAAGAAAAGATTAAAAATTCAACCCTAGCTTTTAAATATTACCTCTTTTGATGTCTTTGATCAAGAGGGAAGGATGAAGAGGAGTGGGAGCACACTTTGGAGGGCTTCTAAATGCTCTCTTCAAGCTTCCCCCAAGTCTCGAGATGCATCCAGAAGCAGCAGCCAAGAGAAGGCTTGCTGCTGCACCTTCTTCTTCTCCTTTGCTTTCCTTTTCTTTCTTTCTCTTTCTTCTTCTCTATCTCTTCTTCTCCTTCTTTTTCTTTCGTTTCTTGCTCCAGCAGGAAAGAGAGAGAAAGGGAGAGAGAGAGAGAGAGAGAGAATTAATTCCTGCAGGTGGGTGGTTGGGGGGAAATGGTGAATTTACTAAAACGCCCCAACTAACAATTAAATTCCCAAAATTGCCCCTGTTTCCTGCAGTTTTTCCCCTGCAGCGAGCAATTTCGGATACCCCACTTTCTCCGCGTTTTTCCGTCAACTGGGAAATCAAAATTGTAATTTTTCTTCTCCCCTTTAATCTACAATTTTTTCTTAAACTTTCCACGATTTTGTTTAAATTTTTGGACTACTCTAAGCCCTCGAAAGAGAGCCCCGAAAAAGCTTCGCGATAAACTGCACTGTCAAAAACTGCAGTTTCAGAATTTACGAAGCATTTTTCTTCGCTTCGTTCTCCAATTTTTCCTTAATCGCTCACCTAGGTTTTTCACCCCTTTTGCTCAGAAAACTTTTGTGAGACACCCCACGATTTCTTTTAAATTTTTGGGCCACTCTAAGCCTTCGAAAGAGAGCCCGAAAATGCTTCGTGATTACGAATTTCAGAAATTCCAGAATTTGCCAAGTCCTTGGGGTTCAAGTCACTTTTCGACCCGATGCCCTTCGCGTCAGCCCGAAATGCACCGAACTCGACTGTAATCATATTTAAAACATGTTACAAGTCTTCTCGCCGCATTTCGCCATTTTGCGAATTCGGCGAACGTGGGTCTACCTTTTACAAGCTTGAAGCTTCGATTTCCAACTACAACTCACTTTTCGACTCGATGACTTTTGTATCGATTCGAAATGCTTTCAACTCACTTGTAATTACATTTGAAATGTGTTACAAGTATTCTTGCTGAATTTCGCACTTTTTGCGGAAATCGCCAAACAAGGACCTATGCTTCACAATTGAAGCTTCAATTTCTCAACTCCAACTCACTTTTCGACTCGATGACTTGTGTATCGATTCGAAATGCTTCCAACTCACTTGTAATCACATTTGAAATGTGTTACAAGTATTTTTGCTGAATTTCGTTCTTTTTGCGGAAATCGCCACACAATGACCTAAGCTTCAAATTCTCAACTCCAACTCACTTTTCGACTCGTTGACTTTTGCATCGATTCGCAATGCTTCCAACTCACTTGTAATTACATTTGAAATGCGTTACAAGTATTTTTGCTGAACTTCGCCTTTTCGCAGAAATCGATGTACTACACTCTCCCCTATTTTGAATAAACCATAATTTAGCACTTTTCTCCGAATCCAATAAAAATAGTATTTCATACCATTTTTATTTATATTATTTATATACCATAAATCTGGTACATTACATTCTACCCCCCTTAAAATAAGTTTCGTCCTCGAAACTTGAATCACATCTCGACTCCTTCTTGATCGAGAGGGAGGAATTTTGCCCTCACTACTGGGCTCACTGTATATCATGACCGACTTCAAATTGCCTGCTCGGCGAGACTACATGAGCAACTCATTCATGAATCCCTATCTTAATCCAGGGACAAACTCAGACCTGGTGGCTGGCCACTTTCACCAAATAGGTGAAAGGCACAGTTGAGCACTTGCTCTCTCCATTACCACAAATTGCCCCGTCTTTCTTGCGAAATTTCCACTTTAATTCCGCCATCAACTTTTCACAATGAGGTTGCATATGCAACCAATTACATTTACCGCATATTTCGGTCGCTCCGCTTCCTAATGTGGAGGGCAAGGCCAATCCACGAGTTTCCAGCTATCACATACGCTACTAGTGCTCTAAGTCCACGGGTTATCAGCTAACCCGATATCTCGAACTACTAATAGGTTCACAGACCACGGTCCAATAGGGGCCTATAGCCTAAAACTAATCCCACAGACCCAATCGTCAAACGGGTAGATCCACACTTAGGATTACTACACCAACACTCCCACTAGGAGCTACAGTACCACAATCACCACTAGCTCTACGGCCTGGTCATATAACGCTCTCAGTGTACTAACAGTCTCAACGCTCATACGCGGCATTCCGCGTTCCCGGGTCATCGCTCGGACTACCGTCCCGACCAAATCTCTATCATGCCCCGCCCTCAGGTCTCGGGCCGCTGTCTCTCACAGCCGACTGCGCCTGCCCACTGGGCTACAGGCCCACAGCCCACAAACATGGTCCAGGCACGGATCGTCCCCAAGCGAACCCGTTAATCGTCGCCACGCGACCACTATGCTCACTGAGCAAAACCAACCAACTAGTCGTCAATCCACAACCCGAACTCTTTATCAACTCTGGCCACACTGGGCAAAGGCTAATACGCCACCTAATCAGCCCTCTATGGCTAAACAGTACCTGTGCTCCATGAGCACCCGAACAGTTGGGCATCCAGCACCCCCATGTTAACTCGCAAATATCTAGTGTTAAGCAACTTGCTTATACACGCGTATGACTCCTGTACACCTCTCCCAACTAGGTTGAGGCATCACAACGACTGTTCCCCCAACTCTGGTGATTAACTCGCAAAGACTACGGTGGCAACCCTTGCCATTACACCGATTCATCAGAACGGCGCCACAAAACTCTCGCTCTTTCGAGAGGTTCCCGCATCCTGAAGCCTACTCTGGGCCTCACCAACTCTACTATGCGGCAACACAGCCACAGTTGTCGCGCCACACGGTTACTACCGTCATCAGGGGCAAATTCACGCCGCCAGACTCGTAAATCTTTCTTGCCCTAACCCTCAGGGCACTGCAACTTGGCTCTCGCGACATAGCGATCACCATTTACCTCGCGAGTCGGTCTCTTACTGGACCTTACTAACCATACTTTGCCAGCAACCTAGCTGACATAAGCGTAAAACACCCTATGCTGAAGGTGTTGGCTGCGCCGACAAAAGTTCGGCGGCCACAGCCATTTCTTTACTGTCGCCTCTACGGGCGGCGACGCCGTATACCTATGCGTCATTTATGCAGCCTCAACTTGTTGCGCTATCAGTCACTGGAGCCCATCTATCTGCTCCAACTGTCACGCTGACGTTACTCTTAGGCGTCGAAACCTGTCTTCCTGTCGGCGGGGAATTTCCGCCGACGGCAAGAAGTCTGACATGCTGCTGGACCACTCCAACAGATGCGGTTCCCTACTATCGAAGCTCGTATACGTCGTTTGACCCCGAGCCCTCTCGTGACTCGGGTCAAAACAGGTGTGTCTCTCTATGTGGTGTCATCGCTAATATGCACACCACAACGACACAACCAGCCCAAATTTAGCCATTTGAGCAACGCGCAGTCTATACACCGACAAAAAGGCTCGTCGACCCAATCATGCGAAAGTATAAGAGGGTACTCCTTTTCATCTCGAACATTACGTTGTCGGCCGCCAACGTAATATTCGAAGAATGAAAGCTCGTCGCCCTCGATCAGTCCCAACATCCTTTTTTGGGAACAACAATAACCAATCAAATACTTTCGCCCAATAATCCACACACTCTCTCGTGCCAAAACCCTAGAGTCTCCCTAAGGTTTGCTAACCACCTAGAACTATTCCTAGGCTCTGATACCACTCTAATCTGTCACGCCCCGAGTCCGCCAATTTGTACGGTTCGGGCACGCCAACAGACCCGCCAATCGGGTATGACCTTTCACTACCCGAAAGGAACGGTAACATCCATAATCATACAACAAGTATATGCGGAAGCTCAATATCAGAGTACTGAAAATCAGTATAAATTTGAACTTTCATTTTATAAACAAACAGTTTAAGCGATAATGAAAGCATACAAGAGTGAACCATAACTTAAATTTATTACACTTTACATTTCTGAACTTGCAAATAAAATTATTACAATTCCTTTACATAAATTCCTCACCAGACAAGGTTCACTCAAGAAATATATAAAAGGGATACCTCTGCTAGACCCTCTAGGTCTCTATGCTGCTGGGCCCTTGCCCCTGACGTATGCCTCGCCGTCTGCATCTGAACCGTCTCGTCCGCTGTATCCCGACCCGAACCTGTGGGGGGGGTCACCCAAGGGGTGTGAGAACTCCGACAGAGTTCCCAGTGGGTTCAACCACCGAGAAAAAGTGTCCAACACCACTTGGTCCAATGGAAGCAATAATAATAGTGCTAGGGAACTAAAATCCTCAATATCAAAATGCGGCTATGCTATATAATATATCACTACACTATCTGTGTATACTCATCGACCCAGCACTACTCTGTCTAGCCACACTAGGCTGCTAAGCACCAACTCGGCCACTATGCCGCTATATACAGAGTTCAACTAACCCGACCACCTTGGCCACTCTATCTTTCTCTTTTTTTCTTTACATTCTGGTGCTTTAGTTCAAGTTAACCCTCGGAAATTCTTATCCAATGGGCCCCAGCCCGGTAGTCCTGCTACCATAAGATAAGATTTCTAAGGTTGCCGATAACACCCGCAAGTGTTACCCCGTCCTACGGAAGAAACGTCCCGAACGGGTCTCTACCCGGGAGAGGGATACTGCCCGTACCTCCAACATGGGCTGGTTTCACCGTAGGTCCGCCCGTTTTATCTTTATCTTTTCTTTTGCCTTTAGCTCTTTGTTTTGCCTTTACTTGGGAAGCTGAGTCTTGCTCACACACTTCCCCCGGGAGTGACATATGCTCAACCCTCCCGTTGGCAACTTAGCTTTAATTCTTTAATTAACTTGGGAGTGACCTATGCTCAACCCTCCCAATAGCCATTTAGGCTTTTCTTTTGCAGTTTACATTTACCGGGTCCGAGGGTTCCAAAAGACGCATGGCTACAACCCCAATCAAACAAGAACAGGTTGTGGCGTCGCCTCCTGTAGTGCTCGGCCCAATGTATTTTATCTTATCCTTTTTACCTTTCATTAATCATTCTCTTTCTTTAACCACTCTCTTTACACTTTAGGCTCAGATGAGTTTAAGGCACCTTGGCACTCATCTACCCGGGAGTGACATATGCTCAACCCTCCCGTTAGCATTCATGCCTCAATGCTATTCTTTTACTTTTTCTCTTTTATTTCAAGCAATTTGCTTGTCTTGCTTATTAATCACTTTTAGCTCTATCTTGAGCAATTTGCTTGTCTTGCTTATTAATCACTTTAGCTCTCTCTCGAGCTATTAGCTCTTTTATCCTAAGTTCTTTACTCTAGGATAATTTGGGTGTCTCCAACACCAATATAGGTTTGAACATCCTGTTCATTTACATTTACACTTATTTTGCCACTTGGCAATATCTTTGGTATCCTAGCCTCTTTTAAACTTTTCTTTGCTTGTTCTCAAATACCCTTAAGATTACACTACGTCACAAGGACACTAGTTACTATCAATTTTATCTAACTTAGAGTTTGTTAACTCTATTTCCCAATTTTTCCTTTCCTTTATTTAACTCAGATTAGAGTTAAATTATTTGTCAATTTACCCAGACGGCCTATGACTTTCTAGGATTATATTTGTTTAATTCTATGACTTGGAGATCTAATCCCCCTTTTCCTGATTTCTCACTGAATCCTAGAGTTATACTAACTCTATTTTCCTGTTCCATGTTTAACTTAGGGTTGCACTAACTCTATTTCATCACTAGAGTTTAATTCCACTAGTTCGCCTTAGGTTCCTTTACATAAGTTCCATAACCTGTTTAACCTAGAGTTCTCTGACTCTATGTTGAACACTCTATTCTCAACCTTAGGTTATTTTCCTAAGGTAATGCCACACGTCCATCTAGGTGTATTCTCCTAGTTCATCATGCCACTCGTTAGACCTAAATCTAGGTTTTCTCCTAAGTCTCACTACCATCATGCATCTCTTTTCCCTTGTACTTTCACATGGTTCCTAGGGTTACACCCTAGCATGATCACAATAATAATTAATCGTTTACTTCTCCGCATGCAATTATTTTCATATCCATCATAGAATAGCATTTATTCACTACGCATGCAATTACTATCATAATTCCCTAACGCCTCTAACAGGCTACTATCATGCTTCTGGATCGAAAAGCAAAGGAGCAAGGGGAGAGGTCACCCAATTTCGGCAGAATCCCCCACCTCGATAATTCTCTTTGTTCTCGAAAGAGAACAAAAGTCGATCTCTTAGTCTCCAAGATTTTTCTAAAATGAAAAAAAAATTATGAAGGAATTATTTTTAGAATCCACTAATCCCATAAAAATTATAAAACTAAGAACCCTAGAATTTTCGTTACCTCTTTTAATATTCTCTTGATCAAAAGACAAGCAGTAAATGGTGTTCCCCTTTGGAATGCTCCAAAACACCCTCTACTTGGTTCATAAGAAACCTATAAGTAGAGATCATTCACTTAGCATGATTTTTTCATTCTCTTTAAATCCAAAAAAACTCCTAAATCCAATAATGAAACCATTAAGGAATAATTCTATGCTCTTTTAACCTCATAAAAACCATAAAAGAGAAACGCTAGGTTTACTCTTTACTCTCTTGATGGCCTTTTTGAACCAAACGAAAGAAAAGGGGATGAAAATTTCATTCTTGACATGTTCTTATAAAGAGAAATTTTGATCGCTTTAACTTAGAGAAAATACCCTAAAAATTGGAGAAAAACCTATTTGGAATATTTTCCCAAGCTCTTGAACCCAAGAAAAGATTAAAAATTCAACCCTAGCTTTTAAATATTACCTCTTTTGATGTCTTTGATCAAGAGGGAAGGATGAAGAGGAGTGGGAGCACACTTTGGAGGGCTTCTAAATGCTCTCTTCAAGCTTCCCCCAAGTCTCGAGATGCATCCAGAAGCAGCAGCCAAGAGAAGGCTTGCTGCTGCACCTTCTTCTTCTCCTTTGCTTTCCTTTTCTTTCTTTCTCTTTCTTCTTCTCTATCTCTTCTTCTTCTCCTTCTTTTTCTTTCGTTTCTTGCTCCAGCAGGAAAGAGAGAGAAAGGGAGAGAGAGAGAGAGAGAGAGAGAATTAATTCCTGCAGGTGGGTGGTTGGGGGGAAATGGTGAATTTACTAAAATGCCCCAACTACCAATTAAATTCCCAAAATTGCCCCTGTTTCCTGCAGTTTTTCCCCTGCAGTGAGCAATTTCGGATACCCCACTTTCTCCGCGTTTTTCCGTCAACTGGGAAATCAAAATTGTAATTTTTCTTCTCCCCTTTAATCTACAAATTTTTCTTAAACTTTCCACGATTTTGTTTAAATTTTTGGACTACTCTAAGCCCTCGAAAGAGAGCCCCGAAAAAGCTTCGCGATAAACTGCACTGTCAAAAACTGCAGTTTCAGAATTTACGAAGCATTTTTCTTTGCTTCGTTCTCCAATTTTTCCTTAATCGTTCACCTAGGTTTTTCTCCCCTTTCGCTCAGAAAACTTTTGTGAGACACCCCACGATTTCTTTTAAATTTTTGGGCCACTCTAAGCCTTCGAAAGAGAGCCCCGAAAAAGCTTCGCGATAAACTGCACTGTCAAAAACTGCAGTTTCAGAATTTACGAAGCATTTTTCTTCGCTTCGTTCTCCAATTTTTCCTTAATCGCTCACCTAGGTTTTTCACCCCTTTTGCTCAGAAAACTTTTGTGAGACACCACACGATTTATTTTAAATTTTTGGGCCACTCTAAGCCTTCGAAAGAGAGCCCGAAAATGCTTCGTGATTACGAATTTCAGAAATTCCAGAATTTGCCAAGTCCTTGGGGTTCAAGTCACTTTTCGACCCGATGCCCTTCGCGTCAGCCCGAAACGCACCGAACTCGACTGTAATCATATTTAAAACATGTTACAAGTCTTCTCGCCGCATTTCGCCATTTTGCGAATTCGGCGAACGTGGGTCTACCTTTACAAGCTTGAAGCTTCGATTTCCAACTACAACTCACTTTTCGACTCGATGACTTTTGTATCGATTCGAAATGCTTTCAACTCACTTGTAATTACATTTGAAATGTGTTACAAGTATTCTTGCTGAATTTCGCACTTTTTGCGGAAATCGCCAAACAAGGACCTATGCTTCACAATTGAAGCTTCAATTTCTCAACTCCAACTCACTTTTCGACTCGATGACTTGTGTATCGATTCGAAATGCTTCCAACTCACTTGTAATCACATTTGAAATGTGTTACAAGTATTTTTGCTGAATTTCGTTCTTTTTGCGGAAATCGCCACACAATGACCTAAGCTTCAAATTCTCAACTCCAACTCACTTTTCGACTCGTTGACTTTTGCATCGATTCGCAATGCTTCCAACTCACTTGTAATTACATTTGAAATGCGTTACAAGTATTTTTGCTGAACTTCGCCTTTTCGCGGAAATCGATGTACTACACTCTCCCCTATTTTGAATAAACCATAATTTAGCACTTTTCTCCGAATCCAATAAAAATAGTATTTCATACCATTTTTATTTATATTATTTATATACCATAAATCTGGTACATTACACATCCAAGTCCACTGTACGATGCATCACTGTAGATCACATATCCTTTCCCCATAACAGGGAGGGAAAGGATAGGAGCGGTCATCAATCTATCCTTTAGCTCCTCAAAGCTCCTCTGGCAGTCCTCACTCCAGATAAACTTAACTCCTTTACGCGTCAACCGAGTGAGGGGTGTGGAAAGCTTCGCAAAGCCTTCCACAAACCGACGATAATAACCAGCTAACCCCATGAAGCTGCGCACCTCAGATACAGTCGTCGGTCGGGGCCAATCTCGAACTGCCTCAATCTTCGCCGGGTCTACTGCGACACCGGCGGCGGAAATCACATGGCCCAAGAAAGCTACCTCCCGAAGCCAAAACTCGCACTTTGACAGCTTGGCATACAACTTTTTATCTCGTAGAAGTTGTAGCACAGTCCTCAAGTGCTCCTCGTGCTCGGCCTCGCTTCGGGAGTAAATAAGGATATCATCAATGAACACCACCACGAAGCGATCCAGAAATGGCCGAAATATCCTGTTCATCAAGTCCATAAAGGCGGCAGGGGCATTAGTCAATCCAAATGGCATAACTGTAAACTCATAATGCCCGTACCGTGATCTGAAAGCAGTCTTAGGAATATCCTCGGCCTTCACCTTCAGTTGGTGGTAACCAGACTGTAGATCAATCTTGGAAAATACACAAGACCCTTGCAGCTGATCAAAGAGATCATCAATGCGCGGCAAAGGGTACTTGTTCTTAATGGTCACTTTGTTCAATTCCCTATAGTCCACACACAACCGAAGTGACCCATCCTTCTTTTTCACGAATAGCACCGGTGCTCCCCAAGGCGACACACTTGGTCTAATAAAGCCCTTATCCATCAGATCTTGCAGCTGTGCTTTAAGCTCTCGCAGCTCAGCCGGTGCCATCCGATAAGGAGCCTTAGAGATTGGCGCAGTTCCTGGAACTACGTCAATCACAAACTCAATCTCTCTGTCTGGCGGCATACTAGTCAGCTCAGGTGGAAAAACATCCGGAAACTCGCGGGCAATAGGAATATCCCCGAGTCCCGGTGCCGCCGTAGGCCCCTCAACAACACTAGCCAAAAAGGCTACACATCCTCGATGAATCATCCGCCTCGCTCGGGAAGTCGAAACCACAGAGGCAAAGAAAGCACTCTGACATCCCCGATATACAAACATCTCCTGGCCTGGCTCTCTAAAAGTGACAGTCGTCGCGGCACAATCAATAGTCGCGAAATACCGAGCCAGCCAGTCCATTCCAAGAATCACATCAAAGTCCCTCAGCTGTCTCAAGACCAACAGGTCTGCTGGCATAATCCAGGACTCGATCTGCATCGGGCAGGACCAACAACACTCCTCCACGAGCAAAGTGTGATCGGGAATCTGAACCTCTCATGCACGTGGCAAAAATCCTACCTCTAACCCATGTAATGATGCAAAAGATCTACTAATGAAAGAATGCGATGCTCCAGTATCAAATAAGGTACGAGTCCTAATGCCAGAGAGTAAGGTGATACCTGCCACCACATGGTCCGCTGCTGAAGAATCCTCTACCTGTGCAGCATACACTCGCCCACTCTGAGCTGGAGGGCGATAATCGGTGGGATGGGAAGAAGATGGCTTGCTCGCTAGAGCATAAGGCCGCTGAGCCGTCGACCGCTGCTGCGATGATGCTGGGGCAGATGCTGAAGAAGGAGCGGCTGAGGTCGAAAAGGGGCACGCAGCTCGAATGTGCCCTGGCTGTCCACATCCGTAGCAGCGACCCCACCGCTGGTCGCAAGTGCCGGGGAAGTGCGGACCTCCACAGAAGATACAACTGCTGGGAGCCCGTGACTGTCGGGACTGCTGCTGCTGAGACTGTCGCTGTCGCTGTGGCTGCCGCTGAGACCCGCGCTGCGACGACTGCGATCTCTGCTGCTGCTGCTGCTACTGTGGGGGTCTCTGGGACCCATGTAGTAGCCGCTGGTTTAAAATATTTTTGGGTCTACTTTTGGTTTTCTTTATTTCGCAATTCGTTTCGGGGGCCCGGAGGGTGATCTAATAATTCCTTATTTCCGGGCAGACCGTCGGGGCTCGCGGGTATTTTTAGTCAATAAAGCTCGCGAAACGGAGAACGGCGGCGCAGTCGGTTTTGAAATCCGACGCCGGAATCTCCCAGAATAAATTCCGGAAGGTGGCTAGCGGTTCAGGTGATCAGCGCGGTTTTTCAGGCAGACCGGACCGCGGTTCGCACCCGACTTATTACCTGCTTTTGACTTGAAATGGGTTCATTCCCATTCCTCATCCTAACCGCTCCTGCCATTGTCACGCCCCGGCGTCGAAACTGCGACCCGGGCTCGCCAACAGATCCGCCGCCCATACGGGAAGCCCGTATAGACGAAGCGACTAACCTGCAAAAGAGCATCTATACTATGCAGATATCAGAGCTGAAAGTAAAACTGCTAGAAATAAAAACTATATACAACACAAGTCCTCACCAAAAGTACAAAAGTCACTCGAGCAGAAGAAAATAAATACAACTCTATACCTCACTACAAAGTTCTCTCAGCAGGAACTCTCAAAAGTAATAAGGGTACATCTACTCTCTGGACGACGACTGGTGGGGAACTATCTCGCGACTCCCTTACCTCGATCAGAAGAAGCAGCAACAGGAGCAGCAGGAACCGGAGTAGAAGTCCCTGTGGGAAAATACACCACGACGGGTGTGAGAACTACGTCCCAAGTAGTTCTCAGTGGGTGCCGCCAACAAGCCCGACGGTCTGCCCACTAAGTCTACTAGAGGCATAAAGTAACAATATAAAACTGAAATGAAAGGCTGGAAAAGTAACTCAACAGCTACTATGCCTCTATCTAGATGCTCAAGAAAAGGAACAGATGAAACATGATGCATCTACTAACACACACAGTAAACTCACCAAATCTAAACTGACTGCCTCAAAGGGTCCAGTCAAACCTGCACCCACCTACTGCCGCATATCCTCAACAGGACGGGTCTACCGTAGGGTGTCCGTGACTGCCGCCAACCGGGCCAGTCAGAGGGACGGCGTCGACAAGTCGCGATAGCAAGTAACAGGCCCAACTCCGGAGTGGCTCTCGAGGGGAGCGACCCCACCGAGGAAAGTATCCGCGTATCTCTGTCGAGCTCAAATAAATGGCTCATGCAGGCTAAAGTCCAACCACGATCAACAAGATCGACCAACGACACCAACTCTCAACCACAAGCTGGAAGTCACACAGCTGGGGCCACTGTCCACCAGACGGCTCCCACAACAGAACACTAAACTCTCCAGAAAGACCGACACCATAAGGGTTCGGAAACCCGATAGACCGGTGCTAAGAACCCTATCAAACAAGAACAGACTCTAGGCTCCGACTATCGAAGTTCCCGATCCCTTATAGTTCGGGAAAGCAAAACACAGTACAACTCGCAGAAGACACCAACAGGGCCCGAAAGTCCCGGGAGACCTACACCTACAACCCTATCAAACAAGAACAGGTTCCAGGCTCGGCCCCCGTGGCTTTCGTCCCGACAGAGGAACGACCCCTAGAACCCAGACCACTCGAATCCTTTCGAGTGGGGAGATTTACCGGAAAAGGTGACATTTGTTATTGAAAATTAATTTGATCTGGAAGAAATCCATATTTAATGATTTTAGTTCTTTTTAGAAAAACAGTTAGAAAACAAGTGTTTTACCCAAACCCCGAAGGGCTGATGCCTTTGTCCAATCAAACAAGAACAGACTCCAGCGGCCCTTCGATGTTTGGAAGAAAACATTGGTAGACTAAAATCATGTATATGTCGAAAAGGGTTCTGGGTTCTAGGTCCGGCTAACACTAGTAAACTACTGCCACTAACACAGTGGCGACGACCCAAACAGGGGAAAACAAGATCTCTCGGGTCCACCGTTTACCCCAAACGGTTCCCGATACAGACAAGCGAACCACTACATCTACCAGACTCCACTCTGCTCGCAAGCACGAGTGCAATGCATCCCACACTATAGAGAAGTCCCGACCGCTCGGCCCACTACCCGGGCGAGGATAACACTAAGTCCAGGAATGAAACATAAAGTGTGGATGTCTAAGCATAAATAACCCTAGCCCAAGTGAGGGTTTTCTACTGGTCTGGTTACACATGCAACATATGACGGGGGTGCTAGGTCAGGTTCCAATATAACAAATATTTAACATGATAGTAGGAAGCAAGAGATCACAAGATCGACAGATAAAACAAGGATCAACCATTCCTACGCTCTAGCATACTACCCAAGTCCAATCACTATCATGCATGATTCTATATCAATAGAATTAGAGTACAGTCCATAGATCTTGAAAGCAAGCCACCCACCTGAAGACGCTAACTGTCCGGAGTCGTACAGCTGAGAAAACCCGGAAAATAACCACTCTAGCTCCAACAGGTCCAGCACAGTCCACAATCCCTCCTGGGTACAACATAAGGCTACAGTTACACTTTAAATCCATTAAAATCCAGGTTTTACAAATCTGCTGGGAACAGTCCACTTACTGCGAAATTTTCACCTGTAAAACGAACTCCAAAAATTCTGATAAAAATACCACAGCGATCCTCGCGTTGATAGCTTCGAAACGGGTACCTGCACGTCCAATTCTGAGCACCGTAGGCCAAGTTACAAATTCTACAGTATCGGTGCGCCCAATCCCAAAACCATTCAACTGTAACCTCTTGTACAGATAAAAGGAAATGTGTATACCTTCGGGGAGGTCTCCAAAAATTCCAAGAAAAATCCACGATGATCCTCGCGTCGAGTAGATGAAAAAAGTCTATAAGTACGTCTTGATCCGAGACTCGTGCGCGAAGATCTCCTCAAGAGAAGGTGCTGCCCTCACCAAAATCTCACAGCAAGAAGGGTCCCAGTGAGCACGAGAAAACTCCTCGAAAAACGCGAAATCTGAAAATGTGCGAGAAACCGAAAATCGTAGCCTCACCTGTTACGAATCAAGCAGCGAAGAAATCGCTCGAAAAGATCGTCGGAGTAGACCAGGGGAGCTAAAACACTGCTGCTGCGCCGAAGAAGAACACAGGAACCACCACGTCACGCCGCGCCGTAAAATAGAGAACCTCGGGATGCGTGCCCATAAAATCCCAAAACTTTGCAGGTGGATCCAGAGCTTGAAGATGAAGAAATCTTCTTAAGGTTGCTCGGGCAGAGGAGGCTCGAAAAGAGGAGAAAAGGGGAGAAGAAAGAGGCTCGGGCTGCTAAATAAAGGCCCCAAAAAAACAATTGAAGAAATACCGAAATTGTCCCAAGATTCGGGCGGCTACAGTGCAGCCCAGCCCAGATTCGGGCGGCTACAGTGCGGCCCAGCCCGAATTCGGGCGGCTACAGTGCAGCCCGGCCCGGCCGGTTTCGGGCGCGCACAGTGCGGCCCGGCCCGGCCCAGCCCGCACACGGGATCCAGCCGGACGCTTGCTTGGTCCGACCCGCGCCGGCGCCCGCCACGTGTCCCCCGAACACGCCGCAGCCGTGCAAGCCGCCACGGGGAGCGCCACGTGTCCCTGCCCGCGTCAACGCGGTAGGTGGCGCCCGCGAATCAGCGGGCGCCACGTGGCACCCCCCACGACGCCCGCGCCTGCCCCGCGTACGGCCACCTGCCCCGCGCGCTGCGTGGACCGCGCGCTCATGCGCCCGCCAACCGGGTGCCGCCACGTGGCGCGCCCCCGGTCCACGCCTCACCGCGCACTCCCGCAGACCGAGCGCACCAGAGCCGCCCAATCAGGCGCTGCCACGTGGACACCTGCCGGTCCACGCGCCTCCCGGTGCACCCCGGTCCAAACCCCAGCGCTCCGTGGACCCAGCTGCGTGCGCCGGCCAATCAGGGCCTGCCACGTGGCTCCCCCGCCGGTCCACGGCTCCCCCATGCACCTGAAATCCAGTAAATTTTCCGGGAGTCCGTTTTTGGGCATCCGGACTCAGAATTTGGCAAACAAAAAGCCATTTTCAAGCGTTTTTCCGTGCTGAATCCATTTCCGCCATCTGTTTGGCCTAATTCTTTTTCAAAATTTCGGCAAACCCAGCCGAAAGCCAACACAGCTAAAAAAACCTTACAGGGTCCATCTGTGGCATCCCATTGATGCACCATGGGCCAGATACACCAACAACAGGTGTTCTAACAGTGGATCCATCGGAAAAATGCTGCATGGGGTTCGGGGGTCCTACATCCTCCCCCACTAAAAGGAAGTTTCGTCCCCGAAACAAAACACGCCACAACAAAAACAAAACAATCAAAACAACCAAGAACGCAACACTAAACTAACAAGAAAGATACGGCTCCACCAGCAGGAAAGTCATCAACTCCAACCCTCGATTTAGAAAACAGCTGAAATTAGCGAAAAGTCCGAAAATTTCGAAAAATCAGTGCCTTCGCCCCAATCAAACAAGAACAGGTTCGGGCACTGTCTCCATTTCTGGAGCAATCTTTCGAAGTTTCCGTCCTGTTCGTAAATTTCAGTACAAGGTGAGAAAAGGGGGAGAAGTGTTGGTGTCGTTCCTACTGTGGCCACAAAAGAAAGCTATCACTAACCGAGACTCCTAAGGACATAACCACTAGTCCTAACATCACGTCTGCTCCCGAGGTGGCGTCTGTCCACAGTCGCTGAAGCCCATGCTGTTGGAAGGATACGCCGACAATCCGAGAAAACGAACTCCTCCAGTCCAACTCGCAGAAGGATAACTGCTTTCATTCCATCATCAGTCGTAGCACAGCACCGCATCAATCAGCCCAACCTGGGTGCTCAATCCAAGTCCTGGAGCTGTCCTTGAATCGTCACGACAGCAAGTGAAGTCCCAAGTCTCAACTGCACTGATCATACACCGCGATCCTCCTCTACTCATAGGATACTGGGAAGAATCCAATAGCTAAAACATGTAGCAGAAATTCCTAACCCATACCCATGCAAGGATGCCGATGCAGATACTCAACTAATAAAGCAGAAGAATGCAGCGGTAACAAAATGCTCAACTCAGCTAACTGAAATAAAATCATACCTGCCGCAGTACGATCCGCTGCCGGGGTGTCCTCCAACAGGGCTGCATAAACCCGTCCACTGGGTGCTGCAGGTCGCCGTCCCGTCTGTCCCGACGTCGTGGCCCACTCTGTCCGCTGGTGTGCCGGAGGGGTTCCCGCTGCATGGATGGGCAAGGGGGGTGCTGTCGCAATCGGCCGCACTGACAAAATGGCCTGGGGGCAAGCTGCGCGGAAATGTCCCAACTCTCCACAGAGGAAACACCGCCCCTGTCTCTGATCACACTGCGACGGTGGATGAGGCCCGCCACAGATGACACACCGCTCCTGCCGCTGCTGCCGATACCGCTGATGCTGCTGCTGCTGGGGCTCACCAGATCTCCGGCGCCTACGAAACCCACGACCCTCAGGATGAGATCGTGGAGGTCTCGGAGGTCCCTGCCCGCTCGTCTGACCCTCATCACCCGGTGCTGGGCGCTTCGCCCCAGGAATCACTACGGGGGCTAGAGCCACCTCTGACATCACTGCCTCTCCAGACTCAACATATAACGCCTGCTCCATTGATGCCTCCAAAGTCTGTAATCTGCGGGAGCGGACAAGCTGATAAATATCCCGGCGCAGCCCCCGCTCGAACATGTAGATCCGGTGAGACTCGTCCCTGGCCACGTGAGGCATACTAGCCAACAGCTGATTGTATTCGGCTATGTATGCATTCACGGGCCGATCTCCCTGGCGGAGATTTCTCAGCTGCTCCTCCAATCTCTGGCGAACACTCTCAGGAAAGAAGGCCCCTAACAGAAGTCTGCGGAACTCCGCCCAGGGAAGAATCTGCGTCCCAGGCGGACCAGCAGGCCGCACACGCCGCCACCAAGCCTCGGCGTTGCCCTCCAAGTAGTGTGTAGCCAAAAAGACTCGAAATCGATCATCAACGAACAAACTCTCAAAATGACGCTCCATGGCCGTGATCCAAGACTCTGCCTCCCACGGCTCAGCACTCATACCAGAAAAACGGGGTGGATCAAACCGGCGGAACCTCATCAACAGATCCACCACCGCACTCTGCTCAGCCAAAGTCAAAGGTCCCATCGATCCAGGCGGTGGTATGCTAGAAACCGGCTCGACAGGAATAGCCGGCGCTGACGGGACCATAGGGGGCGCCACAGCTGGCGAAGAAGGCACAGGCGAACACACAGGGGGTGCTACCACAGGCTGCGTCCTCTGCTCTAAAAGAAGCATCATCCGACCAAAGGCCTCCTCCTGGCGCCGAGAAGCCTCCTCCTGGCGCTGAGAAGCCTCCTCCTGGCGCTGCACCGCCTCAGACAACTGGGCCAACTGAGCCCGAAGCTCCTGCACCTCACTCTGCTGACCCTGTGCTGGCTCCTCCTGCCCAGGCTCATCGGAGGGAAAAGGCTGAGAACGCGTCTGCACCCCGCGTCGGGGAGGCATCGTGCCCACCTGCAACACACATGGAAACATCAGGACAGTACCAAACAACACACGACCCAATCCAGCGAAAGTCTAGGACATGTCATCCATTCCCTAGCATTATGTTGTCTGCAGCCAACATAATCGCTTAGGAGAATAAACATGCCAGTCACTCATCCCATCCCTTGGGAGAGGTAAAAACTCAATCAGGACTCTCGCTAACAGTCACGACTCTCACGTAGTCACCCTAATGTCCAACCACAAGCCTAGGGTTTCTAAGTCCATAATGACCTACAACCTAGGCTCTGATACCACCTAATCTGTCACGCCCCGGCGTCGAAACTGCGACCCGGGCTCGCCAACAGATCCGCCGCCCATACGGGAAGCCCGTATAGACGAAGCGACTAACCTGCAAAAGAGCATCTATACTATGCAGATATCAGAGCTGAAAGTAAAACTGCTAGAAATAAAAACTATATACAACACAAGTCCTCACCAAAAGTACAAAAGTCACTCGAGCAGAAGAAAATAAATACAACTCTATACCTCACTACAAAGTTCTCTCAACAGGAACTCTCAAAAGTAATAAGGGTACATCTACTCTCTGGACGACGACTGGTGGGGAACTATCTCGCGACTCCCTTACCTCGATCAGAAGAAGCAGCAACAGGAGCAGCAGGAACCGGAGTAGAAGTCCCTGTGGGAAAATACACCACGACGGGTGTGAGAACTACGTCCCAAGTAGTTCTCAGTGGGTGCCGCCAACAAGCCCGACGGTCTGCCCACTAAGTCTACTAGAGGCATAAAGTAACAATATAAAACTGAAATGAAAGGCTGGAAAAGTAACTCAACAGCTACTATGCCTCTATCTAGATGCTCAAGAAAAGGAACAGATGAAACATGATGCCATCTACTAACACACACAGTAAACTCACCAAATCTAAACTGACTGCCTCAAAGGGTCCAGTCAAACCTGCGCCCACCTACTGCCGCATATCCTCAACAGGACGGGTCTACCGTAGGGTGTCCGTGACTGCCGCCAACCGGGCCAGTCAGAGGGACGGCGTCGACAAGTCGCGATAGCAAGTAACAGGCCCAACTCCGGAGTGGCTCTCGAGGGGAGCGACCCCACCGAGGAAAGTATCCGCGTATCTCTGTCGAGCTCAAATAAATGGCTCATGCAGGCTAAAGTCCAACCACGATCAACAAGATCGACCAACGACACCAACTCTCAACCACAAGCTGGAAGTCACACAGCTGGGGCCACTGTCCACCAGACGGCTCCCACAACAGAACACTAAACTCTCCAGAAAGACCGACACCATAAGGGTTCGGAAACCCGATAGACCGGTGCTAAGAACCCTATCAAACAAGAAACAGACTCTAGGCTCCGACTATCGAAGTTCCCGATCCCTTATAGTTCGGGAAAGCAAAACACAGTACAACTCGCAGAAGACACCAACAGGGCCCGAAAGTCCCGGGAGACCTACACCTACAACCCTATCAAACAAGAACAGGTTCCAGGCTCGGCCCCCGTGGCTTTCGTCCCGACAGAGGAACGACCCCTAGAACCCAGACCACTCGAATCCTTTCGAGTGGGGAGATTTACCGGAAAAGGTGACATTTGTTATTGAAAATTAATTTGATCTGGAAAGAAATCCATATTTAATGATTTTAGTTCTTTTAGAAAAACAGTTAGAAAACAAGTGTTTTACCCAAACCCCGAAGGGCTGATGCCTTTGTCCAATCAAACAAGAACAGACTCCAGCGGCCCTTCGATGTTTGGAAGAAAACATTGGTAGACTAAAATCATGTATATGTCGAAAAGGGTTCTGGGTTCTAGGTCCGGCTAACACTAGTAAACTACTGCCACTAACACAGTGGCGACGACCCCAAACAGGGGAAAACAAGATCTCTCGGGTCCACCGTTTACCCCAAACGGTTCCCGATACAGACAAGCGAACCACTACATCTACCAGACTCCACTCTGCTCGCAAGCACGAGTGCAATGCATCCCACACTATAGAGAAGTCCCGACCGCTTCGGCCCACTACCCGGGCGAGGATAACACTAAGTCCAGGAATGAAACATAAAGTGTGGATGTCTAAGCATAAATAACCCTAGCCCAAGTGAGGGTTTTCTACTGGTCTGGTTACACATGCAACATATGACGGGGGTGCTAGGTCAGGTTCCAATATAACAAATATTTAACATGATAGTAGGAAGCAAGAGATCACAAGATCGACAGATAAAACAAGGATCAACCATTCCTACGCTCTAGCATACTACCCAAGTCCAATCACTATCATGCATGATTCTATATCAATAGAATTAGAGTACAGTCCATACATCTTGAAAGCAAGCCACTCACCTGAAGACGCTAACTGTCCGGAGTCGTACAGCTGAGAAAACCCGGAAAATAACCACTCTAGCTCCAACAGGTCCAGCACAGTCCACAATCCCTCCTGGGTACAACATAAGGCTACAGTTACACTTTAAATCCATTAAAATCCAGGTTTTACAAATCTGCTGGGAACAGTCCACTTACTGCGAAATTTTCACCTGTAAAACGAACTCCAAAAATTCTGATAAAAATACCACAGCGATCCTCGCGTTGATAGCTTCGAAACGGGTACCTGCACGTCCAATTCCGAGCACCGTAGGCCAAGTTACAAATTCTACAGTATCGGTGCGCACAATCCCAAAACCATTCAACTGTAACCTCTTGTACAGATAAAAGGAAAAGTGTATACCTTCGGGGAGGTCTCCAAAAATTCCAAGAAAATCCACGATGATCCTCGTGTCGAGTAGATGAAAAAAGTCTATAAGCACGTCTTGATCCGAGACTCGTGCGCGAAGATCTCCTCAAGAGAAGGTGCTGCCCTCACCAAAATCTCACAGCAAGAAGGGTCCCAGTGAGCACGAGAAAACTCCTCGAAAAACGCGAAATCTGAAAATGTGCAAGAAACCCAAATCGTAGCCTCACCTGTTACGAATCCAGCAGCGAAGAAATCGCTCGAAAAGATCGTCGGAGTAGACCAGGGGAGCTAAAACACTGCTGCTGCGCCGAAGAAGAACACAGGAACCACCACGTCGCGCCGCGCCGTAAAATAGAGAACCTCGGGATGCGTGCCCATAAAATCCCAAAACTTTGCAGGTGGATCCAGAGCTTGAAGATGAAGAAATCTTCTTAAGGTTGCTCGTGGCAGAGGAGGCTCGAAAAGAGGAGAAAAGGGGAGAAGAAAGAGGCTCGGGCTGCTAAATAAAGGCCCCAAAAAAACAATTGAAGAAATACCGAAATTGTCCCAAGTTTCGGGCGGCTATAGTGCAGCCCAGCCCAGATTCGGGCGGCTACAGTGCGGCCACAGCCCGAATTCGGGCGGCTACAGTGCAGCCCGGCCCGGCCGGTTTCGGGCGCGCATAGTGCGGCCGGCCCGGCCCAGCCTGCACGCGGGATCCAGCCGGACGCTTGCTTGGTCCGACCCGCGCCGGCGCCCGCCACGTGTCCCCCGAACACGCCGCAAGCCGTGCAAGCCGCCACGGGGAGCGCCACGTGTCCCTGCCCGCGTCAACGCGGTAGGTGGCGCCCGCGAATCAGCGGGCGCCACGTTGGCACCCCCACGACGCCCGCGCCTGCCCGCGTACGGCCACCTGCCCCGCGCGCTGCGTGGACCGCGCGCGCTCATGCGCCCGCCAACCGGTGCCGCCACGTGGCGCGCCCCGGTCCACGCCTCCCCGCGCACTCCCGCAGACCGAGCGCACCAGAGCCGCCAATCAATCAGGCGCTGCCACGTGGACACCTGCCGGTCCACGCGCCTCCCGGTGCACCCCGGTCCAAAACCCCAGCGCTCCGTGGACCCAGCTGCGTGCGCCGGCCAATCAGGGCCTGCCACGTGGCTCCCCCGCCGGTCCACGGCTCCCCCATGCACCAGAAATCCAGTAAATTTTCCGGGAGTCCGTTTTTGGGCATCCGGACTCAGAATTTGGCAAACAAAAAGCCATTTTCAAGCGTTTTTCCGCGCTGAATCCATTTCCGCCGTCTGTTTGGCCTAATTCTTTTTCAAAATTTCGGCAAACCCAGCCGAAAGCCAACACAGCTAAAAAAACCTTACAGGGTCCATCTGTGGCATCCCATTGATGCACCATGGGCCAGATACACCAACAACAGGTGTTCTAACAGTGGATCCATCGGAAAAATGCTGCATGGGGTTCGGGGGTCCTACAGCATCCTAACCTGCTCGCGGGCGTTTCATGTCGTGGGGACGCAGGGACGACAGGTACAACTTTCCTCACCCTGAGGCTACGCAACCCCAAGCGCACGAGGAACCCACTTCCAACCTTTCTTTTTCCCAAACCGATCGAGTGAGGAAACCATGCGGCGATCGATGAGAGTGAAGGATCGCCGGCCATACCCTTCGTACCGGGGCACGCAAGAACAGACGATCATTCCCCTAGATCAACCCTATCCGCCGAAACCAAGGTGAGCATAACTTAGGGTTCTTGATTGGGTATTTTCCCTTGGTTTCTCTTAGTCAAGGGAGGAGGAGGTCGGCGCCGTCAACCGAGGTCGGCGCCGGTCACCGAGCCCTGCACGCACGGAGCCACGATGCGGGAGCGCCGCATGCTCCCGCATGCGGGCAGCGCCGCATGCGGGCGGCGCTGCATGAGCCGGATGCGAGCAGCGCCGCATGAGGGCGCCCGCAGTACATCCGCTGGGGCGGCATCCGCATGCGGGCGGGCCGCATGCTTTCCCCGCATGCGGGCATCGCGGGCAGGCGGGCGGCGCTGCCGCGCACGGTCAGGCGGGCAACCCGCATGTGGCAGGCCGCGCGCACCCGCAATGCAGGCAAGCGCCGCATGCGGGAGGCGCTGCACGCCGCCCAGCATGCGGGCCCGCCGCAGGTGGGCGGCGCCAGCGCGCACGCCACATGCGGGCGGCAAACACGGAAACCGCATGCGGCGGCGCCGCACAGGTGGTACGCCGCCCAGCCGCGCTGGGGCGGGCCGCGTAGTGTACGGATTATGCCGCGAGGGGGGGGGGGGTCGCCGGGTGTTTCCTAGTCTTTTTATCTTACGGAGTCTTTAATTACTGCTCTGTATGACAAGGTTCTTGTAGGGCGGGCGGGCACCCCGAGACCCGGTAGAACCTAGCATCGGTAGGAGAGGGCCAACGAAAAGGTGGGTTTTTCGGTCGAGGCTTAGTATAGTGTTAGTATTCCGAAGGGATTT
>CM055064.1:19616744-19654431 GCA_029204045.2 Tillandsia leiboldiana | reverse complement strand
AACTCAGGGTTTTGGAAAGGAGTGCCCACACGGCACTTAGATTTTGAAACCTATTTTCGAAGCCACATAACTCAGGGTTTTGAAAGCGTTGCCCCACACACACCCAGTTTTGAAATAGAAGTTCGCAATCTGTCTTTGGTTTACTCTTTATTTTCCAAACGCCAACAGAGAAATAAGGAAAGACAAGAAAGTTACACTCCCCCCGCACCATACCGACGACATCCACACTGACCCCACGAGGGTATCGAGAACCATCCACAACTACAAATAGCAAATGGAATGCGAAAAGAAAGATAAAAATTTGTGTCGGTCTCCAGGAACCCAGATCTCTCCTCTCGCCGCGGCCTCACCCGTCGCCTAACTCTCCCCCGGTAGACCCTGTCGCCAAGTGGGAAGTCAGCGACTAGATAACATGATAATTAAAGCAGGTAAGAAAACAACGTCCAACCGTAGCCTATCCGGAGCAACCACCCTCGCAAGGGAAAAGTAAAATCAACCACCTGTGAACTGCAATACCCGATCCCGCCGGACAACTAAACCGCGGATCGCACCACGCCCAAGCGGACAACTAACCGCATGGGTCGCGCACGCTCCCCCGCGGACAACTAAACCGACGGGTCGCGCCGCTCCCACTTGGATCATCCAAGCCCATAACTAAAGGGGCCCACTCCATCCTGTGGTATACACGGGTCAACGCCACTTTTCCGGAAAAGGCACCCTGTGCGGTGGTCCAAACCGCGGGTGCGCGGTTTGCAGCCTCGAGCCAAGAAACCATAGCCACCATCATGTTTAGCATCATAAATAACTACCAGAGCAATGCGGTAAAGTGTATAATCAGAAGCAAGGTCATAATACGCGCACTCGAAGGTTGGCCCGCCAATATATAATTATAAGAGAGAGCACCGTCGGAAACCGACTAAGTACTACGAACCCACTAACATGCATAAGCTCTCACCCCTCGCTATTTAACCCCAGTACGCTCAGAATAGACCCGTCCAACAAGATGAAGTTAGAGGCTAGGACAAAGTAAATAAAACCCCCCCTGTCGCTTGTAGCGATCGAGGCTCGACTTTCCTCGCGTTCCCGACACGCTGTCCGGCTCACACACCTGCCGCAGTAAACGTCAGCACCAAGACTCGGATTAAAAAACACGGTCAAACCTCCTCCCCCGATCGGTCCCGCGGCATGACCCGTCGGTCGGCGCCGTTCCCGAGCGGCTCCCCGCCCGTACACGGGGCTGTGCGCGTGCCCAGCCCCGTGTGGGTTCACCCCCGCACGTGAGGCTGGGCGCGCGCCCGGGCCCCGTGCGGCCACCCCCGCACGGGGGCTGGGCGCGTACCCGGCCCCGTGCGCCACCCCCGCACGGGGGCTGGGCGCTGCCCGGCCCCGTGCGGGTCACCCCCGCACGGGGCTGGGCGCGTGCCCAGCCCCCGTGCGGCCACCCCCCCGCACGGGGGCTGGGCGCGTGCCCGGCCCCGTGCGGCCACCCCCGCACGGGGTGCTGGCGCGTGCCCGCCCCGTGCGGGTCACCCCCGCACGGGGGCTGGGCGCGTGCCCGCCCCGTGCGGCCCACCCCCGCACGGGGCTGGGCGCGTGCCCCGTCCCAGTGCGGCCACCGCCCGCATGCGGGCTGGGTTGCGTGCCCAGCCCCGTGCGGTTCACACGGTACGCCTCTCGCTTGGGGGGGGGGGGAGGATTTCGCACACACGCGCCGGATTCCGGCGAATCCGCGCTTGTGGTCCCTCCCTTTTTATTTCCGAAACCACCAAGAAATACCAAGAACCGTAAAACCTCCGTCTCACCTTGGTTACGATGACGGTGGTTGGGGGAGGAGGGATCGTCCGTTCTTGCGTGGCCCGTGTTCCGGGGAAAGAGGTTGAGCGATGGTCTTTCCTTTCCGTCGATCGTTCCGCCGCGGTGCTCCACGCCGATCCACGCGAAGGGGAGGGTTTGGGAAGAAACGCTCTTGTCCGCGCTCGGGGTATCTTGCGTTACGGTAGAGAAAAAAGAAGGGGGTTCCTAAAACCTAATCCCCAAGCGTCAAAATTAAATAGTTGTTTTGGCAACAGTCGGACTAAACCAAAATGGGAAATAAAAGATTGGGGTGAATGTGAACTGGGGGTGATTCAAACCCAAACCTTAAGCAATGCGACAGGTTGATTTGGGGGCGAACCAGGGTCCGGTCTGCCTCGGTACTTGTGGACGTCGCCTGAACCGTACAAACTTCCGGAATTTATTTCGGGAGATTCCGGAATCGGAAACCGAAACCGATCGCGCCGCCCCATCTCCGTTTCGCGAGCTTTATTATCCAAAAATACCCGCGAGCCCCGACGGTCTGGCCCAGAACGAGGGGAAAAATAAATCACACCCCAGACCCTTAGTCGAACGGTTCAATAAAAATTCAAAGGGAGGACCAAAAAGGAAAAATAAACTCACGGTTATACAATCCACCACCCAAAAAACAACGATTTACCCCAAAATCGGCCCGTGGACTCGCGTGGCCTTGTGGATTCAAGGTGCTACCGCTCTCGTGGATTCAGAGCGAGGTACGTTCGTGGATTCGAAGCGTGCTACTGGGTGAAGACAGTGGATTCGGTCGGACGTCGTGGACTCGACGTTGGACGCCGTGGATTCGGCGTTGGACGCAAATCGTGGATTCGAGAAGCGTCGTGGAGCGAGCGGAGAAGATCAACTAGGAGCGTATGGAAAAGGTTGAGTCGTCTGTGAGTACGGTATATCACCTTGTACGTTTTTAATTCTAGTGGATTTCACCGTGTTATCGGTCCCCGTGGTTTTTTACTCCGGTTTGGAGTTTTCCACGTAAAAATCTCTGCGTGTATTTATTTTTCCGCATTGGGTTTTATATCGCAAAGATTTTTGAGTGTTTATTGTTTACACCTATTCACCCCCCTCTAGGTGTTTTTTCCCCTATTTAGATCCAATTATACATAACCCAACAACACGGAGATAGAGTTTATACTCATCATGACATTTACAAATTCAGATATTTAATAAGATCTCAATCAAAAAGCAACATATCTTCTAAGCATTAAAAATCCAAATGTCATAGAATTGTTACTCAACAAGCAACTTGTTAGTTATATTACATGCCCAAATAGTTAGTCAAATAGTTAGTCGAGGCATGCATCAAAACCCATTATAAAGCCAAAGTTGAAGTCATACTTACCTTTCATAGTTCAAAGTTGTTCAAAATTCACAACCATTAGACAATCATTTCGATCATTGTTTGTCTCTCTCTCCCCCTTTTTGTCACAAAACAAGTCAAAATTACAAAATAAAAGGAGAGTTAAAAAGTTCAAAACAGGAAAATGTGAGAACTAAACAAAAAGAACTTAAAAACCTGCAAAAGAAAGGTTAAAGATTAGAATAAACATTACTCAGAGTCCTCTGAACTAACGCACCCCAGTTTCTGAAAGATTTTCTTTATTCGCTTGTTCATCGACACCTGTTCCTTTTTAACTCCACGAATTTCTTCTTTCATTTCGATGAACTCATTGGACATGCGCTCTTGCTCGGAAGAGAGACGCTGTTGTTCTTTATAAATTGAAGTAACTGAAGCATCATCGTCTGAAGGTGAAGAAGGTGGATGTTGAGCTGCAGGTGCTCGAGGAGGTGTTAGTGTATCATCTGGCTTTTTGGGGAGTGACTTCACAACCGTTGTGTTATTGATTGTCCCCAAGCTATGCATGTAACTTGACAATCGAATGTCGACGTCAAATTTTCTCAAAATCCGCATAATGATCATAGGGAACGGAAGTCTTTCCGTTTGATAAGGATGCTCCACATATCGAGCCATCCTATTCCAGATGATGTAAGGAATGTTGATGTTCAATCCTCGAGCGGCGGTGGGATGTCCAAGAAGATACAAAAATAGCATCCTATCCCAACGCAAGACCTTCGTTTGCATGTTCGGCAAAATGTTGTAACAAACAATGAAATTCAGAAAACGGTATTCAGGTTTGAGTTCTTTGGATAATACCGAATTCCCAGCCGAGCGTGTGTCTGGCATGCATATGCCATCCACCATAATCCTCCATGCCATTGACGAAGAAATCTCACCCTTCAAATAGTGTGTCTCGACCAACCTTGAAGGCATGCCCAATACTTCTCCTATCAGTTGAGGAGTAATGGCAAGTTTCTTGTTCCGGACCGAAGTGAGAAACTTCATAGGTCCACCTTCATTCTCTTGAAGCTGCTGTGCACAAGTGTAAAACGTCCGTATCAAATGCGGACAATATCCAGAAGACTCTGGAAAGTGGCAAATTTGAGAGAAATAGGCTTGATCAATCAAATTTCTGAAAGTTGCATAACGATCTCGAAGAGCCGCGACATTAACATGTCATTCTCCGATGCACTCTCGGTTCTCAAATGCCTTCATCCGATCTGTGCTTATTTGAACAACGTCTTCTTCCAACGGGGATTACTCGCTTGCAACTGGTTCTATGATTTCAATCCCACGAGCTCTCCCTATCTTTCTCGCAACACTCTTCCTTTTCATGGAAGTAGATTGCATGGGAGCTTTCCCTTTCTCAGCGGCAGTAGGCAAAGTCTTCGCCTTTGCAGGAACTTGGGCTTTGCCCTTCGATGCCGCTGTAGCCAACACTGTTGTTTCTTCAAGGACTTTGTCCCAGTCCTCAGATTCGGTCTCTGAATCATCAAGAGACACATATTCTCCCTCCTCTTGTGTCTTTCTTGCTCTCTTGAGCTTGTTGGTTACTCTCGTGCTTACCAAGGAGGTAATGAACACTATCACCCATCCAAACACCATCGCTGCCGGATTGTTTGAAAAAGTGATCCTGTGAGCAAAAACTCAAGAACATAAAAAAATTGTTTAATTTCAAAAATTTGAAAAATCATACCCAAACAATGTTTATCATGTATAGAGACTAGGAATCAAGATAGATTTGCAAAAACAATTTTAAGAATAGATCAATCCCATGATTTTCGAAAATTCCTAAAATTTGCCTCAAAACCGAATTTTTAGAAATCGAAACCCAAAAATCCGTTAATCAAATTAATACAAGGCATAGAAACAAATCTAAGATGTCCAGAGTTCTTATTTCAAAAGAAATTTGATCAAAAATCGTGCAAAATCAAGATTGTACCATGAAATCCCTCACGTTTTGATGAACATAAGAAAAACAGTGAAAACAAGAATTTTGATCATAAGAACTTACTTGGATCGAGTGAAAACTAGTTGCAAAGGATCCAAATCCCCTTGGTTCTAGAGAGAGAAACTCTAGGAAGCTAGAAACAAAAGTTTAGAAAGAATACAATTCGAAAAACCCTTCGTTTCTATAAAAACCTAGCCGCAGTCCGGATCGGGTTCGAGTCCAGTCTAGATCGGCTACCCGCAGAGAAATCCTAGCATTCGGGATCCGGACTGAGTCAATCCAGTCTGGACTGCCTGCAACTTTTTCTTCAGAAAAATTTGTAAAAGTTCCAGAAAATCCAGAAAAAGTATGTAAGCATTTTTGCATATCAACTTTAACAAAAAAGTATCGTTTCACATCAAAAGAAATAGATTATGCTAAATCTATCATTAATACTCAAATAATAAAACAAAGATTTATAAAAGTTAAATCCTCTAAAGTTAAGCAAGTTCTAAACATTAATCACGATCTAATGAGTAATGTGTTTATCAAATCATCAATTAAACAAAGAAAATAAAACACTAAGACCGATAGATGTTTGAAATCTAAAATAAATTAGATAATACTATCTAGTCAATATGTTTTAGGAAGTGGCTCTTTGAGCATCTTTCAATTTGAAATCCAACCTTATACCAACCTTAGAATTCGACAAAGTCAAGTATTTCAAAAACCATTTTATCAAATAAAAAAGAAATCACCATGCTTGGTAAAACATGTGGTAAGCTGCACACAGTACTCGGGCGACTGAGGTGGTAGCTCTTTCCTCCATGTGGTGGTAGTTTTCACACTCCACTAAGGGATGTAACTCTTTCCACATCTTTTGAGCATGAAACTTTAAATAATACTCCCCCTCAATTGGCTATCAATTATGTAAAATATTAAGTATTCAACCAACCATTGATCTCGTGTTCATGCTTAACTTAATTATCAAATAATATAAAAACTATACCAAGAGATCACTGAGAGAGGAATTAACTTTGATCAAATAAAGATGAAATAATTGATATAAATGATCAATGCATCAAGAGAGTTATAATGACATCCAAATCAAAATAAATTTCTCAAAACATAAAAAAATGCAATTAAAGTCAATTATTCTTGTGAGGACCCGGATCCCCACGATGAGTTTACTGGTTGATTGGCAGCTTCTGGAGGCCTATGTGGTGTGTCGGTGGTGTTTCTGCACAATTTGGACACAAGTGATGGATTTCGGGCTTAAAATGGATCACGTGAGTGATCGGAGGACCCCGTCGGATGTCTAGAAGTAGTTTCGCGCAAAACGGATATTAAAATTGGACTCAGCGCGAAATTTGGGTTAAGAACACTTTACTGGATGCCTTCGGAAAATTTGGGGATTGGAATTTGGCAAAACGGACAGCGGATTTGGATTCAGCGTGCGAAAACGATGAAAATGGCTATTTACTTGTATTTTTCGGAGCTCGGATGACGAGCACGGATTTCGAGGCACTTGGCACTGTTCCGGCGGCCGGCGGGCAGCGGCGGCGGCGGCGGCGGGCAGCGGTGGAGCGCAGCGGCGCGGGCTCGGGCAGGTGGCGGAGCGGCCGCGGGCAGGCGTGCGGTGCACCGGGGCGGCATGCCACGTGTCATTCTCCTATTGGTTGCCCTGGGACACGTGGCCGCGTAGGATTGGTCGGTGCAGTGGACTGGGACCACGGAGCAGGTTGGGGCGGCCTCGGGGCGCGTGCCTGGCAGAGGTCACAGGCGGCGCTGGCGCACGCACGTGGGCGCGCCAGGCGCGCGTTGACCGGGTGCGCGCCACGCGGCAGCTCCACGGCGGGCCACATGGCGTTAGGTGGGTGGTCGTTTCCGCTGTCCGCTGTTTTGGCGGTGACGTGGCAGAACCGGATTATTTCGGGCGCTCCGTGAGGCAACGGAAATGGCACACTGTTGGCGCCCGATTGATTCGGGCACCCGGAATCCAGGACACAGCCGGTATTTTCACATTTGTTTCTTTTGCCTATAAATAGGCATTCCCCCCCCCTATTGCGCGGTTTCTGGTTTTTTTGAGGCCTTTCTCCTCGCGGCTTCTACAGCAAGGTTCCTCACCATCCTCTTCCCCACTTTCTCATGGATTTTTGGGATTTTTGGTGGCACGCACTTTGAGGTTTTCGATTTTACGGCGCAGTGCGACGATTTTTCTTCGGTGTTCTTCTTCGTCGCGTTTCGGTGCACGAGCTCCCACGGCTTACTCCGAACTCCGTTTCCGGCGATTCTTGAGCTGTTGGCTTCATGATAGGTAGGGCTATGGTTCTTGTGATTTGAGCTTGTACTCTTTTCTAGTTCTTCATGGTTTTTCCCGAGCCTTTTTATGACCTATTTTCCACTGCGGAGTTTTGGACAGCACATCGGTGTTTTGGTGATATCTTCGCCCTCAGGCATCGGATGGAGGCGTGCCTGTAGTCGTTTTGCATCTACACATCGCAAGGAACGTCCTCGAATTTTCCTAGATTTTTCTGAGTTCCTCCCGAAGGTGAAAAATCCTATTTTCCAGAGCTTAGTGCTACAGATTTTTGTACAGGATACTTTTGAGAGGGTTACCTTGTCGGATTTTTATCTTGATGTAAGAAACTCTGTTTGGGACGTGTAGGTACTCGTTTCGATCGGCTCACCGCGACGGACTCTGCGGTATTTTTCTGGAATTTCCCGAGCTTATCTCGCAGGTAAAAATGGCACAGTTCTGGACTGTTTCTTGAGTGGCAGCATGTTCATGAGGGTACTCGTATATTTGATGGTGTGTGTTGTTGAGTTGTTGTTGTGTTGTATGTTGGGTTATGTATAATATGGATCTAAATAGGGGAAAAATACCTAGAGAGGTGTGAATAGGTGTAAACGCTTAAACACTCAAAAACCGTTGCGCAATAAAACCCAATGCGGAAATAAAAAATAACACGCAAGATTTTTACGTGGAAAACTCCAAACCGGAGTAAAAAACCACGGGACCGATAACACGGTGAAATCCACTAGAATTATAACACGTACAAAGGTGATATACCGTACTCACAGACGACTCAACCTTTTTCCATACGCTCCTAGTTGATCTTCTCCGCTCGCTCCGCAACGCTTCTCGAATCCACGATCTGCTTCCAACGCCGAATCCACGACGTCTGACCGAATCCACGGTCTTCACCCAGTAGCACATCTCGAATCCACGAACGTACCTCGCTCCGAATCCACGAGAGCGGTAGCACCTTGAATCCACAAGGCCACGCGAGTCCACGCGCCGATTTTGGGAAAATCGTTGTTTTTTGGGTGGTGATGATCTGCCGAATACTTAGATTAGAAATAGATCGAAAATACCACCTAAGTATTCATTGATTTGATTCTACTCAAAATCTGAGTATGAAACCCTAGAATCAAAACAATCAATATAGATGAAGAAACATAGGATTAAATCTATTGATTTCCTTTCTTCTCTATAGGTGGATTTATATGGCCGTCATTTGTTTTATTTGGCTTTTTCGGCTTATACGGCTTACCCTGGAAAAAGAATCATAGGGTTTATTTATAGGTTAGAAACCGTTGGAAGAGGATAAGAATCAAAAACTAACCTTTTCTGGAATTTTACAGGTCGACGTTCCGGATCGGATTTACGGCGATCCGGATTGTCGTAACGAAACAGACAATTTCCAGAAAACAAAGGTTCGGGATCCGGATTGAAATGCCTGATCCGGATCGTTCATACATTTCAGCAAAAACCAATGTTCGGGATCCTGATCAAAAATGGCTTGGATCTGGATTGGATTTGCGTATGAATCAACACCCTTCGGGATCCGGATTGCTGTGTCTGATCCGGATCCTGAACATGCCCCATGTCCAGTTTTTGATTTTTATGCAATTAAAAATTCATCCAAGTGTTTCTACACTATAAGAAGTATTCGGTTCACCAAAAATAGTTAGTTAAACATACCTGATCCTTTTGAATTCTTCTTTCTTGAGATTGAGTTATATGATCCAAACTTCTTCATCTTCAATCTTCAAGACTCAATACTTTCACGAAATGCGCCAAAACAAATTCCTTAACAATCTCCCCCTTTGGCGGTTTCGTGACAAAACACAAATCCACTTAAGAAAATTCAAAAAGATATTTTTGTTGCTATCACCATACAACAAAAATTTACAATGGAGATCCAAAATTAAATACATGAGATAAACTCCTAAAACAGACTCTAAACTTAGACATCTGCACTCTCTGCAAAAAGAAATCATTCTTGACAAAAGAGATCGTTAGATACCTCAAGAATATTTAGCATTCAAAACCTAATAGAGATAGAGTTTATACTCACCATGACATTCACGAATTCAGATATGTAATAAGATCACAATCAAACATCGACATATCTTCTAAGCAGTAAAATTCAAAATGTCATAACTTTGTTAGTAATCGAACAACTTGTTAGTAATATTACATGCCCAAATAGTTAGTCGAATAGTTAGTCAAGACATGCATGCAATCACAATACAAAACCAAAAGTTGTGATACTTACCTTCAAGCTTCAAAGTTGTTCAAAGTTTAACGTTCTTCTCACAAACATTGTTCAAAGTGTAATGTTCTTCTCACAAACATTGTTCAAGGTGTAACGTTCACTCTCTCCCCCTTTTTGTCACTAAAGTTAGCCAAAAATTACAGAAGAAGGAAGAGTTAAAACAGTTTCAAAAGTTAGAGAGCTTAAGAGGGAATAACATAAAACCTGCAAAAGAGAAGATTTGAATAAAACATTATGCAGAATCATCAGAACTGATGCATCCTAGCTTCTGAAATATTTTCTTGATGCGCTTGTTCATTGAAGCTTGCTCTTTTTTAACCTCTCTAAGATCCTCTTTCATCTGAACGAACTCGTTAGAGATGCGTTCTTGGTCGTTGGAGAGACGCTGTTGTTCTTTATAGATGGAGGTAACCGATGCATCATCATCGGAAGTTGATGGGGGTGCTTGTTGTGCTGCTTGTGCTGGTGGGACTGGAGGTGTTGCCTGCGGTGTAGAGGTTGTTGCTTGTGGTTGTGCTCTTCGTCGGCGAGGAGGTGATGGGGGCTCATCTTGTTTCGTGGAGAGAGACTTCACTATTGTCGTTTCATTGATTGTACCTAGACTATGCATGTAGCAGCACGCACTTGTGTCGACTTTAAATTTCCGAAAGATGCGCATAATTATCATAGGATAGGGGAGTCACTCTGTAGGGTGAGCATGTTCCACATAGCGTGCCATCCTTGACCAGATGAGGTAAGGAATGTTTAAATTTGCTCCCATTGCCGCTGTGGGGTTTCCAAGAAGATAAAGAAATAACATTCTGTCCCATCGAAGAACCTTTGTATTCATGTTTGGAAGAATGTTATAGCAAACAATGAAGTTCACATAGCGATACTCCGGTCGAAGCTCTTTTGAAAAAACGGAATTTCCTGTCGACAGAGTATCTGGAAGACAAATTCCATCAACTACCACTCTCCAGGAGTTGGTGGAGAAGATTTGACTTTTCAGATAATGAGGTCCATCAACTCTGGCCTTCATCCCTAACACCTCTCCAATCAGTTGAGGTGTGACTTTGATCTTGACATTTTTAACTGATGTTTGAAATTCCCGACGTCCGTCCTCCTGATCAATTAGACTTGAAGCATTTTGATAAAACATTCTTACGGAATGGAGACAATACCCAGTGGACTCAGGGAAACGGCATATGGGGCCAAGACCAGTCTGTTCATACAGAGTCCCAAAGAGTGTAGATCGTTCTTTCAGTGCTTTGATATTGACATGCCTTTCGCCAATGCACTCCCTTTTCTCAAAATCCTTGATCCTTGCTGAGCTAATAAAATCTTGTGGAGGAGGCTGGCTAGCAAGTGGCTCCTCTATGGATATACCTCGAGCACTCCCTCTCTTTCTTGCAACACTCTTCTTCTTTGGCTTTAATGGGCTTGTTTCCATGGGGGCTTTCCCTTTTTCAGCGGCGGTAGGCGGAGCCTTTGCCTTTGACGTCTCAGCAGGGGCTTACCCCTTTTATGCAGTAGGTGCAGTTGCTTCTACCAATAATTCATCCCAGTCAATGGATACAGTTTCTGAATCCGAATCCGAGTCTTCTCGACTCTTCTTAGCTTTCTTGGGCTTCTTAGTTGCTCTTGTGTGAACCATAGCAGCCAGAAGAAAGATTATCCAGGTGATCACCATTACTGCTATTCAAACTCAAGAAACTGCGAGCAACAACTCAAGAACACGAAAAACTGTTTATTTTCAAAAATTTTAAAAACTGTACCTAAACAATTATTATCGTGTAAAGAGACTAGGTATCAAATTAGTTTTGTCAAAAGAATTTTAAAAATAGATCAATCTCATGATTTTCAAAAATTCCTATTATGTGCCCTAAAACCGAAATTTTAGAAATCGAAGCCTAAAAATCCGTTAATCAGGAGAATACCCAGCCTAAAGAAATTTGATCAAAAACCAATCCAAAACGAAAAAGATACAAAGTTTTCATCACGTTTTGAGGAAGAACATGAAAAACTATGAAAAACCGAGATTTTGATCAAGAAAACTTACTTAGAATCGAAGAACTTGAGTTTGGAAGCCTCCAAGATGGGTGAATTCTAGAGAGAGAAGCTCTGGAGACTTAGGAACAAAAGATTGAAGTAAAAGAAATCAAAACCCTTTTGTTCTATATAAAACCCTAGCCGCGATCCGGATCGAATTATGAATCCAGTCCGGATCGGCTACCCGTTGGAAATACCTGCGTTCGGGATCCGGATCGGCTTGTTCAATCCGGATCGGCTCCAACTTTTTCTTCAGAATAATTCAGAAAAAATTCACAAAATCTAGAAAAAGTATGTAAGCACTTTTGTGTATCAACTTTAAATGAAAATCATCGTTTCATACAACAAGAAACAGATTATGTCAAATCTATAAACAATATCCAACAAATGAAACGAAAATTTATAAAAATTAAATCCCTTAAAGTTGAACAACTTCAATCACATCTAACATGATCTTATGAGTAATGCCTTTATCAAATCATCAATTTGGTAAAGAAAATGAAATACCAAGATCAATAGATGTCTGAAATCCCAGATAAGTTAGATAATATATCTAGTCAATTTATTGTAAGGAGTGGCTCTTTGAGCATTTTTCAATAAAATCCCTACCTTATACCAACCTTGGAATTTGACAGAGTCAAGTATTCCAAAAAGCATTATATCTAATCAACTTGAAAAATCATGCTTGGTATACATGTGGTAGCTGCACACAGTACTCGGACGACCGAGGTGGTAGTTCTTTCCTCCATGTGGTGGTAGTTTTCACACTCCTCATTGGGATGTAACTCTTTCCACATCTTTTGAGCATAATACTTTTTCTTTGACTCCCCCTCAATTGGCTATCAATTATTTAAAATATAAAGTATTCAACCAAAAATTGATCTCGATTTCATACTCGACTAAATAGTCAAATAAGATAAAAACTATACCAAGAGATCATTGAGAGAGAAATTGACTTTGATCAAAACAAAGATGATTTAATTGACATAAATGATCATTGCATCAAATGAATTATTATGATATCCAAAGCATAATAAATTTCGAAATAGATGAAAAGATGCTATTGAAGTCAATAATACACATGCTCAATTAATGTTCTATGTCAAAGCATAGATAATGAACAAAAACACAAAACAAAACCTATCCTAAGCAAAAGTTTCAAAAAGAGGTTATTTCCAGGAAAGCATTCCAATTGCTTTACGCAAATGAATAAAACGTTTTTGATCCAAAGGTTTTGTTAAAATGTCTGCCAATTGATCTTCAGTTGAAATGTAGGAAATTTGAAGAATATTTGATTCAACTAGCTCTCTTAGAAAATGATATCTAAGTTCAATGTGTTTTGTTCTCGAGTGCAACACAGGGTTTTTAGAAATGTTTATAGCACTTGTGTTGTCACAAAGAATTGTTACCGAAGTTGCTGAAATTCGGAAGTCGCTCAACACACTTTTCATCCAAATGAGTTGGGTTGAACAACTACGTGCTGAAATATATTCCGCTTCGGCAGTCGAGAGTGCAATGCAGTTTTGTTTTTTTACTATGCCATGCAACAAGGCAATGGTCAAGATAAAAACATGCACCACTCGTGCTTTTCCGATCATCCACAGATCCTGCCCAATCGGCATCTGAATATCCTATAATGTTAAGCGTTGTTCCCATAGGATACCAAATTCCGAAATTCAAAGTTCCTTTGATGTACCGGATGATCCTTTTCACCACTTTCAGGTGAACCTCCTTTGGTGCTGATTGATATCTCGCGCAAATTCCAACACTAAAGGATATATCCGGGCGACTAGCCGTGAGATAGAGTAGACTTCCAATCATACTGCGATAAAGCTTCTCGTCTATACTGTCACTAAGAGATTCACTTCCTAATCCCTTATTGCTAGTTCCCATAGGAGTCGGAAAACCTTTAGAATCTTCTAATCCGAATTTCTTCACCAACTCCTTTGCATACTTGGATTGACATAGATGAATGCCTTCTTCATTTTGTTTTACTTGTAATCCAAGAAAGTATGTCAGTTCCCCCATCATGGACATCTCAAACTCGCTTTCCATGGTTTCAGCGAATTTAGAAGCATCATTATCTCCAGTTGCACCAAATACAATGTCATCGACATAGATTTGTGCTACAATGAAATTATCTTGATAATGCTTCACAAAGAGAGTCCGGTCTGCTCCCCCTCGAGTGTAGCCCTTGTAATAACCGCGGCTTTATTTGTCTTTCTAGACTTCCCTTTGAATTCTTGTTAATCCGCTTTTCGACTAAGGGGTCCAGGGGTGAATTATTTTTCTTTATCTCTGGGCAGACTGTCGGGGCTCGCGGGTATTTTTAGACGATAGAGCTCGCGAAGTGGAAAACGGGGGCGAAATCGGTTCTGGATTCTGACCCCGGAATCTCCCAGAATAAATTCCGGAAGTTGGCAGCAGTTCAGGCGACTTACACGTTCTTCGAGGCGGACCGGACCCAGGTTCGCACCCAAACTCATTTCGCCGAGATTGAATTGCTTTTTGGGACTTAGGGTTAAGTTCCCGTGTACGGGCGGCTTTTCTTTTAATTGGTTGGTATAGGTTCAGATTTAGCCCCCCTACCGTTCCTCTCACCTCTGTTACATCGCGACTTGAAGAAGGACGAGAAACCGCCCCTCCCAAACCCTCCTCTTCCCATCCGATCGGCGCGAGGAACCGCGGTGGAACGATCGAGGAACGGGAAGAACACCACACACCTCCGGAACCGGGCACGCAAGAACGGGATAATCCTCGTCTCTCCCTCCCTCTTCATCGGCGAGTCGGAGGCGCATTGGTTCGGTGAGTTTTTTATGTTTTTTAGCTAGGGTTTCTTCCGGATCGTCGCACGGGAAGGGGGGGAGGCGGTACACCCCGGCCGGCCGCACCACCGCCGTCGCGAGCGCCCTTGCGCGCAGGGCTAGGGCACCGGGTGTGCGGGTCTGGCACCCGCGCGGGCCTGGGCGCCGCGCGGGGTCGCCCGTGCATGCGGGTCTGGCACCCGCGCGGGCCTGGGCGCCGCGCGGGGTCGCCCGTGCGTGCGGGCTGGGCGCCCGCGCGGAGCCTGTGCGCCGCGCGGGGTCGCCCGTGCGTGCGGGTCTGGCACCCGCGCGGGCCTGGGCGCCGCGCGGGGTCGCCCGTGCGTGCGGGCTGGGCGCCCGCGCGGAGCTTGGGCGCCGCGCGGGGTCGCCCGTGCGTGCGGGTCTGGCACCCGCGCGGGCCTGGGCGCCGCGCGGGGTCGCCCGTGCGTGCGGGCTGGGCGCCCGCGCGGAGCCTGGGCGCCGCGCGGGGCCGCCCGTGCGTGCGGGCTGGGCGCCCGCGCGGGACCTGGGCGCCGCGCAGGGCAGCCCGTGCGTGCGGCTTGGGCGCCCGTGCTGGACCTGGGCGCCGCCGCTGTCAGGGAGCCGTGCGGGCATCACACCGCACGGAGCCTGATACGCGTGCGGCCAACGCGGCAGCACGGTCGCCGCCGCCTCGGGTTCCGACTCGGCCGCCGCCTCGGGTTCCGACTCCGCCGCCGCCGCCGCCGCCGTCGAACCCGAGAGCCCCGTTCCACGACGGGACCCGAATATCTGTTCTTGATCCTTGTTTTATGTTGTTTAGTCGCTGACGTCTCCCCGGTGGATTTTTGTAGTTTTGGGGAGCGCACCGGGACACACGGGGGGTAGCGCTTTGTTCATCGCTCGTAGAGGTGGGTTTTTACTCCTAAGTCTTAACATTTAATTCTATCTTGGTGGACGGGGTCATCCTTAAGTGTACTTGGGTTAAACCTGGTAGGGAGGCATCATTTTTTCGTTATGGCTTTACGGTGCTCGTGATTAGACATACATATTGTTTCATGTCGCTCTCATGCACGTATAGGAGTATGCTGTGAATATATATATACTGTTTCATATAGTTCTCTGCACGGATATGTATATGTTATTTCATACGGTTCATACATTGATATATATATATGGTTCACGGTTACTATGCTCGGCTGCAACACGCGCACCCGCGGTTGGGCCACCGCAAAGGGTGTGCTTTTCCGGAAAAGTGGTCCATGACCCGTGTATACCCACAGGACGGCGTGGGGCCTCTTTAGTTGTGGGGCATGTATGCGCCAAGGTGTGAGCGGTGCGACCCGTCGGTTTAGTTGTCCGACGTGGGAGCGGTGCGACCCATTCGGTGTAGTTGTCCGACTTGGGCGCGGTGCGATTCGTCGGTTTAGTTGTCCGACGGGATCGGGTATTGCAGGTTTACAGGTGTTTGATTCTACTTTTCCCTTGCGGGGGGAGGGGTGGTTGCTCCGGATAGACTACGGTTGGACGTTTTCTTTACCTGCTATATTATTATCATTTTTGTTTAGTCGCTGACTTCCCACTTTGCGACAGGGTCCTACAGGGGGGAGAGTTAGGCGACGGTGAGGCCACGGCTAGAGGTTTTGGGTCTCAGGAGACCGGAACAGTACTTTACTCTTTACTTTCGCATTCCATTTATTATTTGTAGACTGTGGATGGTTCTCGATACCCTCGTGGGGTCGGTGTGGATGTTGGTACGGTGACAATTGGAATGTCTAGTTTTCTTTATATTTCTGTGGGCCGCTTTGGAAAATAAAATAGCAAATTAAAGAACGGATTGCGAAAATGGATTTCAAAACCTAAGTGTCGTGTGGGCACTGTTTTCAAAACCCTGGGTTTATGTTGCTTTTGCGAAAATGGATTTCAAAACCTAAGTGTCGTGTGGGCACTGTTTTCAAAACCCTGAGTTTATGTTGCTTTCAAAAACGGTTTTCAAAATATGGGTGCCGGGTGGGCGCCGTTTCAACAACCGTGGGTTTTATCCTTTCAAAACTAATCGGCCGTGTGTTAATTCAGTATATTGTGAATGGTTGTAGGAAGTGGATTGTTGTGATTGAATGTTTCCTCATTATTGAGCATTGTACAAACCGCGACGCCGTGCATATACAGGGGAGACTCTGTCCGTTTGTAGAGTGATCCTGTATATGCGGCGGGTCTGGGCACGCGCCGGGGAAGAAGGTTTTCAAAAAAAAAAAACAAACAAAAGGGAGTACATGCCTTTTGTAAGCCGTTTCCGCTAAATAAATCCCCCGGGGCGTGACAGCCCTTTTCCAGTAGGTGCTTTGTTAGCCTTTCGTACCATGCTCGCGGTGCTTGTTTTAGACCGTAAAGAGCCTTTTTCAAACGAAAAACATGGTTAGGTTGTTTATAGTCTACAAAACCTTTCGGTTGAGCCACATAAACTTCCTCATTTAAAAACCCATTTAAAAATGTGCTCTTAACGCCCATTTGAAAGAGTTTTATTTTAAAATGACAAGCAATAGCGAATAATATACGTATTGACTCGAGTCGAGCAACTGGGGCGAACGTCTCATCAAAGTCTATTCCTTCTATTTGAGAATAGCCTTGAGCAACTAAGCGTGCTTTATTCCTGATGATGGTACCATCCTCGTTCTTCTTATTCTTGAAAATCCATTTAGTACCAATCACATTGTGTTGCTTCGGAGGCTTTGTTAATTCCCAGACTTTGTTTCGTTCGAACTGATGGAGCTCTTCCTGCATAGCTTCAATCCAGTAGTCATCCTGAAGAGCTTCATCGATGTTCTTTGGTTCAATCATGGAGACGTAGCATGCGAATCCACAAACCAACTGTCTCCGAGTTCTAACTCCTTCTTGTGGGTCTCCAATAATGTTAGATTCCGGATGATCCTTGGAGATGCGTAGCGTTTGCGGTAACGGAGTAGTCGGAGGTACATGTGATAATTCCTGCACATTAGATACACTTGAAGAACCATTAGATGCATCAACTTTATTGAAGGAGCTATTATGAGAAGATGCACTTACAGGAGTATCATCATCTAGAGACATATCAAGGGTAGATTTATCAGATGCAAAGTGGAAAGCTTCATCTACTTTAACATTTATAGATTCTACCATTGTTTTAGATTCCAAGTTAAATACCCGATATGCTCTACTGTTAGTAGAATAACCCATGAAAATCCCTTCGTCGCTTCGAGAGTCGAACTTACCAAGGTTTTCGCGATCACGCAGAATAAAACATCGACTCCCAAAGATACGAAAATATTTGATATTCGGTTTTCTACTAAACCACAGCTCATATGGTGTACTTAAAGTTCCAGGGCGCAAATACACTCGATTGATTACATAGACAGTGGTGTTCACAGCTTCAGCCCAAAAATATAACAGTAAATTCCGGCTATGAAGCATCACATGCGCCATCTCTTGAACAACCCTGTTTTTGCGCTCAACAACACCATTCTGCTGAGGTGTATAGGGTGCTGAGAATTCATGTTTTATTCCATTGGAAGTGCAAAAATCAGTAAATTTAGAATTAATGAATTCTCCACCTCTATCACTTCGAACACGAACGATCTTTTCATTTCTTTCATTCATAATACGATGACAAACCTCATGAAAAGAGTCAAAAGTATCTGCTTTCTCTTTTAGAAAAGATACCCATAAATACCTAGAGAAATCGTCAACCAATAGAAAAATATACCATTTACCTCCCAAAGATGGTTGACGAGTCGGCCCCATTAAATTCATATGCAGTAATTCCAAGGGCCGTTTGGTACCGACGTGGTTCAAGTTCTTGTGTGCAACTCTTGATTGTTTTCCCTTTTGACAACAACCACACACAATGTTTTCTTTAAATAAAAGTTTAGGAACCCCCTTAACCACGTCCTTATTTCAAATCCTTGCTAGTTCTTTAAAATTCATGTGACCTAGTCTTTCATGCCAAATAGTTTCATTATCCAAAGAAACTAGGTTACATTTTTCAAAAATTTTGTTTGAAACAACATAGCAATTATTTTTCGATCTAACCCCTTTTAAAAAGAATACCTGGTCCTTATCAGTTACAACACATTCTACAGAAGAAAAATTAACTGAGAACCCATTGTCACAAAGTTGACTTATACTAATGAGGTTAGTCTTAAGGCCTTCAACAAATAAAACATTATTCAAAACCGAGCCTTCAGGAATAGCGATTGTTCCCTTTCCAACAATTTTGGAAGAACGACCGTCTCCGAAAACAACATGTCCTCCGGAGATTTTCTCTAAAGTTTGAAACTGTTTTTGTCACCGGTCATGTGACGAGAACAACCACTATCCAAAAACCAAGACGAATTATCATAAGCGTGTAAAGAAGTATGAACTACAAGACAAGGAAAGATTTCACCTTTGCCTACCCAAACCTTTTGAATTTTGGAGTACGTCGGAAATGATTGTGTAGTTGATACCTTTGGTGAAAGCGTCTTGATTGATCCATCGCTTTTCCTTGACGTCGTCGTCTTGTTTGATGTACTACCAATGTTCTTTCCTTTTGAAAGATTCTTCTTTGATTTGCGGGAAATGAACTCATTGGTAGTAGTTGCAAGATGTGCTTGATTTGATCTTAGCGCTCCATTCTTGCAATTCCTTCTTATGTGCCCTGCAATACCACAACGAAAACATACCTTAGTGCTTGACGATCCCGAAGAGGGTGAAGTAGGTTTGTTGTCGCTGTTTGTCGTCAATTCCGGTGTCGGAGGAGGAGATACCGACTGGGGCACAAAGACTGTCCCAACCGAACTAAAATTGTCTTCAGTTCGATTGTATCCGAGGCCGAATTTATTTGTTTGACCAAGACCAAGAATCTTATCCAACTTACTCCTTCCAGAAGAAAATTGCTTTAAATCATCCTTGAGTTGGAAGATGGTCTCCATCATTTCCATTTTTTCCTGTCGAGCCTCGCCGTAGAGCTTCAAGAAGTAGTTCGCTTTGTTCACCATATCTACATAATTCTTCTCGAAATGCTCATTGGACTCTTGAAGGAAAACATTTACTTTAATCAGATTATCCCTTTCCACTTCAAGAGCGTTTGAGAGAGAAGTTGCCCTTTTTGCTTCTTCTTCGAGATCCTGCAATCTCCCTCTCAAACTCTTGTTTTGCTTTGCCAGTTTCTTTGAATCCCTCAGAAGTTTATGGTAGGCAAGAGCAAAGTCTTCACCTTCCGAATTATCCGATTCATCGTCCGTTGCAATCTTTTCAACAGTGGGGTTGGACAGTGCGTCGGATGTACTTGCCATTAAGCACATAAAGGGTGAAGATGTGGACGCGTGGAATGCCGTTGCGTTGTTCTCTTCATCACTTGAAGATGACTCATTTGTCGTTGAGGTGTCATCCCAAGTGACGGCCTGCATCGCCTTCTTCTTGGACGGATTCTTATTTGGACACTCCGTTGAGATATGGCCGTATCCTCGGCACTTGAAGCATTGGACTTGTCCTTCTGAGCTTTTCTTATCCTTTGAAAAACTTTCTTGCTTTCTTGACTTTTGGCTTGAAAAACCTTTGCCTTTCTTTCACTTTCCGGAGGATGAAGTTTTACTTGAATTACCCCTTCGGAAGTTTCGGCGAAAATTTCTTGTCAAGAGAGCAAGCTGCTTCTCAAAGTCCTCCATAGATAGGTTCTCGTCGTCGCCTGAGGAGGATGAATCCGCGTCTTCTTCTTTTGTAGTTTTCAACGCAAAACCTGAAGACTTAGAAGTAGATGCTTTTCCAGAAGAATAGTTAGTAGGAAATGTCATTTCATATGTTTGTAATGAACCAACTAATTCTTCTACACGGATTTCGTCTGGGTGTTTAATAGTTTCAATGGCCGTAACTTTGGAACGAAATCTTTCAGTAAGAGTTCTTAAGATCTTTCTTACAATTTTAAATTCTGGAATCTTCTCTCCTAAGTTAGCACATGTGTTTACGATGTCTTGCAATCGTGTATAGTAGTCTGTGAATGATTCATTTTCTGCCATGAAAATAGAGTCAAATCTGCTCGTAAGCATTTGCAGCTTTTGAATCTTCACAAGGTTAGTTCCCTCATGTGTAACTTGAAGAACATCCCAGATTTCTTTCGCAGTCTCACATGCTGAGACGCGAGAGAATTCAGTTTGAGACAACGCATTAAATAAAGCATTGATTCCTTTGCCATTGTAAGAAGATAAGTCTATCTCTTCCTTGGTCCATTTCGACCTAGGTTTGATGGTGTGAACATCAACAATAACTTCAGTTGGATTTGACCATCCTAACTCGATAGATTGCCACACCCGTTCGTCGATGGAAATAAGAAATGCTTTCATCCGTACTTTCCAGTAGGCATAATTTGTTCCATCGAAAAACGGAGGTCTGTTGATGTTTCCACCTTCAGCCATTGTTTACAACCCTATTCCCGCTCTGATACCACTTGTTGGGTTATGTATAATATGGATCTAAATAGAGGGAAAACACCTAGAGGGGGGTGAATACGTGTAAACGCTTAAACACTCAAAAATCATTGCGCAATAAAACCCAATGCGGAAATAAAAAATAACACGCAAGATTTTTACGTGGAAAACTCCAAACCGGAGTAAAATACCACGGGACCGATAACACGGTGAAATCCACTAGAATTATAACACGTACAAAGGTGATATACCGTACTCACAGACGACTCAACCTTTTTCCATACGCTCCTAGTTGATCTTCTCCGCTCGCTCCGCAACGCTTCTCGAATCCACGATCTGCGTCCAACGCCGAATCCACGACGTCTGACCGAATCCACGGTCTTCACCCAGTAGCACGTCTCGAATCCACGAACGTACCTCGCTCCGAATCCACGAGAGCGGTAGCACCTTGAATCCACAAGGCCACGCGAGTCCACGCGCCGATTTTGGGGAAATCGTTGTTTTTTGGGTGGTGATGATCCGCCGAATACTTAGATTAGAAATAGATCGGAAATACCATCTAAGTATTCATTGATTTGATTCTACTCAAAATCTGAGTATGAAACTCTAGAATCAAATCAATCAATATAGATGAAGAAACATAGGATTAAATCTATTGATTTCCTTTCTTCTCTGTAGGTGGATTTATATGGCCGTCATTTGTTTAATTCGGCTTTTTCGGCTTATACAGCTTACCATAGAAAAAGAATCATAGGGTTTATTTATAGGTTAGAAACCGTTGGAAGAGGATAAGAATCAAAAACTAACCTTTTCTGAAATTTTACAGGACGACGATCCGGATCGGATTTACGGCGATCCGGATTGTCGTAACGAAACAGACAATTTCCAGAAAACAAAGGTTCGGGATCCGGATTGAAATGTCTGATCCGGATCGTTCATACATTTCAGCAAAAACCAATGTTCGGGATCCGGATCAAAAATGGCTTGGATCCGGATTGGATTTGCGTATGAATCAACACCCTTCGGGATCCGGATTGCTGTGTCTGATCCGGATCCTGAACATGCCCCATGACCAGTTTTTGATTTTTATGCAATTAAAAATTCATCTAAGTGTTTCTACACTATAAGAAGTATTCGGATCACCAAAAATAATTAGTTAAACATACCTGATCCTTTTGAATTCTTCTTTCTTGAGATTGAGTTATATGATCCAAACTTCTTCATCTTCAATCTTCAAGACTCAATACTTTCACGAAATGCGCCAAAACAAATTCCTTAACATTGTAATGTTAGTGTGATGTTGTTTGTAGCTGTGGCTTGTGCGACGTGTACCGAGAATACGGGTTCAGCGGATTTCGCTTGCAAGTGGCCACTCTCTTCACCGACTTCAGGTTTGCCTTGGTTTAAGCACTTGAGGTGGGTAAGTTTAATAAAGGTAACTGTATAAGGGAATGGCAAGGTTTATATGCATGTTGCGCCTTATGGGAGTTGTAATAGTCGATGTTTATGTATGGTTATTGTAAGCTTACCTACGGGAATGCCACCCTCTGTGATTGATAGCATGCATAATTTAATGTACAACCAATATAAGTGAGAGGTAAGCACAAAAATGGCCTAGATCATGTGGATTGACGCTTACCTTATTATTGTACATGTTTGGTAAATCGGAGACTAAGCATATGGTAGACGGCTATATTTATCCCACACTAGATGATATAGAGATCATACATTAGTATTCATTGGCCTATTTGTGCGAGATTGGTATATCATAGTAGGAATACTTTAACATGCCTTGTTATTATATGTGTCATTCTCTTTTATCGTTTCTGAGGACAAAAGCATGCTTGTATGGACATGTAGTTAGGCCATCTTTTACTGCTGCACTACTTTTTGGAACTTGACTTAGGAGAAACCATGTTATTCCTTTTTTCCTTCTTTGTTAGTCAGGCGGTCTGTGTTGCTCGGGTGGGAGCAGGGGTCTGGGGTAGTGTAGCCGGGACATTGGTGTCAGGGACGGTTTGTGCTAGATTGCGGTTGGCAGGGTTTTTGCAGTGACCGCGGACTTTGGGCGGTTGACCGGAGGTTGGTTATAGGACTTGATTATAGACGACAGGGTATTGCCGCAACCGCGGATATTGGGTAGTTGACCGGATATTTATTTATGCACCAGATTGGGTATCAGATTTCCCTAGTGGGCGGTGTTTCCCACTTATTGAGTACTTTAGCATCTGATTGAGGACCGAGGCTTTCTTTAGTGGTTGAGCTTTCCTACTTTGATCAGAGTCGTGATCCAGTCCTGCTGATTTATACTACTGTTATACTTATTACTCAGGCACTTCACTCGTGTGGCTCGCCCCCCTAGAGTGCCACTCCGGAGTGTGCGATATACATACTTTGAGTCCTTGAGACTCCTATCCCCTATCGGTGTTATGCGTTGGCCTGCATACCCGATTTGGCAGGCACAGCAGGCAGTACCAGTTTTACTGGTGGCACTAGATTGGGGGTTATTACAGGCATTTTCTTTATTGTTGCACTCGTGTCAGAGGCACTGAGTGGAGTCTAGTAGCTGTGTTTAGACCAGTGCTAGTGTTGTTGGGAGCCGTTTGGTTTGACGGTGGTCCCGTGTCGTTGTGAGTACTTTGACCGTTGTGTGAGTGGTTGAGCATCTTGAGTCTATTCGTTCTGAGAGAGAGCGTGGATTTCGACTATAGCCTGCATGAGCCACTACTCGATAGCGAGTTAGTTCGTTTGGACACCGTACGTAATTCCTGCCCGGCAGTGGGAGGTGGTTGTTGGTGGGGCGCAGGTTTGACTGGACCAGATGTGGCAGTCAGCTCGATTGGGTCGATTGTGCACTTCATGTGCTAGTGGTGGCATATCCTTCATTGGTTCTCCCCTTTTTAGTATTTAGATAGAGGCATGGTAGCTGTTGAGTGTCTCCAGCTTTCTCGTTCAGTCTTTTACTGCATTGGTCATCTTATGCCTCTAGTAGACTTGGTGGGCAGATCGCCGGGTCTGGCGGTGGTACACACTGAGAACTCCCTTTTTGGTGTAGTTCTTACACCCGTTGGGGGTTTTCCCCCTCCTTTTTCCTTTCTCTCCTTTGTTTTGCAGAGTCTTAGCGGGTGTTGCTGATTCTGCGGTTGTTGATCGAGGCGAGGGAGTCGCAAGCTAGATCCCTACCTATCGTTGGAGAGTAGCGGTACCCTTCAAAGGAGATCTTCAGTAGATTAGTTATTTTATTTCCTCATTTTAGAGACTGATGTAGTGAGGATTTGTTATGTATTGAGAGCCTGTACACTGATGTATTTATTGGAGATACCTCCCTGTTGAGTTATGAGTTTTGTATCTGAGGATATTGTATGTTTATCTTTTTGGGAGGTGGACATTATTGTATTATTTCCAGTTGTACATTGGTTGATCTTAGTTTTACAGCAGATTTTTATTTTTGGCTCTGATATCTATTAGTTGTAGTACCTTTTCTTGCAGGTTGGACGCTTCGCCTGTGCGGGGTTTTGCATAGGCGGCGGATCTGTTGGCGAGCCCGGGTCGCAGTTTCGACACCAGGGCGTGACAGATTAGAGTGGTATCAGAGCCTAGGTTGTAGGTCATGGTGGACTTAGATACCCTAGGCTTATGGTTTGACCCTTGGATGACTTCGTGAGAGTGGTGACTTGTAGCGAGAGTCCTGATTGAGTTTTATACCTCTCCCAGGGGATGGGATGAGTGATCGGCATGTTTATTCTCCTAAGTGATTATGTTGGCTGCAGACAACATAATGCTGTGGAACGGGTGACATGCTTTAGACTTTCGCTGGATTGGGTCGAGTGTTGTAGTGTGCTATTTTGCTGTTTTGTCGTGGCGAGCGGTGTCTCCCCGACGCTGGGTTTGGGACCCGTGTACATCCTGTCATAGCAGCTGAGCTTGAGCGGTTGGTTTTGGGCCGGATACCCGGATTGAGGTCAGAGAGCTCCGGACCCAGATGACAGGATCGTCTGAGGCATATCAGCAGCAGAGTGAGCAGCTGGTTTAGCAGACACAGTTGTCGGAGCAGTGAGCAGCTTGATAGTGCTTTCCTTCTGAGATCACTTGGTTGCAGTATCCTCGGCGGCAGTGACTTCTGTGGTGCCGATGGAGCGAGTAGCCCCCTCTGTGCCAATGTTTAGCGCCGAGGCACCGAGGCAAGGTGGATTGTTGACAGCTGGTGAGCTGAAGGGACGTGATCGATCTAGTGAACCAGTTTTGGTAGATGAACCACCCCGATGCATAGGATGAAGCTTGGAGCCTTTGGAGGCAGAATCGTCGTTGGTGATATTGGAGAGACAATTTGAGAGCTTCCTTGTGCCGAGGGTTTACGCAGTTGCTTAACTGCGCGCTCCAGGTTTGAGGGACGAGGCGCACACGATATGTGTGGCTGGGAGTGGATTGCGCCAGGATACCTTTCAGTTTAGTTGATCCCTCCGTTATGGATTATTGATGCCTCGATGGAATATGCGTTGTGCTTGGAGCGCGGTGTTGCAGTTCCTTTGGATAGGGATCTGCCGCAAGAGGCGAGTTCTGGATATTGGCGCTTGGCGCCGGGTGATGGAGGACAGATCGGCCGGTAGAGGCATTTCTGATTTTTTTTCTTGTCACGCGCCGGGTGTAAACCAGAACCCGGGCCCGTCTACAGATCCGCCGTGCACACGGTATTTCCGTGTACACGAAGCGCTAATAACCTGCTCAAATATAAGAGATACAATAAAAGAGCAATAACAGAGCTGAACTAAAACTAACACATCTCAGACTGAAGCTGGAAATAAAATACAATACATCTGTATAAATGATACATCAGTCTCTCCCAGCTCACAAAAGAAAAAACAACCTGCTGGCAAAAGCCAGTCCCAAAATAAAAGTACAACCGTCTGAGGAAACATGGGTACACCATCCGTCCAGCTAATACGCTCGTCCTGTCTCGAGATCTATCTACTCAGCCGTCCTCTCTCCTCAACCCGCCACTGAAAGCCCAGTAGCACCCGCAGAAGACACTGCAAAACAAGGGAGAAGAAAAAGAGGAAAGAAGAATGGGGGGTGAGAACTACTAGTAAACCAGTAGCCTCCCCTAGTAGGTAAAACCTCAACTCTGACACGCCCACTAGGTCTACCAGAGGCAAAAGAAATAAAGGTGGTATGCAATGAGTATGACTACTGATGAAAAGCTACCACTAGTATGCCTCTAAATACTGAGCTAAAAGAATAGCTGGATGTATGCATCAGAATATAAATGCCTGCCTGAATAAACCCAATCTGACTACCAGTAAACACTGGTACTGCCTGCTCTGCATGCCGCGACGGGTATGCCAGCCTACGCATAACACTGAAGCAAAGGAGTCCCAAGGACTCAAAGTCTATCTGCCGCGAACTCCGGAGTGGCACTCGAGGGGAGCGACCCACACGAGTAAAGTATCTCAGTATCCAGTAACATAAGTATCATAAATCAGCAGGACTAGATCATGACTCTGATCAAAGTGGGAAAACCCATCCACTAAAGGGAAACCCAATCTCAACCTGATGCAAGATAACAAATAGTGGGAAACTCCATCCACTAGAGACCTGATACCCAATCTGATGCATAAGCAACCTCCGGTCAACCGCCCAAGGTCCGCGGTTGCCGCAATACCCTGCCATCAAGCCTGCCTGTCCCAAAACCCAAGATCCTGACCACACTATCCCAAATCCCCTGCTCGCGCACGAGCTACAAATACCCAGAGCCTCAAATGAAAGGAGAAAAGAATAATAAAAAGGTTTCTCCTATGTCAATTCCAGCATGATTGTGTAGCAGAAAAAGGGTGGCCTATCTAGGTGACCATACAAGCATGCAAATGTCCCAAGACGATATAAAATAAAACAGATGTCGATAACCTTTATAATGTTAGAGCATGTAGAGAACAGTATTAGAGAAGTAAATATGAGATAGCCTGCGCCTGCTTATACCACATACCCAAAGCCCACAAATTATTGATTAGCCTTATCTTTTACCATGATGTTACTGCTCTACAATCATAATCCCCAATTAAGCAAGTTCTAACAATATCCGGTTTAATCTCAACCAAGCCTGCCATTGCCATACGTAAAATGCATTTAGTCTTTTAATCAAGGAAGCTACTCAGGTGCCTAGCGGGTAATCAAAAGCAAGGGGTTCACAACTGTTGGGTTATATGTAATAAGGATCTAAATAGGGGAAAAAACACCTAGAGGGGGGTGAATAGGTGTAAACGCATAAACACTCAAAAAATCGTTGCGATAAAAACCCAATGCGGAAATAAAAATAATACGCAAGATTTTTACGTGGAAAACTCCATCACCGGAGTAAAAAACCACGGGACCGATAACACGGCAGAAATCCACTAGAATTAAAACACGTACAAGGTGATTTACCGTACACACTTACGACTCAACCTTTTCCATACGCTCCTAGAGGATCTTCTCCGCTCGCTCCGCGACGCTTCTCGAATCCACGATCTGCGCCCAACGCCGAATCCACGGCGTCCAACGTCGAATCCACGACGTCCGACCGAATCCACGGTCTTCACCCAATAGCACCCTTCGAATCCACGAACGTGCCTCGCTCCGAATCCACGAGAGTGGTTGAACCTTGAATCCACAAGGACACGCGAATCCACGCACCGATTTTTGGGGTAAATCGTTGTTTTGGGTGGTGATGATCCGCCGAATACTTAGATCAAAGATAGATCGGAAATACCATCTAAGTATTCATTAGTTTGATTCAACTCAAGATGTGAGTATGAAAACCTAGAATCAAACTAATCAATATAGATGAAGAAACATAGAGTATTCTCTAATGATTTCCTTTCTTCTCTATATGTGGATCTAGAGGCGTATATATGAAAATGACGGCTATTGTTATTTTCGGCCTCTTTTTGGATTGACCCTAGAAGAAGAGTCATAGGGTCTATTTATAGGTTAGAAACCCTAGGAAGGAGATAGAAATAAAAAACCTAACATTTCTGGAGATTTTACGGACGGCGATCCGGATCGGATTAACTGTGATCCGGATCGTCGTAACGAGTCAGGCAATTCCAGAAAAACGAAGGTTCGGGATCCGGATCGAAGTGCTTGATCCGGATCGTTCATACAGTTCACCAAACATCAACGTTCGGGATCCGGATTGCGAAGCCTGATCCGGATCGTTCAAGGAAGATGGTAAACTCAGTGTTCGGGATCCGGATCAAGAGAGGCTACGATCCGGATTGAACTGGTGTATGAACGAACCACCTTCGGGATCCGGATCGAACAACCTGATCCGGATCCTGAACATGTCCCAAGTCCAGTTTTTGATTTTTATGCAATGAAAGATTCTTCCAAGTGTTTCTACACTACAAGAAGTATTCGGATCACACAAAATCTTTAGTAAAACATACCTGATCCTTTTGAATTCTTCTTTCTTGAGATTGAGTTAAACGATCCAACTTTCTTCACCTTCAATCTTCAAGACTTGAGACTTTCACGAAACTACGCCAACTCAAATTCCGTAACAACAACAACACTCATAATAACAATCCTGACCAAGATCCGACATCCGGTCAACCGCCTACTATCCGCGGTAGCCACAATACCCCAGAAGCTAAAATCCAAGCCCCGACCACACTATGCCAATCCCTGCTCAAACCCGAGCAACAAATAGCCGCCTGCCTAGGGAATAGGGAGAGAAGAAATAATAGGGTTTCTCCTATGTCAGTCCCAACATATAGTGTAGCGATCAGAAATGGTCTAACTTGGTATCCATAAAATCAAGCCTATCTCCTCATGGAAGAAAGAAGGGGAGTGACGAATAGTGGTTCCACATGTGTATCCAATAATAACTCCACCTGGGTGTAATCGTCATGCTAAATCATAATCCAACCACACACATGTCCATAACCTGCTAATCACCCTCACATGAATCATCCACCTATGCCTGTCCAAAAATCCTCAAGTGGTACCCTCCCACAAGACGTTTCACAATATCTCAATATGAAAGTACATCCCCCCCCTATGCAAGGTTAAATGCAAAAATGATGTCCATGTAAGCATGTATAAGTTCCAACCATTATCAAGTTTTCAATATAATGTTTTCCATATGATAGGCTCACAATTATTTAGTTAAGCATGCATGTCCATTAGGTGACCATTCAATATGTCCAATAGAGGGGATCTCTCTAATATTCCTAGTGGGTATATCAGAAAAGAGGAATAAAGCAACCACCCACCTCGAGCGCTAAATCCTGGTCCCAACAGTGAAGTCCACGCCCGGTCTAAGCAATCACCACAACACTGCACAAAGCACCCCAAAAGGACATGCACAATTAATATACTATGCTCACACAAAATCTGTCCCAAACATAACAGTCCACGGTTTTGCCTTTTTCACCTACGAGATCTGCTCGAAAAATTCCAGGAAAAATACTGTCACGATCCTCGCGACAAACTGGTCGAAATGAGTACCTGCACGTTCACACCCGAGCTTCCTACGCTGAGATACAAATTCGACAAGGGAACCACCCCGAAATAAACCAATCACAAAATTTGAATCGCAAGGTTCTGTAAATAGAGACTTTTCACCTTCTTGGAAAATTTGAAAAATTCCATGAATATTCGGGAATATTCCTCGTAATGTGTAGATGCAAATCGCCTTTTGAATCACCCCAATCCGATGCCTGGTTGCGGAGATATCGCCGAAAGATCGAACAGCTGTCCAAAACTCAATCACAGCAAATGGTGTCACAGTAAACTCAGAAAAACTCCTCGAAAAGCGTGAAACAAGGGGAAACAGGATATACCAAGATTAAAGCGCTGTCAGTCGCCGTTCCAATGGCGCAAGAATCGCCGAAAAATGTGATCGGGGTAGGCCGGGAGAGCTCTCGCATTGAAACGCGACGAAAGGGGTACACAGATGAAGGAACGTCGCGCCGCGCCGGAGAAAATGGAAATCTCGTAATCTGTGCTGTCGAAAAATCCGAAACTTCACAGGAGCATTCCACTCTTCTTGGAGAAGGTTTCATCTTCTCATCCCTCAGGAAGATGAGGCCTCAAAAATGGTAAAAATGCTCTCCCAAGTCTTCTCGAATGGAACTAATAGGAAAAACCAGAAAAGCATTTCCAATAATTCCCTCTGTGTCCCGTCGAACAGGAAACACCAAAAACTGCCAATCACATGCTGCCACGTGGCCCAAGAACACGAAACACCAATCTCACACAATGGATATGCGCCACGTGGCCCGACCGCGCCTGCCCGCGCGCCCAGACGCGCCAGCTGTCCTTCTGCCCGCACAGTAGACCAACCAATAGGGAAGCGCCACGTGTCCCTGCCACTGTCTGCTGCACCCGGTGCACGAACCTCTGTACACCGAGCCAATGATATCCTGCTACGTGTCCAGCCCCGGGTGCACCATGAACCAATACCCAACCGCCAAACTCTGTAGACCGGGAGCTGTGAGCCAGCCTATAGGATGATGCCACGTGTCCCCGCCTCGGTGCACACCGGCCGCGTGAACCGCGCGCCTGCCCATGCGCCCGCGCGCTGCCCGCGCCCTGCCCGCGCCGCGCGCTGCCTCCGCCCGCCGGCGCTGCCCGCTGCCACCGCCGGCGGCGGCGATCGCCGGAGTTACTGTTCCGGCAGGTGAAGAGTAAAACACTGTAGCAACTTCCGCAAAATAAGTGTAAATAGCCCATTTTGACCGTTTTCGCGCGCTGATTCCAAATCCGGCGTCCATTTCGCCAAATTCCAATCCTATATATTGCCGGAGGCTCCCGGAAAGATGTTTTTAACTCAAATTTCGCGCTGAGCCTAAATTTGATATCCGTTTTGCGCATAAACACCTCTAAACATCCGACGGGGTCCCCCGATTACCCACGTGATCCATTTTAAGCCCGGAGTTCATCACTTATGTCCAAGTTGGCGCTCGAACACCGCCGTCCTGCCGCGTAGCCCTCCAGAAGCTGTCGGTCACACTGTAAAAAGCCCTGTAGAATTCCGGATCACCACATTTCTGGTTAACGGGTTCCCGAGATGCCAGAGATCGGGTGGACCCCGATGGCAGCATCAGCATCTACATCAGAGTGGCGCGGCGGTAGCATGGATTGGTTATCTGCGGAGGACCGCATTTGGCACCCCTGTGTGAGCAGAGGCATAGGTCGTGCTCCCTATTTGGTTAATCAAGATATGTTGTGGCAGACTGAGCGACGACCACTTGCATCGAACGGATGAATCTGCGCCGCCTGGTAGGAGGGCGCCACAGTAGTGGATCGAATGTCATAGGTGTGAATTTATCACAGCAGTCGGAGAGCATGTTGCATTCCCTCATGGACTAGAGATAGAGTTGTGGCCACGTGCACTAGAGGTACAGGTTCCTGCTGGTATGGTGCATGTGGAGGAGGCTTGTGGATTATGTCCAATGAAGTTGAGGACGCGAGTCATACCAGCAAACTTATTGATAATTGTGGCAGTTCGGTGTTTGACCTAGTGCTTGGGATTGGTTGGCACAGTGCCACAGGATGTTTGGCTGCGGAAAGAGAGGACTTTAACCTTCTGCAAGGTAGACGAAAGGAGGCTTGGTGGTTTAGTTTGCTAGAGCACACAGGTTATAGCGACAGTGTGAGAGGTGCTTACGGCAGCACTGGGACTCAAGGATATCCCTGTTGCCCACGAGATCCCGGGTGTGATTTCACCTGAGCTGTTGATGATGCTGCCGGTTAGGAAGATAGAGATTGCGATTGATGTGGTTCGGGGAACCGCACCACCCTCGACAGTACCTCATTGGTTATCGCAAGTGGAGTAGTTAGAGAGCTGACGGCACAGTCGCAGGATAGGATGGATCGAGGGTTCTTTTGGTGAGTTGATCACTTGCCACGTCGTTGATACACGACGCTGGGGGTTCATTGTGACTTGAGCACAGGCAGGTCCGGATATTATTTAGGACCTTTTTGTGGAGTTCTACTCCGGCAGTTATTCATCTGCGACGCCTGTACCTATTTGGAATTATACAGCTGGGTATTTTGCCAAGACGGCCTTCAAGACCTGGTGGGGGCATTACGAGCTCGTGGTGAGGCCAATTGGATTGATTAATGCCCTGTTGTCTTCAAGATTTGAGGAATTGTGTGTTCCAGCGGTACTTGGACGGATTGGGAGTGGTGTTCCCCAAGGATATTATGATTTACTCCCTGAGTGACTTGGATTAAGAGGAGCACTTATGGATGTGCTACGTGCTTGGGTGGGAGAAGCTGTATGCCGTGTTATTGAGGTACAAGTCTTAGCTTCAAGTGCATACCTTCTTGGGTCACCTTGTTCGAGCCGTAGGGGGCGGCGGTGGAAATTCGGCCAATATGGATACTATTTGCGAATTGGCCGAGATCGACAATTATTGTCGAGGTGAGGAGCTTATTGGACTGGGCAGCGCCAGGAGAGCTTGGAAATCGGATGATGACACCGGTACCAGCGCCAATTATTGTATTATCAGAGTTGGGAGAGGGATCTGCGTGTTTTAGTGATGCCTCCCATAGTGACTATGGAGTTATCGTTGGTTTATTGTTGAGCATTCTGGATTACCCCGACAGGGCCACGGTGATGGCAGATACCTGGGGCAGGAGAGCTGTTTGGGGATTGAGTTTGATGATTCCACAGCTGGCGCTGTGTGGACTGTTGAGGCAAACATGGCTTGTGGTTGTGTCCCTAAGGGTTTCTTTGGATGGTAGACTGCGGCTGAATAGTCCACTCGGATGGACAGGATTCGGGAGTGACCAAGTGAGGACCCCTCTTTGTTAGGGCTCTTTTCCTTATTGGATAATAGTGTGGATATGCATCGGGTTGCCTTGGTTGAGTTGACACAGGATGTGGTTTGGTGCGTGTTGCACTGGTAGTTATTTTCTTTTCCCCCAGCCTTTGTTGGAGCCCTTTGGTTTTTCCCGACTCAGCTCAGGAATGTTATGTTTTTGGATCCCTCCCCCGTGATTGACTTGCCCCATTTGAGATCTAGGAATGTTTGGAATACGAGGGAAGCCCGTTGCGAATTCTGGCTCGTGAGATTAGAGGTTTGCGCAACCGGGCTATGCCGTACTGGTTGTTGTTGTTGTTGTTGTTGTTGAGGAGTAATCACGGGGAGTGAGTAGTAACTTAGGAGCTGGAGATGGTGATGTTGATTACTTACGCTTGGTGTTGTGACTCCTGGTGGAATTGAGCTAGTTTCGAGGATGAAACTTTCTTTTAGTGGGGGAGGATGTGAGGACCCGGATCCCCACGATGAGTTTACTAGTTGATTGGCAGCTTCTGGAGGCCTATGTGGTGTGTCAGTGGTGTTTGTGCACAATTTGGACACAAGTGATGGATTTCGGGCTTAAAATGGATCACGTGAGTGATCGGAGACCCCGTCGGATGTTTAGAAGTAGTTTCGCGCGAAACGAATATTAAAATTGGACTCAGCGCGAAATTTGGGTTAAGAACACTTTACTGGATGCCTTCGGAAAATATCGGGATTGGAATTTGGCAAAACGGACAACGGATTTGGATTCAGCGCGCGAAAACGATGAAAATAGACTATTTACTTGTATTTTTTGGAGCCCGGATGACGCGCACGGATTTCGAGGCACTTGGCACTGTTCCGGTGGCCGGCGGGCTACGGCGGCGGCGGCGGGCAACAGCAGAGCGCGGCGGCGCGGGCTCGGGCAAGCGGCGGAGCGGCCGCGGGCAGGCGCGCCGGCGCGGGCAGGCGCGCGGTGCACCGGGGCGGCATGCCACGTGTCATTCTCCTATTGGTTGCCCTGGGACACGTGGCCTCGTAGGATTGGTCGGTACAGTGGACTGGGACCACGGAGCAGGTTGGGGCGGCCTCGGGGCGTGTGCCTGGCAGTGGTCGCAGGCGGCACTGGCGCGCGCAGGTGGGCGCGCCAGGCGCGCGTTGACCGGGTGCGCGCTACGCGGCAGCTCCACGGCGGGCCACGTGGCGTTAGGTGGGTGGTCGTTTCCGCTGTCCGCTGTTTTGGCGGTGACATGGCAGAACCGGATTATTTCGAGCGCTCCGCGAGGCAATGGAAACGGCGCACTGTTGGCGCCCGATTGCTTCGGACGCCCGGAATCCAGGACACAGCATTTTCTCATTTGTTTCTTTTGCCTATAAATAGACATTTTCCCCCCCTATTGCTCAGTTTCTAGTTTTTCTGAGGCCTTTCTCCTCGCGGCTTCTACAGCAAGGTTCCTCCCCGTCCTCTTCCCCACTCTCTCATGGATTTCTGGGATTTTTGGCGGCACGCACTTTGAGGTTTTCGATTTTACGGCGCAGTGTGACGATTTCTCTTCGGTGTTCTTCTTCATCGCGTTTCGGTGCACTAGCTCCCCCGGCTTACTCCGACCTCCGTTTCCGGCGATTATTGTGCCGTTGGCTTCACGACAGGTAGGGCTACGATTCTCGCGATTTGAGCTTGTACTCTTTTCGAGTTCTTCTTGAAGTTTCCCGAGCCTTTTTATGACCCATTTTCCACTGCGGAGTTTTGGATAGCACATCAGTGTTTCGGTGATATCTTCACGCTTAGGCATCGGATGGAGGCGTGCCTATAGTCGTTTTGCATCTACACATCGCAAGGAACGCCCTCGAATTTTCCTAGATTTTTCTGAGTTTCTCCCGAAGGTGAAAAATCCCATTTTCCAAAGCTTAGTGGTACAGATTTTTGTACAGGATACTTTTGAGAGGGTCACCTTCTCGTATTTTTATCTTGAAGTACAAAGCTCGGTTTGGGATGTGCTGGTACTCGTTTTGATCGGTTCGCCGCGACGGTCGCAGCGGTATTTTTCTGGAATTTACTGAGCTTATCTCACAGGTAAAAATGGCACAGTTCTGGACTATTTCTTGAGTGGAAGCATGTTCATGAGGGTACTCGTATATTTGATGGTGTGTGATGTTGAGTTGTTGTTGTGTTGTATTATTGGTGTGATGTTGTTTGTAGCCGAGGCTTGCGCGACGTGTACCGAGGATACGGGTTCAACGGATTTCGCTTGCAAGTGGCCACTCTCTTCACCGACTTCAGGTTTTCCTTGGTTTAAACACTTCAGGTGGGTAGTTTAATAAGGTATCTGTATAAGGGAATGCAAGGTTTATATGCATGTCGCGCCTTATGGGAGTTGTAATAGTGGATGTTTATGTACGGTTAAGGTAAGCTTACCTATGGGAATGCCACCCTCTGTGATTGATAGCATGCATAATTTAATGTACAACCAATATGAGTGAGAGGTAAGCACGAAAATGGCCTAGATCATGTGGATTGACGCTTACCTGATTATTGTACATATTTGGTAAATCGGAGACTTAGCATATGGCAGACGTTTCATTTATCCCACACTCGATGATATAGAGATCATACATGAGTTTCATTGGCCTATTTGTGTGAGATTGGTATATCATAGTAGGAAATACTTTAGCATGCTTTGTTATTATATGTGTCATTCTCTTTAATCGTTTTTGAGGACAAAAGCATGCTTCTACGGACATGTAGTTAGGCCATCTGTTACCGCTGCACTATATTTTGAACTTGACTTAGGAGAAACCATGTTATTCCTTTCTCCTTCTTTGTTAGTTAGGCGGTCTGTGTTGATCGGGTGCGAGCAGGGGTCTGGGGTAGTGTAGCCGGGACATTGGTGTCAGGGACGGGTTGTGCTGGATTGCGGTTGGCAGGGTTTTTGCAGTGACCGCGGACTTTGGGAGGTAGACCGGAGGTCGGTTATAGGACTTGATTATAGACGGCAGGGTATTACGACAACCGCGGATATTGGGCGGTTGACCGGATATTTATTTATGCACCAGATTGGGTATCAGATTTCTCTAGTGGGCGGAGTTTCCCACTTATTGAGTACTTTAGTATATGATTGAGGACCGAGGCTTTCTTTCATGGTTGAGCTTTCCCACTTTGATCAGAGTCGTGATCCAGTCCTGCTGATTTATACTACTATTATACTTATTACTCAGGCACTTTACTCGTGTGGGTCGCTCCCCTCGAGTGCCACTCCGGAGTGTGCGATATACATACTTTGAGTCCTTGAGACTACTATCCCCAATCGGTGTTATGCGTTGGCCAGCTTACCCGATTTGGCAGGCACAGCAGGCAGTACCAGTTTTACTGGTGGCACTAGATTGGGGGTTATTACAGGCATTTTCTTTATTGTTCCACTCGGGTCAGGGCACTGAGTGGAGTCTAGTAGCTGTGTTTAGACCAGTGCTAGTGTTGTTGGGAGCCGTTTGGTTTGACGGTGGTCCCGTGTCGTTGTGAGTACTTTGACCGTTGTGTGAGTGGTTGAACATCTTGAGTCTATTCGTTCTGAGAGAGAGCGTGGATTTCGACTATAGCCTGCATGAGCTACTACTCGATAGCTAGTTAGTCCGTTTGGACACCCTACGTAATTCTTGCCCGGCAGTGGGAGGTGGTTGTAGGTGGGGCGCAGGTTTGACTGGACCAGATGTGGCAGTCAACTCGATTGGGTCGATTGTGTACTTCATGTGCTAGTGGTGGCATATCCTTCATTGGTTCTCCCCTTTTGAGTATTTAGATAGAGGCATGGTAGTTGTTGAGTGTCTCCAGCTTTCCTCGTTCCAGTCTTTTACTGCATTGGTCATCTTATGCCTCTAGTAGACTTGGTGGGCAGATCGTCGGGTCTGGCGGTGGTACCCACTGAGAATTCCCTTTTTGGTGTAGTTCTCACACCCATTGGGGATTTTCCCCTCCTTTTCCTTTCTCTCCTTTGTTTTGTAGAGTCTTAGCGGGTGTTGCTGATTCTGCGGTTGTTGATCGAGGCGAGGGAATCGTGTTGGGTTATGATTAATTGGATCTAACATAGGGAAAAAAAACACATAGAGGGGGTGAATAGGTGTAAACAGTAAAGACTCAAAAATCGATGGCGCAATAAAACCCAATGCGGAAATGAAAATTAACACGCACGATTTTTTACGTGGAAAACTCCAAACCGAGTAAAAAACCACGGGACCGATAAACACGGCGAAATCCACTAGAATTGAAACACGTACAAGGTGATATACCGTACTCACAGACGACTCGACCTTATTCCATACGCTCCTAGTAGATCTTCTCCGCTCGCTCCGCAACGCTCCTCGAATCCACGATTTGCATCCAACGCCGAATCCACGGTGTCCAACGTCGAATCCACGACATCCGACCGAATCCACGGTCTTCACCCAGTAGCACGTATCGAATCCACGAACGTATCTCGCTCCGAATCCACAAGAGCGTTTGCACCTTGAATCCACAAGGCCACGCGAGTCCACGCGCCGATTTTGAGAAAATCGTTGTTTGTGGGTGGTGATGCTCCGCCGAATACTTCAGATTAGAAATAGATCGGAAATACCATCTAAGTATTCATTAATTTGATTCTACTCAAAATCTGAGTTTGAAAACCTAGAATCAAATTAATCAAGTATAGATGAAGAAGACAATAGAATTAAATCTAGTTATTTCTGTCACGCCCCGGGTGTAAACCAGAACCCGGGCCCGCTCACAGATCCGCCGTGCATGCGGTATTTCCCACATACACGAAGCGTTGGTAACCTGCTCAGATAAGCAATAATAATAAAAGAGTCATAAAGTAATCAGAGCTAACTAAAACTACTGTAATCAGACAGAAGTTGGAAGTAAAAGTACACTGTAAAATAAACTACAGATGTCTCTCAGAAACCGCTACTACAATATAACAGCTGGCAGAAGCCAGACCCAAAAGAAAGTAACTAAAT
>CM055064.1:19569736-19616644 GCA_029204045.2 Tillandsia leiboldiana | reverse complement strand
CTTCTCGCGTCTCAGCATGTGAGACTGCGAAAGAAATCTGGGATGTTCTTCAAGTTACACATGAGGGAACTAACCTTGTGAAGATTCAAAAGCTGCAAATGCTTACGAGCAGATTTGACTCTATTTTCATGGCAGAAAATGAATCATTCACAGACTACTATACACGATTGCAAGACATCGTAAACACATGTGCTAACTTGGGAGAGAAGATTCCAGAATTTAAAATTGTAATAAAGATCTTAAGAACTCTTACTGAAAGATTTCGTTCCAAGGTTACGGCCATTGAAACTATTAAACACCCGGATGAAATCCGTGTAGAAGAATTAGTTGGTTCATTACAAACATATGAAATGACATTTTCTACTAACTATTCTTCTGGAAAAGCATCTACTTCTAAGTCTTCAGGTTTTGCATTGAAAACTACAAAAGAAGAAGACGCGGATTCATCCTCCTCAGGCGACGACGAGAACCTATCTATGGAGGACTTTGAGAAGCAGCTTGCTCTCTTGACAAGAAATTTTCGCCGAAACTTCCGAAGGGGTAATTCATGTAAAACTTCATCCTCCGGAAAGTGGAAGAAAGGCAAAGGTTTTTCAAGCCAAAAGTCAAGAAAGCAAGAAAGTTTTTCAAAGGATAAGAAAAGCTCAGAAGGACAAGTCCAATGCTTCAAGTGCCGAGGATACGGCCATATCTCAACGGAGTGTCCAAATAAGAATCCGTCCAAGAAGAAGGCGATGCAGGCCGTCACTTGGGATGACACCTCAATGACAAATGAGTCATCTTCAAGTGATGAAGAGAACAACGCAACGGCATTCCACGCGTCCACATCTTCACCCTTCATGTACTTAATGGCAAGTACATCCGACTCACTGTCCAACCCCACTGTTGAAAAGATTGCAACGGACGATGAATCGGATAATTCGGAAGGTGAAGACTTTGCTCTTGCCTACCATAAACTTCTGAGGGGTTCAAAGAAACTGGCAAAGCAAAACAAGAGTTTGAGAGGGAGATTGCAGGATCTCGAAGAAGAAGCAAAAATGGCAACTTCTCTCTCAAACGCTCTTGAAGTGGAAAAGGATAATCTGATTAAAGTAAATGTTTCCCTTCAAGAGTCTAATGAGCATTTCGAGAAGAATTATGTAGATATGGTGAACAAAGCGAACTACTTCTTGAAGCTCTACGGCGAGGCTCGACAGGAAAAAATGGAAATGACGGAGACCATCTTCCAACTCAAGGATGATTTAAAGAAATTTTCTTCTGGAAGGAGTAAGTTGGATAAGATTCTTGGTCTTGGTCAAACAAATAAATTCGGCCTCGGATACAATCGAACTGAAGACAATTTTAGTTCGGTTGGGACAGTCTTTGTGCCCCAGTCGGTATCTCCTCCTCCGACACCGGAATTGACGACAAACAGCCACAACAAACCTACTTCACCCTCTTCGGGATCGTCAAGCACTAAGGTATGTTTTCATTGTGGTATTGTAGGGCACATAAGAAGGAATTGCAAGAATGGAGCACTAAGATCAAATCAAGCACATCTTGCAACTACTACCAATGAGTTCATTTCCCGCAAATCAAAGAAGAATCTTTCAAAAGGAAAGAACATTGGTAGTACATCAAACAAGACGACGACGTCAAGGAAAAGCGATGGATCAATCAAGATGCTTTCACCGAAGGTATCAACTACACAATCATTTCCGACGTACTCCAAAATTCAAAAGGTTTGGGTACGCAAAGGTGAAATCTTCCCTTGTCTTGTTGTTCATACTTCTTTACACGCTTATGATAATTCGTCTTGGTTTTTGGATAGTGGTTGTTCTCGTCACATGACCGGTGACAAAAACAGTTTTCAAACTTTAGAGAAAATCTCCGGAGGACATGTTGTTTTCGGAGACGGTCGTTCTTCCAAAATTGTTGGAAAGGGAACAATCGCTATTCCTGAAGGCCCGGTTTTGAATAATGTTTTATTTGTTGAAGGCCTTAAGACTAACCTCATTAGTATAAGTCAACTTTGTGACAATGGGTTCTCAGTTAATTTTTCTTCTATAGAATGTGTTGTAACTGATAAGGACCAGGTATTCTTTTTAAAAGGGGTTAGATCGGAAAATAATTGCTATGTTGTTTCAAACAAAATTTCTGAAAAATGTAACCTAGTTTCTTTGGATAATGAAACTGTTTGGCATGAAAGACTAGGTCACATGAATTTTAAAGAACTAGCAAGGATTTCAAATAAGGACGTGGTTAAGGGGGTTCCTAAACTTTTATTTAAAGAAAACATTGTGTGTGGTGGTTGTCAAAAGAGAAAACAATCAAGAGTTGCACACAAGAACTTGAACCACGTCGGTACCAAACGGCCCTTGGAATTACTGCATATGGATTTAATGGGGCCGACTCGTCAACCATCTTTGGGAGGTAAATGGTATATTTTTCTATTGGTTGACGATTTCTCTAGGTATTCATGGGTATCTTTTCTAAAAGAGAAAGCGGATACTTTCGACTCTTTTCATGAGGTTTGTCATCGTAATATGAATGAAAGAAATGAAAAGATCGTTCGTGTTCGAAGTGATAGAGGTGGAGAATTCATTAATTCTAAATTTACTGATTTTTGCACTTCCAATGGGATAAAATATGAATTCTCAGCACCCTATACACCTCAGCAGAATGGTGTTGTTGAGCGCAAAAACAGGGTTGTTCAAGAGATGGCGCGTGTGATGCTTCATAGCCGGAATTTACCGTTATATTTTTGGGCTGAAACTGTGAACACCGCTGTCTATGTAATCAATCGAGTGTATTTGCGCCCTGGAACTTTAAATACACCATATGAGTTGTGGTTTAGTAGAAAACTGAATATCAAATATTTTCGTATCTTTGGGAGTCGATGTTTTATTCTGCGTGATCGCGAAAACCTTGGTAAGTTCGACTCTCGAAGCGACGAAGGGATTTTCATGGGTTATTCTACTAACAGTAGAGCATATCGGGTATTTAACTTGGAATCTAAAACGATGGTAGAATCTATAAATGTTAAAGTAGATGAAGCTTTCCACTTTGCATCTGATAAATCTACCCTTGATATGTCTCTAGATGATGATACTCCTGTAAGTGCATCTTCTCATAATAACTCCTTCAATAAAGTTGATGCATCTAATGGTTCTTCAAGTGTATCTAATGTGCAGGAATTATCACATGTACCTCCGACTACTCCGTTACCGCAAACGCTACGCATCTCCAAGGATCATCCGGAATCTAACATTATTGGAGACCCACAAGAAGGAGTTAGAACTCGGAGACAGTTGGTTTGTGGAGTCGCATGCTACGTCTCCATGATTGAACCAAAGAACATCGATGAAGCTCTTCAGGATGACTACTGGATTGAAGCTATGCAGGAAGAGCTCCATCAGTTCGAACGAAACAAAGTCTGGGAATTAACAAAGCCTCCGAAGCAACACAATGTGATTGGTACTAAATGGATTTTCAAGAATAAGAAGAACGAGGATGGTACCATCATCAGGAATAAAGCACGCTTAGTTGCTCAAGGCTATTCTAAAATAGAAGGAATAGACTTTGATGAGACGTTCGCCCCAGTTGCTCGACTCGAGTCAATACGTATATTATTCGCTATTGCTTGTCATTTTAAAATAAAACTCTTTCAAATGGACGTTAAGAGCGCATTTTTAAATTAGTTTTTAAATGAGGAAGTTTATGTGGCTCAACCGAAAGATTTTGTAGACTATAAACAACCTAACCATATTTTTCATTTGAAAAAGGCTCTTTACGGTCTAAAACAAGCACCACGAGCATGGTACGAAAGGCTAACAAAGCACCTACTGGAAAATGGCTACACTCGAGGGGGAGCAGACCGGACTCTCTTTGTGAAGCATTATCAAGATAATTTCATTGTAGCACAAATCTATGTCGATGACATTGTATTTGGTGCAACTAGAGATAATGATGCTTCTAAATTTGCTGAAACCATGGAAAGCGAGTTTGAGATGTCCATGATGGGGGAACTGACATACTTTCTTGGATTACAAGTAAAACAAAATGAAGAAGGCATTCATCTATGTCAATCCAAGTATGCAAAGGAGTTGGTGAAGAAATTCGGATTAGAAGATTCTAAAGATTTTACGACTCCTATGGGAACTAGCAATAAGGGATTAGGAAGTGAATCTCTTAGTGAAAGTATAGACGAGAAGCTTTATCGCAGTATGATTGGAAGTCTACTCTATCTCACGGCTAGTCGCCCGGATATATCCTTTAGTGTTGGAATTTGCGCAATCAGCACCAAAGGAGGTTCACCTGAAAGCGGTGAAAAGGATCATCCGGTACATCAAAGGAACTTTGAATTTCGGAATTTGGTATCCTATGGGAACAATGCTTGACATTATAGGATATTCAGATGCCGATTGGGCAGGATCTGTGGATGATCGGAAAAGCACGAGTGGTGCATGTTTTTATCTTGGCCATTGCCTTGTTGCATGGCATAGTAAAAAACAAAACTGCATTGCACTCTCGACTGCCGAAGCGGAATATATTTCAGCACGTAGTTGTTCAACCCAACTCATTTGGATGAAAAGTGTGTTGAGCGACTTCCGAATTTCAGCAACTTCGGTAACAATTCTTTGTGACAACACAAGTGCTATAAACATTTCTAAAAACCCTGTGTTGCAATCGAGAACAAAACACATTGAACTTAGATATCATTTTCTAAGAGAGCTAGTTGAATCAAATATTCTTCAAATTTCCTACATTTCAACTGAAGATCAATTGACAGACATTTTAACAAAACCTTTGGATCAAAAACGTTTTATTCATTTGCGTAAAGCAATTGGAATGCTTACCTGGAAATAACCTCTTTTTGAAACTTTTGCTTAGGTTAGGTTTTGTTTTGTGTTTTTGTTCATTATCTATGCTTTGACATAGAACATTAATTGAGCATGTGTATTATTGACTTCAATAGCATCTTTTCGTCTATTTAGAAATTTATTATGCTTTGGATATCATAATAATTCATTTGATGCAATGATCATTTATGTCAATTAAATCATCTTTGTTTTGATCAAAGTCAATTTCTCTCTCAATGATCTTTTGGTATAGTTTTTATCTTATTTGACTATTTAGTCGAGTATGAAATCGAGATCAATTTTTCGTTGAATACTTTATATTTTAAATAATTGATAGCTAATTGAGGGGGAGTCAAAGAAAAAGTATTATGCTCAAAAGATGTGGAAAGAGTTACATCCCAATGAGGAGTGTGAAAACTACCACCACATGGAGGAAAGAGCTACCACCTCGGTCGTCCGAGTACTGTGTGCAGCTACCACATGTATACCAAGCATGGTTGTTCGAGTTGATTAAATAAAATGCTTTTTGGAATACTTGACTCTGTCAAATTCCAAGGTTGGTATAAGGTGGGGATTTTATTGAAAGATGCTCAAAGAGCCACTCCTTACAATAAATTGACTAGATATATTATCTAACTTATCTGGGATTTCAGACATCTATTGATCTTGGTATTTCATTTTCTTTACCAAATTGATGATTTGATAAAGGCATTACTCATAAGATCATGTTAGATGTGATTGAAGTTGTTCAACTTTAAGGGATTTAATTTTTATAAATTTTCGTTTCATTTGTTGGATATTGTTTATAGATTTGACATAATCTATTTTCTTGTTGTATGAAACGATGATTTTCATTTAAAGTTGATACACAAAAGTGCTTACATACTTTTTCTGGATTTTGTGAATTTTTTCTGAATTATTCTGAAGAAAAAGTTGGAGCCGATCCGGATTGAACAAGCCGATCCGGATCCCGAACGCAGGTATTTCCAACGGGTAGCCGATCCGGACTGGATTCATAATTCGATCCGGATCGTGGCTAGGGTTTTATATAGAACAAAAGGGTTTTGATTTCTTTTACTTCAATCTTTTGTTCCTAAGTCTTCAGACCTTCTCTCTCTAGAATTCACCCATCTTGGAGGCTTCCAAACTCAAGTTCTTCGATTCTAAGTAAGTTTTCTTGATCAAAATCTCGGTTTTTCACAGTTTTTCATGTTCTTCCTCAAAACGTGATGAAAACTTTGTATCTTTTTCGTTTTGGATTGGTTTTTGATCAAATTTCTTTTGAAATAAGAACTCTGGGTAGATTAGTTTTGATTATATGCTGGGTATTCTCCTGATTGACGGATTTTTAGGCTTCGATTTCTAAAATTTCGGTTTTAGGGCACATAATAGGAATTTTTGAAAATCATGAGATTGATCTATTTTTAAAATTCTTTTGACAAAACTAATTTGATACCTAGTCTCTCTACACGATAATGATTGTTTAGGTACAGTTTTTAAAATTTTTGAAAATAAACAGTTTTTCGTGTTCTTGAGTTGTTGCTCGCAGTTTCTTGAGTTTGAATAGCAGCAATGGTGATCACCTGGATAATCTTTCTTCTGGCTGCTATGGTTCGCACAAGAGCAACTAAGAAGCCCAAGAAAGCTAAGAAGAGTCGAGAAGACTCGGATTCGGATTCAGAAACTGAATCCATTGACTGGGATGAATTATTGGTAGAAGCAACTGCACCTACTGCATAAAAGGGGAAAGCCCCTGCTGAGACGTCAAAGGCAAAGGCTCCGCCTACCGCCGCTGAAAAAGGGAAAGCCCCCTTGGAAACAAGACCATTAAAGCCAAAGAAGAAGAGTGTTGCAAGAAAGAGAGGGAGTGCTCGAGGTATATCCATAGAGGAGCCACTTGCTAGCCAGCCTCCTCCACAAGATTTTATTAGCTCAGCAAGGATCAAGGATTTTGAGAAAAGGGAGTGCATTGGCGAAAGGCATGTCAATATCAAAGCACTGAAAGAACGATCTACACTCTTTGGGACTCTGTATGAACAGACTGGTTTTGGCCCCATCTGCAGTTTCCCTGAGTCCACTGGGTATTGTCTCCATTCCGTAAGAATGTTTTATCAAAATGCTTCAAGTCTAATTGATCAGGAGGACGGACGTCGGGAATTTCAAACATCAGTTAAAAATGTCAAGATCAAAGTCACACCTCAACTGATTGGAGAGGTGTTAGGGATGAAGGCCAGAGTTGATGGACCTCATTATCTGAAAAGTCAAATCTTCTCCACCAACTCCTAGAGAGTGGTAGTTGATGGAATTTGTCTTCCAGATACTCTGTCGACAGGAAATTCCGTTTTTTCAAAAGAGCTTCGACCGGAGTATCGCTATGTGAACTTCATTGTTTGCTATAACATTCTTCCAAACATGAATACAAAGGTTCTTCGATGGGACAGAATGTTATTTCTTTATCTTCTTGGAAACCCCACAGCGGCAATGGGAGCAAATTTAAACATTCCTTACCTCATCTGGTCAAGGATGGCACGCTATGTGGAACATGCTCACCCTGCAGAGAGACTCCCCTATCCTATGATAATTATGCGCATCTTTCGGAAATTTAAAGTCGACACAAGTGCGTGCTCCTACATGCACAGTCTAGGTACAATCAATGAAACGACAATAGTGAAGTCTCTCTCCACGAAACAAGATGAGCCCCCATCACCTCCTCGCCGACGAAGAGCACAACCACAAGCAACAACCTCTGCACCGCAGGCAACACCTCCAGTCCCACCAGCACAAGCAGCACAACAAGCACCCCCATCAACTTCCGATGATGATGCATCGGTTACCTCCATCTATAAAGAACAACAGCGTCTCTCCAACGAGCAAGAACGCATCTCTAACGAGTTTGTTCAGATGAAAGAGGATCTTAGAGAGGTTAAAAAAGAGCAAGCTTCAATGAACAAGCGCATCAAGAAAATATTTCAGAAGCTAGGATGCATCAGTTCTGACGATTCTGCATAATGTTTTATTCAAATCTTCTCTTTCGCAGGTTTTATGTTATTCCCTCTTAAGCTCTCTAACTTTTGAAACTGTTTTAACTCTTCCTTCTTCTGTAATTTTTGGCTAACTTTAGTGACAAAAAGGGGGAGAGAGTGAACGTTACACCTTGAACAATGTTTGTGAGAAGAACATTACACTTTGAACAATGTTTGTGAGAAGAACGTTAAACTTTGAACAACTTTGAAGCTTGAAGGTAAGTATCACAACTTTTGGTTTTGTATTGTGATTGCATGCATGTCTTGACTAACTATTCGACTAACTATTTGGGCATGTAATATTACTAACAAGTTGTTTGATTACTAACAAAGTTATGACATTTTGAATTTTACTGCTTAGAAGATATGTCGATGTTTGATTGTGATCTTATTACATATCTGAATTCGTGAATGTCATGGTGAGTATAAACTCTATCTCTATTAGGTTTTGAATGCTAAATATTCTTGAGGTATCTAACGATCTCTTTTGTCAAGAATGATTTCTTTTTGCAGAGAGTGCAGATGTCTAAGTTTAGAGTCTGTTTTAGGAGTTTATCTCACGTATTTAATTTTGGATCTCCATTGTAAATTTTTGTTGTATGGTGATAGCAACAAAAATATCTTTTTAAATTTTCTTAAGTGGATTTGTGTTTTGTCACGAAACCGCCAAAGGGGGAGATTGTTAAGAAATTTGTTTTGGCGTATTTCGTGAAAGTATTGAGTTTTGAAGATTGAAGATGAAGAAGTTTGGATCATGTAACTCAATCTCAAGAAAGAAGAATTCAAAAGGATCAGGTATGTTTAACTAATTATTTTTGGTGAACCGAATACTTCTTATAGTGTAGAAACACTTGGATGAATTTTTAATTGCATAAAAATAAAAAACTGGACATGGGGCATGTTCAGGATCCGGATCAGACACAGCAATCCGGATCCCGAAGGGTGTTGATTCATACGCAAATCCAATCCGGATCCAAGCCATTTTTGATCCGGATCCCGAACATTGGCTTTTGCTGAAATGTATGAACGATCCGGATCAGGCATTTCAATCCGGATCCCGAACCTTTGTTTTTTGGAAATTGTCTGTTTCGTTACGACAATCCGGATCGCCGTAAATCCGATCCGGATCGTCGTCCTGTAAAATTCCAGAAAAGGTTAGTTTTTGATTCATATCCTCTTCCAATGGTTTCTAACCTATAAATAAACCCTATGATTCTTTTTCTAGGGTAAGCCGTATAAGCCAAAAAAGCCGAATAAAACAAATGACGGCCATATAAATCCACCTATAGAGAAGAAAGGAAATCAATAGATTTAATCCTATGTTTCTTCATCTATATTGATTGATTTGATTTTAGTGTTTCATACTCAGATTTTGAGTAGAATCAAATCAATGAATACTTAGATGGTATTTCCGATCTATTTCTAATCTAAGTATTCGGCAGATCATCACCACCCAAAAAACAACGATTTCCCCAAAATCGGCGCGTGGACTCGCGTGGCCTTGTGGATTCAAGGTGCTACCGCTCTCGTGGATTCGGAGCGAGGTACGTTCGTGGATTCGAGACGTGCTACTGGGTGAAGACCGTGGATTCGGTCAGACGTCGTGGATTCGACGTTGGACGCAGATCGTGGATTCGAGAAGCGTTGCGGAGCGAGCGGAGAAGATCAACTAGGAGCGTATGGAAAAAGGTTGAGTCGTCTGTGAGTACGGTATATCACCTTTGTACGTGTTATAATTCTAGTGGATTTCACCGTGTTATCGGTCCCGTGGTTTTTTACTCCGGTTTGGAGTTTTCCACGTAAAAATCTTGCGTGTTATTTTTTATTTCCGCATTGGGTTTTGTTGCGCAACGGTTTTTGAGTGTTTAAGCGTTTACACCTATTCACCCCCCTCTAGGTGTTTTTCCCCTATTTAGATCCATATTATACATAACCCAACATACAACACAACAACAACTCAACATCACACACCATCAAATATACGAGTACCCTCATGAACATGCTGCCTGTCACGCCCCGGGTGTAAACCAGAACCCGGGCCCGTCTACAGATCCGCCGTGCATGCGGTATTTTCCACATACACGAAGCGTCGGTAACCTGCTCAGATAAGAAATAATAATAAAAGAGCATGATAATCAGAGCTAAACTAAAACTACTGTATCTCAGACAGAAGCTGGAAGTAAAAGAGTACAACAGTGGAATAAAAATACAGATGTCTCTCCCAGCTCACCACTAAATATACAAACAGCTGGCAGAAGCCAGACCCAAAAAGAAATAAACAAAAGCTGTCTGAGAAGACCAGGTACCCAAAAGCTCCAGCTACGTGCTACAACCCTCGGGTGGCTCTCTATCTAGTCTGCAATCCGCTTACCTCGATCAGTTGCTGACGGCCCAGCAACTCCCACAGAGGACTCTGCAAAACAAAGGGGAAGAAAGAAACAAGAAAAGACAATGGGGGGGTAAGTACTACTATAACCAGTAGCCTCCCCTAGTGGGTAAAGCCTCAGCTCAAATATGCCCACCAGGTAATCAGAGGCAAAAGGGGAAGAAGAGAAAGGGGGGGTGAAGCTATGAATGACAACTGATGAAGTGCTACCCCTAATATGCCTCTACATGGTAAACCAATAAGTATGGAAAAGTATGCATCAGTATCAAGAAGCCTGTCAAAATGACCCAATCTAACGCCAGTGGACACTGGCACTGCCTGCTAATCTCATCTGTGGGGATACTGACCGACTACTGCCTGATACGGTCATGTCCCCAACGTAAGTAACAGATCGGCCTCGGCCCGTCCGATCAAGCTCTAAAGTAATAACAGACCGGCCTCGATCCGTCCGGTCGCACACTCCGGAGTGGCACTCGAGGGGAGCGACCCACACGAGTAAGGAAATCACTGTAACAAGCATCTCTGTAACCACTGTCTCATAATAGCAGGACTGGATCATGCCTATGATCAAAGTGGAAACTCCATCCACTAAAGAAAGCCCGATCCCCAAAACCCCCAATCTGATGCAACAGTAACAACCCGGTCAACCACCCAAGATCCGTGGTCGCCGCAACACCCTGTCAAAAGCCCAACCTGTCCCAAATCCCCAATACCTGGCTACACTGTCCAACACACGCTCGAACCTGAGCGACTATGCCGCAAGTCTATCGATAATAGGAGAAGAAAAGAATAAATGCATGGTTTCTCCTAAGTCAAGTCCCAAAAGATAGTGTAGCAATAAAAGATGTCAATATTTAAGTGACCCGTTTAATCATGCATTGTCTCAATATGTTGTCCATTTTCCAAGAGTAATCAGTTCAGAGTGACATAAGCTAAAGTGACAGTCTCATAGAATATTTAGCAATTTATAATCCTCAACTATTATTTTAACCCTAAACATGCAGTCCAACAATTTCCACATGGATCAAATAACAATTTATCAAAGATCAATCAACCAATAATTAATTCCCTAGAGCATGCAAGGTTACTAATAATACTTTGGGCCTCAAAAATGAGGGAACACTCTGATGTTCCTAGTGGGCATACCAAAGGAGAGGAGTACAACAACCACCCACCTGAAGTGCTAACTGTCCGGATCCGTACAGCAAGAAAATACCAAAACTCCAAATCCTTGCTCCCACAATTTTAGCTCACCCGTAATATTCCTGGTACAATACAAAGCTCACTAATTACACTTAGGCTCCCAATTATTGCTCTTATAACCATATACAACCTCGGATTCAAAACTGTTAAATTATCACCTGCAGACAGTGCCCAGGAAATTCCAAGAAAAATATCACAGCGATCCTCGCGTCGATAGCTTCGCAACGATACCTTGCACGCCCAAATCTGAGTTCGGTAAGTCAAGATAAAAATTCGGCAAGGGGGTAGACTCATACAAAAATCTGTGCTAAAAACTGTGCACTGTTCACTGAGAAAACAGTAATTTCACCTCGAAATAAATCTCACAAAAACCCAATAAAAATACGAGCGCGTTCCTTGCGATCCGTAGATGAAAAAGTTGTATAAGCTCGTTTCCGTCAGATGCTCGTGCGCAAAGATATGGCCAAAATACCCCGCTGCTGTCAAGGAAGTCCACATAGAAAATGGGGTCACTGTTTGCCTCGGGATCCGTGCCAAAACCTCGAAAAGAGAAAGCGCGACCAAAACGAAAGATGAAGTCCTACCTCTTAGGAGTCTACCGGCGCAAGAATCACAGCAAAATGATCTCGGAGTAGCCCAGGGGAGCTAAAACACTGTCGCTGCGCCGAAGAAGAACCCAAGAATGCAACGTCGCGCCGCGCCGTAAAATGGGGAACCTCGGGATTCGAGCCTCCTAAAATCCTAGAACTTGGTAGGAAGATCAAGGATTAAGAGGGGAAAATTTCACCAAGAGGAAGCTCGGGGAGATCTTGCACAGACAGAGAGAAAAAAGGAAGCAAAGAGGGCTCGGGCTGGCTATTTATAGGCTGAAGAAATCTTTTGGGAAAATACCCATCAGGTCCCAACTTTCGGGCGCCCGAAAGTTTTCGGGCGCACACAGTGCGGCCCGGCCCAGAACTTTCGGGCGCGCACAGTGCGGCCCAGCCCAAAATGCTCCGTCGGACGGGATCCTGGCTTCGTCCGACCCGCCCCGGCGCCCGCCACGTGTCGCCCGAACAGGCGGCAGCCATGCAAGCTGCCGCGGAGTGCGCCACGTGTCCCCCGCCCGCGTCAACGCGGTAGGTGGCGCCCGCGAATCAGCGGGCGCCACGTGGCGCTGCCCACGTCGCCGTACCTGCCCCGCGTACGGCCACCTGCCCGCGACCTGCCCCGCGCGCTGCGTGGACCGCGCGCACATGCGCCCGCCAACCGGGTGCTGCCACGTGGCGCGCCCCCGGTCCACGCCTCCCCGCGCTCGCCCGTGGACCAAGCGCGCGTGGGCCGCCCAATCCGAGCCTGCCACGTGGCACCCCCGCCGGTCCACGGCTCCCCCATGCACCAAAAATCCAGTAAAACTTTCGGGAGTCCGTTTTTGGGCATCCGGACTCAGAATTTAGCAAACAAAAAGTCGTTTTCAAGCGTTTTTCCGCACTGAATCCAAATCCACCCTCTGTTTGGCCAAATTCCTTTCCCAAAATTCGGCAAAAGCAGCCGAAGGCCAATACAGCCAACCAAAGCTCACAGGGTCCATCTGTGGCATCCCTTTGATGCACCATGGGCCAGATACACCATCAACAGGTGTTTGCACAGTGGATTCATGGGAAAAAGCTGCATGGGGGTTCAGGGGTCCTACACTGCCACTCAAGAAACAGTCCAGAACTGTGCCATTTTTACCTGCGAGATAAGCTCGGGAAATTCCAGTAAAATACCGCAGAGTCCGTCGCGGCGAGCCGATCGAAACGAGTACCTGCACGTCCCAAACAGAGTTTCTTACATCAAGATAAAAATCCGACAAGGTAACCCTCTCAAAAGTATCCTGTACAAAAATCTGTAGCACCAAGCTCTGGAAAATAGGATTTTTCACCTTCGGGAGGAACTCAGAAAAATCTAGGAAAATTCGAGGATGTTCCTTGCGATGTGTAGATGCAAAACGACTACAGGCACGCCTCCATCCGATGCATGAGGGCGAAGATATCACCAAAACACCGATGTGCTGTCCAAAACTCCGCAGTGGAAAATAGGTCATAAAAAGGCTCGGGAAACACCAGGAAGAACTCGAAAAGAGTACAAGCTCAAATCACGAGAACCATAGCCCTACCTATCATTTAGCCAACAGCTCAAGAATCGCCGGAAACGGAGTTCGGAGTAAGCCGGGGGAGCTCGTGCACCGAAACGCGACGAAGAAGAACACCGAAGAGAAATCGTCGCACTGCGCCGTAAAATCGAAAACCTCAAAGTACGTGCCACCAAAAATCCCAAAAATCCATGAGAAAGTGGGGAAGAGGATGGTGAGGAACCTTGCTGTAGAAGCCGCGAGGAGAAAGGCCTCAAAAAAACCAGAAATCGGGCAACAGGGGGGGGGGGGGGGGGGGGGAATGCCTATTTATAGGCAAAAGAAACAAATGAGAAAATACCGGCTGTGTCCTAGATTCCGGGCGCCCGAATCAATCGGGCGCCAACAGTGTGCCATTTCCGTTGCCTCACTGAGCGCCCGAAATAATCCGGTTCTGCCACGTCACTGCCAAAACAGCGGACAGCGGAAACGACCACCCACCTAATGCCATGTGGCCCGCCGTGGAGCTGCCGCGTGGCGCGCACCCGGTCAACGAGCGCCTGGCACGCCCACGTGCGTGCGCCAGCGCCGCCTGCGACCTCTGCCAGGCACGCGCCCCGAGGCCGCCCCAACCTGCTCCGTGGTCCCAGTCCACTGTACCGACCAATCCTACGCGGCCACGTGTCCCAGGGCAACCAATAGGAGAATGACACGTGGCATGCCGCCCCGGTGCACCGCGCGCCTGCCCGCGCGCCCGCACGCCTGCCCGCGGCCGCTCCGCCACCTGCCCGAGCCCGCGCCGCCGCGCTCCACCGCTGCCCGCCGCCGCCGCCCTCCGGCCGCCGAAACAGTGCCAAGTGCCTCGAAATCCGTGCTCGTCTTCCGAGCTCCGAAAAATACAAGTAAATAGCCATTTTCATCATTTTCGCTCGCTGAATCCAAATCCGCTGTCCGTTTTGCCAAATTCCAATCCCCAAATTTTCCGAAGGCATCCAGTAAAGTGTTCTTAACCCAAATTTCGCGCTGAGTCCAATTTTAATATACGTTTCGCGCGAAACTACTTCTAGACATCCGACGGGGTCCTCCGATCACTCACGTGATCCATTTTAAGCCCGAAATCCATCACTTGTGTCCAAATTGTGCAGAAACACCACCGACACACCACATAGGCCTCCAGAAGCTGCCAATCAACCAGTAAACTCATCGTGGGGATCCGGGTCCTCACAAGAATAATTGACTTTAATTGCATCTTTTCATGTTTTGAGAAATTTATTTTGATTTGGATGTCATTATAACTCTCTTGATGCATTGATCATTTATATCAATTATTTCATCTTTATTTGATCAAAGTTAATTCCTCTCTCAGTGATCTCTTGGTATAGTTTTTATATTATTTGATAATTAAGTTAAGCATGAACACGAGATCAATGGTTGGTTGAATACTTAATATTTTACATAATTGATAACCAATTGAGGGGGAGTATTTTTTAAAGTTTCATGCTCAAAAGATGTGGAAAGAGTTACATCCCTTAGTGGAGTGTGAAAACTACCACCACATGGAGGAAAGAGCTACCACCTCAGTCGCCCGAGTACTGTGTGCAGCTACCACATGTTTTACCAAGCATGGTGATTTCTTTTTTATTTGATAAAATGGTTTTTGAAATACTTGACTTTGTCGAATTCTAAGGTTGGTATAAGGTTGGATTTCAAATTGAAAGATGCTCAAAGAGCCACTTCCTAAAACATATTGACTAGATAGTATTATCTAATTTATTTTGGATTTCAAACATCTATCGATCTTAGTATTTTATTTTCTTTGTTTAATTGATGATTTGATAAACACATTACTCATTAGATCGTGATTGATGTTTAGAACTTGTTTAACTTTAGAGGATTTAACTTTTATAAATTTTTGTTTTATTATTTGAGTATTAATGATAGATTTAGCATAATCTATTTCTTTTGATATGAAACGATACTTTTTTGTTAAAGTTGATATGCAAAAATGCTTACATACTTTTTCTGGATTTTCTGGAACTTTTACAAATTTTTCTGAAGAAAAAGTTGCAGGCAGTCCGGACTGGATTGACTCAGTCCGGATCCCGAATGCTAGGATTTCTCTGCGGGTAGCCGATCTAGGCTGGACTCGAACCCGATCCGGACTGCGGCTAGGTTTTTATAGAAACGAAGGGTTTTTCAAATTGTATTCTTTCTAAACTTTTGTTTCTAGATTCCTAGAGTTTCTCTCTCTAGAATCAAGGGGATTTGGATCCTTTGCAACTAGTTTTCACTCGATCCAAGTAAGTTCTTATGATCAAAATTCTTGTTTTCACTGTTTTTCTTATGTTCATCAAAACGTGAGGGATTTCATGGTACAATCTTGATTTTGCACGGTTTTTGATCAAATTTCTTTTGAAATAAGAACTCTAGACATCTTAGATTTGTTTCTATGCCTTGTATTCATTTGATTAACGGATTTTTGGGTTTCGATTTCTAAAAATTCGGTTTTGAGGCAAATTTTAGGAATTTTCGAAAATCATGGGATTGATCTATTCTTAAAATTGTTTTTGCAAATCTATCTTGATTCCTAGTCTCTATACATGATAAAGATTGTTTGGGTATGATTTTTCAAATTTTTGAAATTAAACAATTTTTTTATGTTCTTGAGTTCTTGCTCACAGGATCACTTTTTCAAACAATCCGGCAGCGATGGTGTTTGGATGGGTGATAGTGTTCATTACCGCCTTGGTAAGCACGAGAGTAACCAACAAGCTCAAGAGAGCAAGAAAGACACAAGAGGAGGGAGAATATGTGTCTCTTGATGATTCAGAGACCGAATCTTAGGACTGGGACAAAGTCCTTGAAGAAACAACAGTGTTGGCTACAGCGACATCGAAGGGCAAAGCCCCAGTTCCTGCAAAGGCGAAGACTTTGCCTACTGCCGCTGAGAAAGGGAAAGCTCCCATGCAATCTACTTCCATGAAAAGGAAGAGTGTTGCGAGAAAGAGAGGGAGAGCTCGTGGGATTGAAATCATAGAACCAGTTGCAAGCCAGTAATCCCCGTTGGAAGAAGACGTTGTTCAAATAAGCACAGATCGGATGAAGGCATTTGAGAACCGAGAGTGCATCGGAGAACTGTTAGTTGTATGCCCCAAAAGCCTATCAGGCTGACGCATTTTATTATATGGGACATATTTGTACTTGATCTTTATTATAATTTGGGCATTTTATGCCATTCATGTTTGATGTGTCCATGAATCTTCCTTTGAATTAATGAGATGATAATGTATATTCTTAAGAGTTAAGAATGTGAGATACATATTATTAGTGATTAAGTCATAAATGCTCTCAATCGGAGGATCATCATGGGGACGATGATTGATCCGGCAAGATTGACGTATGTGTCGCTCTCTTTTAGGATGACGAGTCTCAAGTCATTAGTGTGGGGACACTGGAGTGAACGTGCAGGTGGTTGTTATAGAACAAGGGCACTGAGCGTGACCAATTACAAATAGTTATTTGGATGTCTACTCTTTCGTCAGTAACTGATTCGATGTTGCAGTGGTACAACTGATCCTTAGACTTGCGACACCACGGCCATTCAGTATGAGGCTACTGTAGTTTGACTATGCAAACTCTGATCCTAGTCACGGGTCTTAGTAGTATATGTTGGCTGCAGTCGGTTCATATTAGGAATGGGTGTTTGTTTATAGGGGATCTATCGCTCTCGGTAGAGAGATAATTAGTCCTATGCTATTTGTAAGGCAAAGCTCAGAAATCCTCGGCCGGGGTAATATGGTTCATGGAAAGGTGTTTCCAAGAGTAACCATATGAGCTTGTGTCCAATCAAATTTGTCATATAACGGGTGATGGGGTTTGACGAGTATTCCATGACCTCCACTCAGTTGGGACTATGCGATAAAAGGATTGTATTGTACGGTAACTGCACCTTGAGGTTCAGTCCAATATTCACTTCTGACTGGATTGCCATCATATGCTGCTAGGCGTCAGTGGTGGATTGTGGGAACCAATAAGAATAATTATAGGCGAATAATTATTATACGATGGAAGAATCAAAAGTGTTTGATCCATCAAAAGGAGTTTTGATGATGATGTCGATGGGGATCGCATCATATCTCACTACCAGACAGAATTGAACCTATTAGGTCACACACATAAGGAATCGCGCATGATCGATATCAAGGAGATGATAAAGAAGTTTATAGAATGGATTAATTATAATCACAATACTAAAGTTTACTAATCTATTAGTAAAAGGACTAATTTGCAATTATTGTAAATTAGAGGTATTTAAGTGCAAAACTTGCATGGTGTATTTGCTAATTGTTAGTAAATATTTGGAGGACTTATGTGTAAATGTTACACACGTAGGATAATGGATAATCCAATCGGATTAGGATTTGATTTAATTAGTTACTATATTTTATCTTGAGATTTAATTTAAAAGATCTTTCTTTGTAACTAATTATAAGATTTAATTAGTTACTATATTTTAGGAGATCTTTCTTTGTAACTAATTATAAGATTTAATTAGTTACTAGATTTTATCTTGAGATTTAATTTAAAAGATCTTTCTTTGTAACTAATTATAAGATTTAATTAGTTACTATATTTTAGGAGATCTTTTCTTTGTAACTAATTATAAGATTTAATTAGTTACTAGATTTTATCTTGAGATTTAATTTAACAAGATCTTTCTTTGTAACTAATTATAAGATTTAATTAGTTACTATAGGAGATCTTTCTTTGTAACTAATTATAAGATCTAATTAGTTACTATAGGAGATCTTTCTTTGTAACTAATTATAAGATTTAATTAGTTACTATACTTTATTTTGTTATAGCCGACCAACTTCCTATTATAAAAATAGGTAGTACGTATGTGATACGTAACAACAATTTTTGGAGAAAGATAAAGTAGAAATTAATCAAGTCGCGGAACGTGAGAAAACCCTAGCCGCCTATCCTCTCCCTTTTCCTAAAGTCCTCCATAATTAATCGTTCTCGATCTTCGGAAGATTGCTAGCACAATTAGAAGATTGATTCATCCTCCTTACATCGACGCAAGAATTAATTCGCGATCGGATCGCGAATCAAGGAGATCGATTTTTCGATCAAGGGCGTAATTCCGTGTGGACACAAGTAGAGGCCGGGTGCGTCCGCGGCTATCAAGGACGAACAATTTTTACCAACGATCGTCGGCTTCGCGGTGATCTCGACCCGCGCAAGGTAAAAATTAAATCCTAATTGATGAGATCAATTAGATTACCTTTTATGATCTAAAACAAAACATGAGGTGATCTTGGTTTAAGAAAAAATTTTAATTGCGTTTCTTTCTTCCGCTGCGCATATATCCGTATTTTTCTTACAGTGGTATCAGAGCCACCCTCATCGTTTGTTTTAGATCTAATCTCTTTTTCGATGTTGATTGCGTTTTTCTGGAACGATCAAAATCAAAACAATGAAGATTGTTTTTGAGTATATTTTTGATTGTTTTGAAACGCTAATTAATTAGCACATTTGCAGGCAAGAGGCCGCAACGTTAATTAAATTAGCACACTTGCAGGCAAGGGCTACAATGCTAATTAGATTGGCATTGCCTTGCATGAGGATTTTTACATGATGTGATCATGCGCGCCTTGTGGTTGCTTTGTGCAAGATCGCAATTTAAAATTAATTTGAAACCCAATTAATTAGAAATCGAATTAGAGAATTTTATTTTATATTATATGCCTGTGATGTGTATGAGGTGATGATCATGGATAGCAACCTTGTGATGATGTGAATGGGTGTAATTTAATAAGGACCCAGTGTTAGATTTTTTGAGTGCTTGCGTGCACCAATTAAATTATGTAATTTGGAGACCTGCGCGTCTCATTATTATTATGGGTTGTATTGTAATTGTTGCAAAAATTAAACGGTAAAGGGGTAGTTCTAGGTTCCATGACGATTTGTTCCATTCAAGAGTTGATGCGGTGCAGATCAAGTTTGGACCAAATATTGATCGAGGGAGCCGACAAGAGTTGATCTACTCCAATCTGATCAAGATGCAGAGCAAGTTTTTGTGTGTAATACCCTTTGACCCGATTCCGGCCTGGTGGCTCAGGCCCGAATCAAATTAAAATTCATGATCATCACCGGTAGTTATTTTTTATATATATGCGATATATGTGGGCATATGATGCGATGGTTTGCATGAGATGTAAATTTATAATGAATTAAAACTGATGAGATAACAAATCTCCCTAAATAAAATATTAAGTTAATGGTGTTATGAACCCGTTAGTGGCCTTCCATCGTTGTAGGATGTGGGCGTCTCTTTAGTGTTGATTGATGCACCCGGACACGGGGGTCAGTTGCATTAGGGAACCGCAACCATTCTATTGGCATGAGATGCTATGTGGTAAGAAAGGGGTTGAATCCAAGAATCTGTTAGGATAAGGATTCAATGACTTTTTTATTTGCATGATGAACGGTGGGTCTAATTTAACCAAAAGATAAGGCCAAGAATCTGTTAGGATGAGGCCTATATTTTTGGAGGCCAAAGATAAAATTGTGATTTGCTTGAGAAGCATTGAACAAGAGTTGTTCACTCATTTCTTTACTCATTGCCAAGAATCTGTCAGGATGAGGTAGTGTGCAAATAGATGGGACCGCAATTCCCACTAGAAACTTTTAGTAAAGTTTCCGTTTTTTCCACTCGGGGAGTGTGGAGATTCGCTAAAATTAGTGGGAGGCACCATTTAGATTTAAAGCCCCTAATCAAAATGGATTATGATTAAGTACACAACTAATTAGAATCTTAACCATCTGCAAAAATGGCCGCCTCTAACCCACTTGTCAAAATACTTGATACTAATCGCCTAACTGGACCGAATTTTACCGATTGGCTGAGGAATTTGAGAATTGTTCTCAATTCTGAGAAATTAGCCTACGTGTTGGACACAGAGGCTCCAGCAGTGCCCGCAAATCCAACAGCTCAACAGAAAGATGCTAGAAATAAATGGACTGATGATGACATGAAGGTAAAATGCTACATGCTTGCGTCTATGAGTAATGAGTTGCAACGCCAGCATGAGCACATGGAGAGTGCTACTGACATCTTGCTCCATCTTAAAGAGTTGTATGATGAGCAAAGTCGAACAGCTCGTTACGAGGTGTCAAGGCGACTGTTCAGGACTAAGATGTCTGATGGTCACTCAGTCAATAATCATTGCTTGGCGATGATTAAGGACATTGAGTAGCTTGAGAAGCTCGGAATGAGTATGGACGCAGAACTTCAAATTGATTTGATCTTACAATCATTACATGATTCATTTTCTCAGTTTATTTTAAATTTTCAAATGAATAAAATTACTTGCACTCTCGCCGAGCTGTTGAATATGTTGGTCACGGTTGAAGGAATGCTAAAAGTCAATAAGGACAAGGTGAAGGATAAAACTTTGGAAGGTATGTCCGAGATTCATATCATTGAAACTACTAGCTTATCGGTTTGTTCTACTTTTACATGGGTCATTGACTCGGGATGCACCTCGCATTTGTGTATTTCAATGCAGGCGCTAAAGAAAAGTAGACGACTTAGGGATGGAGAGATTACCCTACACGTTGGAAACGGAGCAAGAGTTGCTGCTGTTGCTGTAGGGACTTATCCTTTATGTCTACCGACAGGAGTAGTTTTAGAACTTAGAGATTGTCTTTATGTTCCTAGTGCGACTAGAAACCTTATTTCTGTTTCACGTTTGGTATTGGACGGTTATAAGTTTATTTTTGAATCAAACATTTGTTCAATTTATTTAAGAAATAATTTGATAGGTTGTGGTTCTTTAATAGACAATCTCTATTACTTACATATGGATGTTAGTATGAATACAGTTGACAATGGCATGAATGAGAATACTATTGGTTTTAAAAGACCTAGAGAGAAGGTAAACAAAACATACTTGTGGCATCTGAGGCTTGGTCACATTGGAGAATATAGGGTTAACAAGCTGGCTAAGGATGGTATCTTAGGATCCTTACTCCCTGAACCATACCCAGCTTGTGAATCATGTCTTCAAGGAAAAATGACTAAGTCTCCCTTTGTTGGACAAGGACAGAGAGCTACCGAAGTACTCGGCCTGATACATTGTGACGCCCCCAATAGTCCCACATCGGATGTGGATGGATTTGTGATTGGGTTTATATGAGACTTGGACACTAGTAATAATAACTGGGCTTAAGCATTTTGGGCTGTGGTTTGGGTCCAACGAGTTATTATTGCTAGTGGGCCGGGTCGTTATATTTGGTATCAGAGCCAATAACCAGCCGGAAGTGTGTGATAAGTCACGGCTGAGCCTGGGTCTAGATGACAGGGCTAGCGAGACGAGTCTCACATCGCCTGGTGATCTTGAGCTTGTGTGTGTGTGTTTGGGCTGACGAGGACGTCAGGCCTAAACGGGGGGAGTCTGTGACGCCCCCAATAGTCCCACATCGGATGTGGATGGATTTGTGATTGGGTTTATATGAGACTTGGACACTAGTAATAATAACTGGGCTTAAGCATTTTGGGCTGTGGTTTGGGTCCAACGAGTTATTATTGCTAGTGGGCCGGGTCGTTATATACATACTGATGTATGTGGCCCATTCGATGTGTCTGCTTGGGGCGGCTATCTCTACTTTATTACCTTTACTGATGATTATTCACGGTATGGGTACGTGTATTTAATTAAACACAAGTCTGAAGTCTTTGAAAAGTTTAAAGAGTTTAGACAAGAAGTAGAAAAGCAAATGGAAAAACCGATTAAGGCTCTTCGATCCGATCGAGGAGGGGAATACCTTAGCACGGATTTCTTAACCTACCTCAAGAATAATGGTATTGTCTCTCAATGGACTCCTCCTGGAACACCATAACTGAATGGGGTGTCTGAACGGAGGAATCGAACTTTATTAGATATGGTTCGATCTATGATGAGTTTTACAGATTTACCTACGTCACTTTGGGGTTATGCACTTCTTACGGCTATTTATATTTTAAACAGAGTACCTTCCAAATCTGTTCCCACCACACCATATGAGATGTGGCACGGTAGGAAGCCAAGTTTTACTCACATTAAGACTTGGGGGTGTCCGGCTTATATTAAGAAATTAAAGACGGACAAATTGGAAAGCAGATCAGTCAAGGGAAGATTCATTGGTTATCCCAAGGAATCACTTGGATACAATTTTTATCTCCCAGAAAGTCACAATGTGATTGTGAGCCGACATGCCTTCTTTCTTGAAAATGAATTTTTTTTAGCAGGAGGCAGTGGGAGAAAAATAGAACTAGAGGAGAAAGTCTCTTTAGAATCGAGCATTCCAAGAGCCCTTCCTGATAACTCTGTGATACCAGAGATTACGTTGCCACCTCGCAAGTCTAGTAGAATCTCTCATCCTCCTGATAGATACATGGGATTATTTATTGAGGATATGGAGGAAATGTTCCTAGTGGGAGACAAGGATCATAGAGATGATCCTAAGACTTATAGCGAGGCGATGTCAGACATCGACTCCGAAAAATGGTTGGAAGCCATGAAGTCTGAAATAGACTCAATGTACTCCAATCAAGTTTGGACTTTGGTTGATCCACCGGAGGGTATTGTACCCGTTGGATGCAAATGGATCTTCAAGAGAAAGATTGGTTCTGATGGAAAGGTAGAGACCTATAAAGCTAGGCTGGTAGCAAAAGGTTATAGTCAACGCGAAGGCATTGACTATCAGGATACCTTTTCACCTGTAGCCATGCTTAAATCCATCAGAACTCTGCTTGCTATTGCTGCACATTATGACTACGAGATCTGGCAAATGGATGTAAAAACTGCTTTCCTAAATGGATATCTTGAAGAAGAAATCTATATGGAGCAGCCTTTGGGTTTCACTACCAAAGATAGAAGTCATAAAGTGTGCAAGCTTCAACGATCCATTTATGGGTTGAAGCAAGCTTCTCAAAGTTGGAACACTCGTTTCAATGATGCAGTCGAATCGTTCGATTTCATCAGAAATGAAGAAGAGCCGTGTGTGTATAAAAAGGTTAGTGGGAGTGTTGTTACTTTCCTCGTATTGTACGTGGATGACATACTCCTAATTGGGAATGACATTCCTATGTTAACATCGGTGAAGTTATGGTTATCCAAAGAGTTTTCTATGAAAGACCTTGGAGAAGCATCTTATATCCTAGGGATAAAGGTCTATAGGGATAGACCTAAGAAGTTGCTTGGTTTATCGCAAGCTATGTACATAGATGAAGTGTTGAAAAGGTTCAGCATGGAGAATCCCAAAATGGGTATGGTACCTCTAAGACATGGAATTCACCTCTCTAAGACTATGTCTCCTAAGACACCTGAAGAGAGAAGTCGCATGAGCAGGATCCCTTATGCTTCCGCAATAGGGAGTTTAATGTATGTGATGCTATGTACTCGACCTGATATAGCACAGGCTGTGAGCGTCACTAGTCGATATCAGTCGAACCCAGGCGAAGAGCATTGGGTAGCGGTAAAGAATATCCTTAAGTACTTGAGAAGAACAAAGGATATGTTCTTGGTTCTTAGAGGTGGAGAACTCAAAGTTAGTGGCTATACAGATTCAGATTTTATGTCTGATATAGACGATAGAAAGTCTTCGTCTGGGTATCTATTTATTTGCAATGGTGGGTCAATAGTTTGGAAGAGTTCTAAACAAGAGACGATTGCTGATTCTGCTATGGAGGCAGAGTACATCGCTGCATCTGAAGCTGCCAAGGAAGCTATTTGGATCAAGAAATTTATCACTGAGCTTGGCGTGGTTCCCTCTAGTAGGGATCCCCTGCCACTATATTGTGATAATAATGGCGCCGTAGCATTAGCTAAGGAGCCGAGATCTCATCAGAAATCCAAACATATCGAGCGGCGGTATCACAAGATCAGAGAGTATATCAAAGATAAACATATTGAAGTGCAGATAACGTGGCGGACCCGCTAACTAAGGCTTTGACTCAGCAAAAACTAGAGACTCATCTTGAGAAGATGGGCATTAGATATATGACTGATTGGCTTTAGTGCAAGTGGGAGATTGTTAGTTGTATGCCCCAAAAACCTATCAGGCTGACGCATTTTATTATATGGGACATATTTGTACTTGATCTTTATTATAATTTGGGCATTTTATGCCATTCATGTTTGATGTGTCCATGAATCGTCCTTTGAATTAATGAGATGATAATGTATATTCTTAAGAGTTAAGAATTTGAGATACATATTATTAGTGATTAAGTCATAAATGCTCTCAATCGGAGGATCATCATGGGGACGATGATTGATCCGGCAAGATTGACGTATGTGTCGCTCTCTTTTAGGATGACGAGTCTCAAGTCATTAGTGTGGGGACACTGGAGCGAACGTGCAGGTGGTTGTTATAGAACAAGGGCACTGAGCGTGACCAATTACGAATAGTTACTTGGATGTCTACTCTTTCGTCAGTAACTGATTCGATGTTGCAGTGGTACAACTGATCCTTAGACCTGCGATACCACGGCCATTCAGTATGAGGCTACTGTAGTTTGACTATGCAAACTCTGATCCTAGTCACGGGTCTTAGTAGTATATGTTGGCTGCAGTCGGTTCATATTAGGAATGGTTGTTTGTTTATAGGGGATCTATCGCTCTCGGTAGAGAGATAATTAGTCCTATGCTATTTGTAAGGCAAAGCTCAGAAATCCTCGGCCGGGGTAATATGGTTCATGGAAAGGTGTTTCCAAGAGTAACCATATGAGCTTGTGTCCTATCAAATTTGTCATATAACGGGTGATGGGGTTTGACGAGTATTCCATGACCTCCACACAGTTGGGACTATGCGATAGAAGGATTGTATTGTACGGTAACTGCACCTTGAGGTTTAGTCCAATATTCACTTCTGACTGGATTGCCATCATATGCTGCTAGGCGTCACTGGTGGATTGTGGGAACCAATAAGAATAATTATAGGCGAATAATTATTATACGATGGAAGAATCAAAAGTGTTTGATCCATCAAAAGGAGTTTCGATGATGATGTCGATGGGGATCGCATCATATCTCACTACCAGACAGAATTGAACCTATTAGGTCACACACATAAGGAATCGCGCATGATCGATATCAAGGAGATGATAAAGAAGTTTATAGAATGGATTAATTATAATCACAATACTAAAGTTTACTAATCTATTAGTAAAAGGACTAATTTGCAATTATTGTAAATTAGAGGTATTTAAGTGTAAAACTTGCATGGTGTATTTGCTAATTATTAGTAAATATTTGGAGGACTTATGTGTAAATGTTACACACGTTGGATAATGGATAATCCAATCGGATTAGGATTCGATTTAATTAGTTACTAGATTTTATCTTGAGATTTAATTTAAAAGATCTTTCTTTGTAACTAATTATAAGATTTAACTAGTTACTATATTTTAGGAGATCTTTCTTTGTAACTAATTATAAGATTTAATTAGTTACTAGATTTTATCTTGAGATTTAATTTAAAAGATCTTTCTTTGTAACTAATTATAAAATTTAATTAGTTACTATATTTTAGGAGATCTTTTCTTTGTAACTAATTATAAGATTTAATTAGTTACTAGATTTTATCTTGAGATTTAATTTAACAAGATCTTTCTTTGTAACTAATTATAAGATTTGATTAGTTACTATAGGAGATCTTTCTTTGTAACTAATTATAAGATCTAATTAGTTACTATAGGAGATCTTTCTTTGTAACTAATTATAAGATTTAATTAGTTACTATACTTTATTTTGTTATAGCCGACCAACTTCCTATTATAAGAATAGGTAGTAAGTATGTGATACGTAACAACAATTTTTGGAGAAAGATAAAGTGGAAATTAATCAAGTTGCGGAACGTGAGAAAACCCTAGCCGCCTATCCTCTCCCTTTTCCTAAAGTCCTCCATAATTAATCGTTCTCGATCTTCGGAAGATTGCTAGCACAATTAGAAGATTGATTCATCCTCCTTACATCGACGCAAGAATTAATTCGCGATCGGATCGCGAATCAAGGAGATCGATTTTTCGATCAAGGGCGTAATTCCGTGTGGACACAAGTAGAGGCCGGGTGCGTCCGCGGCTATCAAGGACGAACAATTTTTACCAACGATCGTCGGCTTCGCGGTGATCTCGACCCGCGCAAGGTAAAAATTAAATCCTAATTGATGAGATCAATTAGATTACCTTTTATGATCTAAAACAAAACATGAGGTGATCTTGGTTTAAGAAAAAATTTTAATTGCGTTTCTTTCTTCCGCTGCGCATATATCCGTATTTTTCTTACAGTGGTATCAGAGCCACCCTCATCGTTTGTTTTAGATCTAATCTCTTTTTCGATGTTGATTGCGTTTTTCTGGAACGATCAAAATCAAAACAATGAAGATTGTTTTTGAGTATATTTTTGATTGTTTTGAAACGCTAATTAATTAGCACATTCCGGGGGAGGGTGATCATGGCAGAGAGGGGCGGGGTGTCAGGGGCTAGTTCCGGGGAGAAACGCCCCGCACCACAGGATTCTGGACAGACGAGCAGACCGCGGCCCCCGAGGCCGCCTCAGATTCCGCCTCGAGGCCGCGGGGCACAGAGGAGACAGAGATCGGGGTGCTCCCGACCTCCTAGGCAGCAGCAGAGCCGCACTGATAGTTGTGTGATTTGCGGCGGACCCCACACCCCCCAGCAGTGTGATTAGCGGCAGGGCAGATGTTACCGGTGTGGGCAGGCTGGGCACAGATCGTGGTCTTGTCCTAGAGCGGGGTCATCAGCAGCGTCGGCAGCTTCGGTGCTTCCCCCACCGCCCTTTCTGACGGGCGGATCCTCGACGGGTTTTGGCCAGGGGGATAGGGCCACTTCGTCGCGGCAGTCGGACAGACGACCACCCCCGAGCGGCAGGGTGTACACCGCACAGGTCGATGATGAGGGGGCAGCTGGCCACGTGGTGGCAGGTATTATCCTTATCTCCTCTACTCGCACTAGAGCTTTATTTGATACCGGAGCATCTCATTCATTCATCAGTAGGACGTTTGCATTCATGCATGGGCTAGAGATAGGACCGTTGTCTTGTGCTCGTGAGGTTCAGGTACCCGATCATGTTCTACACGTTGATGAGTGTTGTTGGTCCTGCCCTGTGCAGTTAGGGCCTTGGATTTTACCTGTAGATCTTTTGGTCCTTCGCCAGCTCCAGGATTTCGACGTAGTTTTGGGGATGGATTGGTTGACTCGGTATTACGCTGCTATTGATTGTCGAGAGAGGACTGTGACCCTCAGGGAGCCGGATCAGGAGGAGTATGTTTTCAGAGGTTGTTAGAGTACGCTGTTTGCAGCGACGATCTCTTCTGCTAGAGCCCGACAGCTGATGAGTCGTGGTTGTGTTGCTTTCTTAGCTACTATGGTAGAGGCGCCTACGACAATGCCTGGACTCGAGGACATTCCTATCGTCCGAGAGTATCCAGACGTTTTCCCACCTGAGCTATCTTTTATGCCGCCGGACCGAGAGATTGAGTTTGTGATTGACGTGGTTCCTGGAACTACGCCAATCTCCAAGGCACCCTACAGAATGGCACCGGCAGAACTGAGGGAGTTAAAGGCTCAGCTACAGGATCTCTTGGATCGCGGGTTTGTTCGTCCTAGTGTTTCTCCTTGGGGAGCCCCGATTCTTTTTGTAAAGAAGAAAGACGGGTCGCTTAGGCTTTGTGTGGACTACAGGGAGCTGAATAAAGTGACCGTCAAGAACAAGTATCCACTTCCTCGGATTGACGATCTGTTTGATCAGCTTCAGGGAGCCGTGGTTTTTTCGAAGATAGATCTTCAGTCCAGTTACCACCAGCTCAGGGTGAGGGCCGAGGATGTGTCCAAGACGGCGTTTAGGACTCGGTATGGACATTACGAGTTTATAGTGTTTCCTTTTGGTTTGACAAATGCCCCGGCTGCGTTTATGGATCTGATGAACCGAGTCTTTCAGCCGTACTTGGACCGTTTTGTGGTGGTTTTTATCGATGACATTTTGATTTATTCCCGTAGCGACTTTGAGCACGAGGAGCACTTGAGGTTAGTGCTACAGCTTCTGAGGGAGAAGAAGTTGTATGCCAAGTTGAAGAAGTGCGCCTTTTGGCTTCGGGAGGTCTCTTTCCTAGGCCACATAGTTTCAGCCGCAGGAGTGGCAGTGGACCCGACGAAGATCGTTTCAGTTCGGGATTGGTCTAGACCCACGACGGTGGCAGAGATTCGGAGTTTCCTGGGCCTTGCAGGCTACTACCGTCGTTTTGTTGATGGCTTTGCGAAGCTTTCGACCCCCCTTACTAGACTGACCAAGAAGGGGGTGAAATTTGTTTGGACAGAGCAGTGCCAACAAAGCTTCGAGGAGTTGAAGCAGAGATTGATTTCAGCGCCAGTGCTTGCACTACCAGTCATGGGAGAGGGGTTCGTGATTTTCAGTGATGCCTCCCACAGCGGCCTTGGATGCGTATTGATGCAGCATGGTAGGGTAATTGCCTATGCTTCCCGTCAGTTAAAGGATTATGAAAGAAATTACCCTACGCATGACCTGGAGCTAGCTGCGGTTGTTTATGCCTTGAAGCTCTGGCGGCACTATTTGTATGGCGAGCGCTGTGAGATCTTCACCGATCATCAGAGTTTGAAGTACCTGTTCACCCAGAAAGAACTCAACCTAAGGCAGCGCCGATGGCTTGAGCTGTTAAAGGATTACGACTTGAGCATTCTCTATCATCCCGGCAAGGCTAACGTGGTCGCGGATGCTTTGAGCCGGCGAGCAGGGCAGACCTTGAGTATGCTTATTACCCAGCAGAGACCACTGAGAGAGCTGCTGAGGAGTTTGGATATAGAGGTTGTGACCCCGGGGGTTTCTGCAAGACTTATGACTATGGTCTTGCAGCCCACTCTACTGGACAGGATTAGGGAGAAGCAGAGTGGGGACCCCTATCTTCTGAGGATTCGAGACCAGATGCAGCTTGGACAGAGCGGGGACTTTTCGGTGGATGTTGCGGGAGTACTTAGGTACAGGGACCGCATTTGTGTGCCGGCGGATTTGGATATTAGAGAGCTGATCCTGAGAGAGGCTCACTATATACCTTACACCCTCCATCCTGGGGGAACTAAGATGTATAGGGATTTGAAAGCTCAGTTTTGGTGGCAGGGCATGAAGAGGGATATTGGTAGGTTTGTGGCCCGCTGTTTAACTTGCCAACTGGTTAAGGCGGAACACCAGGTTCCCGCTGGCAAGTTACAAAGCCTACCAATTCCTGAATGGAAATGGGATTGTGTCACCATGGATTTTATTGTGGGTCTGCCGAGGACTCAGAGAGGAGCCGATGCTATTTGGGTAATCGTTGATCGGTTGACTAAATCAGCTCACTTCCTGCCGATTCAGTCAGGTTGGGCCTTGGAGAGTTTAGCATGCTTGTACCTTGACGAGATCGTGAGGCTTCATGGGGTGCCAGCTTCTATTGTATCAGATAGGGATCCCAGGTTTACCTCTCAGTTTTGGAGGAGCTTGCAGATGGCTATGGGAACCCAGCTTCAGTTCAGCACTGCCTTTCACCCACAGACCGACGGACAGTCTGAGCGGACTATTCAGACTTTGGAGGACATGTTGAGAGCTTGTGTCCTGAGCTTTAGTGGCAGTTGGGATCGACACTTGAGACTAGCAGAGTTTGCCTACAACAACAGCTTCCAGGCGAGTATCCAGATGGCGCCCTTTGAAGCGTTGTACGGTAGGAAATGTCGATCGCCTCTTTGTTGGAGTGACGTGGGTGAAAGAAAAACTTTGGGGCCTGACTTGCTTTTGGAAGCTGAAGAGAAAGTCAAGGTTATTCGGCGCCACTTGGTTACTGCACAGAGTCGACAAAAGAGCTACGCCGACAGGAGGCGGCGAGACTTGGAGTTCCTGGTAGGAGACCATGTGTTTTTGAAAGTCTCGCCCTCTCGAGGGATTCGGCGCTTTGGGGTGCGCGGGAAGTTGAGCCCGCATTTTATTGGCCCTTTTGAGATTCTGGAACGGGTCGGGCCTGTCGCCTATCGGGTTGCTCTACCACCGAGGCTAGCCGGTACTCATGATGTTTTCCATGTTTCTGTGTTGAGGAGGTATGTCTATGATCCCTCTCACATTGTGGACTTCACTTCTTTGGAGCTGGACGAGGATCTACACTTCTAGGAGCGCCCGATTCGAATTCTTGCTCGTGAGACGAGAGAATTGCGAAGTCGGGTCATACCTTATGTGAAGGTATTGTGGAGCCACCATGATGAGAGAGAGGCTACTCGGGAGCCCGAGGATGAGTTGAGGACTACCTACCCACACCTATTTGAGGTCCCCTCCTGACTTTTGAGCTTTTTGGGTTTCGAGGACGAAACCATTTGAAGGGGGGGGAGTGTAGTGTACCGGTTTTTGGGATGAGCTTTCTGGCTCCACCGACAAGCTTTTTGACAGAAGAAAGGCGTGAGCGCGTGTATTTTCGATTTACAGCGGTGTTCGGGTGGTTCCGGGCGGCGGCGGAGGTGCCGAGGTCGAAAAGTGAGTTGTGGTGGTCACTTTTCCATTATTTTATTCTTTTTTTTTTTAAGGGTAATTTTGGTATTGAGGATATTTTTACCTTTTTCCTCTCTTTTGTTAGTGCTGCTGTGAGGGAGGGGTATGGCAGTGAGGTTGGTGGAGTTTAATTAATGAGAGTGGTAGGTTGAATTAATTAAAACTCTTTAATTAAGTTTTATGCCTTAATTAAAATGTGTTTATGCTTATATAAGCAGTCACCACCCTTGCCACCTCACCTCTTTCTTTTCCAAAAAGCAAAGGAAGCAGCAGCAGCTTTGGGGGATTTCGGTCTGAAGCTAGGGGAGGAAGAAGAAGTGAGGAGGAAGAAAAAGAGGAATTTCTTGGATTTGCTACTTCGCTTCGAAGGTGTGGAATCGAGCGGAGCGTACTAGGCGAACATCGACGAGGTTGGTGTTTTTAGTTTCTTTGGTGTGTGGGTTTTGGCTCTTCTTCTCTCCTCTCCAACTCTTTTCTTTCTTCTTTCACTACTATGGCTGGGTGGACTTGATGTCCGAGGCTTAGAGCCGCGCGTACCGCACGCAAATTGCTGCGGCGCGTGATTTTGGGGGCTGCGCAGCGCGTGCGCGCTTGATCGCCGCGCGCAGCGCGCGCCCTGCTGCCACACTGGGCAGCAGGGCGCCAATTTGCCCGGGGTTGCGGTGCTGGGGCCGCGCGGCCCTGCAGGCCGCGCGCTTGGTGCGCGGCACTGCGGGGGTGCCGCGCGGGCGGCCCCTGTGCCGCGCTGCACTGCAGGCCGCGCGCTAGGCGCGCGGCACTGCAAGGTGCCGCGCGGGCGGACCCTGTGCCGCGCGGCACTGCAGGCCGCGCGCTGGGCGCGCGGCACTGCAGAGGTGCCGCGCGGCACTGCAAGGTGCCGCGCGGGCGGCGCTGCAGGCCGCGCGCCACGCGCGCGGCGCTGCTAAGGGCCGCGCTGTGGCCTTTGGGCCCCGCGGCCCTGCAGGCCGCGCGCAGGGCGCGCGGCGCTGCAGGGCACCGCGCGGGTGCCCTTTTTGGGCCCCGTGGCCCTGCAGGCCGCGCGCCTTTGGGGCCCGCGGCCCTGCAGGCCGCGCGCCAGGCGCGCGGCGCTGCCGAGGGCCGCACGGCGGCTCTTTGGGCCCCGCGGCCCTGCAGGCCGCGCGCCAGGCGCGCGGCGCTGCTGAGGGCCGCGCGGCGGCCCTTTGGGCCCCGCGGCCCTGCAGGCCGCGCGCAAGGCGCGCGGCGCTGCAGGGCACCGCACGGGCACCCCTTGGGCCCTGCGGCCCTGCAGGCCGCGCGTTTGACGCGCGGCGCTGCAGGGCGCCGTGCGGGCTACCCTCGGGCCGCGCGGTGCTGTCGGCCGTGCGGCGGGTCGCCTTCGTGCGAGGAGTATTTTTTTGGAGCAGTTTGGCCATGAGCCACACCTTACCGTCGACGGCGGCTCACCGGTGCGCCGCGGCGGTTACGCGACGAGTTTTCCGCGTGACGCCGACGTTTTGCGGCACCGGGTGGGGTTTTTCTGCCAGGTCGAGTGCGGGTTTCGACCGTGGGTTTTCTGATCCCTTTTTATCTCCTTTTCCGCAGTGGTGACTCAGTGCTGTCTTTCCACGAGGTCGGTGATACGCGTGGTGCCACGTGGAGCTGTAGGATCACACCGGGACCTCTGTTTGGCGCACGATTTTGCGGATTCTTTGTGAGGACCTGGTTTTCCCTGATGTGATTACTGGCTGACCAGCAGCTTCTGGGGGGCCTTTGTGACGTGTCGGTGGCGGTTGTACACCAATTGGACACTTTTGTTGGACTCGGAGTGTTAATTGGATCACGAGGGTAGTCAGAGAGCCCCATTTAATGCTTAGAAGTGGTTTCGCGCGCAAAGGATATTAAAATTGGACTCGGGGCGAAGTTTGGATCAAGGAACATCTTCCCGGACGCCTTCGGCAATTTTTAGAGTTGGAATTTGGCAAATTGGACTTCGGATTTGGATTCAGCGCGCGAAAACGATGAAAATGGGCTATTCACTTGCTTTTTCCGGAGTCCGGATGATTCGGCACGTTTTTCGAGGCAAAGTTACTGTTCCGGCACCGGCGGCGGCGGCGTACGGCGGCGGGCAGCGGCGAAGCAGGCTCTGGCAGGTGCGCGGTCCACCGCGGAGGCGTGCACCGGTCGTGGGCCACGTGGCGGCTCCCGGTTGGGCCGGCGCAGCGGGCGCGGTCCACGGGAAAGGCGGGTGTACGGTGGACCGGTGGGGGGACACGTGGCGCACACCGGTTGGCCGGTCCACGTGCACTCGGTCCACGGTGCAGCTGCGGGCGCCTCGGGAAGCGTGCGTGCAGAGGCGCAGGCGGCGGGCGCAGAGCGCACGTGGGCGCGTTGACGGGTGGTTCCCGCGCGTGGGCGGCCACGTGTCGGCGTCTGGTGGCGCCACGTGTCGCATTGTGAGCGGCGGGGGTTGCTGTCGCCTGTTTGGCGGGCGACGTGGAGGCCCAGCTGAGTTCCGGGCTGCTACAGTGCGCGCGGGGGGGGGGGATTTCGGGCTGCTACAGTGCGCGCCCGAAAGTCCCATGCGCCCGGAAATCCGGACATATTCGGTATTTCCTGAATTATTTTTGGAGCCTATAAAAGCGATCCGAGCCTTCTTCTTTCCCCTTTTTCCAGCTTTTCCGAGCCTCCTCTCGCCATGGTGCCTTCAGCAAAGATGATCCCCGAGCTTGGATGCATCCTTCTGCAAAGTTTTGAGATTTTTGGTGGCACGCTTATCGAGGTTTCCATTTTTACGGCGCGGCGCGATGCTCGTCCATTTGGGTTCCCCTTCGTCGCGTTTCGGTGCGCGAGCTCCCCCGGCCTACTCCGACCACCTTTTTGAGCGATTTCTTCGCCGCTGGATCCGCGACGGACAGATCTACGATCTAGGTATTTTCGGTTTTCCCTCATTTCGCGCTTTTCAAGGTGTTTGTTCGAGCTTACTGTGACCCCATTTCTGTGATGGAGATTTGGACAGCGGCATGGTCTTTCGACGATATCTCCGCAACCGGGCATCGTATGGCGACGTGCTTATACACTTTTTTCATCTACTCGACGCAAGGAATATCACAGTATTTTTCTTGGATTTTTCTGAGTTTTGCCTGAAGGTATATGTTCTTCCCCTTATCTGTAAATGGAATTACAGTTATGTTGCTGTGTAGTTTTGCGCACCTGCACTGTGGAATTTGTAACTCGGCCTACGGGGCTCGGAATTGGACGTGCAGGTACTCGTTTCGAAGGTATCGACGCGAGGATTGCTGTGATATTTTTATGGGATTTTTCTGGGCACTTTCGGCAGGTGAAATAAGCATATCTTTGGGACTGATTTTCTGTGTGTTTGTGCGTGGTTAATTTTGGGAATGAAGGTGTAATGTTGGACCTTATTGTTGTACCCAGGGGTGTTTACATGTGTTGCTGGACCCGATGGATCCGTAGACTTTGATTTCGGGGTACTTTTAGCTGTTTAGAGCCAAGGTTTGCGCGACATGTACCGAGGATGCAGTTTCGGCAGAATTTGGACTGTGAGCGTCTACACTCTTCACCGACTTCAGGTTTACCTTGGATTGAGCACTTCAGGTGGGTAAGCTTAATTTAGTAACTGTATAAGATTTCTATATCATAGTGGATGTAAGTGCACATGTGGGGTTATCATCCCTCTATGATTGATAACAGGCGTATTTGATGTGCAACCGATATGAGCGAGAGGTAAGCAAGGAATGACCCACTTGGGTGAGATTGGTATACCATAGTAGGAATGTTTTAGCATGCTTTACTAATATATGCTTCACCCACTTTTATTATTTCTGAGAACAAAGCATGCGTGCATGGACATGTAGTTAGGCCATCTTTTACCGCTGCACTACTTTTGGAACTTGACTTAGGAGAAACCATGTTATCCTCTTCTCCTTCTTTGTTAGTCAGGTGGTCTGTGTTGCTCAGGTTCGAGCAGGGGTTCTGGGTAGTGTAGTCGGGACTTGGTGTCTGGGACAGGTTGGATTAGTTGTGGGGCTTTGCGGCAACCGCGGATATTGGGCGGTTGACCGGACATTTATTTATGCACCAGATTGGGTATCTGATTTCTCTAGTGGATGGGTTTTCCCACTTTGATCAGAGTCATGATCCAGTCCTGCTGATTATGATACTTATGTTACTGGATACTGAGATACTTTACTCGTGTGGGTCGCTCCCCTCGAGTGCCACTCCGGAGTGCGCGGCAGACAGACTTTGAGTCCTTGAGACTCCTTTGCTTCGGTGTTATGCGTAGGCTGGCATACCCGTCGCGGCAGGCAGAGCAGGCAGTACCAGTGTCTACTGGTGGCATTAGATTGGGCTTATTACAGGCTTTTGTTTTTTTGTTGTTGCGCTCGTGTCGGGGGGACCGAGTGGAGTCTAGTGGCGGTGTTTGGATCAGTGCTAGTGTTGTTGGGAACCGTTTAGGGGTACGGTGGTCCCAAGGTCATTGTCGGTTGTTGACCGTTGTAGGGCAGGCATGGCAGGCAGGCAGGCATGGTAGGCATAGTAGGCATAGCAGGCAGGGCAGGCATAGGCAGGCATGGCAGGCAGGCAGGCATGGCAGGCATAGTAGGCATAGCAGGCAGGGCAGGCATAGGCAGGCATGGCAGGCAGGCAGGCATGGCGGGCATAGTAGGCATAGCAGGCAGGGCAGGCATAGGCAGGCATGGCAGGCAGGCAGGCATGGCAGGCATAGTAGGCATAGCAGGCAGGGCAGGCATAGGCAGGCATGGCAGGCAGGCCGGCATGGCAGGCATAGTAGGCATAGGCAGGCAGGGCAGGCATAGTAGGCATGGCAGGCATAGGCAGGCAGAGCAGGCATGGCAGGCATAGGCAGGCAGAGCAGGCATGGCAGGCATAGCAGGCATGGCAGGCATAGGCAGGCATGGCAGTCATAGCAAGCTTAGTGGCTTGATAGCTGTTGGGAGGGTCCAGCTTCTTTTTGTCAGTCTTTACGGCTTTGGTTAGTTTTTGTCTTTTGAGGACTTGGTGGGCCGACCGTCGGGTCTAGCGATGGTACCCACTGAGAACTCCCTTTTTGGTGTAGTTCTCACACCCTTTGGGGGTTTTCCCCCTCCTTTTTCCTTCCTCTCCTTTGTTTTTGCAGAGTCTTAGCGGGTGTTGCTGATTCTGCGGTTGTCGATCGAGGCAAGGGAGTCGCGTGCTAGATCCCTACCCGTCGTTGGAGAGTAGCGGTACCCCTTCAGAGGAGATCTTCTGTAGTTTAGTTGTTTCTTTTTCCTCTTTTGAGAGACTAATGTAGTGAGGATATTTCATGTATCGAGAGACTGTACACTGGTGTATTTATTGGAGTTACCTTCCGGTTTGGTTCAGAGCTTGTATTCGAGGATATTATATTTTTATTATTCTTTTGGGAGGCGGACATTGTTGTATTATTTCCAGATGTACAGTGATTGATTTTAGTTATACAGCAGATTTTTATTTATAGCTCTGATATCTGTTTAGCTGTAGTACTTTTCTTGCAGGTAGGACGCTTCGCTTATGCAGGGTGGCATAGGTGGCGGATCTGTTGGCGAGCCCGGGTCGCAGTTTCGACCCCGGGGCGTGACATTCTTCGCAGGTGGGTTGGTTTCTTCCGAAAATGTTACGGAGTGCCCATGTTGCTTGCAAATGCGAAGGTAATAGGTCCTTGGGACATCGGGTAAATGCGGAACAGCCGTGTAAGTCGTGGGTTGTGGTTTCTGACTAAGACACACATTATGCTCGTAGGAGTTCGTTCTGGAATACACAGTGATATTCGATGCCCCTGGCTGAGTTACCAGGAGGGCATTTCCCTGGCCGAGTTACCAGGATGGCATTTCCCTGGCCGAGTTACCAGGAGGGTATTTTCCCTGGCCGAGTTACCAGGTGGGTGTTTCGCCCCTGGCCGAGCTACCAGGAGGGCTTTTCCCTGGCCGAGATACCAGGTGTGAGTTCGCCCCTGGCCGAGTTACCAGGTGGCTGCGGGGGAATGGCATGAGCGGGTGGTCATCTTTTATGATTCCAGATGTCATTTCATATTGCATTTGCATTATGGCATATAGTGATAGATTTATTTACAGCTTTCATTTCTGTATCTATCTATCTATCTATCTATCTATCTGTGTTTACTTCCAGGTGACTTAGTGGGCTACCGTGGATCGGACATTGGTACCCACTGAGATCTGACTTTTCAGTTGATCTCACACCCGCTGTGTGCGTGACAGGTGTTTTAGAGGAGGCCGTTCCGGGGCCGGCACGTGCGGAGTCTTCTGACCGCGGCAAGGGCTTGGTCGACTAGTGCCTTCTGGGTCTGTAGAGTTCGAGGTAGAGTTTCCCCGTGTATTTTTGTTTTCCCACTTTTGTACTAGATAGTGATGTTGTACCCGATTTTGGGAGGCTATGTTGTTGTACCTGGACTTATATTATAGTGACTCCTGTTTTCAGTTTACCTCTTCTGCTTAGCTTCTTTTCTGCTCTGATACTTGCATAGCTAGATCCCTTACAGGTTGGACGCTTCGTCTGTGGGGCAGTTTCCGCACAGACGGCGGATCTGTCGGCGAGCCCGGGTCGCAGTTCGAACCCGGGGCGTGACATGGAGGATTATGGTGGATGGCATATGCATGCCAGACACACGCTCGGCTGGGAATTCGGTATTATCCAAAGAACTCAAACCTGAATACCGTTTTCTGAATTTCATTGTTTGTTACAACATTTTGCCGAACATGCAAACGAAGGTCTTGCGTTGGGATAGGATGCTATTTTTGTATCTTTTTGGACATCCCACCGCCGCTCGAGGATTGAACATCAACATTCCTTACATCATCTGGAATAGGATGGCTCGATATGTGGAGCATCCTTATCAAACGGAAAGACTTCCGTTCCCTATGATCATTATGCGGATTTTGAGAAAATTTGACGTCGACATTCGATTGTCAAGTTACATGCATAGCTTGGGGACAATCAATAACACAACGGTTGTGAAGTCACTCCCCAAAAAGCCAGATGATACACTAACACCTCCTCGAGCACCTGCAGCTCAACATCCACCTTCTTCACCTTCAGACGATGATGCTTCAGTTACTTCAATTTATAAAGAACAACAGCGTCTCTCTTCCGAGCAAGAGCGTATGTCCAATGAGTTCATCGAAATGAAAGAAGAAATTCGTGGAGTTAAAAAGGAACAGGTGTCGATGAGCAAGCGAATAAAGAAAATCTTTCAGAAACTGGGGTGCGTTAGTTCAGAGGACTCTGAGTAATGTTTATTCTAATCTTTAACCTTTCTTTTGCAGGTTTTTAAGTTCTTTTTGTTTAGTTCTCACATTTTCCTGTTTTGAACTTTTTAACTCTCTTTTTATTTTGTAATTTTGACTTATTTTGTGACAAAAAGGGGGGGAGAGAGACAAACAATGATCGAAATGATCGTCTAATGGTTGTGAATTTTGAACAAATTTGAACCATGAAAGGTAAGTATGACTTCAACTTTGGCTTTATAATGGGTTTTGATGCATGCCTCGACTAACTATTTGACTAACTATTTGGGCATGTAATATAACTAACAAGTTGCTTGTTGACTAACAATTCTATGACATTTGGATTTTTAATGCTTAGAAGATATGTTGCTTTTTGATTGAGATCTTATTACATATCTGAATTTGTAAATGTCATGATGAGTATAAACTCTATCTCCGTGTTTGGTTTTGTATGGAAAAATTCTTGAGGTATCTAACGATTTTTTTGTCAAGAATGTTTTCTTTTGCAGAGAGTACAGATGTCTAAGTCTAGAGTCTGTTCTAGGAGTTTATCTCATGTATTTAATTTTATTTTAGATCTCCAGTGTAAATTTTTGTTGTATGGTGATAGCAACAAAAATATCTTTTTAAATTTTCTTGAGTGGATTTGTGTTTTGTCACGAAACCGCAAAAGGGGGAGATTGTTAAGGAATTTGTGTTGGCGTATTTCGTGAAAATGTTTAAGTCTTGAAGATTGAAGATGAAGAAGTTTGGATCATATACCTCAATCTCAAGAAAGAAGAATTCAAAAGGATCAGGTATGTTTAACTAAATATTTTTGGTGATCCGAATACTTCTTATAGTGTAGAAACACTTGGATGAATTTTTAATTGCATAAAAATTAAAAAACTGGACATACTACATGTTCAGGATCCGGACCTGACATTACAGTCCGGACCCCGAACATAGGATAGTTCATGCGCAATTCCAGTCCGGACATTGGGTACTTCAGTCCGGACCCCGAACGTGGAATTTGCAGGAATTGTATGAACAGTTCGGACCGTGGGAATTTCAGTCCGGACCCCGAAGGTATGTTTTTCTGGAAAAAGTCTGTTTCGCTACGACAGTCCGGACCGCCATAATTCCAGTCCGGAACGTCGTCCTGTAAAATTCCAGAAAAGGTTAGTTTTTGATTCTTATCCTCTTCCAACGGTTTCTAACCTATAAATAAACCCTACGATTCATTATCTAGGGTAATCCAAAATACGGTAAAAAAGAGAAAGATCCACATATAGAGAAGAAAGGAAATTGTGGAGACCGTAAACCCCGTACAGTTTTCCGACTGAATCTACAGTTGAGAACACCTATTGTTGGTGTATCGGGCCCAAGGTGCATCAAAGTGGTGCTACTGTTGGACCTGAGTGGTATCTTTTACTGTTTTGGCCTTCGGCTGTGTTTGCCAAAATTTCGGGAAGGATTATGGCCAAACAGATGGTAGAATTGGATTCAGCACGGAAAAACACTTGAAAACGGCTATTTATTTGCCAAATTTGGAGTCCGGATGACCAAAAACGGGCTACCGGAAGTTTCGGGGGAAAACGGGTGCATGGGGGGTGACCGTGGACCGGCTGGTGCCATGTGGCGGCTCGGGATTGGTCGGCCCACACCGCCTGGTCCACGGGAAAGGCGCGCGGGTGCATAGACCGCGGGGCGGGCCACGTGGCGCGTGCGGATTGGCGGGTGCGCGCGGCTCGGTCCAGGGAAAAGTGCGGAGCGGCGCGTGGACCGGGTGCAGGACACGTGGCACAGGGGCATTGGCGGGTCCACGCGCTCCCGGCCCACTGGGCCCTTCAGCGGTGAGCGGGGGCGGCGGAGCGGTCGACGCGTGGCGTTGCGCCACGCGTCGCCACCCGCGGGGCCCCGCCGCTGTAGCGGGGGGGCGCGTGGCGCGCGTGCGGTGGCCCCGCACGGCTGTCCCCTGTATGGGGGTACGTGGCGGGCGCCCAGGCGGGTTGGACGGCGTCTGGTCCGACCCGGGCCGCGCCGGATCAGCCCGGGCTAACGGGTTGGATCCGGGAATCCGATAAGCCTTATTTAGGCTTGTTTATCCGGTTTGAGGCCATTCTTTCACCCATTTCCTGTGGGAAGTTCGCAGTGGGCTCTGAAGAAGAAGTCTTCCCCTGCCAGTGATCTCTCCGGCAGTAGCTTTCCGGAGTTGTGGTGGTGCACAGTTTCCGAGGTTGGCCGTTTTCCGACGCGGCGCGCTTAGTTCGTCTTCGACCCGTTTTGCGTCCTCTCGGTGCGCAGACTCTCCTGGCTTTACCCGACACCTGACTTCGACGATTTTTGCGCCGTTGGACTCACGACAGGTAGGACTTTGATTTTGATATTCAAAGTTTCCCCAAATTAATTTCGGATTTTGGAGGCATTTGAGTGTTCTGTTGCCCCTCTTTCTTTGCGGATTTTTGGACAGCGACACGGTGTTTTGGCCATAACTGCGCGTACAGACATCGGATCAGGGTGATTCAAGAGCCTAAATTCATCTACTCTTCGCGAGGAATCTGCTGTTTTTTTCTCAGGACTTTAGGAGATTGCCTCGAAGGTGAGAATCTCCTTTCTTTCCGGATGTTGATCTGAGGAAATTTCTACAGTAGGGTTAGAGGTTATTTTCTTGCCGGATTTATATCTCAGCGTAGAAAACTCGGATTTGGATGTGCAGGTAGTCGTTTCGAAGCTATCGACGCGTAGACCGCGGGGATATTTTATTTGGATTTTTCTGAGGACTGTGAGCAGGTGATTCTTGTTCATCTTCGCAGCGGAGTTATTGTTTGTTAAATTTGGCAGTTCTGGGGATATATATGGATTGTGACAGCTCGGTTTTTGTACCCAGGAGCAGTGTGGACTGCGCGGGACCGTTTGGACTCTGTGTAGCCGCCATCTTTGGTATTATCAGTTGTAGGACTTTTGACAGCTCGACTGATCAGGTGGGTGGTTGTTGTACTCCTCTCTTTGGTATGCCACTAGGAATGTTAGAGTGCCCCTAAATTGAAGATGCTAAATATAAGATGGGTAGACTTGCATGCTTAGGGAATTAACTCTTATTAATCAGATCCTATTGTTAGAATGATCACCTGTTTTAACCACTTATCAAATCTGAACGGTATATCTGAAGATAAAATAGTAATTGTGAACTGTAAAACTAATAATTCCTCTTATAAGACTGTCACTCTAGCTCAGGTCACTCTATATTGCTTATTCTGGGAAATTGGAGAAATGTTGGAACAATGCATGATTAAACGGGTCACCTAATAATGTCATCTTTTACTGCTACACTGTTTTTGGGACTTGACTTAGGAGAAACCATGCATCTAATTCTCCTTCTTCTATCCTGGTAGACTTGAGGCATAATTGCTCGGGTTCGAGCGGGTATCGGACAGTGTAGTCAGGTATTGGGGATTTGGGACAGTGTGGGCTTTTGACAGGGTGTTGCGGCGACCACGGATCTTGGGTGGTTGACCGGGTCGTCTTATTGCATCAGATTGGGTACTTGGGGGATCGGGCTTGCTTTAGTGGAGGGTTTTTTCCCACTTCTTTGAGTCTCGATCCAGTCCTGCTAGAGACAGTTACTTGTGGTTACTTACTTCTCTCGTGTGGGTCGCTCCCCACGAGTGTGACTCCGGAGTGCGCGGTTGCCAGACTTTGAGTCCTGGGGACTCCTTTGCTTCGGTGTTATGCGTAGGCTGGCATACCCGAGGCGGCAGAGCAGGCGGTGCCAGTGTCCACTGGCGTCAGATTGGGTCATCTAGACAGGCTTCTGACACAGATGCATACTTTGTCATCCTGATTGGTTTAGCATGTAGAGGCATATTAGGGGTAGCATTTCATCTGAGTTGCTCATATTACACTCCCCTTTTATCCCTTTCCTTTATGCCTCTGATCTTCCTGGTGGGCATACCTGAGCTGAGGCTTTACCCACTAGGGGAGGCTACTGGTTATAGTAGTACTTACCCCCACTGTTTTGCTTGTTTCTCTCTCTCCCTTGTTTTGCAGAGTCCTCTGTGGGAGTTGCTGGGCCGTCAGCAACTGATCGGGGCAAGCGTATCGCGGACTAGATAGAGTGCCACCCGCGGACTGTAGCTGGAGAGTTTTGGGTACCTGGACTTCTCAGACAGTATTTAGTTACTTTCTTTTGGGTCTGGCTTCTGCCAGCTGTATATATTGTAGTAGCGGTGTGAGAGACATCTGTAGTTTATTTTACAGTTGTACTTTTTACTTCCAACTTCTGTCTGAGTTACAGTAGTTTTAGTTAGCTCTGATTACTTTATGCTCTTTTATTATTATTGCTTATCTGAGCAGGTTACCAACGCTTCGTGTATGTGGGAAATACCGCATGCACGGCGGATCTGTGAGCGGGCCCGGGTTCTGGTTTACACCCGGGGCGTGACAGAAATAACTAGATTTAATTCTATGTTTCTTCATCTATATTGATTAATTTGATTCTAGGTTTTCAAACTCAGATTTTGAGTAGAATCAAATTAATGAATACTTAGATGGTATTTCCGATCTATTTCTAATCTAAGTATTCGGCGGATCATCACCACCCAAAAACAACGATTTTCTCAAAATCGGCGCGTGGACTCGCGTGGCCTTGTGGATTCAAGGTGCAAACGCTCTTGTGGATTCGGAGCGAGATACGTTCGTGGATTCGATACGTGCTACTGGGTGAAGACCGTGGATTCGGTCGGATGTCGTGGATTCGACGTTGGACACCGTGGATTCGGCGTTGGATGCAAATCGTGGATTCGAGGAGCGTTGCGGAGCGAGCGGAGAAGATCTACTAGGAGCGTATGGAATAAGGTCGAGTCGTCTGTGAGTACGGTATATCACCTTGTACGTGTTTCAATTCTAGTGGATTTCGCCGTGTTATCGGTCCCGTGGTTTTTTACTCCGGTTTGGAGTTTTCCACGTAAAAATCGTGCGTGTTAATTTTCATTTCCGCATTGGGTTTTATTGCGCATCGATTTTTGAGTCTTTACTGTTTACACCTATTCACCCCCCTCTATGTGTTTTTTTCCCTATTTAGATCCAATTAATCATAACCCAACACGATTCCCTCGCCTCGATCAACAACCGCAGAATCAGCAACACCCGCTAAGACTCTACAAAACAAAGGAGAGAAAGGAAAAGGAGGGGGAAAATCCCCAATGGGTGTGAGAACTACACCAAAAAGGGAATTCTCAGTGGGTACCACCGCCAGACCCGACGATCTGCCCACCAAGTCTACTAGAGGCATAAGATGACCAATGCAGTAAAAGACTGAACGAGAAAGCTGGAGACACTCAACAACTACCATGCCTCTATCTAAATACTCAAAAGGGGAGAACCAATGAAGGATATGCCACCACTAGCACATGAAGTACACAATCGACCCAATCGAGTTGACTGCCACATCTGGTCCAGTCAAACCTGCGCCCCACCTACAACCACCTCCCACTGCCGGGCAAGAATTACGTAGGGTGTCCAAACGGACTAACTAGCTATCGAGTAGTAGCTCATGCAGGCTATAGTCGAAATCCACGCTCTCTCTCAGAACGAATAGACTCAAGATGTTCAACCACTCACACAACGGTCAAAGTACTCACAACGACACGGACCACCGTCAAACCAAACGGCTCCCAACAACACTAGCACTGGTCTAAACACAGCTACTAGACTCCACTCAGTGCCCCTGACACGAGTGGAACAATAAAGAAAATGCCTGTAATAACCCCCAATCTAGTGCCACCAGTAAAACTGGTACTGCCTGCTGTGCCTGCCAAATCGGGTAAGCTGGCCAACGCATAACACCGATTGGGGATAGTAGTCTCAAGGACTCAAAGTATGTATATCGCACACTCCGGAGTGGCACTCGAGGGGAGCGACCCACACGAGGTAAAGTGCCTGAGTAATAAGTATAATAGTAGTATAAATCAGCAGGACTGGATCACGACTCTGATCAAAGTGGGAAAGCTCAACCATGAAAGAAAGCCTCGGTCCTCAATCATATACTAAAGTACTCAATAAGTGGGAAACTCCGCCCACTAGAGAAATCTGATACCCAATCTGGTGCATAAATAAATATCCGGTCAACCGCCCAATATCCGCGGTTGTCGTAATACCCTGCCGTCTATAATCAAGTCCTATAACCGACCTCCGGTCTACCTCCCAAAGTCCGCGGTCACTGCAAAAACCCTGCCAACCGCAATCCAGCACAACCCGTCCCTGACACCAATGTCCCGGCTACACTACCCCAGACCCCTGCTCGCACCCGATCAACACAGACCGCCTACTAACAAAGAAGAGAAAAGGAATAACATGGTTTCCTCCTAAGTCAAGTTCAAAATATAGTGCAGCGGTAAAAGATGGCCTAACTACATGTCCGTAGAAGCATGCTTTTGTCCTCAAAAACGATAAAAGAGAATGACACATATAATAACAAAGCATGCTAAAGTATTCCTACTATGATATACCAATCTCACACAAATAGGCCAATGAAAACTCATGTATGATCTCTATATCATCGAGTGTGGGATAAATATAACCGTCTGCCATATGCTAAGTCTCCGATTTACCAAATATGTACAATAATCAGGTAAGCGTCAATCCACATGATCTAGGCCATTTTCGTGCTTACCTCTCACTCATATTGGTTGTACATTAAATTATGCATGCTATCAATCACAGAGGGTGGCATTCCCATAGGTAAGCTTACCTTAACCGTACATAAACATCCACTATTACAACTCCCATAAGGCGCGACATGCATATAAACCTTGCATTCCCTTATACAGATACCTTTATTAAACTTACCCACCTGAAGTGTTTAAACCAAGGAAAACCTGAAGTCGGTGAAGAGAGTGGCCACTTGCAAGCGAAATCCGTTGAACCCGTATCCTCGGTACACGTCGCGCAAGCCTCGGCTACAAACAACATCACACCAATAATACAACACAACAACAACTCAACATCACACACCATCAAATATACGAGTACCCTCATGAACATGCTTCCACTCAAGAAATAGTCCAGAACTGTGCCATTTTTACCTGTGAGATAAGCTCAGTAAATTCCAGAAAAATACCGCTGCGACCGTCGCGGCGAACCGATCAAAACGAGTACCAGCACATCCCAAACCGAGCTTTGTACTTCAAGATAAAAATACGAGAAGGTGACCCTCTCAAAAGTATCCTGTACAAAAATCTGTACCACTAAGCTTTGGAAAATGGGATTTTTCACCTTCGGGAGAAACTCAGAAAAATCTAGGAAAATTCGAGGGCGTTCCTTGCGATGTGTAGATGCAAAACGACTATAGGCACGCCTCCATCCGATGCCTAAGCGTGAAGATATCACCGAAACACTGATGTGCTATCCAAAACTCCGCAGTGGAAAATGGGTCATAAAAAGGCTCGGGAAACTTCAAGAAGAACTCGAAAAGAGTACAGACTCAATCGCGAGAATCGTAGCCCTACCTGTCGTGAAGCCAACGGCACAATAATCGCCGGAAACGGAGGTCGGAGTAGCCGGGGGAGCTAGTGCACCGAAACGCGATGAAGAAGAACACCGAAGAGAAATCGTCACACTGCGCCGTAAAATCGAAAACCTCAAAGTGCGTGCCGCCAAAAATCCCAGAAATCCATGAGAGAGTGGGGGAAGAGGACGGGGAGGAACCTTGCTGTAGAAGCCGCGAGGGAGAAAGGCCTCAGAAAAACTAGAAACTGAGCAATAGGGGGGGAAAATGTCTATTTATAGGCAAAAGAAAACAAATGAGAAAATGCTGTGTCCTGGATTCCGGGCGTCCGAAGCAATCGGGCGCCAACAGTGCGCCGTTTCCATTGCCTCGCGGAGCGCTCGAATAATCCGGTTCTGCCAGTCACGCCCAAAACAGCGGACAGCGGAAAACGACCACCCACCTAACGCCACGTGGCCCGCCGTGGAGCTGCCGCGTAGCGCGCCACCCGGTCAACGCGCGCCTGGCGCGCCCACCTGCGCGCGCCAGTGCCGCCGCGCCACTGCCAGGCACACGCCACGAGGCCGCCCACCAACTGCTCCGTGGTCCCAGTCCACTGTACCGACCAATCCTACGAGGCCACGTGTCCCAGGGAAACAATAGGAGAATGCACGTGGCATGCGCCCCGGTTGCCACGACGCGCCTGCCCGCGCGGCGCGCTGCCCCGGCGCTCCGCCGCTTGCCCGAGCCGCGCCGCCGCGCTCTGCGTTGGCCCGCCGCCGCCGTAGCCCGCGGCAACCGGAACAGTGCAAGTGCCTCGAAATCCCGTGCGCGTCATCCGGGCTCCAAAAATACATGAAATAGTCTATTTTCATCGTTTCGCGCGCTGAATCCAAATCCGTTGTCCGTTTTGCCAAATTCAATCCCGATATTTTCCGAAGGCATCCAGTAAAGTGTTCTTAACCCAAATTTCGCGCGAGTACAATTTAATATTCGTTTCGAGCGAAACTACTTCTAAACATCCGACGGGGTCTCCGATCACTCACGTGATCCATTTTAAGCC
>CM055064.1:19532458-19569636 GCA_029204045.2 Tillandsia leiboldiana | reverse complement strand
GAATCTTCACAGGTTAGTTCCCTCATGTGTAACTTGAAGAACATCCCAGATTTCTTTCGCAGTCTCACATGCTGAGACGCGAGAGAATTCAGTTTGAGACAAGGCATTAAATAAAGCATTGATTCCTTTGCCATTGTAAGAAGATAAGTCTATCTCTTCCTTGGTCCATTTCGACCTAGGTTTGATGGTGTGAACATCAACAATAACTTTAGTTGGATTTGACCATCCTAACTCGATAGATTGCCACACCCATTCGTCGATGGAAATAAGAAATGCTTTCATCCGTACTTTCCAGTAGGCATAATTTGTTCCATCGAAAAACGGAGGTCTGTTGATGTTTCCACCTTCAGCCATTGTTTACAACCCTATTCCCGCTCTGATACCACTTGTTGGATTATGTATAATATGGATCTAAATAGGGGAAAAACACCTAGAGGGGGGTGAATAGGTGTAAACGCTTAAACACTCAAAAATCATTGCGCAATAAAACCCAATGCGGAAATAAAAAATAACACGCAAGATTTTTACGTGGAAAACTCCAAACCGGAGTAAAAAACCACGGGACCGATAACACGGTGAAATCCACTAGAATTATAACACGTACAAAGGTGATATACCGTACTCACAGACGACTCAACCTTTTTCCATACGCTCCTAGTTGATCTTCTCCGCTCGCTCCGCAACGCTTCTCGAATCCACTATCTGCGTCCAACGCCGAATCCACGACATCTGACCGAATCCACGGTCTTCACCCAGTAGCACGTCTCGAATCCACGAACGTACCTCCATCCGAATCCACGAGAGCGGTAGCACCTTGAATCCACAAGGCCACGCGAGTCCACGCGCGGATTTTGGGAAAATCGTTGTTTTTTGGGTGGTGATGATCCGTCGAATATTTAGATTAGAAATAGATCGGAAATACCATCTAAGTATTCATTGATTTGATTCTACTCAAAATCTGAGTATGAAACCCTAGAATCAAATCAATCAATATAGATGAAGAAACATAGGATTAAATCTATTGATTTCCTTTCTTCTCTATAGGTGGATTTATATGGCCGTCATTTCTTTTATTCGGCTTTTTCGGCTTATACGGCTTACCCTAGAAAAAGAATCATAGGGTTTATTTATAGGTTAGAAACTAACCTTTTCTGGAATTTTACAGGACGACGATCCGGATCGGATTTACGGCGATCCGGATTGTCGTAACGAAACAGACAATTTCCAGAAAACAAAGGTTCGGGATCCGGATTGAAATGCCTGATCCGGATCGTTCATACATTTCAGCAAAAACCAATGTTCGGGATCCGGATAAAAAATGGCTTGGATCCGGATTGGATTTGCGTATGAATCAACACCCTTCGGGATCCGGATTGCTGTGTCTGATCCGGATCCTGAACATGCCCCATATCCAGTTTTTGATTTTTATGCAATTAAAAATTCATCCAAATGTTTCTACACTATAAGAAGTATTCGGATCACCAAAAATAATTAGTTAAACATACCTGATCCTTTTGAATTCTTCTTTCTTGAGATTGAGTTATATGATCCAAACTTTTTCATCTTCAATCTTCAAGACTCAATACTTTCACGAAATGCGCCAAAACAAATTCCTTAACATTGTAATGTTGGTGTGATGTTGTTTGTAGCCGTGGCTTGTGCGACGTGTACCGAGAATACGGGTTCAGCGGATTTCGCTTGCAAGTGGCCACTCTCTTCACCGACTTCAGGTTTGCCTTGGTTTAAGCACTTGAGGTGGGTAAGTTTAATAAAGGTAACTGTATAAGGGAATGGCAAGGTTTATATGCATGTTGCGCCTTATGGGAGTTGTAATAGTCGATGTTTATGTATGGCAAATGTAAGCTTACCTACGGGAATGCCACCCTCTGTGATTGATAGCATGCATAATTTAATTTACAACCAATATGAGTGAGAGGTAAGCACGAAAATGGCCTAGATCATGTGGATTGACACTTACCTTATTATTGTACATGTTTGGTAAATCGGAGACTTAGCATATGGTAGACGGCTATATTTATCCCACACTAGATGATATAGAGATCATACATTAGTATTCATTGGCCTATTTGTGCGAGATTGGTATATCATAGTAGGAATACTTTAGCATGCCTTGTTATTATATGTGTCATTCTCTTTTATCGTTTCTGAGGACAAAAGCATGCTTGTATGGACATGTAGTTAGGCCATCTTTTACCGCTGCACTACTTTTTGGAACTTGACTTAGGAGAAACCATGTTATTCCTTTTCTCCTTCTTTGTTAGTCAGACGGTCTGTGTTGCTCGGGTGCGAGCAGGGGTCTGGGGTAGTGTAGCCGGGACATTAGTGTCAGGGACGGTTTGTGCTAGATTGCGGTTGGCAGGGTTTTTGCAGTGACCGCGGACTTTGGGCGGTTGACCGGAGGTCGGTTATAGGACTCGATTATAGACGGCAGGGTATTGCCGCAACCGCGGATATTGGGCAGTTGACCGGATATTTATTTATGCACCAGATTGGGTATCAGATTTCCCTAGTGGGCGGAGTTTCCCACTTATTAAGTACTTTAGCATCTGATTGAGGACCGAGGCTTTCTTTAGTGGTTGAGCTTTCCTACTTTGATCAGAGTCGTGATCCAGTCCTGCTGATTTATACTACTATTATACTTATTACTCAGGCACTTCAATCGTGTGGGTCGCCCCCCTAGAGTGCCACTCCGGAGTGTGCGATATACATACTTTGAGTCCTTGAGACTCCTATCCCCTATCGGTGTTATGCGTTGGCCAGCATACCCGATTTGGCAGGCACAGCAGGCAGTACCAGTTTTACTGGTGGCACTAGATTGGGGGTTATTACAGGCATTTTCTTTATTGTTGCACTCGTGTCAGGGGCACTGAGTGGAGTCTAGTAGCTGTGTTTAGACCAGTGCTAGTGTTGTTGGGAGCCGTTTGGTTTGACGGTGGTCCCGTATCGTTGTGAGTACTTTGACGGTTGTTTGAGTGGTTGAGCATCTTGAGTCTATTCGTTTTGAGAGAGAGCGTGGATTTCGACTATAGCCTGCATGAGCCACTACTCGATAGCGAGTTAGTCCGTTTGGACACCCTACGTAATTCCTGCCCGGCAGTGGGAGGTGGTTGTTGGTGGGGCGCAGGTTTGACTGGACCAGATGTGGCAGTCAGCTCGATTGGGTCGATTGTGCATTTCATGTGCTAGTGGTGGCATATCCTTCATTGGTTCTCCCCTTTTTAGTATTTAGATAGAGGCATGGTAGCAGTTGAGTGTCTCCAGCTTTCTCGTTCAGTCTTTTACTGCATTGGTCATCTTATGCCTCTAGTAGACTTGGTGGGCAGATCGCCAGGTCTGGCGGTGGTACACACTGAGAACTCCCTTTTTGGTGTAGTTCTCACACCCATTGGGGGTTTTCCCCCTCCTTCTTTCTTTCTCTCCTTTGTTTTGCAGAGTCTTTGCGGGTGTTGCTAATTCTGCGGTTGTTGATCGAGGCGAGGGAGTCGCAAGCTAGATCCCTACCCATCGTTGGAGAGTAGCGGTACCCTTCAAAGGAGATCTTCAGTAGATTAGTTATTTTATTTCTTCGTTTTAGAGACTGATGTAGTGAGGATTTGTTATGTATTGAGAGCCTGTACACTGATGTATTTATTGGAGATACCTCCCTGTTGAGTTATGAGTTTTGTATCTGAGGATATTGTATGTTTATCTTTTTGGGAGGTGGACATTATTGTATTATTTCCAGTTGTACATTGGTTGATCTTAGTTTTATAGCAGATTTTTATTTTTGGCTCTGATATCTATTAGTTGTAGTACCTTTTCTTGCAGGTTGGACGCTTCGCCTGTGCGGGGTTTTGCATAGGCGGCCGATCTGTTGGCGAGCCCGGGTCGCAGTTTCGACACCAGGGCGTGACAGATTAGAGTGGTATCAGAGCCTAGGTTGTCGGTCATGGTGGACTTAGATACCCTAGGCTTATGGTTTGACCCTTGGATGACTTCGTGAGAGTGGTGACTTGTAGCGAGAGTCCTGATTGAGTTTTATACCTCTCCCAGGGGATGGGATGAGTGATCGTCATGCTTATTCTCCTAAGTGATTATGTTGGCTGCAGACAACATAATGCTGTGGAACGGGTGACATGCTTTAGACTTTCGCTGGATTGGGTCGAGTGTTGTAGTGTGCTATTTTGCTGTTTCGTCGTGGCGAGCGGTGTCTCCCCGACGCTGGGTTTGGGACCCGTGTACATCATGTCATAGCAGCTGAGCTTGAGCGGTTGGTTTTGGGCTGGATACTCGGATTGAGGTCAGATAGCTCCGGACCCAGATGACAGGATCGTCTGAGGCATATCAGCAGCAGAGTGAGCAGCTGGTTTAGCTGACACAGTTGTCGGAGCAGTGAGCAGCTCGATAGTCTTTCCTTCTGAGATCACTTGGTTGCAGTATCCTCGGCGGCAGTGACTTCTGTGGCGCCGATGGAGCGAGTAGCCCCCTCTGTGCCAATGTTTAGCGCCGAGGCACCGAGGCAAGGTGGATTGTTGACAGCTGGTGAGCTGAAGGGACGTGATCGATCTAGTGAACCAGTTTTGGCAGATGAACCACCCCGATGCATAGGATGGAGCTTGGAGCCTTTGGAGGCAGAATCGTCGTTGGTGATATTGGAGAGACAATTTGAGAGCTTCCTTGTGCCGAGGGTTTACGCAGTTGCTTAACTGCGCGCTCCAGGTTTGAGGGACGAGGCGCACACGATATGTGTGGCTGGGAGTGGATTGTGCCAGGATACCTTTCAGTTTAGTTGATCCCTCCGTTATGGATTATTGATGCCTCGATGGAATAGGCGTTGTGCTTGGAGCGCGGTGTTGCAGTTCCTTTGGATAGGGATCTGCCGCAAGAGGCGAGTTCTGGATATTGGCGCTTGGCGCCGGGTGATGGAGGACAGATCGGCCGGTAGAGGCATTTCTGATTTTTTTTCTGGTTAACGGGTTCCCGAGATGCCAGAGATCGGGTGGACCCCTATGGCAGCATCAGCATCTACATCAGAGTGGCGCGGCGGTAGCATGGATTGGTTATCTGCGGAGGACCGCATTTGGCACCCCTGTGTGAGCAGAGGCATAGGTCGTGCTCCCTATTTGGTTAATCAAGATATGTTGTGGCAGACTGAGCGACGACCACTTGCATCGAATGGATTAATCTACGCCGCCTGGTTGGAGGGCGCCACAGTAGTGGATCGAGTGTCATAGGTATGAATTTATCACAGCAGTCGGAGAGCATGTTGCATTCCTGCATGGACTAGAGATAGAGTTGTGGCCACGTGCACTAGAGGTACAGGTTCCTGCTGGTATGGTGCATGTGGAGGAGGCTTGTGGATTATGTCCAATGCAGTTGAGGACGCGAGTCATACCAGCAAACTTATTGATAATTGTGGCAGTTCGGTGTTTGACCTAGTGCTTGGGATTGGTTGGCACAGTGCCATAGGATGTTTGGCTGCGGAAAGAGAGGACTTTAACCTTCTGCAAGGTAGACGAAAGGAGGCTTGGTGGTTTAGTTTGCTAGAGCACACAGGTTATAGCGACAGTGTGAGAGGTGCTTACGGCAGCACTGGGACTCAAGGATATCCCTGTTGCCCACGAGATCCCGGGTGTTATTTCACCTGAGCTGTTGATGATGCCGCCGGTTAGGAAGATAGAGATTGCGATTGATGTGGTTCGGGGAACCGCGCCACCCTCGACAGTACCTCATTGGTTATCGCAAGTGGAGTAGTTAGAGAGCTGACGGCGCAGTCGCAGGATAGGATGGATCGAGGGTTCTTTTGGTGAGTTGATCACTTGCCACGTCATTGATACACGACGCTGGGGGTTCGTTGTGACTTGAGCACAGGCAGGTCCGGATATTATTTAGGACCTTTTTGTGGAGTTCTACTCCGGCAGTTGTTCGTCTGCGACGCCTGTACCTATTTGGAATTATACAGCTGGGTATTTTGCCAAGACGGCCTTCAAGACCTGGTGGGGGCATTACGAGCTCGTGGTGAGGCCAATTGGATTGATTAATGCCCTGTTGTCTTCAAGATTTGAGGAATTGTGTGTTCCAGCGGTACTTGGACGGATTGGGAGTGGTGTTCCCCAAGGATATTATGATTTACTCCCTGAGTGACTTGGATTAAGAGGAGCACTTATGGATGTGCTACGTGCTTGGGTGGGAGAAGCTGTATGCCGTGTTATTGAGGTACAAGTCTTAGCTTCAAGTGCATACCTTCTTGGGTCACCTTGTTCGAGCCGTAGGGGGCGGCGGTGGAAATTCGGCCAATATGGATACTATTTGGGAATTGGCCGAGATCGACAATTATTGTCGAGGTGAGGAGCTTATTGGACTGGGCAGCGTCAGGAGAGCTTGGAAATCGGATGATGACACCGGTACCAGTGCCAATTATTGTATTATCAGAGTTGGGAGAGGGATCTGCGTGTTTTAGTGATGCCTCCCATAGTGACTATGGAGTTATCATTGGTTTATTGTTGAGCATTCTGGATTACCCCGACAGGGCCACGGTGATGGCAGATACCTGGGGCAGGAGAGCTGTTTGGGGATTGAGTTTGATGATTCCATAGCTGGCGCTGTGTGGACTGTTGAGGCAAACATGGCTTGTGGTTGTGTCCCTAAGGGTTTCTTTGGATGGTAGACCGCGGCTGAATAGTCCACTCGGATGGACAGGATTCGGGAGTGACCAAGTGAGGACCCCTCTTTGTTAGGGCTCTTTTCCTTATTGGATAATAGTGTGGATATGCATCGGGTTGCCTTGGTTGAGTTGACACAGGATGTGGTTTGGTGCGTGTTGCACTGGTAGTTATTTTCTTTTCCCCCAGCCTTTGTTGGAGCCCTTTGGTTTTTCCCGACTCAGCTCAGGAATGTTATGTTTTTGGATCCCTCCCCCGTGATTGACTTGCCCCATTTGAGATCTAGGAATGTTTGGAATACGAGGGAAGCCCGTTGCAAATTCTGGCTCGTGAGATTAGAGGTTTGCGCAACCGGGCTATGCCGTACTGGTTGTCGTTGTTGTTGTTGTTGAGGAGTAATCACGGGGAGTGAGTAGTGATTAGGAGCTGGAGATGGTGATGTTGATTACTTACTCTTGGTGTTGTGACTCCTGGTGGAATTGAGCAAGTTTCGAGGATGAAACTTACTTTTAGTGGGGGAGGATGTGAGGACCCGGATCCCCACGATGAGTTTACTGGTTGATTGGCAGCTTCTGGAGGCCTATGTGGTGTGTCAGTGGTGTTTGTGCACAATTTGGACACAAGTGATGGATTTCGGGCTTAAAATGGATCACGTGAGTGAACGGAGGACCCCGTCGGATGTTTAGAAGTAGTTTCGCGTGAAACGAATATTAAAATTGGACTCAGCACGAAATTTGGGTTAAGAACACTTTACTGGATGCCTTCGGAAAATATCGGGATTGGAATTTGGCAAAACGGACAGCGGATTTGGATTCAGCGCGCGAAAACGATGAAAATGGACTATTTACTTGTATTTTTTGGAGCCCGGATGACGCGCACGGATTTCGAGGCACTTGGCACTGTTCCGGTGGCCGGCGGGCTATGGCGGCGGCGGCGGGCAACAGCGGAGCGGGCTCGGGCAAGCGGCGGAGCGGCCGCGGGCAGGCGCGCCGGCGCGGGCAGGCGCGCGGTGCACCGGGGCGGCATGCCACGTGCCATTCTCCTATTGGTTGCCCTGGGACACGTGGCCTCGTAGGATTGGTCGGTGCAGTGGACTGGGACCACGGAGCAGGTTGGGGCGGCCTCGGGGCGTGTGCCTGGCAGTGGTCGCAGGCAGCACTGGCGCGCGCACGTGGGCGGGCCAGGCGCGCGTTGACCGGGTGCGCGCTACGCGGCAGCTCCACGGCGGGCCACGTGGCGTTAGGTGGGTGGTCGTTTCCGCTGTCCGCTGTTTTGGCGGTGACATGGCAGAACCGGATTATTTCGAGCGCTCCGCGAGGCAATGGAAACGGCGCACTGTTGGCGCCCGATTGCTTCGGACGCCCGGAATCCAGGACACAACATTTTCTCATTTGTTTCTTTTGCCTATAAATAGGCATTTTCCCCCCCTGTTGCTCAGTTTCTAGTTTTCCTGAGGCCTTTCTCCTCGCGGCTTCTACAGCAAGGTTCCTCCCCGTCCTCTTCCCCACTCTCTCATGGATTTCTGGGATTTTTGGTGGCACGCACTTTGAGGTTTTCGATTTTACGGCGCAGTGCGACGATTTCTCTTCGGTGTTCTTCTTCATCGCGTTTCGGTGCACTAGCTCCCCCGGCTTACTCCGACCTCCGTTTCCGGCGATTCTTGCGCCGTTGGCTTCACGACAGGTAGGGCTACGATTCTCGTGATTGGAGCTTGTACTCTTTTTGAGTTCTTCTTGAAGTTTCCTGAGCCTTTTTATGACCCATTTTCCACTGCGGAGTTTTGGATAGCACATCAGTGTTTCGGTGATATCTTCACGCTTAGGCATCGGATGGAGGCGTGCCTATAGTCGTTTTGCATCTACACATCGCAAGGAACGTCCTCGAATTTTCCTGTATTTTTCTGAGTTTCTCCCGAAGGTGAAAAATCCCATTTTCCAGAGCTTAGTGCTACAAATTTTTGTACAGGATACTTTTGAGAGGGTCACCTTGTCGTATTTTTATCTTGATATACGAAGCTCGGTTTGGGACGTGCAGGTACTCGTTTTGATCGGTTCGCCGCGACGGTCGCAGCGGTATTTTTCTGGAATTTACTGAGCTTATCTCGCAGGTAAAAATGGCACAGTTCTGGACTGTTTCTTGAGTGGCAGCATGTTCATGAGGGTACTCGTATATTTGATGGTGTGTGATGTTGAGTTGTTGTTGTGTTGTATTATTCGTGTGATGTTGTTTGTAGCCGAGGCTTGCGCGACGTGTACCGAGGATACGGGTTCAGCGGATTTCGCTTGCAAGTGGCCACTCTCTTCGCCGACTTCAGGTTTGCCTTGGTTTAAACACTTCAGGTGGGTAAGTTTAATAAAGGTATCTGTATAAGGGAATGGCAAGGTTTATATGCATGTCGCGCCTTATGGGAGTTGTAATAGTGGATGTTTATGTACGGTTAAGGTAAGCTTACCTATGGAATGCCACCCTCTGTGATTGATAGCATGCATAATTTAATGTACAACCAATATGAGTGAGAGGTAAGAACGAAAATGGCCTTGATCATGTGGATTGACGCTTACCAGATTATTGTACATATTTGGTAAATCGGAGACTTAGCATATGGCAGACGGTTATATTTATCCCACACTCGATGATATAGAGATCATACATGAGTTTTCATTGGCCTATTTGTGTGAGATTGGTATATCATAGTAGGAATACTTTAGCATGCTTTGTTATTATATGTGTCATTCTCTTTTATCGTTTTTGAGGACAAAAGCATGCTTCTATGGACATGTAGTTAGGCCATCTTTTACCGCTGCACTACTTTTTTGAACTTGACTTAGGAGAAACCATGTTATTCCTTTTCTCCTTCTTTGTTAGTTAGGCGGTCTGTGTTGCTCGGGTGCGAGCAGGGGTCTGGGGTAGTGTAGCCGGGACATTGGTGTCAGGGACGGGTTGTGCTGGATTGCGGTTGGCAGGGTTTTTGCAGTGACCGCGGACTTTGGGCGGTAGACCGGAGGTCGGTTATAGGACTTGATTATAGACGGCAGGGTATTGCGACAACCGCGGATATTGGGCGGTTGACCGGATATTTATTTATGCACCAGATTGGGTATCAGATTTCTCTAGTGGGCGGAGTTTCCCACTTATTGAGTACTTTAGCATATGATTGAGGACCGAGGCTTTCTTTCGTGGTTGAGCTTTCCCACTTTGATCAGAGTCGTGATCCAGTCCTGCTGATTTATACTACTATTATACTTATTACTTAGGCACTTTACTCGTGTGGGTCGCTCCCCTCGAGTGCCACTCCGGAGTGTGCGATATACATACTTTGAGTCCTTGAGACTACTATCCCCAATCGGTGTTATGCGTTGGCCAGCATACCCGATTTGGCAGGCACAGCAGGCAGTACCAGTTTTACTGGTGACACTAGATTGGGGGTTATTACAGGCATTTTCTTTATTGTTCCACTCGTGTCAGGGGCACTGAGTGGAGTCTAGTAGCTGTGTTTAGACCAGTGCTAGTGTTGTTGGGAGCCATTTGGTTTGACGGTGGTCCCGTGTCGTTGTGAGTACTTTGACCGTTGTGTGAGTGGTTGAGCATCTTGAGTCTATTCGTTCTGAGAGAGAGCGTGGATTTCGACTATAGCCTGCATGAGCCACTACTCGATAGCGAGTTAGTCCGTTTGGACACCCTATGTAATTCTTGCCCGGCAGTGGGAGGTGGTTGTAGGTGGGGCGCAGGTTTGACGGGACCAGATGTGGCAGTCAGCTCGATTGGGTCGATTGTGAACTTCATGTGCTAGTGGTGGCATATCCTTCATTGGTTCTCCCCTTTTGAGTATTTAGATAGAGGCATGGTAGTTGTTGAGTGTCTCCAGCTTTCTCGTTCAGTCTTTTACTGCATTGGTCATCTTATGCCTCTAGTAGACTTGGTGGGCAGATCGCTGGGTCTGGCGGTGGTACCCACTGAGAATTCCCTTTTTGGTGTAGTTCTCACACCCATTGAGGATTTTCCCCCTCCTTTTCCTTTCTCTCCTTTGTTTTGTAGAGTCTTACCGGGTGTTGCTAATTCTGCGGTTGTTGATCGAGGCGAGGGAATCGTGTTGGGTTATGATTAATTGGATCTAAATAGGGAAAAAAACACCTAGAGGGGGGTGAATTGGTGTAAATAGTAAACACTCAAAAATCGTTGCGCAATAAAACCCAATGCGGAAATGAAAATTAACACGCACGATTTTTACGTGGAAAACTCCAAACCGGAGTAAAAAACTACGGGACCGATAACACGGCGAAATCCACTAGAATTGAAACACGTACAAGGTGATATGCCGTACTCACAGACAACTCGACCTTATTCCATACGCTCCTAGTAGATCTTCACCGCTCGCTCCGCAACGCTCCTCGAATCCACGATTTGCGTCCAACGCCGAATCCACGGCGTCCAACGTCGAATCCACGACATCCGACCGAATCCACGGTCTTCACCCAGTAGCACGTATCGAATCCACGAACGTATCTCGCTCCGAATCCACAAGAGCGGTTGCACCTTGAATCCACAAGGCCAAGCGAGTCCACGCGCCGATTTTCGGAAAATCGTTGTTTTTGGGTGGTGAATATCCGCCGAATACTTAGATTAGAAATAGATCGGAAATACCATCTAAGTATTCATTAATTTGATTCTACTCAAAATCTGAGTTTGAAAACCTAGAATCAAATTAATCAATATAGATGAAGAAACATAGAATTAAATCTAGTTATTTCCTTTCTTCTCTATATGTGGATCTTTCTCTTTTTTACCGTATTTTGGATTACCCTAGAAAATAAATTGTAGGGTTTATTTATAGGTTAGAAACCGTTGGAAGAGGGTAAGAATCAAAAACTAACCTTTTCTGGAATTTTACAGGACGACTGTCCGGACTGGAATTATGGCGGTCCGGACTGTCGTAGCGAAACAGACTTTTTCCAGAAAAACATACCTTCGGGGTCCGGACTGAAATTCCCACGGTCCGGACTGTTCATACAATTCCTGCAAATTCCACGTTCGGGGTCCGGACTGAAGTACCCAAGGTCCGGACTGGAATTGCGCATGAACTATCCTATGTTCGGGGTCCGGACTGTAATGTCAGGTCCGGATCCTGAACATGTAGTATGTCCAGTTTTTTGATTTTTATGCAATTAAAAATTCATCCAAGTGTTTCTACACTATAAGAAGTATTCGGATCACCAAAAATATTTAGTTAAACATACCTGATCCTTTTGAATTCTTCTTTCTTGAGATTGAGGTATATGATCCAAACTTCTTCATCTTCAATCTTCAAGACTTAAACATTTTCACGAAATACGCCAACACAAATTCCTTAACAATCTATCCCTTTGGCGGTTTCGTGACAAAACACAAATCCACTCAAGAAAATTCAAAAAAATATTTTTGTTGCTATCACCATACAACAAAAATTTACACTGGAGATCTAAAATAAAATTAAATACATGAGATAAACTCCTAGAACAGACTCTAGACTTAGACATCTGTACTCTCTGCAAAAGAAAACATTCTTGACAAAAAAATCGTTAGATACCTCAAGAATTTTTCCATACAAAACCAACCACGGAGATAGAGTTTATACTCATCATGACATTTACAAATTCATATATGTAATAAGATCTCAATCAAAAAGCAACATATCTTCTAAGCATTAAAAATCCAAATGTCATAGAATTGTTAGTCAACAAGCAACTTGTTAGTTATATTACATGCCCAAATAGTTAGTCAAATAGTTAGTTGAGGCATGCATCAAAACCCATTATAAAGTCAAAGTTGAAGTCATACTTACCTTTCATAGTTCAAAGTTGTTCAAAATTCACAACCATTAGACGATCATTTCGATCATTGTTTGTCTCTCTCTCCCCCTTTTTGTCACAAAACAAGTCAAAATTACAAAATAAAAGGAGAATTAAAAAGTTCAAAACAGGAAAATGTGAGAACTAAACAAAAAGAACTTAAAAACCTGCAAAAGAAAGGTTAAAGATTAGAATAAACATTACTCAGAGTCCTCAGAACTAATGCACTCCAGTTTCTGAAAGATTTTCTTTATTCGCTTGTTCATCGACACCTGTTCCTTTTTAACTCCACGAATTTCTTCTTTCATTTCGATGAACTCATTGGACATGCGCTCTTGCTCGGAAGAGAGACGCTGTTGTTCTTTATAAATTGAAGTAACTGAAGCATCATCGTCTGAAGGTGAAGAAGGTGGATGTTGAGCTGCAGGTGCTGGTGGGACTGAAGCTGTTGCTGCTGAAGTTGATTGTCTACTCCTGAGAGGAGGTGAGGGAGGTTCATCTTGTTTCGTTGGTAGGGACTTTATGACTGTTGTCTCGTTGATTGTTCCCAAACTATGCATATAGGTCGATGAAGAAGTATCGACTTTGAATCTTTTCAAAATCCGCATAATGATTATTGGGAAGGGAAGTCTCTCTGTAGGATGAGCACTGTCCACATACCTCGCCATCCTCGACCAGATGAGATAAGGAATGTTGAAGTTTGATCCCAAAGCCACTGAGGGATTTCCCAGAAGATAAAGGAATAACATCCTATCCCATCGAAGAACTTTTGTTTGCATATTTGGAAGAATGTTGTAGCAAACAATAAAGTTCAAGTATCGGTATTCTGATCGAAGTTCTCTTGAAAAAACAGAATTCCCTATCGATTGGGTGTCTGGAAGACAAATTCCATCAACGACCACTCTCCATGAGTTGGTGGAGAAGCTATGACCCTTTAGATAGTGCGTTCCTTCTGCCCGTGCCTTCATCTCCAACACCTCTCCAATTAATTGTGGAGTGACCTTGATCTTAATGTTTCTGTAGTAACCATAATTTTTAAAATCCAAATTTAAGTTAAAATAATTTTCAGAATTATTTAAATAGCAAAAATGTGCAATTAGTGGGTCAATAGTGGCCCAGAAATGTCGACTTTTGATCGGGGTCTGATCTGGAAAATCCGAGATCACCATTGTGATCGTCTCGTCAAAACATAGAAGTTTCATATTCATATGTTTTCGATCTGACAGTCGGATCTTCTAGAAATCAGAAATCAAAAACGGGCCCCACAACTTAAGTGTGAATAGTAACTCGCGATTTTCGACCCCTCGCGAGCAACGGTTGGCCGAACTACTGTCTAAGAAATTCATATAGGGGTATGAGTAATGGAACCTAGCTAATTTCAACGTTCTGAGCGCGATGGCGCTGACGGATTTCGCGTTTGGCGACCCGGGTGCATCGAAGTGCATGCAACGCACTGTAAACTGTCGAACTTAATGGAACAACTTTTTATCCGAGCATCAAACGAACCAAACAAATACGTCACTTGACAGGTCTCGACGAGCCAGACGTCGTGGCGAAGTCCGTTTCGCGAAATGACGCTCGGATCGCCTTGTAATGCGTGAAAAGCATAAAAATATTACTTTTTCTCCAAATATTTTAAGTGTTCTTGGGCCAGAGTTTTGGGGGCTTTGTGCAATGGGCCTCTGCCAACCTAAGAAGCCCACGAAGTGTGCTGGGCAGAGCCAGGAGGCTGGGGTTGTGTGTGAACCCGGATAGAGGCTAAATTGCAAAAGAACCTTGCATTTGTGATGGGACTGCCTCTTGGACTACCCTGGACCAGAGCTCGAAGGGTTTGGAGTGGATTACGAAGCATCAAACTCCTCTGAGCCTTCCAGATCAAAACCAGAGTGTAAGGTGGCCGAGAAGTCACAACCCATTGTTGTGAACTCGGGGAAGAGAGAGAAGGAGGAGCTTGGAAGAAACCTCTTCCCAGTCTTGATCTGGTGACCCTGAGGAGTTCCTGGCGCAAGGAGGACCTTGCTAGAGAGTGCCCAAGGCCGCGCGTGAAGAAGGACCCGAGAACCGGCTTCTTCCTCCTTCACCAACTCCGGCCAAGGTGAGAGCACCCTAACCACTGGTTCCTAGCACCCGAGACCCTTAGCAGTAGACTCCCCATGTCCTAAGGATGCTTCCTGCACAAGCTCAAGTCCCCATGCAGTTTGGTTGGCCGGCGGGAGCAAGGTCTCGCCGGAAACCTAACCTAGCTCCGCCTCGGAATAACTCAGCAACCGTTTGGCCAAAATGGCTCAAACTCGGGGTGCTTGGACTGTAGGAGGAGGGGACCAACTCCACCAAATTTGGTGGAGTATGGTCAACCCGGTGAATTGCAGTTTGATGCCCTAGATTTTTGGAATATTGCATGTTGGCCGAGCTTGCGGCTCCGGCGCCGGCGCGCCTCCTCGCCGCCGGGCACTAGTCCAAATGGGTTGCGGGGAGTGCAATGAGTGCATCCATGCACTTGCATGCTGCCCATGCAGCATCGGGTGGCGGTGGCCATGTTCAACCCGAGAATGACCTCATTCTTGGCCGCCGGCGCTCCGGCCATCTCCGGCAACCGGGAGTGGGTCGGGAAGCTTCGTACGGGTCTAGGGAACCTACCTTGCAAGTTTGAGGGCTTCCCATGGGCTCTGTTGAATTTCGCCATTAGAGGCTTGAAGCTCGAAATAGAGCTTGGAGCCCGGCCGGCGCCTCCTCACCCCGTCGACCAGGCATGGACTTGGAGAGCATCAGGGGGATGAGGTGCACCTGCTGGTGCATTTGGATGAAGCCCATAAGTCCTGGGTTGATCATCACGATTTTCAAAGCCGAGGAGGTCATCTTCTTCCTCGGGCCCGGCCGGTTTGGGGGAGTTTGATTGCTCCAAGTTGAGGGGAAGTGATCAGTAAGTGAAGTGGATCATTTCCTTCCAAGTTGGAAGCAAAATGGTCCAATATTTTCTGAGAACAACCTGCAACAATGGTTTGTGTATATTGTATAAAACTGTGCCTACCATGTGTTTGTGGAAATGCCCCAATGAAGGAAACATGGGAATTAGCTCTCGAGTTGTATATCAAAGTTGCTCAGAATTGTCCCCTGAGCTTGATGCTCACTTCAGATCAACCTGGATCTGTGTGGACAAGTGTATGGTGCATTGTGAACTTGTGTGAGAGCAAGGTTGTGGTTCTGGTTGAACCAGCAGACCTGGGCTGCAAAGGAAGTGAGCCCCAGTGTCCTTGCACTGTTTGGAAGCACTTTGATATACAAAGTTTTAGCATATGAAGTATAGATTTAAAGCTGTATCAAAACCAAGCCTAAATGCAATAATTACTTAATAACAGTATTAGGGTCTGTTTGAAAAGTTGTAACAGTGTACTCCTGGCTATTTTGGGGTCACTGAACGCGATGCTCGCGTTTAGTTTGGGGTTTGGTGAGCCGAAGAAGCGAAAATGCGTTTCGGCTAGGTTAGAGAAGTAAATTATGACCCGAAGTTTATTTTGGGTATCGTGCTGTGACGCCCCACTTCCCAGGGGGTCACCCATCCTAGAACTACTCTAGCTCTAGCACGCTTAACTCTCATGTTCCTCTTGGATCTTGCTACCATCCAAAATGCTATAGCCGGGTTAGAGATTTAGTCCTATTATATCATTTATATAGAGGACTAATCCAAATTCCGGGGGTGTTACATTCTTCCCCCCTTTAAGCCCTGACGTCCACGTCAGGCTCAAGCACACTCACAAGCACCAGGCGATGTGAGACTCGTCTCGCTAGCCTTAGCCGACCTTGTAAGGAGCTGCACTCCACTCACAACGGTCATTAGCCGGGGAGCCTCGCTCTACCCGCTATATAACCCTGGCTCAGCCGAGACTCATCTCACATTTCCGGCTGGTGAATGGCTCTGATACCAACTGTGACGCCCCACTTCCCAGGGGGTCACCCATCCTAGAACTACTCTAGCTCTAGCACGCTTAACTCTCATGTTCCTCTTGGATCTTGCTACCATCCAAAATGCTATAGCCGGGTTAGAGATTTAGTCCTATTATATCATTTATATAGAGGACTAATCCAAATTCCGGGGGTGTTACACGTGCTGCCACAAATGGGTGAGCACGGCGTTCAGTAAGTCGAATGTCACCTGCTGGAGGTGACGGCTCGTAAAAATGATTTACCGTTTGAGAGAACGAGCCAAAACAGTGGTTATTTAGTGTATAAAACACATTCTGGGTAAGCTCGAGGGCCCGGCTGTATTTGTAACACTATGGTAAAGCTAGATAAATGTTCTAAAACATTATTAACCTTTCAGTGGGTTTCTCGGGGGTTCTTGAAAAGCTAAATTGCTTAATATTGCGTTAATCGACGAAATAGTCAATTCGCGCTAGTTGCACTTTGAGGATTGGTAGATCCTGAGTTGTCATCTGGTATTATTGTAGGGCCCAGTCGTCAGGAGCCAGCCGTGATCCGTCTTGTGGTTATCGTGACCGTCTACCTTCTGGTGGAGTCGTTGTTCCTCCTATATACAGGTGGGTTATCTTCGGTCCGCGTTTTATCAGGTCGGCCCTATTGGGTGCCGTGGTAGGTCGGACCCCTGTTCTTGGAACCCTGAACCTATGCTATATGCTTTCATTTCAGCATCCAGTTATTACAGCTATATTGCTTGATTATACAGATGAGCCTGTCATTATATTCTATTCTCCACTGCATGTTTAGAATAGAAGTTCTAGTCTCAGTACCTGGCATGATTTGCATCAGTATCGATATCCCAGTGGGGATTTTCCTCGGCTTCTCGCCGACTGTCCGTGGATTAGTCTCAGTACCTGGCATGATTTGCATCAGTATCGATATCCTAGTGGGGATTTTTCTCGGCTTCTCGCCAACTGTCCGGTCTACCGACCGTGGATTGGGACTTAGCATTATGATTACTATTGAGTTCATACCTCCTCTTACTACTTGCTTGCATATCAGCACAAAATCCATACATCTGCATAGCCTTGATCTCACAGATGAGCTTTTATCATGCCTTTATATTCCAGCAGTTGCTTGTTTATCATATTGAGATATATCATGCTTATATTCCAGCAGTTGCTTGTTTATCATGTTGAGTTATATCATGATTTCTTCAGCAGTTGATATGCATTTCCTGGACACATGCCATGCTTGATTGGTCACTAGCATAGTTCTATACCTGTCTCTATTCTTCACTGCATGTTTAGAATAGGTGAGATTACTTCAGTACTTGGCATGTTATACTTGTATCCCAGTGGGGATTTTCCTCGGCTTCTTGCCGTCTATGTGGTCAGTGGACCATGGTTTGAGCATCAGCATTATGATCGCCGTCGAGCCAAGCTTTCAGTCGCGCACACCAGCGGATTTGCTACCCGTCATGGTGTTCTTTACCGGTAGAGAGGTCTGATTGACCCGTGAGCCTAGTGGGGTTATGATAGCTTGATTGGGTGTCCAAAAGTGGTTGTTGCCTGAGGCCCCAATGACCGAAAGTGGTTGTTGCCTGAGGTCATATGCTCCATGGCAAATTTAGCCTGAGGCCCTTGTGGCCAAAAGTGGCAGTGATTGGGTATATTTGTGGTGACACCTTTGGCGCATGATCTTTGTTATTTCCTGCTTATCATATTATCATTCTCTGCTTGTCAGATTATCAGTTATAGCATGATCATTTACTGCTCGCCAGATTATCAGTGATAGTATGACTATTTCCTGCTTATCAGCTATAACATATTCATTCCTACTTGTCAGATTATCAGTTATAACATGATCAGCTTTATATATGATTACACTGCTATGTTGATTAATCCATGATTAATGGTACTCTGCTTAGATTATATACCTTTCAGTTTCAGTATATCCTACTTTTGTTATCCGCTTATTATTGTTCCCAGTAGGTACGGCTTGCTATTTCCCGGCCCGTCGTGCCCACTGGGATACACTCCGGTGTGTCTCACACCCTCGGGTGACTGTTTTTCAGGTCCTTCGGGTGGGGGGACTTGGACGCTCTGTGTGAGGACGTGAGATAGACTGACCCTGGTAGGATGTACCCCTTTTGGTTTTAGTAAAACTTATAACTGATATTTCCATTTTGAGAAACTGGATTGTAATAACTCTGGAACCTTGTGGATGTAATAGAGTAGAACTTAATTAGTATATCTATCTTGTATCTACTCTGATTGACTGTATCTGTTAGCCGAGCACATATAGGGAAGACTCTGTTGGAGATACAGAGACTTTTCTATATGTGTGGCGGTCTGTTCACGCCTTGGAGAAAATAAGTTTAAACTCTGATTTTAAAAAAAAAAAAAAAAAAAAAAATTAGACCCTTTTTCGAATCTTGGGGCGTGACAGTTTCTGACCATAGTGTGAAATTCTCTCTGTCCGTCATCAAGATCAATCAACTTTCATCAACATCTTGACAGAGTGAAGACAGTATCCTGAAGATTCGGGGAAGTTGCAAATCGGTGCAAGTCCCGCTTGATCAAAAAGTGTTCCAAATAATGCAGAGCGCTCCTTTAAAGCTTTGACATTTACATGTCGCTCATGCATTCTCTTTTCTCAAAGTCCTTAATCCTCTCAGAGCTTATGAAGTCTTGTGGAGGAGGTTGGCTTGCAAGTGGTTCTTCAATTGAAATACCCCGAGCATTCCCTCTTTTCCTTGCAATGCTTTTTCTCTTGGTTTTGGCTGGACTTGGTTCCATTGGCGCTTTTCCTTTCTCAGTAGCAGTAGGCAAAGCCTTTGCCTTGGAGGTTTCAGCAGGGGTTTTCCCTTTTGAGGCAGTAGGTACAGTGGCCTCCACCAAGAGTTCGTCCTAATCAATTGATTCTATTTCTGATTCAGAATCTGGGTCTTTTTGAGCTTTCCTAGCCCTCTTGGGCTTCTTAGTTGTTCGAGCGTGAACCATAGCAGTTAGAAGGAAGATTACCCAAGTGATCACCATTACTGCTATTGTTTGAGAAGAAGAAAGTCCTGTGAGCAACAACTCTAGAACACGAAAAAAAAAATTGTTAAATTTCAAAAATTTGAAAAATTGTACCCAAACAATCATTAACATGTAGAGAGACTAGGAATCAAATTAGTTTTGCAAAAAGAATTTTAAAAATAGATCAATTCCATGTTTTTCAAAAATTCTCATTATATGCCCTAAAACCAAAATTTTAGAAATCGAAGCCTAAAAGTTCGTTAATCAAGAAAAAACCTTGCATATAACCAAAACTAATCTACTTAGAGTTCTTATTTTAAAAGAAATTTGACCAAAAACCAATCTCAAACGAAAAAGATACAGAATTTCTCTCACGTTTTGAGTAAAAAGATGCAAAACTGTGAAAAACCAAGTTTTTGATCGAAAGAACTTACTTTGATTCGAAGAACGTGAGTTGGGAAGGCTCCAAATCGATTGTTTCCTAGAGAGAGAAGGTCTGGAGACTTAGGAACAAAAGATTGAAGTAAAAAGAAATCAAAACCCTTTTGTTCTATATAAAATCCTAGCCGCGGTCCGAAATGCCTCAAGAATACAGTCCGGATCGGCTACCCGCAGGAATTCCTGCGTTCGGGATTCGGATCGCATTCTCCCGTCCTGACTGGCTTCAAACTTTTTCTTCAGAAAAATTTAGAAAAATTCTAGAAAATCCAGAAAAAATTGTAAGCACTTGAATGTATCAACTTTAAATGAAAATCATCGTTTCATATTAAAAGAAATAGATTATGCAAAATCTATCAATAATATCCAAAAATTGAAACGAAAATTTATAAAAATTAAATCCCTTAAAGTTGAACAAGTTCAATTACATCTATTATGATCTTATGAGTAATGCCTTTATCATATCATCAATATGGTAAAGAAAATGAAATACCAAGATCAATAGATGTTTGAAATCCCAAATATATTAGATAATGTATCTAGTCAATTTTTGAAGAGAGTGGCTCTTTGAGCATCTTTTAATAAAATTTCCATCTTATACCAACCTTGAAATTTGACAGAGTCAAGTATTTCAAAATGCATTTTATTTAATCAACTTGAAAAACCATGCTTGATAAACATGTGGTAGCTGCACACAGTACTCGGACGACCGAGGTGGTAGCTCTTTCCTCCATGTGGTGGTAGTTTTCACACTCCTCATTGGGATGTAACTCTTTCCACATCTTTTGAGCATAACAATTTTCATTTACTCCCCCTCACTTGGCTATCAATTATTTAAAATATAAAGTATTCAACCAAAAATTGATCTCAATTTCATACTTGACTCAATTGTCAAATAAGATAAAAACTAAACCAAGAGATCATTTGAGGGAGAATTTGACTTTGATCAAAACAAAGATGACTTAATTGACATAAATGATCATTGCATCAAATGAATTATTATGATATCCAAAGCATAATAAATTTCTAATTATATGAAAGGATGCAATTAAAGTCAATATAACTAATGCTCAATTAATGTTCTATGTACAAACATAGATAATGAACAAAAACACAAAACAAAACCTAACCTAAGCAAAGGTTTCAAAAAGAAGTTATTTCAAGGAAAGCATTCCAATTGCCTTACGCAAATGAATAAAGCGTTTTTGATCCAAAGGTTTTGTTAAGATGTCAGCTAATTGATCCTCAGTTGAAATGTAGGAAAGTTGAAGAATATTTGATTCAACTAGCACTACAAGAATATTGTATATCGGTGGCGAATAATGTCGCCACTATATGTATAAAAAGTTGTCACCTTTTTAAAGCGTGGCGATTTTTGAAGTCGCCACAAGCCGCCACCAAAAGCCTTGCCACTAAATAAAATTGTGGCGAAGAATAAAAAGTCGCCACTTTATTAAAGATAGCGTGGCGACATTTTTTTGCCAACAAATATGATTTTTTGTGGCCACTATAAGTCGCCACCTTTTATGGTGATAAGGTGGTAATATATTTTTGCCACCAAATATATGCTTTAAGTGGCAACCATCACGGTCGCCATCTTAACTGAAGATAAAGTGGCAACTTCGAGATAAAGTGGCAATATATTTTTGCCACCAAATATATACTTTAAGTGGCAACCGCCACGGCGGCCACCTTAATTGAAAATAAAGTGGCGACTTTTTGTTGTCACCAACTGTGCGAGTAAAATAGCCACCAATAATGATTAATGTTGTCAACAACAACAAACAAGCAATAAAACAAAATATACACAAAGTAACAAACAATACATTTAAGCAAATAAAATTATTTTTTTAACAAAAATTTTACACAAAGTAACAAACAAGTAACCTAACTAGATTCTAAAAATTCCTAGAACATGTGGTATATTATAACAAGACAAGAAAAACATAAAAGATCCAATCATCCAATTAGAAGAAAAGATATTTACAGCTCGTTCAGTTGCTTCAGGACGGCTCAAGCTAACAACCTTCGCTAAATCATTAGTAACCGGTCCCGGCTTCTCAACTAGCTTTTCTTCTGGTACAGGCTCCTACCGGCTTTTCGTGCGACGACCAGAACTCTTAGATTTTGACAAGGAAGAGAGGAGATCTGAACTCTGCGGATTGTTGAAAGAAAAGGAGAAAAAAGTGTAAATAATTAACAACTTCTGTATAGATGCATCAAGAGTAACATAAAAACACTGGAAGAAAAAATGATAATCCTATTGTTCGCTTCAGGGTCAGAAAACATATGTCTAAACTCCTTCAAGAGGAATGATCCAGATCTTATAGTTGATGATCTATAAGTTCGTTGTAGTGCTTAATCCTGAAATATTGTGTACAACACTCAAATTTACTGGTAATACAAATTTGCCCAAATATCATCTATGAGTGACTAGAATGTTGAAATCTTTCGGCGCTTTGTGGATTCATGCACCGGCAGTGTAAAGAAGCAAAACAAATTTTTAACAGTAGAGAGCAAAAAAAGGCATAGTTCAAAAGTGAAATACTTGTTCTCTAATAGTACCTTCTCGGATACTTGTTCGGTCGGTACAGATGCATTAAGATACAAATCACAGAGCGCAAAGTTTCACACCTAAACTTCCTAGAGCAGAATCATTAATGTTCTGTAATAGATGCAATCAAGCTTCCCATTTCTAGAAACGGGAAACTATATAAATTTATGAAATAATACCAGAATCCCAAACCCACAAATACTATTCTCAGAGAGAATTATTGCTTGGCTTAAATTGGTAAAGCAGTACAAACATATCAATAGGCAATAAAGGTATCAATCAAGTATATATCCCTCATAATTCTCAGAAGGCAATGTTGGTGCTCAAGATTACATCCCAAAATGTTTAAAAAAAAGACAATAAGAACACGCAACACCTATATAATAGTGACGATATGTTACAGGAGGAAACAGTACATAAACATACAGTCAAAGTCTCAAAAGGCAGACGAATAAAAGAGGCCAAAAAAAGATGAATGGATAATCAAACCCAAAAACTGAAATAAACCATACTTACCAGGGAATCGACAAAATCATACAAAGTACCAAATGCCAAGTAACATTCTGAAGGTTGTAGAAAAATGAAAAAGACATTCATTGAGCAATTGAATAACTAACACCAAATCCAAGGACTAACAAAAAGAGATACAAAGTGTCGTTACTAGTCAAAAAAAGTAAGTTAGGAGCAAACCTTACCTTAACAACCTTAATCTTCTTCTCTTTCCGAAACGGCTTGTTCTTGCACATATCTGAGCAATGACAAGCCCTGGAACAGCTTATTGAAAGACCCCTGTTGAAAATAGTAACTAATGTTAAAGCTTTTAAAAATTGAAACTACTGTTGTAGCAGCACCTGTGTCATATAGCAAGCAAGATACTATGTCCCATCAATGCAAAAGTGTACCATAGATGCCATGTTGCAAGTAAATTACTAAAAAAGGGATAAAATACAGGAACATTAATATTTGAGGAAATAAATATCGCAGGCATCGCACGAAAATAAAGTACAATGAACTTGCTCAAAGCAAAAAAGATAAAATAAAATAGAAATGATTCTTGATAACAAGAATGAAGTAATATACAATGTATGAAGTAACACTTTTTGGTATCCGATGAAATCAAACAAACCATCATACCTCAAAAAAAAAGAAAAAAAACAAAACAAATATAATTGATAATACCTGCATTCACAATCATCTTTGCACGTTGAATCAGGACGGCAATTTGTGCATCCGACACCAGCATCAACACCATTACGTTTCTTCTTAACTAAATATACATCTTCCTCAAGTAAAGATAAACAAATCAAACTGATAGATTTCTCAGGTTTTCCTTAAGCAAATTAGCCTTCAAAACAAAACTACAATTAATGTGATACCATCTATACAATATATTCATAGTTAAAAAAAAAGAAGCAACATAACCTAACAAAAAATTCCTAACTGAGATCCTATTTTCCATGATTCCAACATTACTCAAGGATACTGCGCTTAATATGTACATAGGGAGACGGCTCAGCTTTGTTCTCGGTAACATCATTCAAGATGGCACCAATGCTGAACTCTTCATTGATGTATGGAAGAGGTAAGCAGTTAAAAGCTTCCTATAAATGAAAATGAAGTCTCAGAAATGTACACAACTAAGAAAAATATATAACTTGAGAAAACTCCTTTAGCAACTTTTTCCTTCAAACTAGCTAAACGAAGAGAAGTTCTAACTTATAAATCTGTGAGCTTCAGAATTCATCAATCTCTCTAGTTGGTAAAACAAAAAAAACCATTTCAGATAAGTCAAGTTTTTAGAATATTATCAATAGAATTTGACTATAAATAAAGACTTCTAAATTTCAAATACAGATCACAATAGTACAGCATGAATTTGCCAAATTCAAGAACCCCCAAATTTATGAATGTAACATGGTGAAAGAAAAAGGTAGCAAAAGAAAAAAAAAAAAAGAGTATAAAAAATTCTATGAACAGACCTCTATATCACTCGTCTAATCTGCGCACTGTTATTGAGCCAAATAAACTAGCCCTGTTAGCTACCCAGTGAATCCATAATTAATAAAGATATAAAACATGAACAAGCAAACAAATGCCAGATAAGGCATGACTCGGAACAGATTCTAAATAATATAAATATTCAAGTTGGGTGGTATTTAAATAGTAAATGTGTGTAATGGAATAGTTACATCAAGTTTAGAGCAAAACAAAGACAAGCTAACAGCTTATCAAGCCTACAAACTATATGTGTGAGGTATCAAAAAAGATATTTTTTTAAAAAAAGGGCAAATCCTGACTTTCATAAATAGCTAGAGAACAAAGGAAGCCCAAAAAAATCTTCAAGGTAAGCGAAACAGGAAAAGGAAATATTATCAATGTGGTCTTTCTCAGCCTTACCCTAGCAATTCTTGCTTTTGCATAGACTGACGTTCACTGCTGCATAGAGCAGGTTCCGTTGTGTATATGAATCTTCATGATCAAAACAAATCTAATATAGTTATTATATATTTCTCACCTTGTCGCTGCATTTCAAGCTTCGGATTCATGCCAAGAACTCATTATATACATATATGCCCACTCTTAATAGTAGAAATTTGAATCCTTCTTAACTGCCGCATCCTTGCAAAGCATCGACCGCACTTCCATGCTTGACCTAGGAGGTTCCAGATCTTTCTCTTGCAGTGCATTGCCAAGCAGCTGTTGCATCTGGCATGCAAATGTATCGTCCAATACCTGTACGCGAAAATCTCTAATTAGATCAGTATAGACAAAAAAAGAGTGGCTTATCTACGGATATGTGTAACTGATCAACTAGCTGTTGAAAGCTTTAAAGAACACACTTCTGGCTATCTATAATGAAAAAGATACTCACAGCAACCGTGACTCTTGCACCTTTATACCAAGAGCGATTCTCTTTCCGGTTCTCCAAGAAACTAAGTACATCCTGTAATTGGAGGTTGATTTAGAATACATTACAAAAACAAGAAGAAGATAGCAGAATAGAATAAAATCTGCATACTTGACCCAGCCTATCCCAAAACCCTCGGCATACGGCCACAAATACAAGAACCTCAAATATAGTATGGACATGATTAATAGTTTCTACAAGCTGATCCTTTAACGGTTACATTCTGCTCCGAATGTCTGATTCCATAATTATGTCCTTTGAGTCCTGAATAATCTTCTTAAGCTTTGTGGTGCTCTGCAACCGAGTCTGCATTCGTCAAAATTAAAAGACAAAGTCATTACAGATATCATGCTATCATTTGCCTTGTAATAATGAAACTATTTTCACTTTTAGACATCTCCCACCCCCCATTGTTGTACAAATTATAAATATAACTGTCAAAGAGAAAATTTAACTTGAAAGAACTATCCAGATATACTCACATTTTCTGCAAGTTTCTCCACAACAGCTTGCAAGTAATTTCTGAACTTAGCTCCGAGAGTTACAGTTACTTCATTGAGGCAATCTCCAGCAACTGCATTTCCACCATCAGGCATACAAGAACCCCAAGATTTTAATTGGGCTTCTATTTTAGGCAGTTTAGCACCATCAGGCATGCAAGAATCAAGACTCCAACTATTACTATCATACTATTTTACATCAGAACACATCGATCCTATGAATCAAAATAAGTAAAATCTGAAATACAAGAAAGAGGCAGTTTAGCAACGATCTTGTAATTGTGGCAACTTTCAACTTTTAAATATTCTGCAGTCAACCCTGGCCTAGTGTCACGCCCCGGGGTCGAAACTGCGACCCGGGCTCGCTAACAGATCCGCCATCTGTACGGAAACTGCCGTACAGACGCAGCGTCTAGCCTGCAAAAGACAAAACTACAGCTACACAGATATCAGAGCGGATAAAAAGCTGTACTATAAAATTTTTCTCAACTACAAGTTGCTACAACTCATAGCCTATCTCCCAAAATCAGATGATACAAATAGAAGTCCACCTATACAACATCTACGAATCCAAATGGGAGATAGCTAACAAGAAACATAACCCACTCCCACAATCCGGGATGGTACATCTACCTCTCACTAAAGTAACAATGCTGGTAGGGAACTATCACGTGACTCCCTGTCCTCGGTCCGTCCAGTCAAGCACAGCAGGAACGGAAGAAAGCCTCAGCAACCTGTCACCGACAGAGGGTGTGAGAACTACATCCTACAGTAGTTCTCAGTGGGTACCGTCTCCAAGAACCACGGTCTGCCCACTAAGTCTACCAGAGGCATAAGATAGAGAAAAGACTGATGATAATATAAATAAGCTGGAAAAGAATCTACAGCTATCATGCCTCTATCTACTATGCTCAATAAGAAGAGACTATGGATGATGGTATGCAGCCACTCACTGCTGGCAATATGTCACAAGTACTACCCAAGACACTCTACAATGACACATGCTACGCCATCACTCTCCCAGTGTATCTCAAATCTCAGCGACTGCCCCACAGGGTCCAGTCGAGTAAAGCCTGCGCCCCCTGGTGTATCAACCAGGGTGTCCAAACGGACAAACTCGATATCTCACACAGTGACCCCATGGTAGCACGGCCAGGGGTATCAAGCGACCTCTAGTATATGAACTAGGCGCATCATCGCAGCCTCGTCAGGCTCGGTATCATCATCGCAGCCTCATCAGGCTCGGAATCATCAACGCACCCGGGGCGTGGTTCGAGGGGTGCGACCCCACCGAACTCTAGTATCACATCAGTATCACTGTCTCACAAGTGGCTCCTGCAGGCTGTGGTCCTCGATCAAACAGATCGGTATCTCGATGCTCGAAGCACAAACTCAGTCGGAGAACCCTCCACGACTCCATCTCACAACACAGACCCACTCAACGAAGGTACTACACAGCTGGGACCACCGTCTCTCCCAACGGCTCCCTCAACAACACCTCACTGAACTCAACACTCGACTCACGGCCGGAGCTACTCCACGGCCAGATCTACGAAGGGTCCGAAACCCCGGGAGACTAACATCTACGTCCCCAAGAGAGAAAGCAGCCCTTAGAACCCAGATCACTCGAATCCGCTCGGGTGGATAAGTTTTTAAGAAACCATGTCATTTATTTCAGAAAACCATTCGATATGAGAGAAATCCATCTTTTTAATGATTTTTAGTCTCTTTTAGGAAAACCCTTTGAAATCAAGTTTTATGCCCAAGCCTCGAAGAGCTGATGCCTTCGTCCCAACAGACGAGAACAGACTCAGACAACCTTGCGAGGCTTGGAAGAAATATTGGCTGACTAAAATCATGTATTCATCCAAAAAGGTTCTGGGTTCAAGGTCCTGCTAACACACGTGCACCACGATCCCAACCTGGTGGTGACGAGAAGAACAGCGGAAAGGAAAACCCCCGGGACCACCGTTTATCTGAAACGGTTCCCCAAAATGCTAACACTGGCCTAACCCAGCCACCAGACCCCACTCGGCCCCCCGGGCCCGAGTGCAACACCCGTCCCACAACACTCTGACCACTCAGCCCACTACCCGGGCGAGAAAACTCTAAGTCCCGAAGGATATGAAAAGTGCGGGATGTCTAAAGCATAAAGGAACCTAGCCCAAATTAAGGTTCACAAATGGTCTGGTCAAACTCATGCACATATGACGGGGGTGCTAGTTAAGTTCCAAGAAAACACTTAAACTAGCATGCAATCCTATCACAATAGAATTAGAAGAAAGTCCGTAGACTTGGAGAGAAAACCAACCCACCTCAGAAAGCCACCAATTGCTCGTCGACACTTGCAATTCGCTCAGCGGCTTACCTGGCCACCAAGGGGTCCGCACGCAACACGAAGCCCGATGCCAGAATCCGCACGCGAATCGGAGCACGCGGCGACCAACCACACGACCGCGCGTTCCGCGGAAGCTAAAACCGCACCGCAAGCTGCCAGAAGCGAAGAAATCGCAAAATCAATCAAAACGGTCAAAACCAGGCATCCGTCGGTGAAAAACAGCCTCCGTCAGCGAAAAATCAGCGCCCGACGGCGAAAAACAGCCCGTCGGCGAAAACCAGCGCCCGACGGCGAAAACAGCTCCGTCGGCGCAAAAACTGCTCAAAAACAGCTTGCGAAAAACCAGCGAAAACTGCGCAAACCGCTCGCGAAATCTGCTCGAAAAACGCGCTAAACCGCTCGCAAACTGCTCGCGAAAAACGGCGAAAACCTGCGCGAAAACCTGCGCGAAATCTGCGAGCGAAAACAGCAAAAACTGCTTGCGAAACTGCTCGCAACCTGCTCGCGAAAAGTGGCGAAAACCTGCGCGAAACTGCGCAAAATCTGCGAGCGAAAACAGCGAAAACTGCTTGCGAAACCGCTCGCAACCTGCTCGCGAAAAGCGGCGAAAACCTGCGCGAAACTGCGCGAAATCTGCGAGCGAAAACAGCGAAAACTGCTCGAAAAACTGCACAAATCTGCTTGCGGAATCAGCCGGCGAAAACCCGCGAAAAACAGCAGCCGACGGTGGGAAACAACGGCTGACGGCGAAAAACGGTGCCGGCACGCAAACCGAGGCGCCACCGCTGTCCCGGGAGCACGCCGAGCGGCGAAAATCCAGCCGCGCGACGAGGGAGGCCCGCCGCACGGCGCCCAACCAAGCAGCGCCGCGCAGCAACCTGCTGCGTGGTGCTGGAGCGCACCGCGCAGCGCCCAGCGGCGCTGCGCACAGTGCCCAGCGGCGCTGCGCGCGGTGCCCAGCGGCGCTGCGCGCAGCGCCCAGAGGCGCTGCGCGCGGGCCCGCGCGCAGCCCACTGCGCTGCGCGCGGCCGCGCGCCTGCGCAGGGCCGCGCGCGGCCCGCGCGCGGCCCTGCCGCGCGCCCCTGCGCGCGGCCAGGAGATGTCGCGCGCACCCGCGCGCGGCCCTGCCGCGCGCGCCTGCGCGCGGCCAGGAGATGCCGCGCGCGCCTGCGCGCGGCCAGGAGATGCCGCGCGCACCCGCGCGCGGCCCTGCCGCGCGCCCCTGCGAGCGGCCCTGCCGCGCGCGCCTGCGCGCGGCCAGGAGGTGCCGCGCGCACGCGCGCGGCCCTGCCGCGCGCGCCTGCGCACGGCCAGGAGATGCCGCGCGCACCCGCGCGCGGCCTTGCCGCGCGCCCCTGCGCGCGGCCAGGCAGCGCCGCGTGCCGCTCTTTGCTGCACGCGGCGCCGCGCCCAGCGGCGAGTCGCCACAGGGTGCTGCCAATAGCAGCACCCTGGCGCCGCGCGTGCGCCGTTGCGCGCGCACGCGGCCGCCGGCGACGGCAAATCCAAGAATTTCCGAAAAAAACCCCAATAATCCGAAAAATCCCAAAAAACTGATTTTAGCATTTTAAAACCCAATTAAGAATTCCTCAAAGCTCAAAAACTCCAAAAACTGCAAAAACCTCCGAAAAACCCAAAAGTCGGAATTTTGCTTACCTCGTCGTCGCACGTCGCACGCCCACGAGCTTTGCACGGCCTCCAACGGCGAGTCCAAAAATCCAAGATCGGCTCAAAACTCCTTTTTCCTTCCTTCTTCTTCTTCTTTTCCTCTCTTTTCTTTTCTTTCTTTCTCTTTTCCTTTCTTTCTCTTTTCCTGCTGCAGAGGGTGGAGGTGGAGCCTTTTATAAAGCAAAAAGCTTTATAATTAATTAACTTAATTAATTAATTCCAAAACTCCAACTCCAACTCACTTTTTGCCTTCGGGCTCTCCGCCGCTGCCCGGAACCTCCCGAACTCCGCTGTAAATCGAAAATACACGCGCTCATAGCTTTTTCTCTTCAAAAAGCTCATCCGTTGAGGCGGGGTGCTCAAATCAATTACCGGCTCCAAAATTGCCAGTTCCGACTCACTTTTTGCCTCCGGGCCCTCCGCGTCAGTCCGGAACCTCCCGAACCTCGCTGTAAATCAAAAGTACACGTGTCCACAGCTTTTTCTCCTCAAAAAGCTTATCCGTTGAGTCGGGGTGCTCAAATCAATTACCGGCTCCAAAATTGCCAGTTCCGACTCACTTTTTGCCTCCGGGCCCTCCGCGTCAGTCCGGAACCTCCCGAACCTCGCTGTAAATCAAAAGTACACGTGTCCACAGCTTTTTCTCCTCAAAAAGCTTATCCGTTGAGTCGGGGTGCTCAAATCAATTACCGGCTCCAAAATTGCCAGTTCCGACTCACTTTTTGCCTCCGGGCCCTCCGCGTCAGTCCGGAACCTCCCGAACCTCGCTGTAATCTGAAAGTACACCTGTTCCACGCGTTCCTGAATTTCCGGCACTCCACGGTGAAGTCTGAAATTCCCAATCTCATCCTCAATCGGCCTACAAAGCCCGGAAAAACCCCGAATCGAGCTGGAGCTTCCGCGTTGATCCGAATCAACCCGGCATCCACTGCAAACTCAAATGCAACATGCCCAAGGCAAATCTCTGCTCCAAGCCATCTGTGTGGTCGGCGCGCTATCCAATGCCCCGGTACTTTACACCTAGTCACTGTGATGCATCCAGAATTATTAGAACTTGATTTCAACCCCACATCCGCATCAGAGAACGAAGGCCGCCCAGCAACAGAAGCAACCATCAGAAGTTCTGATCCACAAGAGCTTAAAAAACAAATTAATAGCAACATCAGTTTAATGACAAAAGAGTTATAATATCCGATATATAGTTTAACATCATTCCTGACTCTTTATAGTTGAAAATTAGAAAACACTTAAAAACGATGAAAAAAAGCTTCAGCTCCTAACTCATTATCGTGTATTAGTAAAAGTCTCTGAAAAGTAGTAGACAAAAATTGTTAGAGATTTCTTAAGTAACTACAACTATTGCCCATTCTTTCGCATTTAGATATGAGTTTGCATTTCCACTCAATCAAAAAAGCAAAAAAGAGTCAAACGGTGCTCCTGATCAGCAACTATATGAGTTTCCAATCAATCAAAAAAGAGTCAAAAAAATATATATATATGAGTTTGCATTTCCACTTTCGCATTTAGATATTCTCAAATCAAAAGGTGCTCCTGATCAGCAAATATCACATATCATATGCATTTTTTTAATGTGAGGTTAATTATTCTGTCACCGGATGGCCTTATTGGATTATATAAAGGCAGATTATCTATAAGAAATCTAAGTTTCTAAAGCTCAGATACCGATTTCAAAATATGCTACAGTTTAGGTAGATTGTATTGATTTTTACCCTCTTTCTAATTTCTAAGTTTCAAACTTTTCACTCTCCCAATCTTTCGCAAATGTGGCACTACAAAAGTTTGGAGTATATTGAAGAACCTGACCATGTAATTAACTATTATTCTATACATTATCCAACTATATTAATGGCCATCTTGTTCTATCTCTTTGTATTTGAGTCTAGAGCTTTGTATTGCACTCTATAGTACTACTTTAATTGTAAGCATTAGTACTTCTATTAAAACTTAAAAGAAGAAATTTTAATTGGACCTAAATTCTTTTTTATAATTGTCCACATTCTTGGAATTTTGAGAACAACTTGAATATAAGCTAACACATGGTGAGGCGATATCGCGATAAAGAAATTTAGCATGATTTAGGTTACAAACCTTGCACACTAATCTAGTAAATATGTTATTTGTTATCTCTTGCTAGGCAACATCAATCTGCACTTGATTGGCTGCTTTCATGTATTTGATAGTCCTTTTGAATCGAGGACCTATTACTCATGTATTCTACAAAGAAGTGCTTTAGTAAGTCCCGTGAATTACATCATTGGTCATTGAACCGCAAGTGAATATTCATTTTGGTCACCAAACTTTAATTCCTCTCAATTAAGTTACTCACCTTTAATTTCTATTTCATTCAGCTCACTTTATTAAATTCCACATAATTTCAAACAAAACAACTGAGTGATAGCCAATTTAGTTAACATTATTTTCAAGGATGATATAACAACTAATTTATCTCTTAAAGATGATTTGACTGCTGATTTATTTGTCAAAATCACCTCTTCGAGGTGATATATTAGTTGAATAATAATTTGGACATAATATAGAGTTGAAATGACGAGCGGTCATTTCTTAGTAGCTGAATTAGCCAGCTACGTGATTACTTCATTAGAAAAACTAATTGAACTTTCAGCAATGACCTGATTGAAATAGAAATTACTACATTATAACATGAATTTAAAATTGAGTTGATTGTATTTGTTGTTTTTATTTTTCAATATCATATTTTGAGGAAAATTTAACAAAACATGATTGTACTTGTAGGATAAATTTCAAAATAATCAAATGGAAGCATATCGTGATGAAACTTTGGAACATATGAATGAATTGTGGAACAAATGGCGAGGAGATTTGCATCGTAAATTTATAAAGCCTTGCAAGACCATTCAAGATGCTCTTAAATTTTTCCTGAAGGTGTTGATCGAGACGATTGGAAGTGGCTCGTTAAAGAACATTTTTTTAGTGAAAAATTTCTGGTATGTAATTTTTTCTTATTATAATATATAAATACATGCCAATTTATTTTTCTTTACTATTCATTCTTTTGTTATTCTTATTTTCTACAATTATACTACTATGCATATACCAATTTTTTATTTTTTATTTTATATTCATATTTATATCATGTTACCATGTGAATGTAGGTGGCAAGTAAAAGAAATTCGGAAAATAGGACGAAGGTATCAATGCCTCATCGCACGGGTAGTAAACCTTTTAGACAAATTATTTGGAAAAGGTAATAGTAGGTAACTTCAAACTTCTATATTCAATTGATGGCATTGGTTGAACCTAATTTATATTTTGTATAGGGAGGGAAAGATAATAACCCACCAAGTTTAGCAACAATATTTTATGAAACTAGAAAAAGGGTGGACAACTAGAAGGAGAAGATACTATCAAGAAATATGTAAGGTTTTTACATTTATTTTATTATAATCTATCTCTTTTTGTAGTTTTATTTTTTTTTATGTTGATATCTATATTTTGAAGGATGAAATTGTTGAGGCGTCGCAATCAAATCCTTCTTCTTCCAATATAGAACTTATTGAAAAATGCTTTGGATCTCAAAGTCGTAATCATGTGATTTGTTTCGGAGGTGGTGTAAAAGCAAATGATTTGAGACCTTATTCTTCGAGAGCGGATCTTCATACTAAACTTTGTGAAACTCAAGAGGAAAATGAGTCACTTAAAAGTCGCATTGACGGAATGGAGTTAGAACTTCGAGCAATTAAGGAATTGCTACAACAACAAATCAATGCTCCTCCACCACCGACTCGATCTGAAGAGTAAGAAACACAATCTTAATATTGTTAATAGTAATTATCAAAAGCATATCTTCATTTAAATTTTCTAAAATGTTATTTTTTATTTCAAGAAGTTTCACATATTTCTTATATTATTTTAGTAATGTTGTAATAATATTTACTTTGGTCTTTTGCAGATAACTGAAGATGTTCGTATTTGAGCAAAAAGGATCGTCTTGAAGCCAACAGAGTAGATTTCCAATTATCTTTTTTCTGTTCTTCTTTCGAAGCACAATGGATGGTTGCATGTTTATTTTGGAGTGGTTATTTCTTCTTTCGAAACACAATGGATGGTTGCATGTTTATTTTGGAGTGGTTACTTTTAATTTAGTAAACATTTTGGCAACTTTATATGTAGACTTGAAATTGTGTGCATGTGATGGTTGCATGTTTGATGACATACTTTGATAATTATTTTGACAAAATGGTGTATATGTGAATGTAGTTTTAATTGAATGTAATATCTTCTTTATTGTATTTGTTGATATATGGTTTAATTGTAATATATATGCTGTATTATTATACATTTATTAGCGACCAAATACTGGTCGTTATTATTATACCTTTTTCAAAACGTACATTTTTAGCGACCAAAATACTGGTCGTAATACTATACCCTTTTTCTAAAGGTTTACTTTTAGCGACGATAATTTTAGTCGTTATTGTAATATTATTTCGTAATAATTTAATATTAGCGACGAAAACATTGGTCGTTAAAGTTCCAAACTTCTAACTCATTAAGCTTATTAGCGACGACGAACAGGTCGCTATTGCGCATATATGGTCACTAATGAATACTGATTAACGACCGGAGATTTCTCCGTCGTTTAAAAAGCAATAACGACCGGTTCTTATATGGTCACTAATGAATACTGATTAACGACCGGCGATTTCTCCGTCGTTAAAAGCAATAACGACCGGTTTTTATTTGGTCACTAATGAATACTGATTAACGGCCCGGCGATTTCTCCGTCGTTAAAAAGCAATAACGACCGGTTTTTATATGGTCACTAATGAATACTTAGTAACGACCGGAGATTTCTCCGTCGTTAAAAGCAATAACGACCGGTTTTCATAAACCGTCGTTAATTCTTTTAGTAAGGGAAGCAATAACGACGGTGACGACGAGATTTTATTCCGTCGTTATTTGTTTTAACGACGAAAAATGGAGCAATAACGACGACTTTTCCTTTCGTTAAGAGCAACTTTGTTGTAGTGTGATTATATAAGGCAGATTATCTATAAGATTCAAAATATGCTACAGTTTAGGTAGATTGTATGATTTTACCCTCTTTCTAATTTCTAAGTTTCTAACTTTTCATTCTCCCCAATCTTTCGAAAATGTGGCACTACAAAAGTTTGGAGTATATTGAAGAACCTGACCATGTAATTAACTATTATTCTATACATTATCCAACTATATTAATGGCCATCTTGTTCTATCTCTTGTATTTGAGTCTAGAGCTTTGTATTGCACTCTATAGTACTACTTTAATTGTAAGCATTAGTACTTCTATTAAAACTTAAAAGAAGAAATTTTAATGGACCTAAATTCTTTTTTATAATTGTCCACATTCTTGGAATTTTGAGAAACACCTGAATATAAGCTAACACGTGGTGAGGCGATATCGCGATCCAAGAAACTTTAGCATGATTTAGGTTACAAACCTTGCACACTAATCTAGTAAATATGTTATTTGTTATCTCTTGCTAGGCAACATCAATCTGCACTTGATGGTGCTTTTCATGTATTTGATAGTCCTTTTGAATCGAGGACCCTATACTCATGTATTCTACAACGAAGTGCTTTAGTAAGTCCCGTGACTTACATCATTGGTCATTGAACCGCACGTGAATATTCATTTTGGTCACCAAACTTTAATCCTCTCAATTAAGTTACTCACCTTTACTTTCTATTTCATTCACGGTCACTTTATTAAATTCCACCTAATTCAAACAAAACAACTGAGTGATAGCCAATTTAGTTAACATTATTTTCAAGGATGATGTATGACAACTAATTTATCTTCTAAAGATGATTTGACTGCTGATTTATTTGTCAAAGTCACCTCTTCGAGGTGATATATTAGTTGAATAATAATTTGGACATAATATAGAGTTGAAATGACGAGCGGTCATTTCTTAGTAGCTGAATTAGCCAGCTACGTGATTACTTCATTAGAAAAACTAATTGAACTTTCAGCAATGACCTGATTGAAATAGAAATTAAAGTTGAATATCTTGATTGAAACAAATTAAAATTGATTGAGATAAATGAGATTTCAAGAAAAATTCAATAACATATATGATGTACTTTACCCTTCATAAGCCTATAAGACCTCTTATTCAATTGGGTGTCCCATTATGATAAAGATAAAAAATAATTTGACGAGGAAAGTTTCTAATATATAGAAATTCTTCTAAACTAAACATAACCCTCCCAACCTAATTTAAGTAAAATAATCCTAATCTAATAATGAAAGGGCTGTGCATCCTATCCTAATAGGCACTAATCTGTGTTTGATCTGGAGGTGATTGTAGCAAATACCCCTCCTTGAGCCACATCTTAGCATCATGGAATGAACTGTCAACGTAATAGAACAAAATGTATGCTCACAGACTTTTTCGGACTAGTCTCAGTTCTCGTTGTAGTTGCAAGGATCCATATGTGTTTAAACTTTCATGCTTTTTATATGACAAACTCGTTCTATCTCAGCCTCTCAGGGCCAAGTCCAATAAATTTAAGCTCTAAAACCAAAATATCTGAAATTCAGCCCTCCAATACATGTGTCTAATAATTATTGAATTAATGCATGATCTTTAGTCATGAAACATCTAATGTTCCAATTGGTCGGTTCATGTTAGGTGGACAGGTCTCAACAATAGTTAATGAGTTGGATGGCGAATGAGCAAAATGATGGAGATTGCTATAGATAGACTAAAGTAGTGCCCTTCTCCGAAAGTTCATTCAACTATTTAGAAACAGGCCTTACATTTGGAGTCACAAAGAATCACCTAAATTTGATGTTTCTTTGTTTAAGGTTACTGATTCTGTCATCTTTGCATTGCGGTCATAATCAAGTACTCGATTATGGATCAAAACTAGCCAACTACAGATCCAAAGCACACTAAATACTGTATCAGTTATGATCAAGAACATGACAAGAAATGAACAATCCAGCAGAAAATCAAAAGAGTAAACCAAAAATTCTTTTTGTACTTCGCCTTTTGCACTTAGTTTTCTTTTTTCCTTGTCAGATTGAAAGCTTCAGATTTACTGCTTATACTCGCCTACTTTTTAATGTGAGGGGGTTTTTCATATAATTTGTACCCACCAAATATCACATATCATATAATTTTACCTACCAAAACTAAGCCACGAGATAGTTTCGATGTACCCTATTTTAACCGATGATCCGAACAAATCTTTCAAAAGCAGTACATTAGAGAAACAATAAATATTCAAGAAATTACACACACTGGAATGAAAGTGTTGTACATGATCCACATTACAAATATGCAAAACCACCCT
>CM055064.1:19497298-19532358 GCA_029204045.2 Tillandsia leiboldiana | reverse complement strand
TTCACGCCCCGGGGTCGAAAACTGCGACCCGGGCTCGCTAACAGATCCGCCATCTGTACGGAAACTGCCGTACAGACGCAGCGTCTAGCCTGCAAAAGACAAAACTACAGCTACACAGATATCAGAGCGGATAAAAAGCTGTACTATAAAATTTCTCAACTACAGTTGCTACAACTCATAGCCTATCTCCCAAAATCAGATGATACAAATAGAAGTCCACCTATACAACATCTACGAATCAAATGGGAGATAGCTAACAGAAACATAACCCACTCCCACAATCCGGGATGGTACATCTACCTCTCTCTAAAGTAACAATGCTGGTAGGGAACTATCACGCGACTCCCTGTCCTCGGTCCGTCCAGTCAAGCACAGCAGGAACGGAAGAAAGCCTCAGCAACCTGTCACCGACAGAGGGTGTGAGAACTACATCCTACAGTAGTTCTCAGTGGGTACCGTCTCCAAGAACCACGGTCTGCCCACTAAGTCTACCAGAGGCATAAGATAGAGAAAAGACTGATGATAATATAAATAAGCTGGAAAAGAATCTACAGCTATCATGCCTCTATCTACTATGCTCAATAAGAAGAGACTATGGATGATGGTATGCAGTCACTCACTGCTGGCAATATGTCACAAGTACTACCCAAGACACTCTACAATGACACATGCTACGCCATCACTCTCTCAGTGTATCTCAATCTCAGCGACTGCCCCACAGGGTCCAGTCGAGTCAAGCCTGCGCCCCCTGGTGTATCAACCAGGGTGTCCAAACGGACAAACTCGATATCTCACACAGTGACCCCATGGTAGCACGGCCAGGGGTATCAAGCGACCTCTAGTATATGAACTAGGCGCATCATCGCAGCCTCGTCAGGCTCGGTATCATCATCGCAGCCTCATCAGGCTCGGAATCATCAACGCACCCGGGCGTGGTTCGAGGGGGTGCGACCCCACCGAACTCAAGTATCTCATCAGTATCACTGTCTCACAAGTGGCTCCTGCAGGCTGTGGTCCTCGATCAAACAGATCGGTATCTCGATGCTCAAAGCACAAACTCAGTCGGAGAACCCTCCACGACTCCATCTCACAACACAGACCCACTCAACGAAGGTACTACACAGCTGGGACCACCGTCTCTCCCAACGGCTCCCTCAACAACACCTCACTGAACTCAACACTCGACTCACGGCCGGAGCTACTCCACGGCCAGATCTACGAAGGGTCCGAAACCCGGGAGACTAACATCTACGTCCCCAAGAGAGAAAGCAGCCCTTAGAACCCAGATCACTCGAATCCGCGGGTGGATAAGTTTTTAAGAAACCATGTCATTTATTTCAGAAAACCATTCGATCTGAGAGAAATCCATCTTTTAATGATTTTTAGTCTCTTTTAGGAAAACCCTTTGAAATCAAGTTTTATGCCCAAGCCTCGAAGAGCTGATGCCTTCGTCCCAACAGACGAGAACAGACTCAGACAACCTTGCGAGGCTTGGAAGAAACATTGGCTGACTAAAATCATGTATTCATCCAAAAAGGTTCTGGGTTCAAGGTCCTGCTAACACACGTGCACCACGATCCCAACCTGGTGGTGACGAGAAGAACAGCGGAAAGGAAAACCCCGGGACCACCGTTTATCTGAAACGGTTCCCCAAAATGCTAACACTGGCCTAACCCAGCCACCAGACCCCACTCGGCCCCCCGGGCCCGAGTGCAACACCCGTCCCACAACACTCTGACCACTCAGCCCACTACCCGGGCGAGGAAACTCTAAGTCCCGAAGGATATGAAAAGTGCGGGATGTCTAAAGCATAAAGGAACCTAGCCCAAATAAGGTTCACAAAGGTCTGGTCAAACTCATGCACATATGACGGGGGTGCTAGTTAAGTTCCAAGAAAACACTTAAACTAGCATGCAATCCTATCACAATAGAATTAGAAGAAAGTCCGTAGACTTGGAGAGAAACCAACCCACCTCAGAAAGCCACCAATTGCTCGTCGACACTTGCAATTGGCTCAGCGGCTTACCTGGCCTCCAAGGGGTCCGCACGCAACACGAAGCCCGATGCCAGAATCCGCACGCGAATCGGAGCACGCGGCGACCAACCACACGACCGCGCGTTCCGCGGAAGCTGAACTAAAACCGCACCGCAAGCTGCCAGAAGCGAAGAAATCGCAAAATCAATCAAAACGGTCAAAACCAGGCATCCGTCGGTGAAAAACAGCCTCCGTCGCGAAAAATCAGCGCCCGACGGCGAAAAACAGCCCGTCGGCGAAAACCAGCGCCCGACGGCGAAAAACAGCTCCGTCGGCGCAAAAACTGCTCAAACAGCTTGCGAAAAACCAGCGAAAACTGCGCAAAACGCTCGCGAAATCTGCTCGAAAAACGCGCTAAACCGCTCGCAAACTGCTCGCGAAAAACGGCGAAAACCTGCGCGAAAACCTGCGCGAAATCTGCGAACCGCGGAAAACAGCAAAAACTGCTTGCGAAACTGCTCGCAACCTGCTCGCGAAGGGCGAAAACCTGCGCGAAACTGCGCAAAATCTGCGAGCGAAAACAGCGAAAAAGCTTGCGAAACCGCTCGCAACCTGCTCGCGAAAAGCGGCGAAAACTGCGCGAAACTGCGCGAAATCTGCGAGCGAAAAACAGCGAAAACTGCCGAAAAACTGCACAATCTGCTTGCGAAATCAGGCGGCAAAACCCGCGAAAAAGCAGCCGACGGTGGAAACAACGGCTGACGGCGAAAAAACGGTGCCGGCACGCAAACCGAGGCGCCACCGCTGTCCGGGAGCACGCCGAGCGGCGAAAATCAGCCGCGCGACGAGGGAGGCCCGCCGCACGGCGCCCACCAAGCAGCGCCGCGCAGCAACCGCTGCGTGGTGCTGGAGCGCACCGCGCAGCGCCCAGCGGCGCTGCGCACAGTGCCCAGCGGCGCTGCGCGCGGTGCCCCAGCGGCGCTGCGCGCAGCGCCCAGAGGCGCTGCGCGCGGGCCGGCGCGCGCAGCCCACTGCGCTGCGCCGGCCGCGCGCCTGCGCAGGGCCGCGCGCGGCCCGCGCGCGGCCCTGCCGCGCGCCCCTGCGCGCGGCCAGGAGATGTCGCGCGCACCCGCGCGCGGCCCTGCCGCGCGCGCCTGCGCGCGGCCAGGAGATGCCGCGCGCGCCTGCCGCGCGGCCAGGAGATGCCGCGCGCACCCGCGCGCGGCCCTGCCGCGCGCCCCTGCGAGCGGCCCTGCCGCGCGCGCCTGCGCGCGGCCAGGAGGTGCCGCGCGCACGCGCGCGGCCCTGCCGCGCGCGCCTGCGCACGGCCAGGAGATGCCGCGCGCACCCGCGCGCGGCCTTGCCGCGCGCCCCTGCGCGCGGCCAGGCAGCGCCGCGTGCCGCTCTTTGCTGCACGCGGCGCCGCGCCCAGCGGCGAGTCGCCACAGGGTGCTGCCAATAGCAGCACCCTGGGCGCCGCGCGTGCGCCGTTTGCGCGCGCACGCGGCCGCCGGCGACGGCAAATCCAAGAATTTCCGAAAAAAAACCCCAATAATCCGAAAAATCCCAAAAAACTGATTTTAGCATTTTAAAACCCAATTAAGAATTCCTCAAAGCTCAAAAACTCCAAAAACTGCAAAAACCTCCGAAAAACCCAAAAGTCGGAATTTTGCTTACCTCGTCGTCGCACGTCGCACGCCCACGAGCTTTGCACGGCCTCCAACGGCGAGTCCAAAAATCCAAGATCGGCTCAAAACTCCTTTTTCCTTCCTTCTTCTTCTTCTTTTCCTCTCTTTTCTTTTCTTTCTTTCTCTTTTCCTTTCTTTCTCTTTTCCTGCTGCAGAGGGTGGAGGTGGAGCCTTTTATAAAGCAAAAAGCTTTATAATTAATTAACTTAATTAATTAATTCCAAAACTCCAACTCCAACTCACTTTTTGCCTTCGGGCTCTCCGCCGCTGCCCGGAACCTCCCGAACTCCGCTGTAAATCGAAAATACACGCGCTCATAGCTTTTTCTCTTCAAAAAGCTCATCCGTTGAGGCGGGGTGCTCAAATCAATTACCGGCTCCAAAATTGCCAGTTCCGACTCACTTTTTGCCTCCGGGCCCTCCGCGTCAGTCCGGAACCTCCCGAACCTCGCTGTAAATCAAAGTACACGTGTCCACAGCTTTTTCTCCTCAAAAAGCTTATCCGTTGAGTCGGGGTGCTCAAATCAATTACCGGCTCCAAAATTGCCAGTTCCGACTCACTTTTTGCCTCCGGGCCCTCCGCGTCAGTCCGGAACCTCCCGAACCTCGCTGTAAATCAAAAGTACACGTGTCCACAGCTTTTTCTCCTCAAAAAGCTTATCCGTTGAGTCGGGGTGCTCAAATCAATTACCGGCTCCAAAATTGCCAGTTCCGACTCACTTTTTGCCTCCGGGCCCTCCGCGTCAGTCCGGAACCTCCCGAACCTCGCTGTAATCTGAAAGTACACCTGTTCCACGCGTTCCTGAATTTCCGGCACTCCACGGTGAAGTCTGAAATTCCCAATCTCATCCTCAATCGGCCTACAAAGCCCGGAAAAAACCCCGAATCGAGCTGGAGCTTCCGCGTTGATCCGAATCAACCCGGCATCCACTGCAAACTCAAATGCAACATGCCCAAGGCAAATCTCTGCTCCAAGCCATCTGTGTGGTCGGCGCGCTATCCAATGCCCCGGTACTTTACACCTAGTCACTGTGATGCATCCAGAATTATTAGAACTTGATTTCAACCCCACATCCGCATCAGAGAACGAAGGCCGCCCAGCAACAGAAGCAACCATCAGAAGTTCTGATCCACAAGAGCTTAAAAACAAATTAATAGCAACATCAGTTTAATGACAAAAGAGTTATAATATCCGATATATAGTTTAACATCATTCCTGACTCTTTATAGTTGAAAATTAGAAAACACTTAAAAACGATGAAAAAAAGCTTCAGCTCCTAACTCATTATCGTGTATTAGTAAAAGTCTCTGAAAAGTAGTAGACAAAAATTGTTAGAGATTTCTTAAGTAACTACAACTATTGCCCATTCTTTCGCATTTAGATATGAGTTTGCATTTCCACTCAATCAAAAAAGCAAAAAAGAGTCAAACGGTGCTCCTGATCAGCAACTATATGAGTTTCCAATCAATCAAAAAAGAGTCAAAAAAATATATATATATGAGTTTGCATTTCCACTTTCGCATTTAGATATTCTCAAATCAAAAGGTGCTCCTGATCAGCAAATATCACATATCATATGCATTTTTTTAATGTGAGGTTAATTATTCTGTCACCGGATGGCCTTATTGGATTATATAAAGGCAGATTATCTATAAGAAATCTAAGTTTCTAAAGCTCAGATACCGATTTCAAAATATGCTACAGTTTAGGTAGATTGTATTGATTTTTACCCTCTTTCTAATTTCTAAGTTTCAAACTTTTCACTCTCCCAATCTTTCGCAAATGTGGCACTACAAAAGTTTGGAGTATATTGAAGAACCTGACCATGTAATTAACTATTATTCTATACATTATCCAACTATATTAATGGCCATCTTGTTCTATCTCTTTGTATTTGAGTCTAGAGCTTTGTATTGCACTCTATAGTACTACTTTAATTGTAAGCATTAGTACTTCTATTAAAACTTAAAAGAAGAAATTTTAATTGGACCTAAATTCTTTTTTATAATTGTCCACATTCTTGGAATTTTGAGAACAACTTGAATATAAGCTAACACATGGTGAGGCGATATCGCGATAAAGAAATTTAGCATGATTTAGGTTACAAACCTTGCACACTAATCTAGTAAATATGTTATTTGTTATCTCTTGCTAGGCAACATCAATCTGCACTTGATTGGCTGCTTTCATGTATTTGATAGTCCTTTGAATCGAGGACCTATTACTCATGTATTCTACAAAGAAGTGCTTTAGTAAGTCCCGTGAATTACATCATTGGTCATTGAACCGCAAGTGAATATTCATTTTGGTCACCAAACTTTAATTCCTCTCAATTAAGTTACTCACCTTTAATTCTATTTCATTCAGCTCACTTTATTAAATTCCACATAATTTCAAACAAAACAACTGAGTGATAGCCAATTTAGTTAACATTATTTTCAAGGATGATATAACAACTAATTTATCTCTTAAAGATGATTTGACTGCTGATTTATTTGTCAAAATCACCTCTTCGAGGTGATATATTAGTTGAATAATAATTTGGACATAATATAGAGTTTGAAATGACGAGCGGTCATTTCTTAGTAGCTGAATTAGCCAGCTACGTGATTACTTCATTAGAAAAACTAATTGAACTTTCAGCAATGACCTGATTGAAATAGAAATTACTACATTATAACATGAATTTAAAATTGAGTTGATTGTATTTGTTGTTTTTATTTTTCAATATCATATTTTGAGGAAAATTTAACAAAACATGATTGTACTTGTAGGATAAATTTCAAAATAATCAAATGGAAGCATATCGTGATGAAACTTTGGAACATATGAATGAATTGTGGAACAAATGGCGAGGAGATTTGCATCGTAAATTTATAAAGCCTTGCAAGACCATTCAAGATGCTCTTAAAATTTTTCCTGAAGGTGTTGATCGAGACGATTGGAAGTGGCTCGTTAAAGAACATTTTTTTAGTGAAAAATTTCTGGTATGTAATTTTTTCTTATTATAAATATATAAATACATGCCAATTTATTTTTCTTTACTATTCATTCTTTTGTTATTCTTATTTTCTACAATTATACTACTATGCATATACCAATTTTTTATTTTTTATTTTATATTCATATTTATATCATGTTACCATGTGAATGTAGGTGGCAAGTAAAAGAAATTCGGAAAATAGGACGAAGGTATCAATGCCTCATCGCACGGGTAGTAAACCTTTTAGACAAATTATTTGGAAAAAGGTAATAGTAGGTAACTTCAAACTTCTATATTCAATTGATGGCATTGGTTGAACCTAATTTATATTTTGTATAGGGAGGGAAAGATAATAACCCACCAAGTTTAGCAACAATATTTTATGAAACTAGAAAAAAGGGTGGACAACTAGAAGGAGAAGATACTATCAAGAAATATGTAAGGTTTTTACATTTATTTTATTATAATCTATCTCTTTTTGTAGTTTTATTTTTTTTTATGTTGATATCTATATTTTGAAGGATGAAATTGTTGAGGCGTCGCAATCAAATCCTTCTTCTTCCAATATAGAACTTATTGAAAAATGCTTTGGATCTCAAAGTCGTAATCATGTGATTTGTTTCGGAGGTGGTGTAAAGCAAATGATTTGAGACCTTATTCTTCGAGAGCGGATCTTCATACTAAACTTTGTGAAACTCAAGAGGAAAATGAGTCACTTAAAAGTCGCATTGACGGAATGGAGTTAGAACTTCGAGCAATTAAGGAATTGCTACAACAACAAATCAATGCTCCTCCACCACCGACTCGATCTGAAGAGTAAGAAACACAATCTTAATATTGTTAATAGTAATTATCAAAAGCATATCTTCATTTAAATTTTCTAAAATGTTATTTTTTATTTCAAGAAGTTTCACATATTTCTTATATTATTTTAGTAATGTTGTAATAATATTTACTTTGGTCTTTTGCAGATAACTGAAGATGTTCGTATTTGAGCAAAAAGGATCGTCTTGAAGCCAACAGAGTAGATTTCCAATTATCTTTTTTCTGTTCTTCTTTCGAAGCACAATGGATGGTTGCATGTTTATTTTGGAGTGGTTATTTCTTCTTTCGAAACACAATGGATGGTTGCATGTTTATTTTGGAGTGGTTACTTTTAATTTAGTAAACATTTTGGCAACTTTATATGTAGACTTGAAATTGTGTGCATGTGATGGTTGCATGTTTGATGACAATACTTTTGATAATTATTTTGACAAAATGGTGTATATGTGAATGTAGTTTTAATTGAATGTAATATCTTCTTTATTGTATTTGTTGATATATGGTTTAATTGTAATATATATGCTGTATTATTATACATTTATTAGCGACCAAAATACTGGTCGTTATTATTATACCTTTTTCAAAACGTACATTTTTAGCGACCAAAATACTGGTCGTTAATACTATACCCTTTTTCTAAAGGTTTACTTTTAGCGACGATAATTTTAGTCGTTATTGTAATATTATTTCGTAATAATTTAATTATTAGCGACGAAAACATTGGTCGTTAAAGTTCCAAACTTCTAAATCATTAAGCTTATTAGCGACGACGAACAGGTCGCTATTGCTGCATTATATGGTCACTAATGAATACTGATTAACGACCGGAGATTTCTCCGTCGTTAAAAAGCAATAACGACCGGTTCTTATATGGTCACTAATGAATACTGATTAACGACCGGCGATTTCTCCGTCGTTAAAAAGCAATAACGACCGGTTTTTATTTGGTCACTAATGAATACTGATTAACGGCCGGCGATTTCTCCGTCGTTAAAAAGCAATAACGACCGGTTTTTATATGGTCACTAATGAATACTTAGTAACGACCGGAGATTTCTCCGTCGTTAAAAAGCAATAACGACCGGTTTTCATAAACCGTCGTTAATTCTTTTAGTAAGGGAAGCAATAACGACGGTTGACGACGAGATTTTATTCCGTCGTTATTTGTTTTTAACGACGAAAAATGGAGCAATAACGACGACTTTTCCTTTCGTTAAAGAGCAACTTTGTTGTAGTGTGATTATATAAAGGCAGATTATCTATAAGATTCAAAATATGCTACAGTTTAGGTAGATTGTATTGATTTTTACCCTCTTTCTAATTTCTAAGTTTCTAACTTTTCATTCTCCCAATCTTTCGAAAATGTGGCACTACAAAAGTTTGGAGTATATTGAAGAACCTGACCATGTAATTAACTATTATTCTATACATTATCCAACTATATTAATGGCCATCTTGTTCTATCTCTTTGTATTTGAGTCTAGAGCTTTGTATTGCACTCTATAGTACTACTTTAATTGTAAGCATTAGTACTTCTATTAAAACTTAAAAGAAGAAATTTTAATTGGACCTAAATTCTTTTTTATAATTGTCCACATTCTTGGAATTTTGAGAACAACTTGAATATAAGCTAACACGTGGTGAGGCGATATCGCGATAAAGAAATTTAGCATGATTTAGGTTACAAACCTTGCACACTAATCTAGTAAATATGTTATTTGTTATCTCTTGCTAGGCAACATCAATCTGCACTTGATTGGCTGCTTTCATGTATTTGATAGTCCTTTTGAATCGAGGACCTATTACTCATGTATTCTACAAAGAAGTGCTTTAGTAAGTCCCGTGAATTACATCATTGGTCATTGAACCGCAAGTGAATATTCATTTTGGTCACCAAACTTTAATTCCTCTCAATTAAGTTACTCACCTTTAATTTCTATTTCATTCAGGTCACTTTATTAAATTCCACATAATTTCAAACAAAACAACTGAGTGATAGCCAATTTAGTTAACATTATTTTCAAGGATGATATGACAACTAATTTATCTCTTAAAGATGATTTGACTGCTGATTTATTTGTCAAAGTCACCTCTTCGAGGTGATATATTAGTTGAATAATAATTTGGACATAATATAGAGTTGAAATGACGAGCGGTCATTTCTTAGTAGCTGAATTAGCCAGCTACGTGATTACTTCATTAGAAAAACTAATTGAACTTTCAGCAATGACCTGATTGAAATAGAAATTAAAGTTGAATATCTTGATTGAAACAAATTAAAATTGATTGAGATAAATGAGATTTCAAGAAAAATTCAATAACATATATGATGTACTTTACCCTTCATAAGCCTATAAGACCTCTTATTCAATTGGGTGTCCCATTATGATAAAGATAAAAAATAATTTGACGAGGAAAGTTTCTAATATATAGAAATTCTTCTAAACTAAACATAACCCTCCCAACCTAATTTAAGTAAAATAATCCTAATCTAATAATGAAAGGGCTGTGCATCCTATCCTAATAGGCACTAATCTGTGTTTGATCTGGAGGTGATTGTAGCAAATACCCCTCCTTGAGCCACATCTTAGCATCATGGAATGAACTGTCAACGTAATAGAACAAAATGTATGCTCACAGACCTTTTTCGGACTAGTCTCAGTTCTCGTTGTAGTTGCAAGGATCCATATGTGTTAAACTTTCATGCTTTTTATATGACAAACTCGTTCTATCTCAGCCTCTCAGGGCCAAGTCCAATAAATTTAAGCTCTAAAACCAAAATATCTGAAATTCAGCCCTCCAATACATGTGTCTAATAATTATTGAATTAATGCATGATCTTTAGTCATGAAACATCTAATGTTCCAATTGGTCGGTTCATGTTAGGTGACAGGTCTCAACAATAGTTAATGATTTGGATGGCGAATGAGCAAAATGATGGAGATTGCTATAGATAGACTAAAGTAGTGCCCTTCTCCGAAATGTTCATTCAACTATTTAGGAAGACAGGCCTTACATTGGAGTCACAAAGAATCACCTAAATTTTGATGTTTCTTTGTTTAAGGTTTACTGATTCTGTCATCGTTTGCATTGCGGTCATAATCAAGTACTCGATTAATGGATCAAACTAGCCAACTACAGATCCAGAAGCACACTAAATACTGTAATCAGTTATGATCAAGAACATGACAAGAAATGAACAATCCAGCAGAAAATCAAAAGAGTAAACCAAAAATTCTTTTTGTACTTCCCTTTTGCACTTAGTTTTCTTTTTTCCTTGTCAGATTGAAAGCTTCAGATTTACTGCTTATACTCGCCTACTTTTTTAATGTGAGGGGGTTTTCATATAATTTTACCCACCAAATATCACATATCATATAATTTTACCTACCAAAACTAAGCCACGAGATAGTTCGATGTACCCTATTTTATATCCGATCCGAACAAATCTTTCAAAAGCAGTACATTAGAGAAAACAATAAATATTCAAGAAATTACCACACTGGATGAAAGTGTTTACATGATCCACATTACAAATATGCAAAACCACCCTATTACCGATAGGGGCATTGTCCAATGCACTAATCAGATATTTCCGACGATAGAATCCCACAGAGAAATGGACTAGTAGTCAAAACAATACTTTCGGAAACCACAAGTAGCAATACTTGTTAGAAGCTAGTCAAAATAATACCGTGTGCAGTAGAACAAATACTATTCCCAAAGAGATACAAAACAATTTAGAATATACTACAGAAAAAAACAATTAACTAATCGAATTCAACTGAGGAGTAATAAGCTATTACCAATGTAAAACAGGGTCAAGAAATTGCAGCAACTTCCAATAACAGAAAGAACCCACAACCCTGCAATCACCTGAGAAAACACAAGGTTCGAACAGTGTAATCAGAATAAGCCCATGACAGAACATTAAAAATTTTAAAAGAAAAACCGTTGGATTTGAATCAAGATGTGAGTACCGATTACATACACCAAGGAACTTCTTCAGATCACGCCCAAAAGCGATCTCTCTCAAAACGGCAAATCCCCTATTGATCTCGTATCTCAACGAGTGCGCAATGTTCGCGACCACATCTTCACCGATGCTCACCTCAGGAATGTTAGGCGGAGACCTAGAAGCCAGAAAAAAGTAGTGATTAGCAACAAAACTGCAGTAAAGTAGCTGAAAAATTAGAGAGAAAATACTAAATCTGAAAAATTAGAGAGAAAAATTAAAGAGAAAATACCACATCTTCACCGATGCTCACCTCCGATGAGAAAGTATGATGAATGAATACTAAATCCGAGCAATTAATACTAAATTAGAGCAACTAGAGACCTAATAAACATAAAAAAAGAAAAAATTAAGCAAAAATTACATCAAAATCATTGATATGAAACCAAACATCAAAATCTACAAACGATTACCACCTTATCCCACGGGTTGGTGCGGAGTCGGAGAGGAGATCGGTGTCGGAGAGGAAGAGAGAGTGTTGAGAGAGATCGGTGGAGAGGGAGAGAGATCGGTGGAGAGGGATCGAAGATCGGTGGAGAGGGAGAGAGATCGGTGGAGAGGGGATTTGTTGGTGAGTGAGGGGCGAGGTGAAAGAGGAGTGTGGCGGGGTGAGGCGCGCACAGAGAGGGGGCGGAGGCGGGGGGTGATGGTGTGGGCGAGGGGAAACGGATTTGATCGGGCGTGGGGATTTTGATCGGGTGGGGGGCGTGGGGATTTTGATCGGAAGGGGTTTTTCTTTTTCCTTTTTTTTTTTCTTTCTTTTTTTTTTTTTTTTTTGGTGGTGGGCTTTGATTTTTATTGGACCGAATTTTAAAGTAAATTCTTGGCCCAATTTTTTTTATTCTTGTCATCAATATATATATAAATATATATATATATATATATATATATATATATATATATATATATATATATATATATATATATATATATATATATATATATATATATATATATATATATATATACATATATATAGTGGCCATAAATTATGGCCATCAAATAAAAAAAAAATTATTTGGTGGACAAAAATTTTTGCACAAAAAAATTAATTGCAAAAGATTGAAAACTATATAGTGGCCATAAATTTTTGTCACCAAATGAAAAAAAAATATTATTTGATGGCAAAATTATTTTTGCCACAATAGAACTAATTGAAAAAAAAATTAGAGATTATTTGGTGACTATAAATTATGGTCACAAAATATATATATATATATATTTGGTGGCGATAAGTTTTCACCACAAAAATCTAAATGTAAAAAATTATATGGTGACAATAATATGTCACCACCGAAACTAATAAATTTTGATTTGAAAATAAAAATTAATAATAATTATTCTTATTTGGTGGCGATAATGTTTGGCCATCAAAAAATAATAATAACAGTGGCAATATTTACATAATCGCCATTAATTATGAAAATTTAGTGGCAATAATTTATGTGGCCACAATATATTTGCCACTAATTTTTATTATTGGTGGCGATAATATTTGGCCATCAAAAATAATAATAACAGTGGCAATATTTACATAATCGCCATTAATTATGAGAATTTAGTGGCAATAATTTATGTGGCCACAATATATTTGCCACTAATTTTTATTATTGGTGTAGTGTAGCTCTCTTAAGAAATGATATCTAAGTTCAATGTGTTTTGTTCATGAGTGCAACACAGGGTTTTTGGAAATATTTATAGCACTTGTGTTGTCACAAAGAATTGTTACCGAAGTTGCTGAAATTCGGAAGTCGCTCAATACACTTTGTTGGGTTATATGTAATAAGGATCTAAATAGGGGAAAAAAAACACCTAGAGGGGGGTGAATAGGTGTAAACGTATAAACACTCAAAAATCGTTGCGATAAAAACCCAATGCGGAAATAAAAATAACTCGCAAGATTTTTACGTGGAAAACTCCATCACCGGAGTAAAAAACCACGGGACCGATAACACGGCAGAAATCCACTAGAATTAAAACACGTACAAGGTGATTTACCGTACACACTTACGACTCAACCTTTTCCATACGCTCCTAGAGGATCTTCTCCGCTTGCTCCGCGACGCTTCTCGAATCCACGATCTGCGCCCAACGCCGAATCCACGGCGTCCAACGTCGAATCCACGACGTCCGACCGAATCCACGGTCTTCACCCAATAGCACCCTTCGAATCCACGAACGTGCCTCGCTCCGAATCCACGAGAGCGGTTGAACCTTGAATCCACAAGGACACGCGAATCCACGCGCTGATTTTTGGGGTAAATCGTTGTTTTTGGTGGTGATGATCCGCCGAATACTTAGATCAAAGATAGATCGGAAATACCATCTAAGTATTCATTAGTTTGATTCAACTCAAGATGTGAGTATGAAAACCTAGAATCAAACTAATCAATATAGATGAAGAAACATAGAGTATTCTCTAATGATTTCCTTTCTTCTCTATAGGTGGATCTAGAGCCGTATAAGATGATATATGAAAATGACGGCTATTTGGATTAACCCTAGAAAAAGAGTCATAGGGTCTATTTATAGGTTAGAAACCCTAGGAAGGAGATAAGAATCAAAAACCTAACATTTCTGGAAATTTTACGGACGGCGATCCGGATCGGATTAGCTGTGATCCGGATCGTCGTAACGAGTCAGGCAATTCCAGAAAAACGAAGGTTCGGGATCCGGATCGAAGTGCTTGATCCGGATCGTTCATACAGTTCACCAAACATCAACGTTCGGGATCCGGATTGCGAAGCCTGATCCGGATCGTTCAAGGAAGATGGTAAACTCAATGTTCGGGATCCGGATCAAGAGAGGCTACGATCCGGATTGAACTGGTGTATGAACGAACCACCTTCGGGATCCGGATCGAACAACCTGATCCGGATCCTGAACATGTCCCAAGTCCAGTTTTTGATTTTTATGCAATGAAAGATTCTTCCAAGTGTTTCTACACTACAAGAAGTATTCGGATCACACAAAATCTTTAGTTAAACATACCTGATCCTTTTGAATTCTTCTTTCTTGAGATTGAGTTAAATGATCCAACTTTCTTCACCTTCAATCTTCAAGACTTGAGACTTTCACGAAACTACGCCAACTCAAATTCCGTAACAATCTCCCCCTTTGGCGGTTTCGTGACAAAACACAGATCCACTAAAGAAAGTTCAAAAAGATATTTTTGTTGCTATCACCATACAACAAAAATTTTCAATGGAGATCCGAAAATTTAAAAACATGAGATAAACTCCTAAAACAGACTCTAGACTTAGACATCTGTACTCTCTGCACAAAGAAATCATTCTTGACAAAAAGAGATCGTTAGATACCTCAAGAATATTTAGCATTCAAAACCTAGTACAGAGATAGAGTTTATCTGATCATCATGACATTTGAGAATTCAGATATGTAAGAGAATCATAGTCAAAAACCAACATATCTTCTATGCAGTCAAAAACCAAATGTCACAAAGTGTTAGTCCAACATCAACTTGTTAGTCATATTACATGCCCAAATAGTTAGTCGAATAGTTAGTAGAGACATGCATACAAATCACAAGATAAAAACCAAAGTTGAAGTTGAAATGATACTTACCTTGATGTATACAAAAGTTTCACATCAGCATTGTTCAAGTTCTCAGTCATCATAGTACCTTGATGTATACAAAATTTCCACATCATCATCATTGTTCAAGTTCTCTAAACTCTCTCCCCCTTTTTGTCACAAACAAAGCCAAAATTACAAAAATTTAAGGAGAGTTAAAAATTTCAAAAATTGTTCCGAACTGTGAGAACTAGACTAAGAGTAAGTCCTAAAAACTGAAAAACCTGCACAAAAAGATTAGAAAGAAGGTTAAGTCAGTCAGAATCCGAACTAGTGGGATTGGTACAATCCAACTTCTTCAAAATCGCTTGAAGCATTTTTGACATTCTGGAGACCTTTCTTTTCATCTTATGTTGCTCAGAGATAATCTGTTTGAGATTTGTAGACACGCTGTCTTGTTCAGCAGACGATCTTTGCTGTTCTTGTCGAAGTGAGGACCCTACATTCGCTTTTGCTGTGTGTCTCCAGGACGTTGAAGGATGTAGTATAGAACCAGACGGTGCATCTTGACCTTCAATCCATGGAGATTCTCTAGTGAGAGAGCGAGCTCTGGTGAGGGGTCTATCAATCTGAATTCCAGTTCCCCTCGAATTCTTTCGCCTAGTGTACTGCTTGGTTGTTGAGGACGATCTCATCAGCTTCTTGTTCTTCAAGTACAACCTATCTTCTTTGTCAATAGCTTTTTGTGCTTGTTCACAAATCTCTTCCCAGTCTTCTTCATCTGATTCTGAATCAATTTGATAGACTTTCTTTGTCTCTTCTTGATTTGAGTCATCTTGTTCTCTTTTTATATAAGACCCACTCGGTCCTACCATTGCTACCAAAAGGAAGATTATCCAGGCGAATGCCATTGGTGCAAGTGCTTAAAAGTTTTAAAATCCTGTGAACAATAACTCAAAAACACATGAAAAATTGTTAATTTTCAAAAATTTGAAAAATTGTACCCAAACAATCATAATCATGTAGAGAGACTAAGAATCAAATTAGTTTTGCAAAAAGACTTTTAAAAATAGATCAATTGCATGATTTTCGAAAATCCTTATTATATGCCCTAAAACCGAAATTTTAGAAATCGAAACCTAAAAATCCGTTAATCAGGAGAATACCTAGCATATAATCAAAACTAATCTACCCAGAGTTCTTATTTCAAAAGAAATTTGATCAAAAACCATCCACAAACAAAGTTGATCCAAGAAATTCATCACGTTTGAGGAGGAAAAGAGAAAAACGGTGAAAAACCGAGATTTTGATCAATAAAACTTACTTGGAGTTGAAGAACTTGAGTTTGAAAGCGTCCAGGAAGGATGGAATCTAGAGAGAGAGGCTCTGGAAACTTTGGAACAAAAGATTGGAGTAAAAGAAATCAAAACCCTTTTGTTCTTTATAAAACCCTAGCCGCGATCCGGATCAGTTCATGATTGCGATCCGGATCGGCTGCCCGCAGTGAGAAACTGCGTTCGGGATCCGGATCGGCATGTCCAATCCGGATCGTCAGCCCGCAGAAGAATACCTGCGTTCGGGATCCGGATCATCTTGCCCGATCCGGATCGGCTCCAACTTTTTCTTTAGAAAATTTCAGAGAAATTCAAGAAAAACCAGAAAAAGATTGTAAGCACAAATGTGTATCAACCTTAAACAAAAATCATCGTTTCATACAACAAGAATTAGATTATGCCAAATCTATCAATAATATCCAAAAATGAAACGAGAATTTACAAGAATTAAATCCCTTAAAGTTGAACACCTTCAATTACATCTAACTTGATCTTATGAGTAATGCCTTTATCAAATCATCAATTCAGTAAAGAAAATGAAATATAAAGATCAATAGATGTTTGAAATCCCAAATATAGTAGATAATGTATCTAGACAATCTGTTGAAGAGAGTGGCTCTTTGAGCATCTTTCTTTAAAAACCCACCTTATACCAACCTTGAAATTTGACGGAGTCAAGTATTTCAACATGCATTTTTCATAATAAAAAATTTGAACAACCATGCTTGGTATACATGTGGTAGCTGCACACAATACTCGGACGACCGAGGTGGTAGCTCTTTCCTCCATGTGGTGGTAGTTTTCACACTCCTCATTGGGATGTAACTCTTTCCACATCTTTTGAGCATTTTACTTTTCTTTGACTCCCCCTCAATTGGCTATCAATTATTTAAGATATAAAGTATTCAACCAAAAATTAATCTCGATTTCATACTCGACTAAACAGTCAAATAAGATAATGACTATACCAAGAGATCATTGAGAGAGAGAAATTGACTTTGATCACTCAGAAGATGATTTAATTAACATAAATGATCATTGCAACAGTGAAATATTATGATGGCAAAAGCATAATAAATTTCTAAATGTGCGAAAAGATGCAATTAAAGTCAATTATGATCTATGCTCAATTAATGTCCTATGTACAAACATAGATAATGAACAAAACAAAAACAAATACAAAACCTATCCTAAGCAAAGGTTTCAAAAAGAAGTTTATTTCAAGGAAAGCATTCCAATTGCTTTTCGCAAATGAATAAAACGTTTTTGATCCAAAGGTTTTGTTAGAATGTCAGCTAATTGATCCTCAGTTGAAATATATGAAAGTTGAAGAGTATTTGATTCAACTAGCTCTCTAAGAAAATGATATCTAAGTTCAATATGTTTTGTTCTAGAGTGCAACACAGGGTTTTTAGAGATGTTAATTGCACTTGTGTTGTCACAAAGAATTGTTACCGAAGATGCTGAAATCCGGAAGTCGCTCAATACGCTTTTCATCCAAATGAGTTGAGTTGAGCAACTTCCAGCTGAAATGTATTCCGCTTCGGCGGTCGAGAGTGCTATGCAATTCTGCTTTTTACTGTGCCATGCAACAAGGCAATGGCCAAGATAGAAGCATGCACCACTCGTGCTTTTCCGATCATCCACTGATCCTGCCCAATCGGCATCTGAGTATCCAACAATATCCAGACTTGTTCCCATAGGATACCAAATTCCGAAATTAATTGATCCTTTGATGTACCGGATGATCCGTTTCACCGCTTTCATGTGAACCTCCTTTGGTGCTGATTGATATCTCGCGCAAATCCCAACACTAAAGGATATATCCGGGCGACTAGCCGTGAGGTAAAGTAGACTTCCAATCATACTTCTATACAGTTTCTCGTCTACATTCTCACTATGTGATTCACTTCCAAGTCCCTTGTGGCTAGTTCCCATTGGAGTTGGAAAATCTTTACAATTTTCTAGATCAAACTTTTTGACCAACTCCATTGCATACTTGGATTGACTCAAGTGAATACCTTCATCATTTTGTTTAATTTGCAATCCAAGAAAATAAGTCAATTCGCCCATCATGGACATCTCAAATTCGCTTTCCATGGTCTCCGCGAATTTAGAAGCATCGTTATCTCTTGTTACGCCAAATACAATGTCATCGACATAGATTTGTGCTACAATGAAATTGCTTTGATAATGCTTCACAAAGAGAGTCCTATCAGCTCCCCCTCGAGTATAGCCCTTCTCCAAAAGGTGCTTTGTTAACCTTTCGTACCATGCTCGCGGTGCTTGTTTCAGACCGTAAAGAGCCTTTTTCAAACGAAAAACATGGTTAGGTTGTTTATGATCTACAAAACCTTTCGGTTGAGCCACATAAACTTCCTCATTTAAAAAACCATTTAGAAATGCGCTCTTAACGTCCATTTGAAATAATTTAATTTTAAAATGACAAGCAATAGCAAATAGTATACGAATGGACTCGAGTCTAGCTACAGGGGCGAATGTTTCGTCAAAGTCTATACCTTCTACTTGAGAATAACCTTGAGCAACTAATCGTGCCTTGTTCCTGATGATAGTACCATCCTCATTTTTCTTGTTCTTGAAGATCCATTTGGTACCTATCACATTATGTTGCTTTGGAGGCTTCGTTAATTCCCAGACTTTGTTTCGCTCAAATTGATGGAGCTCTTCCTGCATTGCTTTAATCCAGTAGTCATCCTGGAGAGCTTCATCTATGTTCTTTGGTTCAATTAAAGATACGTAGCAAGCGAATCCACAAACCAACTGCTTCCGAGTTCTAACTCCTTCTTGTGGATCTCTAATGATGTTCGATTCCGGATGATCCTTGGAGATTCGTAACGTTTGTTGAAACGGAGTACTCGGAGATACATGAGATGATTCCTGCACATCAGATAAACTAGAAGAGCCATTAGATGCATCATTAATATTGGAAGTATTATCATGAGAAGATGCACTAGCAGGAGAATCATCATCTAGAGAGATATCGAGGGTAGATTTTCCAGATCCAAAGTGAAAAGCTTCATCTACTTTAACATTTATAGATTCTACGATCGTCTTAGATTCAATGTTAAATACTCGATATGCTCTGCTATTCGTAGAATAACCCAAAAAGATCCCTTCATCACTTCGAGAGTCGAACTTTCCAAGATTTTCACGGTCACGTAAAATGTAACATCGACTCCCGAAGATACGAAAGTATTTGATATCCAGTTTTCTACTAAACCACAGCTCATATGGTGTATTTAAAGTTCCTGGGCGCAAGTAAACTCTATTAATGACATAGACAGCGGTGTTCACGGCTTCAGCCCAAAAATGTAGCGGTAAATTCCGGCTATGAAGCATCACACGCGCCATCTCTTGTACAACCCTGTTTTTGCGCTCAACAACACCATTCTGCTGAGGTGTATAGGGTGCCGAGAATTCATGTTTAATGCCATTTGAAGTGCAAAAATCAATGAATTTTGAATTTATGAATTCTCCACCTCTATCACTTCTAACACGAATGATCTTTTCATTCTTTTCAATCATAATACGATGGCAAATCTCATGAAAAGAGTCAAACGTATCAGCTTTCTCTTTTAAAAATGCTACCCAAGAAAACCTAGAGAAATCATCAACCAATAAGAAAATGTACCATTTACCTCCCAAGGATGGTTGACGGGTCGGCCAAAAGAAAAAGAAGAAAAGAAAATAGTCTACATAAACTACACAAGATTTAATCGTAGAACGATTAAAGACAAGGAGGGGTTTCACCTTTGCATACCCAAACCTTTTGAGTTTTGGAGTATGTTGGCAATGGTTGTGAAGTTATATGCCTAGGTGAAAGCGTCTTGTTATAGCGATTGTTGCTCCTTGATGAAATCGTCTTGCGCGATGAACTACCAAGTCTCTTTTCATTTGAAAAGTTTTGCTTTGATTTCCGGGGAGGAGCCTTTTTGGTAGTTGTTGCAAGAGGTGCTTGAGATGAGCGTTCGACTCCCGTCTTGCAATATCTTCTTATGTGCCCTGAAACACCACAACGAAAACATACCTTAGATCTTGACGATCCCAAAGAGGATGAAGTAGGTTTGTTGTCGTTGTTTGTCTTGAATTCCGGTGTCGGAGGAGGAGATACCGACTGAGGCACAAAAACTGTCCCACTCGAACTTGGACTGTTTCCAGTTTGAGTGTATCCGAGGCCGAACCAATTTGATTGACCAAGACCAAGAAGTCTATCCAACTTACTCCTTCCTGAAGAGAATCGCTGTAAGTCATTCTTGAGTTGGAAAATGGTCTTTGTCATTTCCAGGTTATCCTGTCGAGCCTCGTTGTAGAGCTTTGAGAAGTGATTGGCGTTATCCACCAGATTTGTATGTTCCTTCTCAAGTTGCTCATTGGACTCTTGAAGGGAAACATTTGCTTTTATCAGGTTTTCCCTTTCCACTTCAAGAGCGTTTGAGAGAGAAGTCGCTCTTTTTGCTTCTTCTTCGAGATCATGCACTCTCCCTCTCAAACTCTTGTTTTGCTTAGCCACTTTCTTTGAATCCCTCAAAAGTCTGTGGTAGGCTAGAGCAAAATCTTCACCTTCCGAATCATCCGATTCATTGTCCGTTGCATTCTTTTCAACAGTGGAGTTGGACAACGACTCGGATGTACTTGCCATAAAGCACATGAAGGGTGAAGATACGGAGGCGTGGAATGCGGTGGAGCTCTTTTCTTCATCACTCGAAGACGACTCATTTGACGTTGAGTTGTCATCCCAAGTGACGACTTGCATCGCCTTCTTCTTTGCCGGATACTTGTTGGGACACTCCGTTGCAATGTGGCCGTAGCCTCGACATTTGAAGCATTGTAGTTGTAGTGTTCTGGTTTTTCCCATGCAACTTCCCGATGAATCCACTGTGTAGAACACCTAGTGTTGGTGTGTCTGGCCCATGGTGCATCAAAGGGGTGCCACAGATAGACCTTGTGAGACTTCGATTGCTGATTTGGCTTTCGGCTGCATTTGCCGAATTTTAGAAAAGGTTTTGGGCCAATCTGAGGTTGAATTTGGATTCAGCGTGGAAAAACGCTTGAAAACGGCTATTTGCTTGTTAAATTTGGAGTCCGGATGACCAAAAGCGGGCTTCCGGAAGTTTTCGGGGATTTTCGGTGCATGGGGGAGGCTCGTGGACCGGCCTGAGCCACGAGGCGGCCTATTATTGGCCGGCTCACGCAGCTCGGTCCACGGGGGTGGCGCGGCGGTGCATGGACCGCGGGCGGGGGATGCGTGGCGTGCCCGGAATGGCCGGTGCACGCGGTACGGCTCAGGGGCTTTGCGGGGTTGCGGTGGACCGGGCGCATGACACGTGGCGGCATGTGATTCGCTGGCTCACGTGGGCGCGGTCCACGGTGTGCGCAGTGGGGCGCCTCGGGACAGCGCGCGCGCACTGTGGCGCCAGGCGGCCGGTCGGCCGCACTCGAGTGCGGACGCGTGTCGGCACGCGACTGGCGGGCCGTACCTACCCCCGCTGACCGCGGGGGGACGCGTGGCGCGCGGAGGGACCCTTGCACCGCTGTCCCCTGTTGCGGGGTGACGTGGCCTCACCAGGGCTTTTCAGGCGCGTCGGACGGGAGGTGTGCGACCGGGTTTCCGGGCGCAGTGCGCCCGAAAGCTGCGCCCGAAAACCCGGCCCAACAGCATTTGGGCTGGGCTATAAAAGGCCCTTTGTGTTTCCTTTTCAGCTCTTCTGGCCCTTTTCTTGGGAGAGTTCTTCAGAGCGATTTCCCCCCTCACAGTGCACTACCCTTTGGAGGACTTTGGAGATTTTTGGTGGCACGTTTCCCGAGGTTCACTATTTTACGGCGCGGCGCGACGCTTGTTCTCCGGCGACCCGCTTCGCCCCTTCTCAGTGTTTGGGCTCCCCCGACTCACCCCGACTTCGGAATCCGCCGATTTTTGCGCCGTTAGACTCACAACTGGTAGGACTTCAACTCTTGTGTTTTGAGGTTCCTCGTTTTCCGTGCCGACCTTGGAGTTTCCCGAGCACCCATTTGACCCATTTTTCGTCGCGGACTTTTGGACAGCACCGCGGTATTCTTGCTGTATCTTTTCGCTCAGACGTCGGATCGAGGCGATTCAAGAGGCATTTTTCATCTACACTTCGCAAGGAGTCTCCTGGATTTTTCTCAGATTTTTCTGGATTTTGCACGAGGGTGAGAATCTCCTTTTTCTGTGGTTCTTTGTTACAGAATTTTGGTACAGTTGGGACGGGGGTGTTTCCCTTGCCGGATTTTTATCTCAGCGTAGGAAACTCCAATTTGGGCGTGCAGGTACTCGTTTCGACGGGTTTGTCGCGAGGATCGCGATAGTATTTTTCTTGGATTTTTCTGGGCATTTTCCGCAGGTAAAAATTAGAGAATTCTGGACTGCGGTATTAAGGGACAGATTTTGGGAAATGGTGAATGTATAGCTTATGTACTTTCCTTTGGGGTATTTTGTACAGATTGGTGGTGAGCTTTTGGACGGAACTTGGGTTTCGCTTTTGGGAACTTGGATTAGCGCTCGAGGTGGGTGATGTTGTAAACCTCCTATTTGTGATTTATCACTAGGCCTACTAGAATGCTCTTGATCATGTTGTTAGTAGAACTGTGAGATGGACCTAGCATGCTTGTATGAGATCCTGGTTTCTTCGTTAATAATTGCCTTGTTAGAAAACTACGAGTTAGTTGATAGTATTTCCATGCTTTAGATATATGGTATAATTACTTAGAAATCATGCTAAATCCATACCTTGTTGTATGTTAAATGAAAGGTTGGGATATGTGGTTAGAGTACTTAAAATGGTTCATTAAGAAAGGACTTTTGCATGCTTGAATGGTCACCTAGATAGGCCACCTTTTTCTGCTACACTATCATGCTGGAATTGACTTAGGAGAAACCATGTTTCATTCTTTCTTCAGTCACTTAGACATATGGGATAGTATGCTCGGGTAGAGCAGGGGCTGGGATAGTGTAGTCAGATACTTGGGATTCGGGACGGGTAGGCTGGGATGGCAGGGTAATGTGGCAACCGCGGATTTTGGGCGGTTGACCGGACAGTTGTTATTGCATCAGATCGGGGAGAGGGTTTGGGCTTCCTTTGGTGGATGGTACTTTTCCTTATAGATCAGAGTGCGCGATTCGCAGACTTGAGACCCTGAGACTCCTGTCCCATATCGGTGCTATGTGTAGGCTGGCATACCCGATTTAGCAGACCTTGAGACTCCTATCCCATATCGGTGCTATGTGTAGGCTGGCATACCCGATTTGGCAGACCTTGAGACTCCTATCCCATATCGGTGCTATGTGTAGGCTGGCATACCCGATTTGGCAGACCTTGAGACTCCTATCCCATATCGGTGCTATGTGTAGGCTGGCATACCCGATTTGGCAGACCTTGAGACTCCTATCCCATATCGGTGCTATGTGTAGGCTGGCATACCCGATTTGGCAGACCTTGAGACTCCTATCCCATATCGGTGCTATGTGTAGGCTGGCATACCCGATTTGGCAGACCTTGAGACTCCTATCCCATATCGGTGTTATGCGTAGGCTGGCATACCCGATGTGGCAGACTTCGATATTCTGATGCATACATTTAGCTATCTTTTAGCTGGCCATGTAGAGGCATATTAGTGGTAGCTTTTATCAGTAGTCATACTTATAGTTTACCACCTTTATTCTTTTAGCCTCTGGTAGTCCTAGTGGGCAGGTCTGAGTTGAGGTTTACCCACTAGGGGAGGCTACTGTCTTTATAGTAGTTCTCACCCCCACTGTTTTTCCCTCTTCTTTCCCCCTTTGTTTTGCAGAGCCCTCTGCTGGAGTTGCGGGACCCTCTGCCCAGGATCGAGGTAAGAGGATCGCTGATTAGCTAGCTACTCCCCTGATACCGAGTTCAGTAGTTTTGATGTATCCCCGGTACACTCAGACGGTTGTACTTTTCCTTTTATTTTGGGTCTGGCTTTGGCCAGCTGGTTGTATTTATTTCGTGAGCTGGGAGAGACACATGTATATTTATGAGAGTTTTATTATGCTTTTACTTCCCAGCTGTAGTCTGAGATGTAGTAGTTTTATTTCAGCTCTGTTTTATGCTCCTTTGTTATGTCTTTTTTATCTGAGCAGGTTACCAGCGCTTCGTGTACACGGGAAATTCTGTGTGCACGGCGGATCTGTGGACGGGCCCGGGTTCCGGCTTACACCCGGGGCGTGACAGATTAGTTTGGTATCAGAGCTTAGGGATAGGTCAGTTGGGACTTAGGAAAACCCTAGGCTTTTGGCAGACCCTAGGATGATAGGGCGTGAGTGGCGTGATACTTTGCGAAAGTCGGTGATTTTGGTCAGTTGACTCTTCCAGTGAGTGAAGAGGGATCGACGTACCCTATTTCTGTTGAACAATTATGTTGGCTGCAGACAACATAAAGTTGCAGAAATAGGGAGATGTCTTTGACTTTCGCTAGATTGGGTCTTGTGGGGTTGTGTTACTGATTTTTGGTTTCCGGTGGCAGGATGTCTCCGCGTCGTCGTTCACCCACCCGGGGTACCCCCGCACTTTCCGAGGAGTCTGAGCGGGCGGTATCTGCCGAGTTGGGAGAACTACGGGCTTTGGTGACCCAGTTGGTGGCGAGGAGCTTTCGTCAGGACCAGCGCCTGGGGCAGTTACTGGCGCAGCGGGGTGACTTGGCGGTTGGCGAGGGGGCCGGGGCTTTAGAGCAACGTCCAGACAGGAAACGCCCAGCCCCCGATGATGATGGACAGGCCAGTTCAGGGAGACCATCACGACCCCCGCGGCCCCAGCCTCCGGGCCGTGGGCGTCTTGATCGACGAGGACCTGGTGGATTTCAGAGGCCACCGCAGCAGCAGTCTCTACAGTCTCGAGCGTTGTCCCTGTGCGTTTTCTGTAGGGAGCAGCATCCATCTGATACTTGTGGCTTGAGGGAGGGTCGATGCTTTCGATGTGGGGAGCCAGGCCACATCCGATATACGTGCCCCTATCGGACCTTAGTAGAACCTTCTCCAGCATTGGCCCCTACCGCGTCCCAGCAGAGGTCGCGATCACGACTTCAGAGACGGCAGCAGCCGCCGCGGCAGTTACGGGTCCCTGGCCGTTGTATCTTCTGTGGGGGTCAGCACTTTTCGGGTACTTGTGATCAGCGGCTGGGACGCTGCTACCTTTGTGGCCTGTTTGGACATTTCCGGGTTACGTGCCCTCTGTCGGCACGTGCAGCATCGACTTCGGCATCTGTTCCTACCACTTCCCAGCTGCAACCGGGAGCTTCATCGACAGGTCCCCAGGCAGACCGAGTTTCGCCTCCCCACCCTTCTGGTGAGAGACAGCCGATGTTGAGTGATCAGGACGGCTTAGCACTGGCGGGGGATTCTGCTACGGCCGACTGTGTGGTGGCAGGTATGATGTATTACTGGCATTTGGATTCTTGTCTTATTTGTTATACGAGCATCGCATTCTTTCTTTAGTAGATCAGTTGCATCATCATATGGGTTAGAGGTAGGGCTTTTACCACATGCACGAGAGGTTTAGTTTCCCCGATCTTTTGCACGTGGAGGAGTGTTGTGGGTCCTGCCCGATGCAGATCGAGTGCTGGATTATGTTAGTGGACCTGTTGGTCTTGAGACAGCTGAGGGACTTTGATGTAGTTCTTGGGTTGGATTGGCTGGCTCGATACTTTGCGATTTTTGATGATGCCGCGAGGACTGTTACCTTTAGCGAGCCAGGCCAGGAGGTGTGTGTGTTTAGAGGGTGTCAGGATGTTTCTTTTACCTCAGTGGTTTCGACTTCCCGAGTGAGGCGGATGATCCGCTGTGGATGCATAGCCTTTTTGGGCTAGTGTGGTGGAGGAGCCTACGGCGGCATCGGAACTCGCGGATATCCCGTTTGCCCACGAGTTCCCAGATGTTTTCCCCCGGAGTTGGTTGGTATGCCGCCGGTTAGGGAGATTGAGTTTTGATTGACGTAGTTCCAGGAGCTGCGTCAATCTCTAAGGCTCCTTATCGAATGGCACCGGCTAAGCTGCGAGAGTTAGAGGCGCTATTTCGGGGCTTGAAGGTTGAGGGTTTTGTCGCACTCAGTGTTTCGCCTTGGAGAACGCCGGTGCTAGTTGTAAAAGTGAAGGATGGTTCACTTCGACTTTGTGTGAGAGTTCAATTTAGTGACCATCAAGGACAAGTACCCCTTTTGCCGCGCATTGATGGCTTAGTTGATCAGCTGCAAGGGGCTTGTGCCTTCTCGAGGATTGATCTTCAACCAGGTTACCACCAGCAGAAAGTGAAGGCCGAGGATATCCCCAAGACGGCTTTTAGATCCCGGTACGGGCATTATGAGTTCCCTGTTATGCTTTTTGGTTTAACTAATGCCCCTGCTACATTATGGATTTGAAGAACCGGGTATTTCAGCCGTACTTGGACCAGTTTGTCGTCGTGCTCTTTGACGACGTTTTGATTTACTCCCAGGGGGATATAGAGCATGAGGAGCACTTGAGGTTGTGTTGCAGCTTCTGCGAGAGAAGAAGCTGTATGCCAAGTTTAAAAAGTGCGAATTTTGGCTTCGGGAGGTTGTCTTTTAGGCCACTTTGTTTCAGCTGCAGAAGTGGCAGTTGACCCGACGAAGATTGATGTTGTTCGGGATTTGCCTAGACCGACGACTGTTACTCAGGTCCGTAGTTTTGGGCTTAGCGGGTTATTATCGTTGGTCTGTTGAGGGCTTTGCGAAGCTCTTTTCCCCCGATCAGTTTGACTAGGAGGGGGATAAGGTTTGTTTGGATTGAACTGTGCCAGCTGAGCTTTGAGGAGCGGATGAGGGGTTTGGATTTGGGCACCAGTTCTGGCATTGCCAGTGAGGGGCGATGGATTCGTAATTTGTAGTGGCGCCTTTCACAGCGGTTTGAGATGTGTTTTGATTCAGCATAGTAGGGTAAGTGCTTGCTTCACGGCAATTAAAGGATTACAAGAAGAATTACCCTACGCAGGATGTGGAGCTTGCGGTTGTGGTGTTCGCGTTGTAGTTGTGGCGGCATTACTTCTAAGGAGAGCACTGTGAGATTTACACTGATCATAAGAGTTTGAAGTACTTGTTTACTCAAAAGGAGCTGAATTTGAGGCAACGCCGGTGGTTGGAGTTACTAAAGGACTATGATGTGAGCATCCTTTATTATCCCGGCAAGGCCAATGTCGTAGCAGATGCTTTGGTAGGAGGTCAGTGCAGAGTTTGACCATGTTGATCACGTAGTAGGCACCGCTTGTGGAGTAGTTGAGGCGTCTACAGATTGAGATGGTATCCCCTGGGGTCTCTGCTAGACTCATGTCTATGGTTTTGCAGCCCGCTCTGTTGGACAGGATTAGGGAGACACCGAGTGAGGACCCCCACTTGACGAGGATTGGATCACACCTTCAGGCTGATCAGATAGGGGATTTTGCAGTGGACAACTCGAGAGTACTACGGTACAGAGACCCGAGTTGAGAGGGGCCCATTATACACCTTTTACCAGTCACTCTGGTGGTACTAGGATGTATAAGGACCTTAAGGCACAGTTTTGGTGGAATGGGATGAAGAGAGACATTGGGAGATTTGTAGCACACTGTCTAACTTGTCAGCAAGTAAAGGCTGAGCATCGTGTACCTGCTGGCAAGTTGCAGAGTCTCCCGATCCTTGAATGGAAATGGGAACATGTTACCATGGATTTTGTCACTGGTTTGCCGAGAGCACAGACGGGAGCGGATGCTATTTTGGGTCCTGATCTACTATTAGAGGCAGAGGAAAAGGTCAGATTGGTACGCCGACACCTCGAGACCGCCCAGAGTCGACAGAGGAGTTATGCCGATGCACAACGGCGAGACTTAGAGTTTCAGGTGGGCGATCATGTCTTTTGAAAGTCTCGCATTCGAAGGGGATTCAGAGATTTGGCATTCGTGGGAAACTGAGCCCACGTTATATTGGACCTTTTGAGGTGTTGGAGCGCTTAGGGCCAGTTGCCTACAGGCTTGCGCTTCCTCCCAGGCTTTCAGGTGTTCACAATGTTTTTCATGTATCGACTCTGAGGAGGTATGTTCATGACCCATCCCACATCATAGATTTCACCCCATTGGAGGTTGCTGAGAATCTGAGCTATGTTGAGCGGCCGTTGAGGATCTTGGACCGTGAGGTTAGGGAGCTACGTAGTCGGGCCATCCCTTATGTAAAGATCCTCTGGAGCAGCATGATGAGCGCGAGGCTACTTGGGAGCTGGAGTCAGCGATGATGGATGCTTACCCCCACCTGTTCGAGGCCCCTGCTTGAGGTATGACTTTGTTTCGAGGATGAAACTTTTTCTTGTGGGGGAGGATGTAGTGTTCTGGTTTTTCCCATGCAACTTCCCGATGAATCCACTGTGTAGAACACCTAGTGTTGGTGTGTCTGGCCCATGGTGCATCAAAGGGGTGCCACAGATGGACCTTGTGAGACTTCGATTGCTGATTTGGCTTTCGGCTGCATTTACCAAATTTTAGAAAAGGTTTTGGGCCAATCTGAGGTTGGATTTGGATTCAGCGCGGAAAAAACGCTTGAAAACGGCTATTTGCTTGTTAAATTTGGAGTCCGGATGACCGAAAGCGGGCTTCCGGAAGTTTTCGAGGATTTTCGGTGCATGGGGGAGGCTCGTGGACCGGCCTGAGCCACGTGGCGGCCTATTATTGGCCGGCTCACGCAGCTCGGTCCACGGGGGTGGCGCGGCGGTGCATGGACCGCGGGCGGGGGACGCGTGGCGTGCCCGGAATGGCCGGTGCACGCGGTACGGCTCAGGGGCTTTGCGGGGTTGCGGTGGACCGGGCGCATGACACGTGGCGGCATGTGATTCGCTGGCTCACGTGGGCGCGGTCCACGGTGTGCGCAGTGGGGCGCCTCGGGACAGCGCGCGCGCACTGTGGCGCCAGGCGGCCGGTCGGCCGCACTCGAGTGCGGACGCGTGTCGGCACGCGACTGGCGGGCCGTACCTACCCCCGCTGACCGCGGGGGGACGCGTGGCGCGCGGAGGGACCCTTGCACCGCTGTCCCCTGTTGCGGGGTGACGTGGCCTCACCAGGGCTTTTCGGGCGCGTCGGACGGGAGGTGTGCGACCGGGTTTCCGGGCGCAGTGCGCCCGAAAGCTGCGCCCGAAAACCCGGCCCAACAGCATTTGGGCTGGGCTATAAAAGGCCCTTTGTGTTTCCTTTTCAGCTCTTCTGGCCCTTTTCTTGGGAGAGTTCTTCAGAGCGATTTTCCCCCTCACAGTGCACTACCCTTTGGAGGACTTTGGAGATTTTTGGTGGCACGTTTCCCGAGGTTCACTATTTTACGGCGCGGCGCGACGCTTGTTCTCCGGCGACCCGCTTCGCCCCTTCTCAGTGTTTGGGCTCCCCCGACTCACCCCGACTTCGGAATCCGTCGATTTTCATGCCGTTGGACTCACAACTGGTAGGACTTCAACTCCTGTGTTTTGAGGTTCCTCGTTTTCTGTGCCGACCTTGGAGTTTCCCGAGCACCCATTTGACCCATTTTTCGTCGCGGACATTTGGACAGCACCGCGGTATTCTCGCCGTATCTTTTCGCTCATACGTCGGATCGAGGCGATTCAAGAGGTATTTTTCATCTACACTTCGTAAGGAGTCTCCTGGATTTTTCTCAGATTTTTCTGGATTTTGCACGAGGGTGAGAATCTCCTTTTTCTGTGGTTCTTTGTTACAGAATTTTGGTACAGTTGGGACGGGGGTGTTTCCCTTGCCGGATTTTTATCTCAGCGTAGGAAACTCCAATTTGGGCGTGCAGGTACTCGTTTCGACGGGTTCGTCGCGAGGATCGCGATAGTATTTTTCTTGGATTTTTCTGGGCATTTTCTGCAGGTAAAAATTAGAGAATTCTGGACTGCGGTATTAAGGGACAGATTTTGGGAAATGGTGAATGTATAGCTTATGTACTTTCCTTTGGGGTATTTTGTACAGATTGGTGGTGAGCTTTTGGACGGAACTTGGGTTTCGCTTTTGGGAACTTGGATTAGCGCTCGAGGTGGGTGATGTTGTAAACCTCCTATTTGTGATTTATCACTAGGCCTACTAGAATGCTCTTGATCATGTTGTTAGTAGAACTGTGAGATGGACCTAGCATGCTTGTATGAGATCCTGGTTTCTTCGTTAATAATTGCCTTGTTAGAAAACTACGAGTTAGTTGATAGTATTTCCATGCTTTAGATATGTGGTATAATTACTTAGAAATCATGCTAAATCCATACCTTGTTGTATGTTAAATGAAAGGTTGGGATATGTGGTTAGAGTACTTAAAATGGTTCATTAAGAAAGGACTTTTTGCATGCTTGAATGGTCACCTAGATAGGCCACCTTTTTCTGCTACACTATCATGCTGGAATTGACTTAGGAGAAACCATGTTTCATTCTTTCTTCAGTCACTTAGACATATGGGATAGTATGCTCGGGTAGAGCAGGGGCTGGGATAGTGTAGTCAGATACTTGGGATTCGGGACGGGTAGGCTGGGATGGCAGGGTAATGCGGCAACCGCGGATTTTGGGCGGTTGACCGGACAGTTGTTATTGCATCAGATCGGGGAGTGGGTTTGGGCTTCCTTTGGTGGATGGTACTTTTCCTTATAGATCAGAGTGCGCGATTCGCAGACTTGAGACCCTGAGACTCCTGTCCCATATCGGTGCTATGTGTAGGCTGGCATACCCGATTTAGCAGACCTTGAGACTCCTATCCCATATCGGTGCTATGTGTAGGCTGGCATACCCGATTTGGCAGACCTTGAGACTCCTATCCCATATCGGTGCTATGTGTAGGCTGGCATACCCGATTTGGCAGACCTTGAGACTCCTATCCCATATCGGTGCTATGTGTAGGCTGGCATACCCGATTTGGCAGACCTTGAGACTCCTATCCCATATCGGTGCTATGTGTAGGCTGGCATACCCGATTTGGCAGACCTTGAGACTCCTATCCCATATCGGTGCTATGTGTAGGCTGGCATACCCGATTTGGCAGACCTTGAGACTCCTATCCCATATCGGTGTTATGCGTAGGCTGGCATACCCGATGTGGCAGACTTCGATATTCTGATGCATACATTTAGCTATCTTTTAGCTGGCCATGTAGAGGCATATTAGTGGTAGCTTTTATCAGTAGTCATACTTATAGTTTACCACCTTTATTCTTTTAGCCTCTGGTAGTCCTAGTGGGCAGGTCTGAGTTGAGGTTTACCCACTAGGGGAGGGCTACTGTCTTTATAGTAGTTCTCACCCCCACTGTTTTTCCCTCTTCTTTTCCCCATTGTTTTGCAGAGCCCTCTGCTGGAGTTGCGGGACCCTCTGCCCAGGATCGAGGTAAGAGGATCGCTGATTAGCTAGCTACTCCCCTGATACCGAGTTCAGTAGTTTTGATGTATCCCCGGTACACTCAGACGGTTGTACTTTTCCTTTTATTTTGGGTCTGGCTTTGGCCAGCTGGTTGTATTTATTTCGTGAGCTGGGAGAGACACATGTATATTTATGAGAGTTTTATTATGCTTTTACTTCCCAGCTGTAGTCTGAGATGTAGTAGTTTTATTTCAGCTCTGTTTATGCTCCTTTGTTATGTCTTTTTTATCTGAGCAGGTTACCAGCGCTTCGTGTACACGGGAATTCTGTGTGCACGGCGGATCTGTGGACGGGCCCGGGTTCCGGCTTACACCCGGGGCGTGACAGTAGTTGTCCTTCTGAACTTTTCTATCCTTTTGAGAAGTTCTCTTGCTTTCTTGACTTGTAACTTGAAGTACCCTTGCCTTTGTTCGACTTTCCGAAGGATGGAGATTTGCTTGAATTGCCCCTTCGAAAGTTGCGGCGAAACTTTCTTGTCAAGAGAGCGAGCTGCTTCTCAAATTCCTCCATAGAAAGGTTCTCGTCATCGTCTGAGGAGGATGTATCCGCGTCTTTTTCCTTAGTTTGTTTTCAACGCATAACCTGAAGACTTAGAAGTGGATGCCTTTCCAGAAGAATTGTTAGTAGTAAATGTCATTTCATAAGTTTGTAATGAACCAACTAATTCTTCTACACGTATTTCGTCCGGGTGTTTAATAGTTTCAATGGCAGTAACCTTTGGGCGAAATCGTTCAGGAAGAGTTCTTAAGATCTTTCTTACAATCTTAAATTCTGGAATCTTCTCTCCCAGGTTAGCACATGAGTTTACGATATCTTGCAATCGTGTATAGTAGTCCGTGAAAGATTCATTTTCTGCCATCAAGATAGAGTCAAACTTGCTCGTAAGCATTTGCAGTTTCTGAATCTTCACGAGGTTAGTTCCCTCATGTGTAACCTGAAGAACATCCCAGATTTCTTTCGCAGTCTCACATGCCGAGACGCGAGAGAATTCAGTTTGAGATAAGGCATTAAAAATAGCATTAATTCCCTTGCCATTGTAAGAAGATGAATCTAACTCTTCCTTGGTCCATTTCGACCTAGGTTTTAAGGTGTGAACATCACCAGTAAATTCTGTTGGATTAGACCATCCTAATTCAATTGATTGCCACACCCGTTCGTCGATGGAAATTAAAACGGCTTTCATCCGCACTTTCCAGTACGCATAATTTGTTCCATCGAAGAACGGGGGTCGGTTGATGTTTCCACCTTCAACCATTGTTTACAACCCTATTCCCGCTCTGATACCACTTGTTGGGTTATATGTAATAAGGATCTAAATAGGGGAAAAAAAACACCTAGAGGGGGGTGAATAGGTGTAAACGTATAAACACTCAAAAATCGTTGCGATAAAAACCCAATGCGGAAATAAAAATAACTCGCAAAATTTTTACGTGGAAAACTCCATCACCGGAGTAAAAAACCACGGGACCGATAACACGGCAGAAATCCACTAGAATTAAAACACGTACAAGGTGATTTACCGTACACACTTACGACTCAACCTTTTCCATACGCTCCTAGAGGATCTTCTCCGCTCGCTCCGCGACGCTTCTCGAATCCACGATCTGCGCCCAACGCGAATCCACGGCGTCCTAACGTCGAATCCACGACGTCCGACCGAATCCACGGTCTTCACCCAATAGCACCCTTCGAATCCACGAACGTGCCTCGCTCCGAATCCACGGAGAGCGGTTGAACCTTGAATCCACAAGGACACGCGAATCCACGCGCCGATTTTTGGGGTAAATCATTGTTTTTGGGGTTGATGATCCGCCGAATACTTAGATCAAAGATAGATCGGAAATACCATCTAAGTATTCATTAGTTTGATTCAACTCAAGATGTGAGTATGAAAACCTAGAATCAAACTAATCAATATAGATGAAGAAACATAGAGTATTCTCTAATGATTTCCTTTCTTCTCTATATGTGGATCTAGAGCCGTATAAGATGATATATGAAAATGACGGCTATTTGGATTAACCCTAGAAAAAGAGTCATAGGGTCTATTTATAGGTTAGAAACCTAGGAAGGAGATAAGAATCAAAAACCTAACATTTCTGGAAATTTACGGACGGCGATCCGGATCGGATTAGCTGTGATCCGGATCGTCGTAACGAGTCAGGCAATTCCAGAAAAACGAAGGTTCGGGATCCGGATCGAAGTGCTTGATCCGGATCGTTCATACAGTTCACCAAACATCAACGTTCGGGATCCGGATTGCGAAGCCTGATCCGGATCGTTCAAGGAAGATGGTAAACTCAGTTCGGGATCCGGATCAAGAGAGGCTACGATCCGGATTGAACTGGTGTATGAACGAACCACCTTCGGGATCCGGATCGAACAACCTGATCCGGATCCTGAACATGTCCCAAGTCCAGTTTTTGATTTTTATGCAATGAAAGATTCTTCCAAGTGTTTCTACACTACAAGAAGTATTCGGATCACACAAATCTTTAGTTAAACATACCTGATCCTTTTGAATTCTTCTTTCTTGAGATTGAGTTAAATGATCCAACTTTCTTCACCTTCAATCTTCAAGACTTGAGACTTTCACGAAACTACGCCAACTCAAATTCCGTAACACACTTTTCATCCAAATGAGTTGGGTGAACAACTACCCGCTAAATATATTCGCTTCGGCAGTTGAGAGTGCAATGCAGTTTGCTTTTTACTATGCATGCAACAAGGCATGGCCAAGATACAAACATGCACCACTCGTACTTTTCCGATCATCCACAGATCCTGCCCAATCGGCATCTGAATATCCTACAATGTCAAGACTTGTTCCCATAGGACACCAAATTTTGAAGTTCACGGTTCCTTTGACATACCGGATGATCCTTTTCACCGCTTTCAGGTGATCCTCCTTTGGTGCTGATTGGTATCTCGAGCAAATCCCAACAGTAAAGGATATGTCCTGGGGGACTAGCCGTGAGGTAGAGTAGACTTCCAATCATGCTGCGATAAAGCTTCTCGTCTACACTTTCACTAAGAGATTAACTTCCTAATCCCTTGTTGCTATTCCTATTGGAGTCGGAAAATCTTTAGAATTTTCTAGATCAAATTTCTTGACCAACTCCATTGCATACTTGGATTGACACAGATGAATGAATTCTTCATTTGTCTCACTTGCAATCCAAGGAAGTAGTCAGTCGCACATCATAAACATCTCAAATTCGCTCTCCATGGTTTCAGTGAATTTAGAAGCATCATTATCTCTTGTTGCCCCAACCAAATACAATGTCATCAACATAGATTTGT
>CM055064.1:19331403-19497198 GCA_029204045.2 Tillandsia leiboldiana | reverse complement strand
CTCCTTCCCGAAGAAAATTGCTTTAACTCATTCTTGATGTTGGAAAATGTCCTTCGTCATTTCCATTTTTTCCTGTCGAGCCTCGCTGTAGAGCTTCAAGAAGTAATTCGCCTTATCCAGCATTTCCACAGTGTAATCCCTCGAAAATGCTCACATTTTCTTTGAAGTGAAACATTTGCTTTTATCAGTTAAGTCCCTTTCCACTTCAAGACGTTTCAAGAGAGAAGTTGCCTTTTTGCTTCTTCTTCGATTTCACTGCAATCTCCCTCTCAAACTTTTGTTTTGCTTTGCCAGTTTCTTTGAATCCTCAAAAGTTTGTGGTAGGCAAGAGCAAAATCTTCACCTTCAGAGTCATCCGATTCGTCGTCCGTTGCATTCTTTTGAACTTCGGAGGAGTTGGACAATGAACCGGATGTACTTGCCATTAAGCACATGAAGGGTGAAGTGTGGACGCGTGGAACGCCGGTGCGTTATCTTTTTCATCACTGGAAGTGACTCATTGACGTTGAGTGTCATCCCAAGTGCTGCTTGCATCGCCTTCTTCTTTGCCGGATTCTTTTGGGACACTTTGTTGCAATGTGGTCGTAGCTCGCACTCTTGAACATTGTAATTGTCCCTCCGAGTTTTCTTATCTTTGAAAAACTTTGTTGCTTTATTGACTTGTAGCTTGAATTCCCTTTGCCTTCTTCGACTTTACGAAGGATGGAGTTTTACTTGAATTACCCCTTCAAAATTTCGGCGAACTTTCTTGTCAGAAGACGAGCAAGCTTGCTTCTCAAAGTCCTCCATAGATGGTTCCGTAATCGTCTGAGGAGGATGACTCCGCGTCTTTTCTTTTTTATTTGTTTCTTTTGTCTTGTTTGTCAACGCAAAACTTAAGACTTAGAAGAGTATGCCTTTCCCAGAAGAATAGTTAGTAGGAAATGTAATCCCGGTATTTCACCAGTTGAAGAGTGAAAAGAACAACTAATTCTTTTACACGGCTTCGTACGGGTGTTTAATAGTTTCAAGGCCGTAACCTTGGAACGAAATCTTTCAGGAAGAGTCCTTAAAATCTTTCTTAACAATTTTAAATCTAGATTTTCTCTCCCAAGTTAGCACAGTATTACGATGTCTTGCAATCGTGTATATAGTCGGTGATAATGATTCATTTCTGCCATGAAACTAGAGTCAAACTTGCTCGTAAGAATTTGCAGCTTGAATCTACACAAGGTATTGTCCTCATGGTGTAGACTTGAGAACATCCAGATTTCTTTCGCATCTCACATGCAGAGACGAGAGGAATTAGTTTGGAGACAAGGCATTAAATAAAGCGTTTGTTTAAGGTTAAACAACCTTTGCCATATGTATGGAAGATGCACTCAAACCATATTTCCTATTGGTCCATTTCGAACATGGTTGAGTTTACGAATATCAGCTCATAAATTCATTGGATTAGTGTTGGGTTTATGTAATAAGGATCTAAATAGGGGAAAAAAACACCTAGAGGGGGTGAATAGGTGTAAACGCATATAAACACTCAAAAAATCGTTGCGATAAAAAACCCAATGCGGAAATAAAAATAATACGCAAGATTTTTTACGTGGAAAACTCCATCACCGGAGTAAAAAACCACGGGACCGATAACACGGCAGAAATCCACTAGAATTAAAACACGTACAAGGTGATTTACCGTACACACTTACGACTCAACCTTTTCCATACGCTCCTAGAGGATCTTCTCCGCTCGCTCCGCGACGCTTCTCGAATCCACGATCTGCGCCCAACGCCGAATCCACGGCGTCCAACGTCGAATCCACGACGTCCGACCGAATCCACGGTCTTCACCCAATAGCACCCTTCGAATCCACGAACGTGCCTCGCTCCCGAATCCACGAGAGCGGTTGAACCTTGAATCCACAAGGACACGCGAATCCACGCGCGACTTTTTGGGGTAAATCGTTGTTTTGGGTGGTTATGATCCGCCGAATACTTAGATCCAAAGATAGATGGAAATACCATCTAAGTATTCATTAGTTTGATTCAACTCAAGATGTGAGTATGAACACCTAGAATCAAACTAATCATATAGATGAAGAAACATAGAGTATTCTCTAATGATTTCCTTCTTCTCTATATGTGGATCTAGAGCCGATAAGATGATATATGAAAATGACGGCTATTTTGATTCACGAGTGGATTAACCCTAGAAAAAGAAGTCATAGGGTCTATTTATAGGTTAGAACCCTAGGAAGGAGATAAGAATCAAAAACCCTAACATTTCCGGAGATTTTACGGACGGCGATCCGGATCGGATTAACTGTGATCCGGATCGTCGTAACGAGTCAGGCAATACCAGAAAAACGAAGGTTCGGGATCCGGATCGAAGTGCTTGATCCGGATCGTTCATACAGTTCACCAAACATCAACGTTCGGGATCCGAATATGCGAAGCCTGATCCGGAGCGTCAAGGAAGATGGTAAACTCAGTGTTCGGGATCCGGATCAAGAGAGGCTACGATCCGGATTGAACGGTGTATGAACGAACCACCTTCGGGATCCGATCGAACAACCTGATACGGATCCTGAACATGTCCCAAGTCCAGTTTTTGATTCTTTAATGCAATGAAAGATTCTTCCAAGTGTTTCTACAACTACAAGAAGTATTCGGATCACACAAATTCTTTAGGTAAACATACCTGATCCTTTTGAATCTCTTTCTTGAGATTGAGTTAAATGATCCAACTTTCTTCACCTTCAATCTTCAAGACTTGAGACTTTCACGAAACTACGCCAACTCAAATTCCGTAACAATCTCCCCCTTTGGCGGTTTCGTGACAAAACACAGATCCACTAAAGAAAATTCAAAAAGATATTTTTGTTGCTATCACCATACAACAAAATTTACAATGGAGATCCAAAATTTAAAAAACATGAGATAAACTCCTAAAACAGACTCTAGGACTCTAGACTTAGACATCCTGTACTCTCTGCACAAAGAAATCATTCTTGACAAAAAGAGATCGTTAGATACCTCAAGAATATTTAGCATACAAAACCTAGTACAGAGATAGAGTTATCTAATCATCATGACATTTGAGAATTCAGATATGTAAGAGAATCATAGTCCAAAAACCCAACATATCTTCTAGCAATTAAAAACCAATGTCACACAATGTTAGTCCAACATCAACTTGTTAGTTATATTACATGCCCAAATAGTTAGTCGAATAGTTAGTCGAGACATGCAAACAATCACAAGATGAAAACCAAAGTTGAAGTTGAAGAGATACTTACCTTGATGTATACAAAATCTTCATCAGCAAGATTTTCACAATCAATTGTTCAAGTTCCCTTGATGTTCATTCACATCATCATTGTACCTTGATGCAGTCATCATTGATGTATACAAGATCACAATTTTCACAATATCATTGTTCAAGTTCTCTAAACTCTCTCCCCCTTTTTGTCACAAACAAAGCCAAAGTTACCAAAAGATCGAAGGAGAGTTAAAAAATATCAACGAAAATGTTCCGAAAATTTAAGAACTAGAACTAAAAGTGAGTCCTAAAAACTGAAAAACCTGCACAAAAGGATTAAAATCCTGGCAAAAGAATAAAAAAAGAAGAAATCAGTCATCATATTCTGAGTCTTCAGAGCTTGTGCAGCCCATCTTTGAGAACATCTTTTTCACCCGCTTGTTCATAGAATTGATCTTCTTAGTTATGGTAATGTGAGCTGCCGTGATGAGCTCGAGCTCATTGGAGATTCTCGTTTGTGCCTTCGAGATCTGTTCCTGCTCAACCGATAATCGTTGTTGTTCTTTGTAGATGGATGAGACTGATGCTTCATCCGCTGGTGTGGGTGCTGGTTGTGATGGTGACGCGGATGTGCCGTTACCAGGCTTTGTTCCGCACGTTGGGACTGGAGTGACATGGGGTAATTTGTGAAGTGACTTCACGACCGGTGGACTCATCGATCATGCCCAAACACTGATGATAAGTCGGTGAGGTAATGTCAACCTGAAACTTCTTCAAAATCCTCATTATAATCAGTGGAAATGGAATTCTCTCTGTGGGATGAGGGTGCTCAACATATCTTGTCATTCTATTCCAAATGATGTATGGAATGTTGATATTCAATCCCATTGCCCTCAGACGGATGTCCTAAGAGATACAAAAATAGCATTCGATCCCATCTCACGACTTTCGTCTGCAAATTTGGAAGGATATTGTAACAAATGATGAAGTTTAGAAATCGGTACTCAAGACGAAGTTCCTTGGATCTGATCGATTTCTCCGTTGATTGCGTCACTTCCAAACAAATTCCCTTTATAACCCTTTGCCACACAGTGTTTGTCAAAACCTGTCCCTTCAAGTAATTAACTCCTGTCTTGTTGGCAGGCATTCCCAAAACCTCGCCAATCAATTGTGGAGTAATTTTGAATCTTGTGCCTTAGATGTTCGTGTAAAATTCCATTGGACCGTTTTCAATTTCACGAAGGTGCCGTGCATTTGTATAGAAGGCCCTTACAAGATGCAGACAGTATCCAAGCACTTCTGGAAATCGACAAACTTGAATAAGGTTTGCTTGTTCAATTAGAGCACCAAACTCAGGGGAGTGATCTCGTAGAGCCTCTATATTGACATGCCTCTCACCAATGCATTCACGATTCTCAAATGCCTTTAGGCGATCCGAATTAACGAACACTGGTTCCCTCCCGAGGTGGAGAATCCGGAATAATCGGTTCGTTAGCCATGAAACCTCGTGCTCGTCCAAACCATCGAGCGAGTCGTTTCCTTTTTACTGAGATGTTTGGTGCAGTCATTGGTGCTTTACCTTTGTCCGTGGGTGCTTTTTCTTTCGATGCATCGGACGCCTTTTGTTCAGGCAATGAGTCATCATCATCTGTCAATGCAGTCCAATCTACCTCGTGACAATCTACTTCTGTGTCGCTGATCACATGAACCTCACCCTTTTGTTGTGTTTTCTTAGCTCTTTTTAACTTATTTGTGGCCTGAGTGTGCACCATAGTGACCAATAAAAGAATGATCCATGAGAATCCCATTGATCCAAGTGCTTTAAGAAGATTAAAATCCTGTGAGCAACAACTCAAGAACACAAAAAAAATTATTAATTTTTAAAGATTGAAAAATTATACCCAAACAATCATAATCATGTAGAGAGACTAAGAATCAAATTAGTTTTGCAAAAGGACTTTTTAAAAATAGATCAATTGCATGATTTTCGAAAATCCTTATTATATTCCCTAAAACCGAAATTTTAGAAATCGAAGCCTAAAAATCCGTTAATCAGGAGAATACCTAGCATATAATCAAAACTAATCTACCCAGAGTTTCTTATTTCAAAAGAAATTTGATCAAAAACCATCCACAAACAAAGTTGATCCAAGAAATTCATCACGTTTGAGGAGGAAAAGAGAAAAACGGTGAAAAACCGAGATTTTGATCAATAAAACTTACTTGGAGTTGAAGAACTTGAGTTTGAAAGCTTCCAGGAATGATGAAATCTAGAGAGAGGAGGCTCTGGAAACTTTGGAACAAAAGATTGGAGTAAAAGAAATCAAAACCCCTTTCGTTCTTTATAAAACCTAGCCGCGATCCGGATCAGTTCATAACTGCGATCCGGATCGGCTACCCGCAGTGAGAAACTGCGTTCGGGATCCGGATCGGCAGATACAATCCGGATCGTCAGCCCGCAGAAGAATTCCTGCGTTCGGGATCCGGATCATCTAGCCCGATCCGGATCGGCCCCAACTTTTTCTTTAGAAAATTTCAGAGAAATTCAAGAAAAAACCAGAAAAAGATTGTAAGCGCAAATGTGTATCAACTTTAAACAAAAATCATCGTTTCATACAACAAGAATTAGATTATGCCAAATCTATCAATAATATCCAAAAATGAAACGAAAATTTACAAAAATTAAATCCCTTAAAGTTGAACACCTTCAATTACATCTAACTTGATCTTATGAGTAATGCCTTTATCAAATCATCAATTCAGTAAAGAAAATGAAATACAAAGATCAATAGATGTTTGAAATCCCAAATATAATAGATAATGTATCTAGACAATCTGTTGAAGAGAGTGGCTCTATGAGCATCTTTCTTTAAAAAAACCCACCTTATACCAACCTTGAAATTTGACAGAGTCAAGTATTTCAACATGCATTTTACTTAATCAAAAATTTGAACAACCATGCTTGGTATACATGTGGTAGCTGCACACAATACTCGGACGACCGAGGTGGTAGCTCTTTCCTCCATGTGGTGGTAGTTTTCACACTCCTCATTGGGATGTAACTCTTTCCACATCTTTTGAGCATTTTACCTTTTCTAAAACTCCCCCTCAATTGGCTATCAATTATTTAAGATATAAAGTATTCAACCAAATATTGATCTCGATTTCATACTCGACTAAGCAGTCAAATAAGATAATGACTATACCAAGAGATCATAGAGAGAGAGAAATTGACTTTGATCACTTTAGAAGATGATTTAATTAACATAAATGATCATTGCAACAGTGAAATATTATGATGGCAAAAGCATAATAAATTTCTAAATGTGCGAAAAGATGCAATTAAAGTCAATTATGATCTATGCTCAATTAATGTCCTATGTACAAACATAGATAATGAACAAAACAAAAACAAATACAAAACCTATCCTAAGCAAAGATTTCAAAAGAAGATTATTTCAAGGAAAGCATCCCAATTGCTTTTCGTAAATGAATAAAACGTTTTTGATCCAAAGGTTTTGTTAGAATGTCAGCTAATTGATCCTCAGTTGAAATATATGAAAGTTGAAGAGTATTTGATTCAACTAGCTCTCTAAGAAAATGATATCTAAGTTCAATATGTTTTGTTCTAGAGTGCAACACAGGGTTTTTAGAAATGTTAATTGCACTAGTGTTGTCACAAAGTATTGTTACCGAAGATGGTGAAATGCGGAAGTCGCTCAATACGCTTTTCATCCAAATGAGTTGAGTTAAGCAACTTCCAGCTGAAATGTATTCCGCTTCGGCAGTCGAGAGTGCTATGCAGTTCTGCTTTTTACTGTGCCATGCAACAAGGCAATGGCCAAGATAGAAACATGCACCACTCGTGCTTTTCCGATCATCCACTGATCCTGCCCAATCGGCATCTGAGTATCCAACAATATCCAAACTTGTTCCCATAGGATACCAAATTCCGAAATTAATTGATCCTTTGATATACCGGATGATCCTTTTCACCGCTTTCAGGTGAACCTCCTTTGGTGCTGATTGATATCTCGCGCAAATCCCAACACCAAAAGATATATCTGGGCGACTAGCCGTGAGGTAAAGTAGACTTCCAATCATACTTCGATACAGTTTCTCGTCTACATTCTCACTATGTGATTCACTTCCAAGTCCCTTGTGGCTAGTTCCCATTGGAGTCGGAAAATCTTTACAATTTTCTAGATCAAACTTTTTGACCAACTCCATTGCATACTTGGATTGACTCAAGTGAATACCTTCATCATTTTGTTTAATTTGCAATCCAAGGAAATAAGTCAATTCGCCCATCATGGACATCTCAAATTCGCTTTCCATGGTCTCCGCGAATTTAGAAGCATCGTTATCTCTTGTTGCGCCAAATACAATGTCATCGACATAGATTTGTGCTACAATGAAATTGCTTTGATAATGCTTCACAAAGAGAGTCCTATCAGCTCCCCCTCGAGTATAGCCCTTCTCCAAAAGGTGCTTTGTTAACCTTTCGTACCATGCTCGCGGTGCTTGTTTCAGACCGTAAAGAGCCTTTTTCAAACGAAAAACATGGTTAGGTTGTTTATGATCTACAAAACCTTTCGGTTGAGCCACATAAACTTCCTCATTTAAAAACCCATTTAGAAATGCGCTCTTAACGTCCATTTGAAATAATTTGATTTTAAAATGACAAGCAATAGCAAATAGTATACGAATGGACTCGAGTCTAGCTACAGGGGCGAATGTTTCATCAAAGTCTATACCTTCTACTTGAGAATAGCCTTGGGCAACTAATCGTGCCTTGTTCCTGATGATAGTACCATCCTCATTTTTCTTGTTCTTGAAGATCCATTTGGTACCTATCACATTGTGTTGCTTTGGAGGCTTCGTTAATTCCCAGACTTTGTTTCGCTCAAATTGATGGAGCTCTTCCTGCATTGCTTTAATCCAGTAGTCATCCTGAAGAGCTTCATCTATGTTCTTTGGTTCGATTAAAGATACGTAGCAAGCGAATCCACAAACCAACTGCCTCCGAGTTCTGACTCCTTCTTGTGGATCTTCAATAATATTCGATTCCGGATGATCCTTGGAGATTCGTAACGTTTGTTGAAACGGAGTACTCGGAGATATATGAGATGATTCCTGCACATCAGATAAACTAGAAGAACCATTAGATGCATCATTAGTATTGGAAGTATTATTATGAGAAGATGCACTAGCAGGAGAATCATCATCTAGAGAGATATCGAGGGCAGATTTTCCAGTTTCAAAGTGAAAAGCTTCATCTACTTTAACATTTATAGATTCTACGATCGTCTTAGATTCAATGTTAAATACTCGATATGCTCTGCTATTCGTAGAATAACCCAAAAAGATCCCTTCATCACTTCGAGAGTCGAACTTTCCAAGATTTTCACGGTCACGTAAAATGTAACATCGACTCCCGAAGACACGAAAATATTTGATATTGGGTTTTCTACTAAACCACAGCTCATATGGTGTATTTAAGGTTCCTGGGCGCAAGTAAACTCTATTAATGACATAGACAGCGGTGTTCACAGCTTCAGCCCAAAAATGTAGCGGTAAATTCCGGCTATGAAGCATCACACGCGCCATCTCTTGAACAACCCTGTTCTTGCGCTCAACAACACCATTCTGCTGAGGTGTATAGGGTGCCGAGAATTCATGTTTAATTCCATTTGAAGTGCAAAAATCAATGAATTTTGAATTTATGAATTCTCCACCTCTATCACTTCTAACACGAATGATCTTTTCATTCTTTTCAATCATAATACGATGGCAAATCTCATGAAAAGAGTCAAACGTATCAGCTTTCTCTTTTAAAAATGCTACCCAAGAAAACCGAGAGAAATCATCAACCAAAAAAAAATGTACCATTTACCTCCCAAAGATGGTTGACGGGTCGGCCCCATTAAGTCCATGTGCAAAAGTTCCAAGGGCCGTTTTGTACCAACGTGGTTCAAGTTCTTGTGTGCAGACCTAGACTGTTTTCCCTTTTGGCAACCACCACACACAACGTTTTGTTTAAATAAAAGCTTTGGAACCCCCTTGACCACGTCCTTGTTTGAAATTCTAGTAAGTTCCTTAAAATTTAAGTGACCTAGCCTTTCATGCCAAAGAGTTTCATTATTCAAAGCAGCTAAGTTACAATTTTCAAAAAATTTATTAGGAACAACATAACAATTGTTTTCAGATCTAACCCCTTTTAAAAAGAAGACATGGTCCTTATCAGTTACAACGCATTCAACAGATGAAAAGTTAACTGAAAAACCATTGTCGCAAAGTTGACTTATGCTTATGAGGTTAGTCTTAAGGCCATCAACAAATAAGACGTTTTTCAAAATTGGGCCATCTGGAATAGCTGCCGTCCCTTTTCCAACAATTTTGGAAGATCGACCGTCTCCGAAAACAACGTGTCCTCCGGAGATTTTCTCAAGATTTTGAAAACTATTTTTGTCACCGGTCATGTGACGGGAACACAAGCTATCCAGATACCAAGACGAACTATCATATGCATGCAAGGAAACATTGGAAACAAGACAAGGGAAAATTTCACCTTTGCGCACCCAAACCCTTTTGGAGTGCATCGGTAATGGTCGTGAAGTTATATGCCTAGGTGAAGGCGTCTTGTTATAGCGATTGTTGTTCCTTGATGAGATCGTCTTGCGCGATGAACTACCAAGTCTCTTTTCATTTGAAAAGTTTTGCTTTGATTTTCGGGGAGGAGCCTTTTTGGTAGTTGTTGCAAGAGGTCCTTGAGATGAGCGTTCGACTCCCGTCTTGCAATATCTTCTTATGTGCCCTGAAACACCACAACGAAAACATACCTTAGATCTTGACGATCCCAAAGAGGATGAAGTAGGTTTGTTGTCGTTGTTTGTCTTGAATTCCGGTGTCGGAGGAGGAGATACCGACTGAGGCACAAAAACTGTCTCACTCGAACTTGGACTGTTTCCAGTTTGAGTGTATCCGAGGCCGAACCTGTTTGTTTGACCAAGACCAAGAAGTTTATCCAACTTACTCCTTCCTAAAGAGAATTGCTGTAAGTCATTCTTGAGTTGGCAAATGGTCTCTGTCATTTCCAATTTTTCCCGTCGGGCCTCGCCGTAGAGCTTCAAGAAATAGTTCGCTTTGTTCACCATATCTATATAGTTCTTCTCGAGTTGCTCATTGGACTCTTGAAGGGAAACATTTTCTTTTATCAGTTTATCCCTTTCCACTTCAAGATCGGTCGAGAGAGAAGTTACCCTTTTTACTTCTTCTTCGAGACCATGCACTCTCCCTCTCAAACTCTTGTTTTGCTTAGCCACTTTCTTTGAGTCCCTCAAAAGTCTGTGGTAGGCTAGAGCAAAATCTTCACCTTCCGAATCATCCGATTCGTTGTCCGTAGCATTCTTTTCAACAGTGGAGTTGGACAACGACTCGGATGTACTTGCCATAAAGCACATGAAGGGTGAAGATACGGACGCGTGGAATGCGGCGGAGCTCTTTTCTTCATCACTCGAAGACGACTCATTTGACGTTGAGTTGTCATCCCAAGTGACGACTTGCATGGCCTTCTTCTTTGCCGGATACTTGTTAGGACATTCCGTTGCAATGTGGCCGTAGCCTCGACATTTGAAGCATTGTAGTTGTCCTTCTGAACTTTTCTTATCCTTTGAGAAGTTCTCTTGCTTTCTTGACTTGTAACCTGAAGTACCCTTGCCTTTGTTCGACTTTCCGAAGGATGGAGATTTGCTTGAATTACCCCTTCGAAAGTTGCGGCGAAACTTCCTTGTCAAGAGAGCGAGCTGCTTCTCAAATTCCTCCATAGAAAGGTTCTCGTCATCGTCTGAGGAGGACGTATCCGCGTCTTCTTCCTTAGTTGTTTTCAATGCATAACCTGAAGACTTAGAAGTGGATGCCTTTCCAGAAGAATTGTTAGTGGTAAATGTCATTTCATAAGTTTGTAATGAACCAACTAATTCTTCTACACGTATTTCGTCCGGGTGTTTAATAGTTTCAATGGCAGTAACCTTTGGGCGAAATCGTTCAGGAAGAGTTCTTAAGATCTTTCTTACAATCTTAAATTCTGGAATCTTCTCTCCCAGATTAGCACATGAGTTTACGATGTCTTGCAATCGTGTATAGTAGTCCGTGAAAGATTCATTTTCTGCCATTAAGATAGAGTCAAACTTGCTCGTAAGCATTTGCAGTTTCTGAATCTTCACGAGGTTAGTTCCCTCATGTGTAACCTGAAGAACATCCCAGATTTCTTTCGCAGTCTCACATGCCGAGACGCGAGAGAATTCAGTTTGAGATAAGGCATTAAAGATAGCATTAATTCCCTTGCCATTGTAAGAAGATGAATCTAACTCTTCCTTGGTCCATTTCGACCTAGGTTTTAAGGTGCGAACATCACCAATAAATTCAGTTGGATTAGTCCATCCTAATTCAATCGATTGCCACACCCGTTCGTCGATGGAAATTAAAAAGGCTTTCATCCGTACTTTCCAGTACGCATGATTTGTTCCATCGAAGAACGGGGGTCGGTTGATGTTTCCACCTTCAACCATTGTTTACAACCCTATTCCCGCTCTGATACCACTTGTTGGGTTATATGTAGTAAGGATCTAAATAGGGGAAAAAACACCTAGAGGGGGGTGAATAGGTGTAAACGCATAAACACTCAAAAAATCGTTGCGATAAAAACCCAATGCGGAAATAAAAATAATACGCAAGATTTTTACGTGGAAAACTCCATCACTGGAGTAAAAAACCACGGGACCGATAACACGGCAGAAATCCACTAGAATTAAAACACGTACAAGGTGATTTACCGTACACACTTACGACTCAACCTTTTCCATACGCTCCTAGAGGATCTTCTCCGCTCGCTCCGCGACGCTTCTCGAATCCACGATCTGCGCCCAACGCCGAATCCACGGCGTCCAACGTCGAATCCACGACGTCCGACCGAATCCACGGTCTTCACCCAATAGCACCCTTCGAATCCACGAACGTGCCTCGCTCCGAATCCACGAGAGCGGTTGAACCTTGAATCCACAAGGACACGCGAATCCACGCGCCGATTTTTGGGGTAAATCGTTGTTTTGGGTGGTGATGATCCGCCGAATACTTAGATCAAAGATAGATCGGAAATACCATCTAAGTATTCATTAGTTTGATTCAACTCAAGATGTGAGTATGAAAACCTAGAATCAAACTAATCAATATAGATGAAGAAACATAGAGTATTCTCTAATGATTTCCTTTCTTCTCTATATGTGGATCTAGAGCCGTATAAGATGATATATGAAAATGACGGCTATTTTGATTCACAGTGGATTAACCCTAGAAAAAGAACCATAGGGTCTATTTATAGGTTAGAAACCCTAGGAAGGAGATAAGAATCAAAAACCTAACATTTCTGGAGATTTTACGGATGGCGATCCGGATCGGATTAACTGTGATCCGGATCGTCGTAACGAGTCAGGCAATTCCAGAAAAACGAAGGTTCGGGATCCGGATCGAAGTGCTTGATCCGGATCGTTCATACAGTTCACCAAACATCAACGTTCGGGATCCGGATTGCGAAGCCTGATCCGGATCGTTCAAGGAAGATGGTAAACTCAGTGTTCGGGATCCGGATCAAGAGAGGCTACGATCCGGATTGAACTGGTGTATGAACGAACCACCTTCGGGATCCGGATCGAACAACCTGATCCGGATCCTGAACATGTCCCAAGTCCAGTTTTTGATTTTTATGCAATGAAAGATTCTTCCAAGTGTTTCTACACTACAAGAAGTATTCGGATCACACAAAATCTTTAGTAAAACATACCTGATCCTTTTGAATTCTTCTTTCTTGAGATTGAGTTAAACGATCCAACTTTCTTCACCTTCAATCTTCAAGACTTGAGACTTTCACGAAACTACGCCAACTCAAATTCCGTAACAGATTATACCATCCTAACTCGATTGATTGCCACACCCGTTCGTCGATGGAAATTAAAAAGGCTTTCATCCGTACTTTCCAGTAGGCATAATTTGTTCCATCGAAGAACGGGGGTCTGTTGATGTTTCCACCTTCAACCATTGTTTACAACCCTATTCCCGCTCTGATACCACTTGTTGGGTTATGATTAATTGGATCTAAATAGGGAAAAAAACACCTAGAGGGGGGTGAATAGGTGTAAACAGTAAACACTCAAAAATCGTTGCGCAATAAAACCCAATGCGGAAATGAAAATTAACACGCACGATTTTTACGTGGAAAACTCCAAACCGGAGTAAAAAACCACGGGACCGATAACACGGCGAAATCCACTAGAATTGAAACACGTACAAGGTGATATACCGTACTCACAGACGACTCGACCTTATTCCATACGCTTCTAGTAGATCTTCTCCGCTCGCTCCGCAACGCTCCTCGAATCCACGATTTGCGTCCAACGCCGAATCCACGGCGTCCAACGTCGAATCCACGACGTCCGACCGAATCCACGGTCTTCACCCAGTAGCATGTATCGAATCCACGAACATACCTCGCTCCGAATCCGCAAGAGCGGTTGCACCTTGAATCCACAAGGCCACGCGAGTCCACGCGCCGATTTTGGGAAAATCGTTGTTTTTGGGTGGTGATGATCCGCCGAATACTTAGATTAGAAATAGATCGGAAATACCATCTAAGTATTCATTAATTTGATTCTACTCAAAATCTGAGTTTGAAAACCTAGAATCAAATTAATCAATATAGATGAAGAAACATAGAATTAAATCTAGTTATTTCCTTTCTTCTCTATATGTGGATCTTTTTCTTTTTTACCGTATTTTGGATTACCCTAGAAAATGAATCGTAGGGTTTATTTATAAGTTAGAAACCGTTGGAAGAGGATAAGAATCAAAAACTAACCTTTTCTGGAATTTTACAGGACGACGGTCCGGACTGGAATTATGGCGGTCCGGACTGTCGTAGCGAAACAGACTTTTTCCAGAAAAACATACCTTCGGTGTCCGGACTGAAATTCCCACGGTCCGTACTGTTCATGCAATTCCTGCAAATTCCACGTTCGGGGTCCGGACTGAAGTACCCAAGGTCCGGACTGGAATTGCGCATGAACTATCCTATGGTCGGGGTCCGGACTGTAATGTCAGGTCCGGATCCTGAATATGTAGTATGTCCAATTTTTTTATTTTTATGCAATTAAAAATTCATCCAACTGTTTCTACACTATAAGAAGTATTCGGATCACCAAAAATATTTAGTTAAACATACCTGATCCTTTTGAATTCTTCTTTCTTGAGATTGAGGTATATGATCCAAACTTCTTCATCTTCAATCTTCAAGACTTAAACATTTTCACGAAATACGCCAACACAAATTCCTTAACAAATTGCGAGCTAGATCCCTACCTGTAGTAACCGAGAATTTTAAAAGGTTTAAATAAATTTCTGGATTTACAAATAGCAGAAAATAAATAAATTAAACCCCAAAAATATCGCCTTTTTGATCGGGGTCTAATCTCGAAAATCCGAGTTCACCATTGCGACCGTCTCGTCAAAACATGAAAAATTCATATTCACTTGTCGACGATCCAACGGACGGATCTTCCAGAAATCAGCGAAGAAATTGCGGGACCCGCAACTTAAGTGTGAATAGTAAACCCTGGTTTCCGGTCTCCTCTTGTTCGACCAAAGGCCAATCCACTATCTGCAAATTAAGACTAGCAGTATGAGTAGTCGATCCTAGCTATTTTCGACGTTCTGGACGCAATGGCACTAACGGATTTCGCATTTGGCGATCCGGGTGCATCGAAGTGCGTGCGTCGGATTGCGATATACAGAACAGAATGGCCCGAGAATTCATTTGAGCACCAAATCAAGCAAATGACTAGCCTATCTTGAAGGTTTAGACGAGCCGGACGTCGTGGCGAAGTCTGTTTCACATTTCGTCGAGCAGATGGTCTCGAAATGTGTGAAAAGCGCCAAATTATCGCTTTTTCTTCGAATAACTTAAATGTTCTTGGGACAAAGCCCTTGGGACTTTGTTGATTGGGTTCTGCCAACCTAAGAAGCCCACGAATGTGGCTGAGCAGAGCTTGGAGGCTGGGGGTTGTGTGTGAACCGGGTTTGAGAAGAAATTGCAAGAATCTTGCATTAATGGTGGTTGCCTCTTGGACTGCCCTGGGCCAGAGCACGAAGGGTTGTTGGGGTGTATTCGAAGCATCAACCTTCTCTGAGTCTCCCAGACCAAGTCCCGAGTGCAGGGTGGCCGAGGAGTCACAACCCATATTGTTGTGAACTCGGGAGAGAGAGAGAAGGGAGAGAGTTGGATCAACTTCTTCCTGGGTTGGAGTTGAAGTGCTCCGAGGATTCCTTGGCATCTCTGGAGCATCCTGGGCACTTGCCGAGGTCGCGCGAGGAAGAAGAAAGGCTACCGGCTTCTTCCCCATCTTCATCAACTCCGGCCAAGGTAAGGACCCCAAACCACTGGTTGTTTGCACCCTAGACCCCTAGCAGTGGCTTAATTAGGCCCATAGGATTCTCCCTGCACAGCCCGAGCCCCCCATGCAGCCTGGTTGGCCGGCGGGAGCATAGATGGCCGGAAACCTAGCCGTGCTCCGCCGCCATTTTTCGCGGCAACCAGTGGACCAAATCAAGAAATAAAATGATGGGCTTGGACTGTAGGAGATGGTGATCAACTCCACCAAATTTGGTGGAGTTTGATCAAGCCAATCACTCGCAGATTGGAACCCTAGTTTTCGGGTTTCTTGCACTTGGCCGAGCTTGCTGCTCCGTCGCCGGCGCGCCTCCCCGCCGCCGGCCACTTGCCCAGAAGTATTGTTGGGACCACGGGGAGTGCATCCATGCACTTGCATGCTGTCCATGCAGCATCGGAGGGTGGCGGCCATTGTTGACCCGAAATGGAGTCTTGTTGCGGCCGCCGGCGCTCCGGCCAACTCCGGCCGGGGAGGGAAGGTCGGGAAGCTTCCTATGGACTAGAGGAACAAGTCCAACCAAGTTGGAGGACTCCATGTTGCCTCTGCTGAAATCCACCATTAATGGTGTTGAAGCTCAAAGGGGAGCTTTGCTCCGCCGCGCCGCCGCCGTGCCCTGTCGCCGGGCACTGGCACAGAAAGTTTCCCAGAGCGTTTTAGCACCCATTGGTGCTATTGGTTGGGACTCTGTGGCTCTGGGTTGATCATAACGAATTTCAAAGCACAAGGGGTCAGCTTCTTCCCGAGCTCCGGCCAACCTGGGGGTTTTTGGCTGCTCCAAGTTGAGGGGAAATGTTCTGGGAGCTTAGTGGAGTAAGTTGATCCAAGTTGGAAGCAAAATGGTGCTGTGGCTGCAGAGATCAACCTGGGTCTTGGTGTGGGGTAGATGCTTAAGAATGGTTCACACCAAGTGCTTGCTGAAATGCCATAGAGAGGAAAACAGTGGATTCCGGCTTCGAGTTGAATATCAAAGTTGCTTAGAAAGGTCCCCTGAGCTTGATGCTCACTTCAGATCAATCTGGATCTGTGTGGACAAGTGTTTGGTGCATTGTGAACTTGTGTGTGTACAAGGACTTGGTTCTGGTTGAACCAGCAGACCTGGGCTGCATCTAGGGCAAGCCCTGGGGTCCTGGCACTGTTCAGAGTCTTTTTGATTCATGGAGTTTTGTCTGAAAGTGTATAGATGCAAAGTTGTGTCGAAACCAAGCTTAAATATAGTAGTTGCTTAAGAACAGAGTTTGGGTCTGTTTGAAATGTTGCAACAGTGTACTCTTGGCTAATTTGGGGTCACTGGACGCGATGCTCACGTTTATTCTGGGTTTTGATGAGCCGAAGAAACGAAAATGCGTTTCGGCTAGGTTAGAGAGTATTTTATGGCCCGAAGTTTTCCTCGGGTATCGTGCTGCCACAAATGGGTGAGCACGGCGTTCAGCAAGTCGAATGTCACCTACTGGAGGTGACGGTTCGTAAAAATAATTCTCCGTTTAAGACAACGAGCCAAAACGGGGTTTATATAGTAGATATTACACATTCTGAATAAACCCGAGGGGCTTGCTGCAATTGTAACAATATGGAAAAGTTAGATGAATGCTCTAAAACATTGTTGACCTTTCGGTGGGTTTCCCGGGGTCCTTGAAAAGCTAAATATGCTTAATATTGCGTTAATCGACGAAATGGTCGATTCGCGCTAGTTGCACTTTGAGGATTTGGTAGATCCTGAGTTGTCACCTGGTGTTGTTGTATGCCCCAGTCATCAGGAGCCAGCCCGTGATCCGTCTTGTGGTTATCGCGACCGTCTACCTTCTGGTGGAGTCGTTGTTCCTCCTATATACAGGTGGGTTTATCTTCGGTCCGCGTTTTATCAGGTTGGCCCTACTGGGTGCCGTGGTAGGTTGGACCCCTGTTCTTGGTGTAGCCCTGAACCTATGCTTTAGCCTTACTATATGCTTTCATTCCCGCATTCAGTCATTACGGCTATATTGCTTGATTATACTGATGAGCCTTTCGTTATGCTGTATTCTTCACTGCATGTTTAGAATAGGAGTTCTAGTCTCAGTACCTGGCATGATTTGCATCAGTATCGATATCCAGATGGGGATTTCCTCGGCTTCTCGCCGACTGTCCGGTCTACCGACCGTGGATTGAGATTTAGCATTATGATTGCTATTGAGTTTATACCTGCTCTTACTACTTGCTTGCATATCAGCACAAAATCCTTACATCTGCATAACCTTGATCCCACAGATGAGCTTTTATTATGCCTTGATTTTCAGCAGTAGTTATACATCATGCTTATATTCCAGCAGTTGCTTGTTTATCATATTGAGATATATCATGCTTTCTTCAGCAGTAGATATGCATTTCCTGGACACATGCCATGCTTGATTGGTCACTAGCATAGTTCTATACCTGTCTCTATTCTTCACTGCATATTTAGAATAGGAGATACTACTTCAGTATGTGGCATGTTATACTTGTTGGAAAAATTTATCTTTTCAACAATAATTCTTATAAATAATTTAAACTTAATTTAAACTCAAAATAATATAAAACAAAGTTTAGATGAAGCCTGTGAATGTCGAGGCGTGCGTGAGCACTGTCCTAGAAGCGAGATTGCCCCTCCACGTGCGAGGCTCCGGCAATCACCCCTAGCGATACAACGACCACTGTCCACCCCGTCAGCAACGACTTCGGAATGGTGCGTAGCGAACCCAACAACTTTCAGAGATCCAGCAAAATTATAAACTCAAAGAGGAAAATCACAGTGTGTAAATCTGTAATTTAGAGAGGAGAATTTGAAGCTTAAGAAAAGATGTTATTTCTATTTTTTCTTAGCTCACTAGCTTCTAATGCTCTCCTTTTAAAGAGCCCAAGACCCCTAGGAGACAAGCTCCAACGGGTCCTTGCTTGGGCAGCCCACAAAGGCCCTTCCCAAGAAGGCCTTTGGGTAGCCCGAGAAACAAAGTCCCAATGTAGACATTAAAGGCAAAAGTCAAATGGACCAAATCCAAAATCGCGCAGGCCCGGCCCGGCCCGTGTGTGTATTGGAAAAGCCTTGCTCCCAATTCCTAACCAATACATACACAAGAGAGGGAGTAAATAAACCCACTCTACATGTGATGAATTTCTGATGTGGGACTAAACATCACATGAAGAGGGGAAAAGGGTTTGGGCTCCCAGGCAAAGCCCATTGACATTGGGCTGCCCAGAAAAGCCCAAAGGCCAAAAATACAAGATTTAAATCACAAAAATTAATTAAAACCCAACAATCCCCACATGATTTAAAACTTGTAAAAACGAAATACAAAATAAAGTAAAAGAAAAACAAAAACTAAAACAAATGCTGGATCCCTTATACCACGTATTCGGCGAAGGTACCTTTCGGGTTTGAACCTTCACTTAGTACAGGTCTATGTACATCCGAGGGCACAATGGTGGACTTCTCCTTGAACCAAGGCTGGTGAATCGGATTTCCACAAACAGTACACATGGTACAGCCGTTTAGGTTCTATGCGGGTTAGCGCTTTTATGGCCATGCGCTCATATCGATTCATGTGTGTTTTTAGGGAACCGCCCTCTTCCCACAGTCGCGGCCTCACGACTACACACATATAGTAGGTCCTGATAAGGGTGCCTGCAAGGTCACACCCTGCCTCAAGGGTCTCGGAACCATTCAGGGTAAAACCCTTACTATCCACTTGCATAAATGAGCACTGTCGCCATAGGGATGAGTATATAAAATCAGTGCTCCGCACAACTACCAATTCGACTTGTTTCTACCCATTGAACCTCCAAGAGGTTGGGTTGCCATCGCCGGTAGTTTCTATTGTGGGCTAAGCCCCATCCCCCTCGACGATTCTAGGATCACTGTCCTAGACAAACCTTTAGTAAGCTGATCAGCTAGGTTCTTTGCAGATCTCACAAATTCCAATGCAATTACATTTTCCTTAATATTCTGCCGAATATACTTTTGTCTTACTTTCATAAATCTATTCATCTTTGTTTCCATATTTTCTTGAGCACACTTGTCAATAGAAGATCTACAATCACAATGTATACAGACAGGTGCCAAAGGTCGCTCTATCAGTGGCAAGTCATATAGAAATTCTCTAATCCACTTAGCCTCTGCTACAGTGGTATCTAAAGCTATTAATTCAGATTCCATTGTACTTCTAGCTATCAATGATTGTTTCGATGACTTCCAAGAAACAGCTGCTCCGCCAATGAGAAAAACAAATCCAGTTGTTGACTTCACATCAGCTGTATCACTTATCCAGTTAGCATCACTAAATCCTTCTAATACAGCAGGGAAACCACAAAAATGTAATCCATAAGATACAGTGCCTTTCAGATATCTTAAAACTCTTTCTAAAGCATTCCAATGCTCTCTATTTGGGCTATGAGTATATCTTCTCAATCTGTTCACAGTATAGGCTAAAACAGGTCTAGTGTAATCTACAAGATAACCTAGAGATCCTATAATCTGAGCATACCTATTCTGTCCTATAGGATTACCTTTATTCTTCTTAAGATGTACACTAGGATCATAAGGTGTTACAACAATCTTGGAATCAAAATATCCAAATTTCTTTAACACTTGTTCACTGTAGTGAGATTGGCTCATAATAATTTCATTTGATTTTCTTATGATCTTCATATTCAGAATCACATCAGCTTGCCCAAGATCCTTCATATCAAAGTTATTATTAAGTAATTTCTTAACATCCATTATCACATCCATATTTGTTCCAAAGATCAAAATATCATCAACATACAAACATAGGATTACTATCTGTCCATTATATTCCTTAGAGTACACACATTCATCAGACATGTTCACATGAAAACCAGCTTTCACAACTAAAGAGTCAAATTTCAAATGCCATTGCTTTGGAGCTTGTTTAAGTCCATATAAAGATTTTGTCAACTTACAAACTTTGTTTTCATGTCCAGCAACAATAAATCCCTCAGGTTGCTTCATATAAATTTCTTCCTCTAAATCACCATTTAGAAAAGCAGTCTTAACATCCATCTGATGAATAATCAAATTATGGACAGAGGCTAAAGCTAGCAGAATCGTAATAGAAGTAATCCTAGCTACAGGAGCATAGACATCAAAATAATCTACACCAGGCTTCTGGGAAAAACCCTGAGCTACAAGTCTAGCCTTATACTTATCTACAGACCCATCTGGTTTCAATTTCTTCTTAAAGATCCATCTACATCCTACAGGCTTACAACCTATAGGTAAATCAGATAATTTCCAAGTATGATTCTGTAGAATAGATTGCATCTCCAACATAACAGCTTTCCAAAATGATGCATCTACAGAAGTCATAGCTTGGTCAAAGGTAGAAGGGGTATCTTCTACAAGAAGGACACAGAAATCATCACCAAAAGTCTTCTCAATCCTAGGACGCTTACTTCTCCTAGGTTCAGACTCTTCTATAGGTTCACTAGTGCTGAGTCTACTAGATCCACCTATAGTCTCAACAGGAACAGGTCTATCTACTCTAGTTCTAAAAGGAAAGATATCCTCAAAGTATACTACATCTCTAGCTTCAATAATTGTATTGTTAGAAATCTCATTAACCTCAGAATTTACCACCAAGAATCTATTATCATTACTACCATCTGCATAGCCTAAGAAAACAGTATCCACAGTTTTAGGACCAATCTTTCTCTTCTTATTTTCAGGAATCTTTACTTTAGCTAGGCAACCCCACACTTTAAAATAATTCAGATTAGGTTTCCTACCCTTCCAAATTTCATAAGGAGAAACATAAGAACTCTTGTGGGGAATCCTACTAAGAATTATACAAGCAGTCATCAAGGCTTCACCCCACAAGTTCTCGGGTGCACCAGAACTAATAATCATTGAATTTACCATTTCCATCAAAGTTCTATTTTTCCTTTCAGCTACTCCATTAGATTGAGGTGTATAAGGTGCAGTCACTTGATGTACAATTCCAAATTCTTGACAGAAAATAGTCATCTCATTTGATGTATATTCACCTCCTCGATCAGATCTTAAAATCTTAATTTTCTTATCCAATTGATTTTCAACCTCAGCTTTATAGATCTTAAATTTATTCAAAACTTCATCTTTATTCTTAATCAGATAAATATAACAATACTTTGAATGATCATCAATGAATGTTACAAAATATTTGCTTCCACCCCTACTGGGTCTACATCCATCACAAACATCACTGTGAATAAGTTCTAGCAGATCAGAATCTCTATCTACAGATCTAAATGGTCTTCTAGGTTCCTTAGCTTGCACACATATTTCACATCTATGATCATTTGAAATAGACTTAGGAATTAAATCAAAATTCATCAATCTCTTAATAGTATTAAAATTCACATGTCCCAATCTTCCATGCCAAACATTAGATGAAACAACATTCAAAATCATACTTTCATTAATAGTAGAAGTCATCACAGAAAGTTTAAATAAACCATCACTCAAAAATCCTTTCCCAATAAAATTCACACCCTTAGTAATTACTACCCTATTACATTCAAAAACAAACTTAAAACCTTGCTGAACTAAAATAGAAGCACTAAGCAAGTTCTTCCTAAGATCAGGAACATGATGCACGCCGTGCAAGGAAAGAGTCTTCCCAAAGGTCAACTTCAGGTCCACTCGACCAGTCCCAAGCACGCGCGAAGATGCTGCATTTCCCATGTTCACCGATCCTCCACTTGAGTCCTAATAAGTGGAAAACCAAGAACGGTCAGAGCAAGCATGTACATTTGCTCCAGTGTCAATCCACCAATCAGAAGAACTAAGAGCAAGGTTAACCTCGGGTAAGCTAGTTCCTAACCTGATAGTGGAGTCAGAAGGGCTGGGTACATCATTCAACATGTTCAACTGACGCTCAGGAGGAGCTCCCTTCTTCTTTGGCGCGGAAGGCCGAGTCTTGCGATAATAGCAGTCCTTCGCAAAGTGGTTCGTCTTCCCGCACACAAAGCATCCAGAATTCACTCCACTCCCCTTAGGTGCAGGCTTCTTAAAGTTTGGGTAGAACTTTCTATGTTGGAAAGGCTTCTTCTTAAAGTTTCTAAAGGGTTGGAAATTTCTACCCTTAGGTTTCGGGTTCTCTACTAGGTTGGCTTGGGTAGAAGGCTCGCTAGGCTTCTTATCTCTAGCTCGGTTGGTTTCTTCTATCCTAAGAGATCTTAGGACAAAATTCAGGGAAAGTTCTCTTTGATTGTGGTTCAGATCATTGGCATGGCTAGACCAGGAAGGAGGCAACTTATCTATTAAAGTGGCAACTAGAAAACTCTCATCTAGATCTATACCACTAGATCTAAGCTGCTCAATAATGTACTCAAAATCCTGTAGTTGGTCAGACATTGGTTTACTATCTACCAATTTAAACTTGAGCAAATCTGAAGCTTGGTATCTCTTCTTAGTAGGATCAATCTGGCCATACTTTTGTTCTAAGGAAATCCAGAGTTCCCTAGCAGTCTGACTACTACAGTAAATATCATAAAGCTTATCAGAAAGGGTGCTAAGGATCCGGTTCAGACAATGATAATTAATCATAGCAGGATCAGTAGGAGGCACAGGTATAGGTGCAGGTGCAACACCAGGAGGAGTAGGAGCACTCTGAGACTGGCTGCGAGTCTGAGGGCGATTTGCCACAGACTGAATAGCACCATCAGGTGCAGTTTCATTACCATTCTCAACAGGATCTGAGATGGCAGAAACAAGTCCCAGTGTGGTGAGCCAGAATCGCATTTGATTCTGCCACCTTCTAAAATTACGACCATCAAAAGTAAAAGGTTTCGCCGAATACGAATCCTCCATTAAATCTGTTTAAATAAAAACCTACTACAATGTCACAAAATTATTCTAGATTTAAAACAGTTAATCTAAGTTGACAGTTTTAAAATTTTAATTAACATCAAAAAAAGGTTAAACTATATTTTAATTAGAGAAATAAAATTTTCCTATCAATTGTATATATCAAATTTTAAATAACAGTATAATAATCAAACAATATATATATAACTGTATTTTAATAAATAGTGTGACAGTTAACAGGTTATGTTAAATTATAAAGTAAACTACCACAACAGTATTATCAACTAATTAGGTCTACTAGTAGTATTAAATATATTAATACTAACAAAACTGTTGAGAGGGCTGAGTCGATCTAAGGCACCAGATTAAGGTTTTGGTCCGAAAGGGCGTGAGTTCGAATCCCACTCTCAACACCAACACAAAGTACTCTCAACACCAACACAAAGTTTTTAAACAGAGATGTATTATATATATACAAACAGTATTAATTAAGGACGTAGTCTCGAATGAATTTTAAAGCAACAGTGTATGAATGAATTTTAAAGCAACAGTGTACAGAAGTTTGAAATTAAACAACGTAAGGATTATATTGTATACAATATATTATATATATACAAACAGTATTAATTAAGGACGTAGTCTCGAATGAATTTTAAAGCAACAGTGTATGAATGAATTTTAAAGCAACAGTGCACAGAAGTTTGAAATTAAACAACGTAAGGATTATATTGTATACAATATAGCACAGTAGAAACAACACTCACAGTAACAGTATTATCACAATAATATATGCTAACAATAGATCAACTATTTAATTAAATATTCTAATTAACTGTTTATCTTAATCACAGGCAACAGTATTTCACTAATTATGTGAAAAGATAAAATGAATGAAATCTCGCTTCTAGATTGTTGGAAAAATTTATCTTTTCAACAATAATTCTTTTAAATAATTTAAACTTAATTTAAACTCAAAATAATATAAAACAAAGTTTAGATGAAGCCTGTGAATGTCGAGGCGTGCGTGAGCACTGTCCTAGAAGCGAGATTGCCCCTCCACGTGCGAGGCTCCGGCAATCACCCCTAGCGATACAACGACCACTGTCCACCCCGTCGGCAACGACTCCGGAATGGTGCGTAGCGAACCCAACAACTTTCAGAGATCCAGCAAAATTATAAACTCAAAGAGGAAAATCACAGTGTGTAAATCTGTAAATTAGAGAGGAGAATTTGAAACTTAAGAAAAGATGCTATTTCTATTTTTTCTTAGCTCACTAGCTTCTAATGCTCTCCTTTTAAAGAGCCCAAGACCCCTAGGTGTAGTGATCCGGCTTTTCGGGGGTATTTTTGACTTAGGTATAGTCATTTAAGCCTTTAAGTGAAATAAAATTATTCAATTCTTGAAGTTGGCCATTGTGAGATGCTAGTATTTTTCTGCGATAGAGCGCGGAAAAAGAAAGCCGACGGCGCGATCGGATCTGAAATCCGATATCGGGAACCCCCTGAACGGGACCCAAAGTGATATGGTAATTAGTCGTGCATCGGAATCCGTGCTAAATATCTTGCACCCGTTAGAGATAAGGTGGTTTATCTCGTGGGGGATAATTAATTAGTTAATTAATTATCCCAGACGGAAAATTAATTAATTCTCTTACGTACGAATTAAAGAGGAATTAATTAAAGGTAAAGTACGACTATATAAGGGATCCTGAGTATCGGAAAGGAAAAGAAAAGAAAATAAAAACCCTAATCGGAGAGAAGGGAAAAAAAAAAAAGAAAAGACGGAACCCTAGCCGGAAGAAAGGGAAAGGAGAAAGAGAAGGAGCCCGATCTTCCCGGACACCGAACCGAAGGCAAGAACGCGACCGGACAACCTTTCCGTCGATCTTCGGTTAGTAAAATAATTTATTTAAATTATTTGGGAGTTTTCCGTCATCTCTTTCGTTGAGTTCTTGGTGGTCTTTAATCGAGTTCTTGTTATCGGACCTCCGACCGACGTTTTGGTTGTTCGTCGATCGTTGGTTTAGTCGTTAGAATTATCGTGTTTTGTTCGGAGATTTTTGGGATGTTTCGTTGGAACATAGTGGGTTAACGGGAGGCCGCCGCCGCCGTTTTTTAACGGGAGGCCGCCGCCGCCGTTACCATGGTCGCGGGGTCTTCGCCGGAGTCGCACGGGAGCGAAAACGGAGAAGAAACCGCGAAACGGGAGCGCAAACGGAGAAGAAATCGCGAAACGGGAAGTTACTGTGCTTTTCCGTACAGCGCGGTCCACGGGTCCAGGCGTGCACCCGGTGCACGCCTGCAACATCGAAGGCCAAGAACCGGCGCACAAATCCGTGCGCCGGCCCGGCCCGTCCAGCACGGTGCACGCGCTGGGCGTGCACACGGTGCGCGATGCCGCGGCCGAATGCGTGAACCCGGCGCGCGCCAGCACCGTGCGCGGCCCGGCCCGTCCCGCCTGGGGCACGCTCCTGTGTGCACTCGGCGCATGCCGCCGCCGCCTGATGCAGTAAACCCGGTCCACGGTTGCTCCTGTGCACCACCCGACAGCCCAAAGATCGGTAGCTCCGTTTTTGTCCGTTTTTCCACCGTTTTCGCCGTTGGGATCGTTATTTCCGTGGCTTTCTTGGCATGGCCACCTGGGACCTTCTTGGTCATTATTTTATTAGGTCGGGTGCTAATTTTGCCGACGCTCCGCGCCTCAACGAAATCGTCGGGGGCGTGCCGTCGGGTCTCTTTTCTCATCATTTCCGCCGTCGGGGCCTTCTTGGTCTAACCAGGGACGTCCCGAGTGGGCTACCGATTGAGGATTGAGTTTTGTTGGACTTTCCCGTCGAAAAGAGTAAAGTGGGTCTTGTGTTTTCAGATGTTAGTACACGCTTTTGACTATAGTTATCCGTGCGGACTTTCTTTAGGTCCAGACGCGCAGCGGGGGTGCGCGAAAGATTCGGGTGTTCCGATCTCTCTCCAAATAGGTGGGTACGGTTGCTGTAAATACAGCCAGTGCAGTAAGTGCATCTATCGTCATTAAAGTGCTCTCAATTTATCTAACAAAGTAGATGGACAGTTTAACCTTTCGCATAATCGTGTTTTTATCTAACAATTGAAGCGGCTGCGGTCGCATTGTTCATGACACGCCGATCTCGGCAAATCTGTTTTGGGATGCTGCACGTACACAGGCGGATTGGCCTCCGCATGGGTGTACTTTTTCGGAAGAGTGGTCTTGTATGACCCGTGTTCCTCACAAAAGTGTGGGTGCCGTGAGGACCCCTTCGCGCCCGCTGGGAATAGCACACCAGCACCGTGGAAGGGGTAAATGCATCAAAGTAGGTACTTGTGCACGAGGGGAGACTTTAGTCTCTCCGACAGATAATCTGGGGTTGGTGCCCAATTTAATTAATAATTCTGGGGTTGGTGCCCAGCTTAACATGTGCTGGGTTGTAGCGAAATGGTTTTGGTGTTTCCGGTTTGCTCCTTATTCCTTATTGTTATTAGACATCTACTTTGTTTGTCACTGACATTACCCACTCCGTGACAGGCGCTACGAGAGGCGTTAGCCGGGAGTTTGTCGAGACTGCGTCGCGAGGGCCGTAGTCAGGACACTTGGTTATTATCATTATCTCATTTCTTTTACGCATTTAGTTAATTTGCTTGTGGGTAGTAATAATCGTGGACATGTATTATTTAGCACTGTGGATGAGTTGTATGTTTATAGTTTGGTTCTTTTGGTGATGTTTTTGTATGCGGCATGTTTTCATGATAAACCAAATGACTTCGAAAAGGTTTTCTCAAAACGAAGTGTCGTGTGGGCACGGGTTTTGCAACTGCTGGTTTTATCCTTTCTAAAACATTGATGCCGCTTTATTATTCCGCTTGATGTTGAATGTCTATTGTATGGTTGATGGTTGGTGTTTGATGTATGTTGTTGTAAGTGAGACGTCGTGCATATACAAAGGAGACTCTGTCCGCGGACAGGGAGAATTTGTGTATGTGGCGGTCTGGCACGCACCGGGGATGAGGTTTAAATTACCTGGTTAAAAGAAAAAAAAATACACACGATTTTCCGCTTAAATAGACTCAAAAACCCCCGGGGGCGTGACAGATTAAATGGTATCAGAGAAAACAACCATAACCATAGTAGACGTGATCCGCATCCACAGTGCAGGGTACCACAAGCAAATTAGACTTGAGATAACCAAGGTATAAGTGCGTAGTACGTGAGAGTACGGGAAAAAGGGGACGTAATGTAGGCGTAATCATAAGACAGGGTATTAGGGTTATAACCTTAGGGTTAACGTGGTTTGTTTGTATTACAGCGGACAACGGCCAGGATCCGGCCACCGAGTGCTAACCATTCTCAAATGGACAGGATGGATTCCATAGCTGCAGCCAACCGCATACTCCGCAACCAGCTACGCGACATAGCGGGGCAAATGCTAACTCTCACAGAGCGCCTAGGCATACTGACTCAGGATTTTGAGGGTGTCGACCGCATCCGGCAAGACGCCAGGAACGGCACCTATCGGGGAATGCCGCCGACAGGATTCCCTACTTTTAATGAAGCAGTTATATTGGCCCAGCGGGTAGAGCAAGAACTGGCCGAGGCACGCGCTCGGCAGTGTTATCCCTATCCCAGACCGGCAGAGAACCCCTTCCAGCAGGGCCCGGCACTCAAACGTCCGAGGACGGAGGGAACCTTTGGAAAGGTAAGGAGAGGAGGATCCACACCGCAGGGGAAACCGTGTCCCATATGCAGCGGGGCGCATCAGGTGACTGACTGTCCATGGAGTCACGACCACTTCTACCGGTGTGGCAAGCCAGGACACGCACGCTTCGAGTGCCCACGGAAACCGGGCACCACCAGGCCTCCGGCACCGCGACCGGAGAGGACGGGGAAGACTGCTGCACCCGTTCCACGAGGGGGCCCCGCCCCGGAGGGCCAAGGAGGAAGACGACCGGAGAAAGCGCGGGAGGACGAACCGACACCAGCGAGGGACGCGAAACCACCTCAGGGACCGTGCGTAATCTGCGAGGGTGCTCACCCGGTGGCAGAATGTACGTGGAGGTACCATTACTGCAATCAGTGCGGCTTACCGGACCACTCCCATGCATTCTGCCCTCAGAGGCCCACTTCCGCCGCCGCCGCGCCACCACAGCAGAAAGGACCAGAGGGTGCTGCGGCCCCCGTTCAGCCAAGGGATTCGTCTGACGACCAGCAATCTGCAGACTCCTCAGACGACAAGTCCCTTCCCCAGCACGCCGTACGACGCTGGCCCAAGGGCTGTGGACGAACTCCCCGGGATACTGCAGTGGAGGACGCTACGTCCCAGACCTAGTAACGGCAGGTAAACTTTTGGTTCCACTTCTCCCTCTTAGATTAGGAGCACCGGTCACACCTTAACCTGCTACCCCTGTTAGACTCTCTCTCTCGCTCCCTCTCTCTAGAATCCTTAAGTATTAGGCGAAGCCTCCCCCGGCCGATGCGCGCGGGCGAGCTTCGAAGCATAGGAGAACCTTGTGTACTCGGGGCCCGTTAAGGGCCATGCAAGGAATAAATAGGCTCCACCCTATGCCTTGCAGCCGAGAACCCAATGAGGCCGATAGGTAGTTCAGGGCCGCTCCCCAGATAGGGATCAGCGGTCCCGTGGTAAGGGAATCTACGGACGTGTTCCCGGCAGAGCTCCCCGGAGCGCCGCCGGAACGAGAAGTCGACTTCCCTATTGAACTACTTCCCGGCACCAAACCCATCACCAAGGCACCGTACAGGATGGCCTTCGCGGAGTTGAAGGAACTCAAGGCACAGTTGGAGGACCTTTTGGATAAGGGCTTCATCAGACCTAGCGCGTCGCCCTGGGGCGCGCCTGTCCTGTTTGTGAGAAAGAAGGACGGAAGTCTCCGGTTGTGTATCGACTACCGGGAGATAAATAAGGTCACCGTTAAGAACAAGTACCCCCTGCCAAGGATCGACGACCTTTTCGACCAATTACAGGGGGCGACGGTGTTTTCAAAGATTGACCTGCAGTCGGGCTATCATCAGGTCCAAGTAAAGGGGGAGGACATCCCCAAAACGGCTTTTCGGACTCGCTACGGTCATTACGAATTTACTGTAATGCCGTTCGGGCTCACGAATGCCCCGGCAGTGTTCATGGACATGATGAACAGGGTGTTCAAACCCTTTCTGAATTTATTCGTGGTGGTCTTCATCGACGATATCCTCATCTATTCCCGTACAGATGAGGAACATGAAGAACATCTGCGCACCGTCCTCCAGACCCTACGGGAACAGAAACTCTACGCCAAACTCAAAAAGTGTGAGTTTTGGCTCCGAGAGGTTGGCTTCTTGGGACATGTAATCACGGCGGCTGGGGTCGCAGTCGACCCGAAGAAGATAGATTCGGTGACGGACTGGACCCAACCGACGACGGTAACGGTGATTCGAAGCTTCCTGGGGTTAGCCGGGTACTACCGGCGCTTCGTGAAGGATTTCTCCAGGATAGCCGCCCCCTTAAACCGCTTGACTAAAAAGGGGGAAAAGTTCATCTGGACGGACAAATGTCAGAGGAGCTTCGAGGAGCTCAAGGATAGATTGACGCGAGCTCCGATCCTCGCCCTGCCGGAACCAGGGGAGGATTATGAAGTGTATTGCGATGCGTCGCGAAACGGACTGGGTGGAGTGCTCATGCAACGGGGGAAGGTTATAGCCTATGCGTCAAGGCAGCTCAAAGAATACGAGCGAAACTACCCCGTGCACGATTTGGAACTCGCAGCGGTTGTGTTCGTCCTCAAGCTTTGGAGACACTACCTGTACGGGGCACACTGCAATGTGTACTCGGATCATAAAAGTCTTAAGTATCTTTTCACCCAAAAGGAGTTAAATTTGCGACAAAGACGATGGCTCGAGCTATTGAAGGATTACGATTTAACGATCCACTACCACCCGGGAAAGGCAAATGTGGTGGCCGACGCCCTGAGCCGTAAGGGGCAGGCCGAGAAAGCAGGGGTAGGTGCCATCACCCAACAAGATAGTCTGATTGCGGAATTTTCGCAACTAAGACTAGAGGTAGTGCCGGCGGGTACAGTCGAACGACTTCTGACACTGGTGGTCAGACCTACCCTGCTTGACAGAATTCTCGAGGGGCAGTCAACTGATGACCAACTCCAGCTGGTGCGAAGTAGAGTGACTGCCGACCAAGGAGGAGACTTCGCAGTAAACTCCGACGGCACGATACGATTTCGGGGACGAATCTGCGTGCCGGATCTACCGGAACTCAAAGAGGAAATCCTGCGGGAGGCGCATACCGCTCCATATACAGCGCATCCCGGGGGAACGAAGATGTACAAGGACGTCAATCAGACCTTCTGGTGGCCCAAAATGAAGGGAGACGTGACTCGGTTTGTGGCACACTGCCTGGTGTGCCAACGAGTGAAGGCCGAGCACTAGCGTCCAGCAGGAAAATTGCAACCCTTACCGGTACCCGTGTGGAAGTGGGACATGATTACCATGGATTTTGTGACCGGGTTCCCGAGATCGTCACAGGGACACGATGCAATATGGGTAATCGTGGACCGTCTGACGAAATCGGCCCACTTTCTGCCCATACACACGACGTGGGCGCGGGAACGACTGGCGCAAACCTACATCAACGAGATAGTAAGGTTGCATGGGGTGCCGACGTCCATCACGTCGGACAGGGACACACGATTTGTGTCAAACTTTTGGCAGAGCCTGCAGCGAGCAATGGGAACCAAGTTGCACTTCAGTACGGCTTTTCACCCGCAGACCGACGGACAATCAGAGCGGGTGATACAAATTGTGGAGGACATGCTTCGGGCATGCGTTTTAGACCTGGGCGAAGGATGGGCACGGTGTTTGCCCCTAGTGGAATTTGCCTATAATAACAGTTACCAGGCCAGCATTCAGATGGCACCAAACGAGGCCCTGTACGGGCGCCGCTGTCGGTCTCCAATATGCTGGGACGACCTGGGTGAGCGTAAGATTATGGGGCCAGATTTGGTGGAGGAGACCGAAGCAAAGGTGCGGTTGATTAGACAAAGACTACAGACCGCCCAGAGCAGACAGAAAAGCTACGCGGACAACAGACGCAGAGACTTAGAGTTCATGGTGGGTGAACATGTGATGCTCCGAGTTTCGCCCTCCAAGGGGAACCGACGCTTCGGCAAAAAAGAAAAGTTAAGCCCGAGGTACGTAGGACCGTTCGAGATCCTAGAACGCATAGGACCGGTGGCGTACCGATTAGCTCTGCCGCCGAATCTCGAACGAGTCCATAACGTATTCCATGTCTCAATGCTCCGGAGATACCTAGCTGATCCCTCTCATGCCTTGGATGCCTCCACCATCGAGTTGCGAGAGGATTTAAGCGTCGAGGAGACGCCGGTGCGGATTTTGGCGAGAGAGGACAAGAAGTTGCGCAATCGAACTATCCCCTATGTGAAGGTCCAGTGGAGCAACCACGAAGAGCGCGAGGCGACGTGGGAACTGGAATCGAAGATGAGGGAATGTTTCCCCGAATTGATTAGTGGGGTTTGTACTTAAGTTTCAGGACGAAACTTTTTATAAAGTGTGAGTGGTGTAGTGATCCGGCCTTTCGGGGGTATTTTTGACTTAGGTATAGTCATTTAAGCCTTTAAGTGAAATAAAATTATTCAATTCTTGAAGTTGGCCATCGTGAGATGCTAGTATTTTTCTGCGATAGAGCGCGGAAAAAGAAAGCCGACGGCGCGATCGGATCTGAAATCTGATAGCGGGAACCCCCTGAACGGGACCCAAAGTGATATGGTAATTAGTCGTGCATCGGAATCCGTGCTAAATATCTTGCACCCGTTAGAGATAAGGTGGTTTATCTCGTGGGGGATAATTAATTAGTTAATTAATTATCCCAGACGGAAAATTAATTAATTCTCTTACGTACGAATTAAAGAGGAATTAATTAAAGGTAAAGTACGACTATATAAGGGATCCTGAGTATCGGAAAGGAAAAGAAAAGAAAATAAAAACCCTAATCGGAGAGAAGGGAAAAAAAAAAAAAAAAGACGGAACCCTAGCCGGAAGAAAGGGAAAGGAGAAAGAGAAGGAGCCCGATCTTCCCGGACACCGAACCGAAGGCAAGAACGCGACCGGACAACCTTTCCGTCGATCTTCGGTTAGTAAAATAATTTATTTAAATTATTTGGGAGTTTTCCGTCATCTCTTTCGTTGAGTTCTTGGTGGTCTTTAATCGAGTTCTTGTTATCGGACCTCCGACCGACGTTTTGGTTGTTCGTCGATCGTTGGTTTAGTCGTTAGAATTATCGTGTTTTGTTCGGAGATTTTTGGGATGTTTCGTTGGAACATAGTGGGTTAACGGGAGGCCGCCGCCGCCGTTTTTAAACGGGAGGCCGCCGCCGCCGTTACCATGGTCGCGGGGTCTTCGCCGGAGTCGCACGGGAGCGAAAACGGAGAAGAAACCGCGAAACGGGAGCGCAAACGGAGAAGAAATCGCGAAACGGGAAGTTACTGTGCTTTTCCGTACAGCGCGGTCCACGGGTCCAGGCGTGCACCCGGTGCACGCCTGCAACATCGAAGGCCAAGAACCGGCGCACAAATCCGTGCGCCGGCCCGGCCCGTCCAGCACGGTGCACGCGCTGGGCGTGCACCCGGTGCGCGACGCCGCGGCCGAATGCGTGAACCCGGCGCGCGCCAGCACCGTGCGTGGCCCGGCCCGTCCCGCCTGGTGCACGCTCCTGTGTGCACTCGGCGCATGCCGCCGCCGCCTGATGCCGTAAACCCAGTCCACGGTTGCTCCTGTGCACCACCCGACAGCCCAAAGATCGGTAGCTCCGTTTTTGTCCGTTTTTTCCACCGTTTTGAACGCCGTTTTCGCCGTTGGGATCGTTATTTCCGTGGCTTTCTTGGCATGGCCACCTGGGACCTTCTTGGTCATTATTTTATTAGGTCGGGTGCTAATTTCGCCGACGCTCCGCGCCTCGACGAAATCGTCGGGGGCGTGCCGTCGGGTCTCTTTTCTCATCATTTCCGCCGTCGGGGCCTTCTTGGTCTAACCAGGGACGTCCCGAGTGGGCTACCGATTGAGGATTGAGTTTTGTTGGACTTTCCCGTCGAAAAGAGTAAAGTGGGTCTTGTGTTTTCAGATGTTAGTACACGCTTTTGACTATAGTTATCCGTGCGGACTTTCTTTAGGTCCAGACGCGCAGCGGGGGTGCGCGAAAGATTCGGGTGTTCCGATCTCTCTCCAAATAGGTGGGTACGGTTGCTGTAAATACAGCCAGTGCAGTAAGTGCATCTATCGTCATTAAAGTGCTCTCAATTTATCTAACAAAGTAGATGGACAGTTTAACCTTTCGCATAATCGTGTTTTTATCTAACAATTGAAGCGGCTGCGGTCGCATTGTTCATGACACGCCGATCTCGGCAAATCTGTTTTGGGATGCTGCACGTACACAGGCGGATTGGCCTCCGCATGGGTGTACTTTTCCGGAAGAGTGGTCTTGTATGACCCGTGTTCCTCACAAAAGTGTGGGTGCCGTGAGGACCCCTTCGCGCCCGCTGGGAATAGCACACCAGCACCGTGGAAGGGGTAAATGCATCAAAGTAGGTACTTGTGCACGAGGGGAGACTTTAGTCTCTCCGACAGATAATCTGGGGTTGGTGCCCAATTTAATTGATAATTCTGGGGTTGGTGCCCAGCTTAACATGTGCAGGGTTGTAGCGAAATGGTTTTGGTGTTTCCGGTTTGCTCCTTATTCCTTATTGTTATTAGACATCTACTTTGTTTGTCACTGACATTACCCACTCCGTGACAGGCGCTACGAGAGGCGTTAGCCGGGAGTTTGTCGAGACTGCGTCGCGAGGGCCGTAGTCAGGACACTTGGTTATTATCATTATCTCATTTCTTTTACGCATTTAGTTAATTTGCTTGTGGGTAGTAATAATCGTGGACATGTATTATTTAGCACTGTGGATGAGTTGTACGTTTATAGTTTGGTTCTTTTGGTGATGTTTTTGTATGCGGCATGTTTTCATGATAAACCAAATGACTTCGAAAAGGTTTTCTCAAAACGAAGTGTCATGTGGGCACGGGTTTTGCAACTGCTGGTTTTATCCTTTCTAAAACATTGATGCCGCTTTATTATTCCACTTGATGTTGAATGTCTATTGTATGGTTGATGGTTGGTGTTTGATGTATGTTGTTGTAAGTGAGACGCCGTGCATATACAAAGGAGACTCTGTCCGCGGACAGGGAGAATTTGTGTATGTGGCGGTCTGGCATGCACCGGGGATGAGGTTTAAATTACCTGGTTAAAAGAAAAAAAAATACACACGATTTTCCGCTTAAATAGACTCAAAAACCCCCGGGGGCGTGACACTAGGAGAGAAGCTCCAACGGGTCCTTGCTTGGGCAGCCCACAAAGGCCCTTCCCAAGAAGGCCTTTGGGTAGCCCGAGAAACAAAGTCCCAATGTAGGCATTAAAGGCAAAAGTCAAATGGACCAAATCCAAAATCGCGCAGGCCCGGCCCGGCCCGTGTGTGTATTGGAAAAGCCTTGCTCCCAATTCCTAACCAATACATACACAAGAGAGGGAGTAAATAAACCCACTCTACATGTGATGAATTTCCGATGTGGGACTAAACATCACATGTAGAGGGGAAAAGGGTTTGGGCTCCCAGGCAAAGCCCATTGACATTGGGCTGCCCAGAAAAGCCCAAAGGCCAAAAATACAAGATTTAAATCACAAAAATTAATTAAAACCCAACAATACTTGTATCCCGGTGGGGATTTTCCTCGGCTTCTTGCCGTCTATGTGGTCAGTGGACCATGGTTTGAGCATCAGCATTATGATCGCCGTCGAGCCAAGCTTTCAGTCGCGCACACCAGCGGATTAGCTACCCGTGTGGGTGTTCTTTATCGGTAGAGAGGTCTGATTGACCCGTGAGCCCGTGGGGTTATGATAGCTTGCAGGGTGTCCAAAAGTGGTTGTTGCCTGAGGCCCCAATGACCAACAGTGGTAGTTGCCTGAGGTCATATGCTCCATGGTAGTTTAGCCTGAGGCCCTTGTGGCCAAAAGTGGCATTTGATTGGGTAAATTTGTGGTACTACCTTTGATGCACCTTCTTGATATTCCTGCTTTTTTGATTACCTATATTTCATATCTGTTATAGATTTATCATGCATAGTATGATTGTGTTATATATGCATACCCTGTTCTATTGATCTATGTTCGATCTTCTTAGATTATATACCTGCATTGATCTTCAGTATATCCTTCTTCTGTTTCCGCTTATTATTGTATCCAGTAGGTACGGCTTGCTATTTCCCGGCCCGTCGTGCCCACTGGGATACACTCCGGTGTGTCTCACACCCTCGGGTGACTGTTTTTCAGGTCCTTCGGGTGCGGGGACCTTTGGACGTTCTGTGTGAGGACGCGTGTTAGCTTGTCCCTGGTAGGAAGTACCCCTTTTGATTTAGCAAAACATTATACTATTATTTCCATTTTGAGAACTGGATGTATTGAACTTATGAACCTTGTGGTTGTAATAGAGTAGAACTTATTTAGTTTAGCTATCTCGTATCTACTCTGATTGACTGTATCTGTTAGCCGAGCACATATAGGGAAGGCTCTGTTTGATGTACAGAGACTTTTCTATATGTGTGGCGGTCTGTTCACGCCTTGGAGAAAACAAGATTTTTAACTCTGATTTAAAAAAAAAAAAAAAATTTAGACCCGCTTTTGAATCTCGGGGCGTGACACTACCCATCGTTGGAGAGTAGCGGTACCCTTCAGAGGAGATCTTCAGTAGATTAGTTATTTTATTTCCTCTTTTGAGAGACTGATGTAGTGAGGATATGTTATGTATTGAGAGCCTGTACACTGATGTATTTATTGGAGATACCTCCCTGTTGAGTTATGAGTTTTGTATCAGAGGATATTATATGTTTATCTTTTTGGGAGGTGGACATTATTGTATTATTTCCAGTTGTACAGTGGTTGATCTTAGTTTACAGCAGATTTTTATTTTTAGCTCTGATATCTGTTAGTTGTAATACCTTTTCTTGTAGGTTGGACGCTTCGCCTGTGCAAGGTTTTGCATAGGCGGCGGATCTGTTGGCGAGCCCGGGTCGCAGTTTCGACCCCGGGGCGTGACAATTCTAATGCTCAATTAATGTTCTATTTCACAAACAAAAGGAACACAAAACACAAAACAAAACCTTATCTAAGCAATGGTTCAAAAAATATATTATTTCAAAAAAAGCATACCAATTGCTTTTCGCAAATGAATAAAATATTTTTGATCCAAAGGTTTTGTCAAAATATCGGCTAATTGATCTTCAGTTGAAACATAAGAAATTTGTAAAGCACTTTATTCAACTAGCTCTCTAAGAAAATGATATCTAAATTCAATGTGTTTTGTTCTTGAGTGCAACACAGGTTTTTTAGAAATATTTATGGCACTGGTGTTGTCACAAAGAATCGTTACCGAAGTCGCAGGAATGCGAAAGTCACTCAAAACACTTTTCATCCTAATCAATTGAGTCGAACAACTTCCCGCTGAAATGTATTCCGCTTCGGCAGTAGAGAGAGCAATTATGGTGACCTGGATCTCTGCAGGACTTCTACAGTGTGACCAGCAGCTTCTGGAGGGCTATGTGGCGTGTCGGCGGTGTTTCTGCACCAATTTGGACACAAGTGAGGGACTTCGGGTGTTAGATGGATCACATAGGTAATCGGAGGACCCCCGTCGATTGTTTAGAAGTGGTTTCGCGCGAATCGGGCATCAGAATTGGACTCAGCGCGAAATTTGGGTTAAGAACTGTCACGCCCCGGGGTCGAAACTGCGACCCGGGCTCGCCAACAGATCCGCCACCTATGCCAACCTGCATAAGCGAAGCGTCCTACCTGCAAGAAAAGTACTACAGCTAAACAGATATCAGAGTTATAAATAAAAATCTACTGTATAACTAAAATCAAACACTGTACAACTAGAAATAATACAACAATGTGCGCCTCCCAAAAGAATAATAATAATACAATATCCTCAAATACAAGCTCTGAACCAAACCGGGAGGTAACTCCAATGAATACATCAGTGTACAGTCTCTCGATACATAAGATATCCTCACTACATCAGTCTCTCAAAAGAGGAAAAAGAAACAACTAATCTACAGAAGATCTCCTCTGAAGGGGTACCGCTACTCTCCAACGACGGGTAGGGATCTAGCACGCGACTCCCTCGCCTCGATCAACAACCACAGAATCAGCAACACCCGCAAGACTCTGCAAAACAAAGGAGAGAAAAGAAGGGGAGGGGGAAAACCCCCAACGGGTGTGAGAACTACACCTAAAAAGGGAGTCCTCAGTGGGTACCGCCACCAGGCCCGACGATCTGCCCACTAAGTCCACTAGAGGCATAAGATAACCAAAGCAGTAAAGACTGAAATAGGAAAGCTGGAGACTCTCAACAGATACCATGCCTCTATCTAAATGCTCCAAAAGGGGAAAAACTCTGATAACGATATGCAACACTCGCACACGAGGTGCTCAATCGACCCAATCGAGCTGACTGCCACATCGGGTCCAGTCAAACCTGCGCCCACCTACAACCACCTCCCGCTGACGGGCAGGAATTACGTAGGGCGTCCAAACGGACTAACTCGCTATCGAGTAGTGGCTCATGCAGGCTATAGTCAAAATCCACGCTCTCTCTCTCAGAACGGATAAACTCAAGATCACCAAGCCTCTCGCACAACGGTCAACAACTCACAAAGACCTCGAGAACACAGTCCCCAAATGGATCCCAACAACACTAGCACTGGTCTAAACACAGCTACTAGACTCCACTCGGTCCCCCTGACACGAGTGAAACAAGAAAGGCAAATATCTGTAATAAACCCAATCTAGTGCCACCAGTAAAACTGGCATTGCCTGCTCAGCGGAATCTGCACACAAGGCTCGAAACCGCGGGATCGGCCCGCACGGCTCGCAACCTAAAACAAGTATCAGACCGGCACACAAGGCTGGGTCCGAAAAGCCTACCTCCAGAGTGGCGCTCGAGGGGAGCGACCCCCACGAGTAAAGTATCACAGTAACCAGTATCTCAGTATAGCAGGACTTTGATCATCAATCTGATCAAAGTGGGAAAACTCAACCACCAAGGAAAGACCCGACCTCAATCGGATGCAACTGAACGATAAGTGGGAAACTCCATCCACTAAAGAAAATTGACACCCAATCCGGTGCATAGAGAAACATCCGGTCAACCGCCCAATATCCGCGGTTACCGCAAAGCCCCACAACTAATCCAACTTGTCCCAGACACGAAGTCCCGACTACACTATCCAGACCCCTGCTCGAACCCGAGCAACACTGACCACCTGACTAACAAGAAGGAGAAAGGAAAAGCATGGTTTCTCCTAAGTCAAGTTCCAATAAGTAGTGTAGCAATAAAAAGGGGGCCTAACTATATGTCCATACAAGCATGCATTTGTCCTCAAGAAAGATACAACAAGTAATCCACATGCCTACACCTGACCATAATCCTCGATCATAATAACTCTTCAGAGTACAAATCCGCACATAGCTACAAAATCCTGTCCCAAAGCATAAAACAACCATATAAAAGGCTATGTGCTAAAATGGCATGTTACATAATCATATAGGGTAACATTAACCTAGGTAAGCTTACACTAATCATCAACATAGATGTCCAAATCATGCAAGTCCTCAGTATACCTCATAAATACTATTCTTGTAGTTATTTATACAATTATCATTATCAAGCTTACCTACCTTACAAACATAAACCATGTACCCTAAACATGCATGCATCCTAACATACAGAATTAGAGAACCGTCCACCGGTTCTGGAAACAAAGCACTCACCTGAAGCGCTTTCCGCAGGCAAAGCCGAAGTCGGTGAAGTGTGAAGACGCTCGCAGTCCAAAATCCGCCAAAACAGCACCCTTGATACATGACGCGAAAGCCCCGGCTTCAAACAGCTGAAAACATCCGGAATCCACTATGTCCAATTTTCTCCAGTTCCAATAGGTCCAGCAACACTTGCAAACACCCCTGGTTACAACAATACGGTCCAACATTACACTTAATCCAAAATATTCCAAGTATATACAACATCAGAAAACAGCCCCGAAGATATATAGTTTTCACCTACAGAACGGACTCTGAAAAATCCAACAAAATTACTGTCGCGTTCCTCGCGTCGATACCTTCGAAACGAATACCTGCACGTCAAATTCCGAGCCCCGTAGGCCGAGTTACAAATTCTACAACACAGGGCGCTCACAAACACACAACCACACATCTGTATTTCCATGCACAGATAAAGGGCGAGAAATATACCTTCGGGAAAGCCTTAGAAAAATCCAATAAAAATACTGTGACAATCCTCGCGTCGAGTAGATGAAAAAAGTGTATAAGCACGTCGCCATCCGATGCCGGGTTACGGAGATAAAAATCCTGTAATGTGTCGCTGTCTAGAAAATCCATCAGAAAACCGTGTCACATTAAACTCGAAAAAACACCTCGAAAAGCGCGAAATGAGGGGATGAAGGAAATACCAAGATCGTAGCTCTATCTGTCGCGGATCCAACGGCGCAAGAATCGCCTGAAACGGTGGTCGGAGTAGGCCGGGGGAGCTCACGCACCGAAATGCGACGAAGAGGAACCCAAATGGACGAGCGTCGCGCCGCGCCGAAGAAAATGGAAACCTCGATAAGCATGCCACCAAAAATCTCAGAACTTTACAGAAGGATGCAGCATAGCTCGGGGATCATCTTTGCTGAAGGCACCATGGCGAGAGGAGGCTCGGAAATGCTGGAAAAAGGGGAAACAAGGAAGCTCGGATCGCTTTTATAGGCTCCAAAAATAATTCACGAAATACCGGATAAGTCCGGATTTCCGAGCGCATGGGACTTTCGGGCGCGTACTGTAGCAGCCCGAATCTCCCATGGGCGCGCACTGTAGCAGCCCGAATCTCCCGTGGGCCTCCACGTCGCCCGCCCAAACAGGCGACAGCAACTCCCGCTGCTCACAACGCGACACGTGGCGCCCCCAGACGCCGACACGTGGCCGCCCACGCGCGGGAACAGCGCGTTAACGCGCCCACGTGCGCCCTGCGCCCGCCGCCTGCGCCTCTGCACGCACGCTTCCCGAGGCACCCGCACCTGCACCGTGGACCGAGTGCACGTGGACCGGCCAACCGGTGTGCGCCACGTGTCCCCCAACCGGTCCACCGTACACCCGCCTTTCCCGTGGACCGGGCCCGCTGCGCCGGCCCAACCGGGAGCCGCCACGTGGCCCGCGACTGGTGCACGCCTCCGCGGTGGACCGCGCACCTGCCCGAGCCTGCTCCGCCACGCTCCGCCGCTGCCCGCCGCCGCACGCCGCCGCCGCCGGTGCCGGAATAGTAACCTTGCCTCGAAAAAAGTGCCGAATCATCCGGACTCTGAAAAATGCAAGTGAATAGTCCATTTTCATTGTTTTCGCGCGCTGAATCCAAATCTGAGGTCCATTTTTCCAAATTCCAACTCTAAAAATTGCCGAAGGCATCCGGAAGGGTGTTCCTTGATCCAAACTTCGCGCTGAGCCCAATTTTAATATCTATTGCGCGCGAAACCACTTCTGAAGCTCCGACGGAGTCCACCGATCACCCACGTGATCCATTTAACATACTGAGCCCATCACTTGTGTCCAATTGGTGCACAAATACCACTGACATGCCCCATAGGCCTCCAGGAGCTGCTGGTCAACCAGTAATCTCGTCGTGGGTATCCGGGTCCTCACATCCTCCCCCACTAAAGAAAGTTTCGTCCTCGAAACTAGCTCAATTCCACCAGGAGTCACAAACAACAAGGGTAAGTACTCAACATCATCATCATCATCAGCTCCTAAGTCATCACTCACTCCCCGTGATTACTCCTCAACAACAGTAACAGCAACATCAAGTACGGCATAGCCCGATTGCGCAATTCCTCCACTCACGAGCCAGAATTCGCAACGGGCGTCCCTCGTACTCCAAACACTCATAGATCTCAATGGGGCGAGGTAATCACGGGCGAGGAATCCAAAAACACATCACTCCTGAGCTGAGACGTGAAATACCAAAGGGGCTCCAATAAAAGGCTGGGGGAAACGGAAACAACCACTAGTGCAACACGCACCAAACCACATCCTGTGTCTACTCAACCAAGGCTACCCAAAGTATACCCACACTTTTATCCAATAAGGAAAAGAATCCAAAAAGCTGGGGTCTTCACTCAGTTACTTTCCGATCCAAAATCACCCGAGTGGACTACTCAACCGCGGGCTACCCTCAAAAGGGATCCTCAAGAGACACAATCTCATGCCACAGTTGGTCACTCAACATGCCAACATAACCCCAACGGACCCACGGGTCGAAGTCGATCTTTCAACTAATGAAGGACACCCTGACGGAAACCAAACCGTCAATGAACGGGACTGAAAACTAGCTCGAACGGCGATCATAATGCTGAAAGCTGTAGGCTCCACTGATGCCACCTGGTAGAAACTGTAAACAGAAGCTGAAATCTGAATCTATCACATAATATAGAACAGAAATGCTGAGTAATCAGGACTGATAGCCAAGCAGGCATGGCCTACGCCCAGGTATATCAATCAAAGCCGAAAATAATAGGCGTACTGAAAAGCTCAACTGTGGGATCCAAGCTGCCTGCAAAACAGCGGTTCGTCCTGGCACAATACTCATGAGGTTGGACTAATGAAGTGTGGACCGAAAATCAACCCACTGTAACTCTACAACCATAATGGGAGGCATCACTAAAACACACAAATCCATCTCTCAACACTGGAAGCACTAGCATTAGCGCTGGCATCAGTCTCATTATCCATTGGCCATGCTCTCCCGGCACTGCCAAGTCTACGAAGCTCCTCACCTCATGGATAAATGTTGGTTTCAGCCAAACACAAATAACATCCATTTGGGCGGATTCCACCGCCGCTCCAAAGACTAGAATAAGGTGACCCCAGTAGGCATGCACTTGGAGCTAAAACTCGTACCTCAATAGCTTGGCATACAGCCTCATCCACACAGGCATGGTAGCACATCCACAAAGTGCTCCTCGTGCTCCAAGTCGCTCTGGGAGTAAAGCAAATATCCTCGGGAAACACTACTCCCAGTCCGTCCATGCACAACTAGGACGTACAATTCCTCAAATCTTGAAGTCACAGGGCATTAGTCATTCCATTTGGCCTCACTATGCTCTCATAATGCCCTTAACGTGTCCTGAACGCCATCTAGGCGAAGTCCTCGGCTGTCTGATTCCGAGTAGGTACTCGCATTATACAATAACTGCCGGAGTATAGCTCCATCAAAAGGTCCTAGATACCACCCGGACCTGTCTACACTCGAACCATAAAAGGACCCTCACAGTCGTGTATCAACGACGTGGTATCACCACCGTATACCAACGGCGTGGCACTAGGTCAAACAAACCCCTCAATCCATCAGATCCTGCAACTATGCCATCAGCTCTCTCAGCTCTACAGGCGATATCTAATGAGGTGCTGTCGAGGGTGGCGCGGTTCCCCGAACCACGTCAAACGCAATCTCTATCTCCGTAACCGGCGGCATTACCAACAACTAAGGTGAAATCACACCCGGGATCTCATGGGCAACAGAGATATCCCTGAGTCCCGGTGCCGCCGTAAGCACCTCTCACCATGTCGCTAAAACCTGAGTGCTCTAACAATCTCAACAAGCAAGCCTCCTCTTGTTCACCTCGCCGAAGATCAAAGTCCTCTCTTTCCACAGTCAAACATCCTGTGGCATTGTGCCAAACCATCTCAAGCATAGGGTCAAAACACTGAATTGCCACAATTTCCAATGATTCTGCCAGTAACTCGCGGTCTCGGCCGCACTGGACATGATCCAAAAGCCTCCTCCACGTGCACAACCACAACAGGAACCTGTACCTCTAGTGCACGTGGTAACAAATCTGCCTCTAGCCCATGCAAGAGTGGAACATGCTCTAACTTCGACTACTGTGGTGAAATCCCACCTGCGACACTCGATCCACTACCGTGGTGCCCTCCAACCGGGCGGCACAGATTCATCCGCTCAAAGCAAGTGGTTGTCGCTCAATCTGCCTGAAAATCAGGACTATCCACAAGGGAGCACGACCTCTGTCTCTGATCACATTGAGGCGACGAATAAGGTCCTCCGCAGATAACAAATCCACGCTACCGCTGCGCCACTCTGATATAAATACTGATGCTGCCTTCGGGGTCGACCCGATCTCTGATATCTTAGAAATCCAATACCAGGGGGAAAAAGAAAGCAGAAATGCCTCTGCCGGCCGATCTGTCCTCCATCACCCGGCGCCAAGCGCCAAATCCAGAACTCGCCTCTGGCGGCAGATCCCTCTCCAAAGGAACTGCAATGCCACGCTCCATACATAATGCCTACTCCAACGAGGCGTCCAAATCTACAATGGAGGGACTGAATAACTGAAAGGTGTCCTGGCGTAATTCACTCCCAGTCTCATATATCCTATGCGCCTCGTCCCTCGAATCTGGAGTGCGCAGTTCAACAACTGCATAAACTCTCTGGCACAGGGAGGCTCTCAATTGATCAATCCATCACCACCAACCACGACTCTGCCTCCAAAGTTTCCAAACTCCATCTTACGAGTCGGGGTGGATCATCAGCCAAATCTGGCTCAATAGTTCGATCATGTCCCACAGCTCCTCTGCTGTCAACTATCCACCCTGCCTCGGTGCCCCGACCCAAACATTAGCACAGATGGGGTTACTCAGTGCCCTGACAACAGTGTCACCAAGACTAGCTGCTCACTCAGCCGCTGATAAGCCTCTGATAATCCTGTCATCTGGGTCCGGAGTTCTCTGACCTCAATGTGAGGTCCCGGAATTCCCCGCGTAGGGTTTGCTGGTGGTTTGGCAGCTTCCGGTGGCCGTTGGGGGTGCTTGTGCGCATGTTGGGGCCCAGAAATGGATTTGTGATGCAATTTGGGATTTAGTTGCATCACTGGAGGCCTGCGTGGTGTGTCGGTGGTGTTTGCGCGCAATTTGGACACTAGTGTTGGACTTTGGGCTTAAAAAGAGATCCCGTGAGAATTTGGAGGACCCGTCGGGTGTTTGGAAGTGGTTTCGCGCGATTCAGATGTCAAAATTAGACTCCGGGCGAAGTCTGGATAAAAGTTTACCTCTCCGGTCGCCTTCGGGATTTTTTTAGAGTTGAAACTTGGCAAATCGGACTTCAGATTTAGACCTGGCGCGGAAAATCAGATCGAGTGGGCATTCGGCAAATTTTCGGTTGAGAATTTGGAGAATCGGACATCGTTTTTGGATTCAGCACGCGAAATCGCTAAGAATGGACTATTTATTTGTTGGTTTTGGAGTCCGGTAGGCGTGCGCGTTTTTCGAGGCGACGTGGCACGTAAATCGAGGCGAGGCGCGGCGCGGATCCCGAGGTGGCGCGGCGGCACGCTCCCCTAGGCGCGCAAAAGGCGCGCTGGCGCGCGCTGGGAACCGCGCTCCGGCACGGAATGCGGGGAGCCCGCCACGTGGCGGGCTCCCACTCGCGCCCGCGCCTGGGGGGGGGGCGCGGTGTAACGCGCCCGTGTGGCGGGCGCGTTACCACGCGCCACGTGGCGCGCTGGGCGCGTGCGTGGACCCGGCGCACGCGCCCAGCCTTGTGGACCGGGGTTTGGGCCTTCCTGGTTGGTTGGCGCGGTGGACCGGCTCCGTGGACCGGCACCGTGGACCACCCTCTTTCTCCCCTTTTTCTTCTTCTTCTTCCTCCTCCCCGCACCGCCATTTTCTCCTTTTCTTTCTTTCTTCTGCACCCGAGAGCGAGAGGGAGTGAGGGAGGAGGTTACGTGAGGTGCGGCGGCGCGTCGTGGACCTCGTTTTGCGTGCGAGGTCGCCCGGCGGAGCGTTTCGGCGACGGCGGCGCAAAAGGGTAGGTCCCGTGTGTTGGTTTTCTGTATTTTTGTACAGTTTTTGGAGTGTTCTTTTAGACTGTTATTGACCCTCTTGCTCTTTTCTGTGTTGGGCACCGTGCACCGTTTTGCGTGCGGACTCCGGCATCGTGCACCGTTTTGCGTGCGGATTCCGTTTTGCGTGCGGATTCTGGCACCGTGCACCGTTTTGCGTGCGGACTCTGGCACCATGCACCGTTTTGTGTGCGGACTCCGTTTTGCATGCGGGTCCTGGCACCGTGCACCGTTTTGCGTGCGGACTCCGGCACCGAGCACCATTTTGCGTGCGGACCCTGTTTGGCGTGCAGATTCCAGCACCGTACACCGTTTTGCGTGCGGACTCCGTTTGGCGTGCGGATTCCGGCACCGTGCACCGTTTTGCGTGCGGACTCCGGCACCGTGCCCCGTTTTGCTTGCGGACTTCGTGGAGGCCAATTGCAAGTGTCTACGAGCAATTGGTGGCTTATTGAGGTGGGTGGCCTTATCTCCAAGTTTTATGGACTGTACATTAATTCTATTGATGTAGGACTATGCATGATAGTTTATTTCCTTGTGTAGCATGCTAGATTGTTGGAATGATTATTCCCTTTTATCATCTGTTAATACAGCTATCTTGGAACTTGACCTAGCACCCCCGTCATATGTTGCATGTGTAACCAGACCAGTAGTAAACCCTCACTTGGGCTAGGGTTAATTATGTTTAGACACCCACACTGTTTTGCTATCCCTGGACATAGTGTTATCCTCGCCCGGGTAGTGGGCCGAGAGGTCGGGATTTTCTTTTAGTGTGGGATGCGTTTGCACTCGTGCTTGGGAGCAGAGTGGAGTCTGGTAGTTGTAGCGGGTTGCTTATCTGTGCCGGGAGCCGTTTGGGTACACGGTAGTCCCGGGAGGTCTAGTATCCCTGTTGCGCTGTCGTGGGAGGGAGCCGTTGAGCAGGCGGTAGTCCCGGGCCGTCGAGTATCTTCCGGCCAGTGTTGTTGGGAACCGTTGGGGTTAACGGTGATCCCAGGTCGTTGAGTGTTGTCCGACCAGTATTGTTAGCTTGAGTTGTGGGTCGTTCCTGGCTGTGGAGTACCTCCAGCCAGTGTGCCTCGTGCTGCGAGCTATTGGAGAGGCTAGTGTCTCGTGTTCCGTGTGAGCTGATCAGCTGAGTCGTCGAGAGTGCTCCGACTGTTGTGCGAGATATTTGGGGATCTTGAGTCCTACCGTTCTGGGAGTGAGCGTGGTTTTTGACTATAGCCTGCTTATGCCAATTTGTGATACTCTATGCCGCGCCGTTTTCCTCAGTTAGAGTCGCGTCCCTGAGATGCCACTGAGGATACGATGGCCTGTTGAGGCAGTTTTGCGCGAGGGGTGAGTTAGTCGGGCAGGACGCCCCACGTAAATCCCGTCCTCATGGGGATGTGTGGTAGTGGGCAGGCGCGTTCCTAGTCGACAGGCGCAGGCTTGACTGGACCCTATGAGGCAGTCAGTTCGATTGGGTCTGTTGAGCACCTTGGGTGCGAGTGGTCTCTTTTACTTTCATCTGCTCCACTTTTTGAGTATTTAGATAGAGGTATGGCAGCTGTAGAGTAGCTCCAGCTTTTCTTGTTCAGATTTCATTGCACTGTTATCTTTTACCTCTAGTAGACTTGGTGGGCAGACCGTTGGGCTTGTTGACGGCACCCACTGAGAACTACTGTGGGAAGTAGTTCTCACACCCGTCATGGTGTCTTTTTCCCCAGGAACTTCTTCTCCTGTTCCTGTTGCTCCAGTTGCTGATCCTTCTGACCGAGGCGAGGGAGTCGCGAGCTAGTTCCCTACCCGTCATTGGAGTGTAGCGGTACCCCTTCAGAGGAGAGCTTCAGTAGATTAGTTTACTTCTTTTTCCTCTGTTGAGAGACATTTGTTGTGAGGTATAGAGTTGTACTTTATTTTACAGTTTGAGAGACTGATGTAGTGAGGATATTTATGTCGAGAGTTTGTACACTGATGTATTTATTGGAGATACCTCCCCTTTTGAGTTTTGTATCAGAGGACTTTGTATACGATCGTATTTGGGAGATGGATATGGTACTATTTTTTCAGTCGTACAGGGTTTGGTTTTCAGTTCTTTTAGTGGTTTACTTTCAGCTCTGATATCTGTATACTGTAGTTGATTCTTTTTGCAGGTTAGACGCTTCGTCTGTATGGCAGTTCCCGTACAGATGGCGGATCTGTTAGCGAGCCCGGGTCGCAGTTTCGACCCCGGGGCGTGACAGATTAGAGTGGTATCAGAGCCTAGGTTGTAGGACGTGGTGGACTTAGAAACCCTAGGCTTGTGGTTGGACATTAGGATGACTACGTGAGAGTCGTGACTTATAGCGAGAGTCCTGATTGAGTTTTTACCTCTCCCAAGAGACGGGATGAGTGTTTGGCATGCTCATATTCCTAAGCGATTATGTTGGCTGCCGACAACATAATACTCTGGAATGGATGACATGTCTTAGACTTTCGCTGGATTGGGTAGTATGGTTGTTGTGTCCTGACGTTTGTTGTTGTGCAGTGGATTGCGCTACCCCTGAGACGTCGTGTTTTGAAGAGGACACTGTTGTGCAGTGGATTGCGCTACCCCTGAGACGTCGTGTTGGGAAGAGGACACACCCCGCATCTGATGAGTTCTCGATCAGCGGGAGGCAGAACTATCTGAGTCGCGCAGCGGAAGCGTGGTGGGCCCATAACCCACAGGTCCCAGGATCGAAAACTTCGATAGGCTGAGCCTAGAAGAGCCTAGAATCTGTTCTTGTTTGATTGGGGTTCTAGGCACCGGTCTATCGGGATTTTCGGATTTTTGCCGCGTCAGTCGGTTCTTCTCGCCTATGAGTGGGGTGTTATTGTGGGAGCCGTTTGGAGTGACGGCGGTCCCAGCTGTGTGGGTATTTTCCCTGGCTGAATTACCAGGAGGGCATTTTTTCCTGGCTGAGTTACCAGGAGAGCATTTTTCCCTGGCTGAGTTACCAGGAGGGCATTTTCCCTGGCTGAGTTACCAGGAGGGCATTTTTCCCTGGCTGAGTTACCAGGAGAGCATTTTTCCCTGGCTGAGTTACCAGGAGGGCATTTTCCCTGGCTGAGTTACCAGGAGGGTATTTTTCCCTGGCAGAGTTACCAGGAGAGCATTTTTCCCTGGCTGAGTTACCAGGAGGGCATTTTCCCTGGCTGAGTTACCAGGAGGGCATTTTTCCCTGGCTGAGTTACCGGGAGGGCATTTTCCCTGGCTGAGTTACCAGGAGGGCATTTTTCCTTGCTGAGTTACCAGGAGGACACTTTCCACTGGCCGAGCTACCAGATGGATACATTGCCCCTGGCTGAGTTACCAGGTGGGCACATGCCCCTGGCTGAGTTACCAGGTGGGCACATGCCCCTGGCTGAGTTACCAGGTGGGCACACGACCTGGCTGAGTTACCAGGAGGACACTTTCCACTGGCCGAGCTACCAGATGGATACATTGCCCCTGGCTGAGTTACCAGGTGGGCACATGCCCCTGGCTGAGTTACCAGGTGGGCACACGCCCTGGCTGAGTTACCAGGAGAACACTTTCCACTGGCCGAACTACCAGATGGATACATTACCCCTGGCTGAGTTACCAAGTGGGCACATGCCCTGGCTGCGTTACTAGGAGGACACATGCCCTGGCCGAGTTACTAGGAGGACACCTCCCACTGGCCGAGCTACCAGATGGGTACATACCCCTGGCCGGGTTACCAGGTGGGTACATGCCCTGGTCGAGTTACCAGGTGGTTGCTTTACTGAGATTGAGATGGTCTGACAGGACGCCGAGATTTGGTGGCGTCGAGTTCGTCCTGTTGGACTACCCGGAGCTCGGTTATTGACTTGGAACCAGTTTCGTGCTTTGCGGCTCAGGGCCTTCTTTCCTGACAGTGTAAGCAGAAACTGGAAGGGGATCTTAGACTCCTACAGCAGGGGAGAGTCGACCTCTTTTGGAAGTATGTTCGCGAGTTTTGCGATTGTTGAGCCGGGTACCCCTTGTCGCCTGGATGAGGCCCAGGAGGTTGAGCTAGCTGAGAAAGGACTGCATCGGAATATCTATCACTTGGGGTATTCTCGGCGGGTGCCGACGTTAGATGCAGCGATTGAGCATGCTTAGCGGGTTGACCGAGGATCAGTGATCATGTCAGAGATAGACGGAGCGCCAGGGACCAGCTCCGGGGAGAGGCATCCAGTGCCGCCTGAGTTTAGACAGTCGAGTAGATCGAGACCCCGGGGCCGCCGCGATTCCAGTCTGAGGGTCATGAGTCTCAGAGGAGACAGAGATCAGAAGGTTCTCCACCGCCGATGTATCAGCAGCAGCAGCGGGATGACTGTGTCCGTTGTGGTAGGCCGCATTTTGCGCCGCAGTGTGACCACAGGCAGGAAACAGATCATGGTCTTGTCCTAAATCGGGATTATCAGTCGCTTGGGCAGCTTCGGCTCCTCCTCCTCCGCTCTCCCAGACAGGCGGAGCTTCGACAGGTTATGGCCAGATAGATAGGGCCACGACGTCGGGGCAGACTGAGCGATGACCATCTACATCGAGGGGATGAGTCTGTACCGCCCGGTTGGAGGGCGCTACGGCAGTAGACCAGGTTATCGCGAGCATGATTTCCTTACAGCAGTTTGAGTTGGGTGTTTTTGGGCTTTCCTGTCCGGACTGGAGGTAGATTTGTTACCACGTGCACTAGAGATACAGGTTTCTGTTGGAGTTGTGCATGTGGAGGAGGCCTGTGGATTATGTCCAATGCAGTTGAGGCCGTGAGTTATAACGGCAGACTTGTTGGAAACTGTGGCTGTTGGTGTTTTGACCCAGCGATTGGGGATTGGTTGACATAGAGATAGGACCCTTAGCTTGTGCTCGTGAGGTTCAGATACCTGATCACGTGTTGCACATAGATGAGTGTCGTTGGTCCTGCCCAGTGCAGTCTGGGCCCTGGTTTTTGGCCTGTTGATCTTTGGCCCTTCCTCAGCTCCGGGATTTCGAGGTTGTGTTGGGTATAGGACTGTGAGGATCTGAGACCTTGATGCCACACCGTTGATACACGGTGATGATGCCACACCGTTGATACACGGTGGTGATGCCACACCGTCGATACACGGTGGTGATGCCACACCGTTGATACACGGTGATGATGCCACACCGTTGATACACGGTGCTGATGCCACACCGTTGATACACGGTGGTGACACTACACCAATGTTGGCTTTTAGCGGCACTTTTGTGGTGGCATTTAGGAAAAAAGCCACCAAAAATAAATTTTTGCCGGCAGTTTTTTAAAAATGCCGTTAAAAAAATTATATTTATTTTATTTTATTTATTTATTTAATCTTAAAAAAAATTATATTAAAAATACCTAAAAAAATTTTTACTGGCATTTTTTTTAATGGCATTTGCAAAAAATGCCACTAAAACCTAATTAATATCTACCAAATGCCAGCAAAGGAAATATTTTAATTCCCGCGCACGCGCAGGGGAAATTTATTTGTTTCCCGCCAGGTACCTATCGTGCGCAAGAAAGAAAAGAAAGAAATCCCAAAAAAAATCCCTAGCTACTTCCCCAACCGCGCACGCGACGCTTCTCCCTGTCCGCGCGCAAGCTCCCCCGTGCACCGTCTCCCTACGGCCACCTCTACCGCGCGCCTCCGCTGCCTCGGCTCCAACTGCACAAGAAAGAAAAGAAAGAAATCCCAAAAAAAATCCCTAGCTAGCTACTTCCCCAACCGCGCACGCGACGCTTCTCCCTGTCCGCGCGCAAGCTCCCCCGTGCACCGTCTCCCTGCGGCCACCTCTACCGCGCGCCTCCGCCGCCTCAGCCACCGCCTCCCCTGCGGCCATCCATCCCGCGCGCAAGCGGCCTCTCCCTGTCCGCTCGCCCGGCCGCCACAGCCTCCCCTGCGGCCACCTGTACCGCGCGCCTCCACCACCATTAAGCTGCCGCAGATAATTAAGGTTTCCTCTAGCTTCCCCCCTCCACCACCATCGATCTGCCGCGCACCCTATTTTTCTGGCAGAAGCTTTGCGCACGCGGTGTCGTCGATGCTCTCAAGCTGAAGATCGAAGCTTTGTAGAGCGTTTTCTCCAACGACGGTCGGAGCTCTGTCCAGGTTCGAGCGTCTTCTCCAACGACGCTCGGAGCTCTGTCCTGATTCAAGCGTCTTCTCCAACGACACTCGGAGCTCTGTCCAGATTCGAGCGTCTTCTCCAACATTAGAAGCTCGAAACTCTGTCCAGGTTCGTGCGGGACATCAATTATTTTTTCTTCATCAGTTTTTATGACATATATGTGCCATATATATATAGGTTTAGCTTAGGAAGGATTAAATCGAAAGCAAATTAATTTTATTTCCACCTAGGCATGTGAGGGGTTTCATATTAATTTGCATAAAAATATTAGAAAAATAATGGTGAAGGGATTAGAAAGAGATTAATTAATCAAAACCACTTCTAGTAATTTGAGCCATAGAGAGGATAAAAAAGAGTGCATGTTTGGATGCTTTGGATACCATGAAATAATAATTGATATAGCAAACATATTATTAATGTTTCTTTTTTGATCATTGGGAGCATGTAGGGTTTGACTTAGTTGAGGGGCCAGGACAATGTGAAAGAAGTAAATAAATGTATGAGCTTTGTGGTTCCATAATTTCATTTATTTATTTTCTCTTTCTTTGTTTCATTAAATTAAATAAAGTGTTCCATATTGAGATTAGATATGTTTCTCATACACAGGAGATTAAATAAGTAAATTACCTTGTTGGAAACTTGCCCCTTCTTATACCATAAATTAGTAGATAATTAGCTTGGTTGTGTATTATTCATTACATCTAAAATCTAAAATTGGTAGCTTATATAGCATAGTGCGTCAAATTTTTTTTTTCTGACATAAGAGAACTTGTGATCCAACATGGAAATCAAATTGAAGTTTCACAATACAAATATATATATATATATATATATATATATATATATATTGAGACAAGATCGGGATCCAGATTCATATCCCTCAAGAACTAGATCAAAATTTTGGTGCTCCAAATTCTGTGCCTTAAATCTAGTCTTAAGTCTTAATGCTCCAAATTCTGGTGCTTTACGTGGTCAAATCTTTTACTTTTCCTTGGTTTTGTGAAGTGTTTGTATTGGAATGCTTCAAGTGTTGCTGGGGTGTTTGGTAAGTTTCTTTCTTTATGAACTGTAGTCGTGTGATAATTTCTTGGATCTTTCTGGTACCTATCATGTATTCTGTTTTAGTGTCATAACCAGTTTTTGTTGTCTCATTACATTAAGCTTTTCATTAGGGACACAGTTTCTACTTCAGTATTTGGTTAGGTGCTTAATGATTGCTTTTAGCATTAGATCATGCTCTAGAAGTTAGGGCAAAGAAGTCATTTTAAGAACGATTAGATGATAGTGATGTGTGGCGGAAAAGCCGTGTGACAATACAATGTTGAAAACTTTTAAGAAGTTGGTCAATTATTAGAAATCATAAGTTTTATGAAAAATTTATATATTTTAGCTCTTAATAATGACGTCAATGTAACTGAACTTAAAATACTAACTTTTATGCATATACAGGTAATTCTATTGTCAAGAATACCTAAATTACTTGTCTAGGATATGGATAAGACATGGATTCTTAAGCCAAGGTAATGTTCTAATTAATATTTCTAAAGTTATGAATATTAAGTTATGTTAGTATATAAAATTAAGTAATATTTATTTGTACCATTCAATTAATGTATTTAGGTCAAGTGATGATTACCAACAAGGATTGAATCAATTCCTCAAATTTGCATTTGACAATGCATCTAAAGAAAGTATGATCCTTTGCCCATGTAGAAAATGCACTAATTGCTTTTGGAAAGAAGAGGAAGTTGTCTATGAACATCTGTTATGTGATGGATTTATGCAAGGTTATACAAGATGGATATTTCATGGAGAGGATATTATCCAAACAAAACCTAATGAGAATGTCAACATTCAGAATGAACAAATCAGTGATGAAATGAACGATCTTTTACACGATGCATTTTTTAATCCAGAGTTAGATTTAGATGTGGGAGATTTAGATATTGAAGAATTGACAGCGGAGCCAGATGAAGAGACTAAAAAATTTTATAATTTAGTGAAAGATGCTAATCAAGAAATATATCCAGGTTGTAAGAAGTTCTCAAAACTCTCATTTATTGTGAGACTATTACAAATAAAATGCTTAGGGCGATGGAGCAATAAAAGCTTTGAAATGCTTTTAAAATTGTTAAAAGAAGTATTACCAGCAGGTGAAACTTTGCCAAGTACCTTTTATGAGACTGACAAAATCATTAAAGATTTGGGTCTAGGCTACGAGAAAATTGATGCATGCCCAAATAATTGTATGCTATATCGGAAGGAATTTGCTAATGCATCTTTATGCCATGTCTGTGGTGTCTCAAGGTGGAAAACTGTTGAAAGTAAAGTAAAAATTAAAAAATCAAGAAAGAATCGTGAACAAAAGGTTTCTGCAAAAGTATTGAGGTACTTTCCACTAAAACCAAGACTACAAAGGTTATTTATGTCTTCAAAAACAGCAGCAGATATGAGATGGCATAACGACGGGCGTACAAAAGATGGAGTACTTAGACATCCTGCTGACTCTCCTGCATGGAAAGATTTTGACTACAAGCATCAATTGTTTTCATCGGACCCGCGGAATGTTAGGCTAGGGCTGGCAAGTGATGGCTTTAATCCATTTAGCACAATGAGTATTGCTCATAGCACATGGCCTGTTGTTTTAATTCCTTATAATTTGCCCCCTTGGATGTGCATGAAGCAACCATACTTTATACTCTCATTACTTATTCCTGGTCCATCTGCCCCTGGGAATGATATTGATGTGTACATGCAGCCATTGATAGATGAATTAAAGGAGTTATGGGATGAAGGCATCAAAACATACGATGTATCTTGCAAACAAACATTTCAAATGCGTGCCGCAATTTGGTGGACCATTAGTGATTTTCCAGGCTATGCTTGTCTTTCGGGATGGAGCACAAAAGGGCGACTTGCTTGTCCTTATTGTAATGGTGAAACTTGCTCTGAATATTTAAAGCATGGAAGAAAATTCTGTTACATGGGACATCGTAGATTCCTGGATAATGAACATAAATTTCGACGTGATGTCACATCTTTCAATGGTAAGCAGGAACATAGAGCTGCACCAACTCCACTTTCTGGTTGTGATGTTTTAGAGCAAGTCAAAGATGTTAACATTATATTGGGAAAGCATAATTGTAATATAAGAAGTGGAAAACGTAAGCGAGCTGAAGATGTTCAACCTTCACATAATTGGAAGAAGCGGAGCATTTTTTTTGAATTGCCGTATTGGGAAACTCTTCTAGTACGTCATAACTTTGATGTTATGCATATTGAAAAGAATTGTACTGATAATGTAGTTTATACATTACTAAATTCAGACGGAAAATCAAAAGATACTTTCAAGTCTCGTCTTGACCTTCAAGAAATGGGAATAAGACAAGATCTTCATCCAGTATCAAATGGAACCAAAACATATCTACCCCCGTCATGCTTCTCCATGAGTAGAAAGGAAAAGGAATTTTTTTGTAAATTATTAAAGGGAGTTAAATTTCCTGATGGTTATGCATCAAATATCTCAAATCGTGTACATATTAAGGAGCTAAAAATTTTGGGGCTCAAGAGTCATGATAGTCATGTGTTGATGCAGCATTTGCTCTCATTAGCTGTTAGAAGGATCTTGCCAGAAAATGTTAGCTTGGCCTTGATAGAGCTAAGTAGCTTTTTTAGGGAATTGTGCTGTAAATCTATTCAGGTGAAGGATATGCAACAATTAGAAGATCGAATAGCATTGACAATATGCCATCTTGAGAGAATATTTCCTCCATCCTTTTTCGACGTCATGGTCCATTTGCCAATTCACCTTGCTAGTGAGGCCAAACTTGCTGGTCCAGTGCAATACCGTTGGATGTATCCAATTGAGAGGTATATTATGATATTAAGATTTGACTTGTAATTTAATAAATTACTCATTTTTTGTTGTTATTTATTCTATTTTGGTTCTTATTTTTATATATTTAGGTTTCTTTTGAGATTGAAGTCATATGTACGAAATAGAAGACATCCAGAAGGTTCGATTGCGGAAGGCTATTTAATTGAGGAGAGCCTAACATTTTGCTCTCGCTATTTACATGGTGTTGAAACTCGGTTCAACCGTCCAGTGAGAAATGATGATCCTAATGCTAGTGACTTGACTAAGAAAACCTTATTTTCCCATATTGGTCGTGCACTAGATCATGGCGAAACTATAACTTTGGATTATACAACGTGGGTACAAGCTCATCGATATGTGCTATTTAATTTCGATTCTATAAGCTCTTATCTTGAGTAAGTTCTTAAACTTGAATATTAATTAAAAGTCAAAATGTTGTAGTTTTAAAATTTAATAGTGTATTTAGTTAGGCTTATTTATTTACAGAAAACATATTCAAGAAATCAAGGCACATAATCATCGAGCGCGAAGGCGTGATGTCGAGCGTATTCATAATGAAACTTTTCATGAATGGTTTAGATCACATGTAAGTATACTTCACTTCGAACTTAACTTCTTAACTAATATATAGTTAAAATTAAGACATTAATTAGCTTGTCTTTGTTTAATAGGTTCATAATTTGACAAGAGAAGAGAATGTGGAGTCACTAGAGGAAATTCGATGGTTGGCAGCAGGTCCTCTAATGACAGTAAGAAGATATAAAGGATATATTGTTAATGGATTTAGATTTCATACGAAAGATGTTGAGGAGAGACGAAGAACACAAAATAGTGGTGTTGTTGTCGTTGCAAGCACCTCAAGTTTTTCTAGTGCAAAGGATCAAAATCCTATCAAAGGAGATGTTGCTTACTATGGAGTTCTTAAAGAGATCATTGAACTATACTATAATGAAAAGGCAAAAGTTGTGTTGTTTAAATGTGATTGGGTAGATGTGCGTTCTGAAGGCAGAGGAATTAAGAAGGACAAATTTGGATTTACACTCGTTAACTTCAATCGATTATTATATAATAATGAGAATATAGCAAATGAACCATTTGTACTAGCATCACAAGTTGAACAGGTGTTTTATGTACAAGACCCCTTAGAGGAAGATTGGCATGTTGTAGTTGGTACAAAACCTAGAGACTTGTTTGACATGTCTGCAAAAGAGGAAGAGTGTGGAGATGATATGGAGATGTACTGCCCAAATGGTTTAGAGAGTAATTTAAATGGAGATAACACCACTAGTGATGATATTGACACTGGTAATTGGGCGAGGACAGATATACCTGGAACAACTATTAATACACCTTTAGATATTACTCGCCCAAAAGATGCTATACAAAGTGACGACTTAGAGCCTGATGGAGCTGGTGATTGATTTTCAGTTATAAGGTTGATTCAATCCTTTGACTTCAATCTCTTGTAAATTGAATTCAATTTCAATGATTCTTACTTTAATAAGCAATTTTCGATTTAACAAAAAAGTATATATTGATTGCTTGTTAATTTGCTTTATATATAATTGAATAATGTCTCATTATTCATATTTCATGATAATTAGAGTGCTTGTTTATACATTCATAACATTTAGGATTTTGTTTATTCTATTGATTTCTAAATTCGTCAACTTTTTTCTTTATTGTTTAGATAACAAATTACTCAATGATATTGAAAATTCATGTGTAGGTGCTTATTTCTTAATGTTTTTATTTTTTTAATACTTCTATTAAATAGTACATAAGTATTTTACTGATTCTAAAAGATGATATAATATATCTTTTTTTAACTGTTTTGCAGGAGGCTTAGCATTTGACTATGGCGCGTACACAATTTCAGCCAGGACGTTCTATACTTGGTCCTCGAATTGCAACAAAAAACTTTCGTGATCCTAGTCAGAAAAATACTCCATCAAGTAATCACTCGCTTAGGCAATCTGGAGGTGACCTTGAGGAGAATGATTTTGATTTGGGTGTTGATAAGGACAACCAGTTTATATCGGATGATGACCAACTTGAAGAAAATATGGGTATTCATTAATCCCTAAGATATGCATGTTCATAGAACTTTAGGAATTTAGTTTATAAAATCAATTGATCACTATTGAATATTTATTTCTTAGCTATCTCTTATGATTATTTGAAAACAGATTCTTAAAAAGTCCAGTAATCGGAGAGGTCCAACTCGCATGCATAAAATATGGGCTAGGCATGATGGTGATATGTTGGCAGTTACTTTTAATGAATTTGATCAGCCTACTGGTGATAAAGCTGCGCAATTCACAAACTTCTTAGGCACTGTTGCTAGAAGTGGAAAAGATGCACCATTAACATATAAGGATTGGAGGCACATGCCTTTGGATAATAAAAAGATAATGTGGAACATTATTAAGGTATCAATTTATTAGTTGATTTCTCTTTATATTTTTAATACATAAACATCTATCAGTAAATTGATATTTGTGAATTTCTTATAGTTAAAGTATAATCTTGAAGATGATAAGTGGTTATGGGTTATGAAAGCTCTTGGAAAAAAATGGAAGGACTTCAAATGTGAGCTTAAGAAAAAGCACTATGATGCTCACAATACTTATGAAGAACGTCTTGTTGATCGCGATTCTAGAGTCCTCCCGGAGCAATGGAGACAATTGATTGAATTTTGGGATACTGAAGAAGGACAGGTGCTTTAAACAATTTTTCATTCTTTATCAATTTCACTCTTCATTTTTTCTTTTAACCAAGTGAATGTTTTCTAGTGTAGCTATATAGATGTTTCTTTTAACCAAGTTGATGTTGTATACAGACGCGTAGTTTAAGAAACAAAAGTAACCGGGCTAAGCAAATTAATACTCACACTGCTGGCTCAAGAAGTTTTGCTCGTATTCGTGAAGAAAAGGTAAATCACTTAATTCACTTATTCTCTTCTAAGTTCATATATATGCTATAACACGAATTCACTGAATTATAAACTTTTTTATTGTTAACAGCGAAAGGAAAATGGAGTAGTGCCAACTAGGGCCGAACTATTTAAGATTACTCATGTTCACAAAAATGGGGATCCGATGAATGAAGAATGTGCTAACTTTATTGTAAGTAGATTAATATTTTTTTAAGTTTTTATTTGTAAAGATTTTAGCTTTATTGTAAGTTGCTTTTTTTTTAAGGATCACTTTTATGGCAGTTTATACATTTATGTTCAGTTTCCTTTGATCCACAAGATGAGGAAATTTCAAATTATTTGCATTTCTACCTACTCATTGTGATATGCATGACTTGTTATAGAGTGAGATTGATGTGAAGACCAAGAATCAACCAGATCTTGCAAAAAAGGTTCCAAAGAAGTAGATGATTTATTCTCAGATGTATTTGGAAAAGAAAAACATGGTCACGTCCGTGGCCTCGGTTTGGGCCCTGATCCTACTCATATTTGGACCGATGCACCTACACCTGCAGCATGTATAAGAATGGCAACTGAGGCTAGAAAGAAAGCTGAGGAGGAAACAAAAGGAATGAAGGAAAGAATGATAGTTATGGAGACCGTGTGAGGTCCTGGAATCCCCCGCGTAGGGTTGCTGGTTGTTGGGCAGCTTTCGGTCGCCGTTGGGGGTGTTGGTGCGCGTGTTGGGGGCCCAGAAATGGATTTGTGATGCAATTTGGGATTTGCTTGCATCACTGGAGGCCTGCGTGGATTGCGCGCAATTTGGACACAAGTGGTGGACTTCGGGCTTAAATTGAGACCCCGTGGGAAGTTGGGGACCCGTCGGGTGTTTAGAAGTGTTTTCGCGCGATTCAGATGTCAAAATTAGACTACGGGTGAAGTCCGGATAAAAGTTTACCTCTCCGGCCGCCTTCAGGAATTTTTAGAGTTGGAATTGGGCAAATCGGACTTTAAAAATGGACCCGGCGCGAAAATCGGATCGAGTGGGCATTCGGCAAATTTTCGGGTGAGAATTTGGAGAAGCGGACATCATTTCTGGACTCAGCGTGCGAAATCGCTAAGGATGGACTATTTATTTGTTGGATTTGGAGTCCGGTAGGCGTGCGCGCTTTTCGAGGCAAAGCGGCACGCGGATCGAGACGCGCGTGGCGCGGATCCCGAGGAGGCTGCGGCGCGTCAGGCGAGGCGCGGCTGACGCGACAGGGCGCGCCTCTGCGCGCGTCGGGGCAGGCGCACCATGCGCGGGCCACGTGGGGGCCGCCACGTGGCGGACCCCAGTTGGCGCCCGCGCGGGCGCTGGGGCGCCCGCCCGTGTCACGGGCGCGTGTCCCGCGCCTGTGGGCGGCCCGGTGTCACGCGCCCGTGTGGCGCGTGAGCTGCGCGGCCGCGTGGCACGCAGGGACGCGGCCACGCGGCCGCCCTTCCTCTTGCGTGGGCCGGGTGCACCCGGGTGGGTGTGGTGCACCGGCCGGTGCACGGTGCACCGTGCACCGTGGACCGCCCCCTCCCCTTTTCCTCTTTTTCTTCTTCTTCTTCCTCCCCGCAAGCCACTTCTTCTCCTTCTTCGGTTCCTTCTTCACCCGAGAGCGAGAGAGAGTGAGGAGGGAGGTTGTGGGATGTGCGGCGGCGCGCCGTGGACCTCGTAGAGCGCGCGAGTTTTTTTGTGGGGAGCGTTTCGGCGACGGCGGCGCAGTCGGGTAGGTCCCGTGTGTTGGTTTTACTGTATTTTTGTACAGTTTTCGGGGCGACCTTTTGGACTGTAATTAACCCTCTTGCTCTTTTCTGTGTTGGGCACCGTGCACCGTTTTGCGTGCGGACTCCGTTTTGCGTGCGGACTCCGGCACCGTGCACCGTTTTGCGTGCGGACTCCGTTTTGCGTGCGGACTCCGGCACCGTGCACCGTTTTGCGTGCGGACTCCGGCACCGTGCACCGTTTTGCGTGCGGACTCCGTTTTGCGTGCGGACTCCGGCACCGTGCACCGTTTTGCGTGCGGACTCCGTTTTGCGTGCGGACTCCGGCACCATGCACCGTTTTGCGTGCGGACTCCGGCACCGTGCACCGTTTTGCGTGCGGACTTCGTTTTGCGTGCAGATCCTGGCACCGTGCACTGTTTTGCGTGCGGACTCCGGCACCGTGCACCGTTCTGCGTGCAGACTCCGTTTTGCGTGCGGATCCTGGCACCGTGCACCGTTTTGCGTGCGGACTCCGGCAGCGGACATCGTTTTGCGTGCGGATCGCGTGGAGGCCAATTGCAAGTGTCTACGAGCAATTGGTGGCAAATCGAGGTGGGTGGCCTTATCTCCAAGTTTTATGGAATGTACATTAATTCTATTGATGTAGGACTATGCATGATAGTTTATTTCCTTGTGTAGCATGCTAGATTGTTGGAATGGCTATCCCTTTATTATCTGTTAAAGTAGTTATCTTGGAACTTGACCTAGCACCCCCGTCATATGTTGTATGTGTAACCAGACTAGTAGAAAACCCTCACTTGGGCTAGGGTTATTTATGCTTAGACATCCACACTGTTCCTTCATCCCTGGACATAGTGTTTTCTCGCCCGGGTAGTGGGCCGAGAGGTCGGGACTTGCTTTTAGTGTGAGATGCTTTTACACTCTTGCCTGGGAGCAGAGTGGAGTCTGGTAGTTGTACTGGGTTGCTTATCTGTGCCCGGGAGCCGTTTGGGTAAACGGTAGTCCCGGGAGGTCTTGTTTCCCTGTTGTGCCGTCGTGGAGGGAGCCGTTGCGCAGACGGCAGTCCCGGGCCGTCGAGTATCTTCCGGTCCGTCTTGTTGGGAACCGTTGGGGTTGACGGTGGTCCCAGGTCGTTGAGTGTTGTCCGACCTGTTTTGTTACCCTGAGTTGTGGGTCGTCCCTGGCTGTGGAGTATCTCCAGCCAGTGAGCCTTGTGCTGCGAGCCGTTGGTGTGGCTAGTGTCTCGTGTTTCGAGTTAGCCGAGCAGCCGAGTCGTCGAGAGTGCTCCGACTGTTGTGCGAGGTATTTGGGGATCTTGAGCCCTACCGTTCTGAGAGTGAGCGTGGATTTTGACTAGCCTGCATATGCCAATGTTTGATACTCTATGCCGCGCCGTTCTACTCAGTTGGAGTCGCGTCCTGAGATGCCGCTGTGGATACGATGGTTGGCCTGTTGAGGCAGTTTTGCGCGAGGGATGAGTTAGTAGGACAGGACGCCCCACGTAAATCCCGTCCTCATGGGGATGTGTGGTAGTGGGCAGGAGCGTTCCTGGTCGACGGGCGCAGGCTTGACTGGACCTTTGAGGTAGTCAGTTCGTTTGGGTCGATTGAGCACCTTGGGTGCGAGTGGTCTCATTTACTTTCTTCTGCTCCACTTTTTGGAGTATCTAGATAGAGGCATGGTAGCTGTAGAGTAGCTCCAGCTTTTCTTGTTTCAGTTTGCATTGCGTTGTTATCTTTGGCCTCTAGTAGACTTGGTGGGCAGACCGTTGGGCTTGTTGACGGCACCCACTGAGAACTACTGTGGGAAGTAGTTCTCACACCCGTCGTGGTGTCTTTTTCCCCAGGAACTTCTCCTCCTGTTCCTGTTGCTCCAGTTGCTGATCCTTCTGACCGAGGCGAGGGAGTCGCGAGCTAGTTCCCTACCCGTCATTGGAGTGTAGCGGTACCCCTTCAGAGGAGAGCTTCAGTAGATTAGTTTTCTTCTTTTTCCTCTGTTGAGAGACCTTTGTTGTGAGGTATAGAGTTGTACTTTATTTTACAGTTTGAGAGACTGTTGTAGTGAGGATATTCTTGTATCGAGAGTCTGTACACTGATGTATTCATTGGAGATACCTCCCTTTTGAGTTTTTGTATCAGAGGACTTGTATATGATAGTATTTGGGGAGATGGATATTGTATTATTTTCAGTTGTACAGTGTTTGGACTTCAGATTTAGTAGTCTACTTTCAGCTCTCTGATATCTGTATACTGTAGTTGATTTTTTCTGCAGGTTAGACGCTTCGTCTGTACGGCAGTTTCCGTACAGATGGCGGATCTGTTGGCGAGCCCGGGTGGCAGTTTCCACCCCGGGGCGTGACAGACCGAGTTGGCTGAAATGAAAGCAATGATAGCATCTATTATGCAAAATAAGTCTACCGATGCACCTTCACCTACTAATCCATTGGATGGTCGACAGGTTTACTTTACTAATTAAGTATTTATAAAAGAATTTATTACATAATATCTTGTTGAAATTACATAGTGTTATTTCTTTTGTAGAATGTTGTTGATACAAATATTCCTAATGATACATTTGAAGGAGAAGTGCGATCGTCATCATCCAATCACCAATTTCCGTCTTATCAAGTAAATATCTTGTCTAGCTAGATTGTGAAATTATATGTTATGTCATTTATTAGAAAAACATTAGTCATTCTCTAATATATATATATATATTTATATATATATAGGTGCACCAAACGAAGAAAAGGAGGGTGCGATATGAACATGAAACCGAGGTAACATCTATTTTGATTAATATTAATTTTTAAAAGTTATCCAATAGTAAAATATATGTGCCTCTATATAGGATAATCCTAGACGGGATGATAAAGAAGTGTTCTTGATGTCCCTTGGACAACCTCATCGCCCTGTAGCACGAGGACTTTTATTTAGTAAGGATCCTTCTACTATTGTAGGAGGCGAAAAATTAGGTGATCAATATTGGGAAATCTATGTTGAGGTAGTAATGATTCCTACAGAGAGTCTGATTCGGAGCTATCATGGTATGAAGATGATAGGTGATGCTGCAAGACAATTTATTGCTTGGCCATCCTATCTTGTAAGTATAATACATATATACATAAACAATGACATGTATTAGTTTGGTAAATATTGAAAATTATTGATCTCAATTCATTTTTTTTCCTCTAATGTATTAGTTTGGTTGAGCAGCAGCAAGCTGCTGCTTGAGCAGCAGTTGCTCAAGCAGCTGGTGCTGCTGCTGCTGCTCAAGCAGCAGCTTGAGCAGCACCTGCACCTGCTCTGCAGCACCTGCTGCTCTGCAGCACCTGCTCTGCAGCACCTGCTCTGCAGCAACTTAATCTCAAGCTTCTGCCCGCTCGCGAATTTGCAAAATGGCGAAATGCGGCGAAATGACCTGTAACATATTTTAAATATGATTACAGTCGAGTTCGGTGCGTTTCGGACCGACGCGAAGTGCATCGGGTCGAAAAATGAGTTGAAGTTCAAGAAATTAGCGAATTTCATAAATTCTGATTTTTGATATCGGCAAGCTCTTTTCATCTGCGTTTTGCCGCCAACTAGAAAATTGAAATTGTAATTTTTCTTCTTCCCTTTATTCTACAAAGTTTTCTTAAACTCCCCATGATTTATTTTAAATTTTTGGCATGCTCTAAGCCCTCGGAATAGGGCTCCGAAAAAGCTTGGCGTAAACTGCATCAGCAAAAACTGCAGTTGCAGAATTTTTGAAGCATTTTGCATCGCTTCGTTTTCCTATTTTCTTTCAATCTCTCACCTCGGCAGTTCATCCCTTTTAATCAGCAGACTTTTCTGAGACACCTCAGGATTTCTTCTTAATTCTTTGACTACTTTAAGTTTTCAAAATAGGGCCTCGAAAAAGCTTACCGATAACAAAAATCAGAATTTCTGAAATTCACTAAGTCCTTGAACTTCAACTCACTTTTCGACCCGATGCACCTCGCGTCGGTCCGAAACGCACCGAGCTCAACTGTAATCATATTTAAATTATGTTACAGATCATTTCGCCGCATTTCGCCATTTTGCAGATTCGGCGAACGGGGACTTAAGCTTTGCAATTTAAAGCTTCAAAGTGATTCCAATCAATAAAATTTAGAACTTTACCAAATCCTGTTTGAAAGTGGCCATAAAAGACGAAGTTTGATTGAGTCTTTGATAAAAAACAAAATATAGTATCGTAAGTAATGACCTTTTTTTTTATAAGTGCTGTCGATCTAAGCCTTTTTTTTTTATGGGTTCTTTTCATTATTTGTAAAAGGTAAATATTCGATATTTATTTATTCTGTGTGTTGAATGTGGAAATGATTAGGTTATTTTCTTAGAATTTTATCTTCTCATATAGATTGAAAATAGTATGCTAATTAAATCTTTTTGTTGTTTCACAGTCGCTTAATAGTTTTTTTTTTTTCTAATGCAGGTTTGATTAAGTTAAGGAGAAGTAATCTGGTGACTAATTGCAATGTCGATCTCCTCCTTTCCTTCATTTTGTATATGACTCAAATATGTATATGAAGTATATATGCCGATATAATTTTCTTGTTGCAATTAATTAAATTGATGGTATATTTTTTTGTCTATTATGGATGTTGATTAATTAGATGATATATATACTTGAAAATTTATAAATTGATGGTATTTTTTGTCTATTATGGATGTTGATTAGATGATATATACTTAAAATTTTATAAATTGATGGTATTTTGCCTATGACTAAAATTTATTGTGCTTAATTGTAATTATTTGCATGTTTTTAAATATCTTTTAAAAATCTTTTGTGTTGATATGAAACAAGTATTTGACATAATTAAACTATTATTTTATTGCTAATTATAAAAATGAATAAAAAATTCTCTTTTTGTCAGCATTTCTTTTTGTTAGGATATAAATTTATTTGTCGACACTTTTAATTATATTTGGCGACACTTTTTTGTTGGGATAATTAAATGAAAAAACTATAATTTTATAATTATTTTGGCACTTATGAGTGCCACTAAAAAGGGGTATGCTGGCGGTTTGGAGTGCCGGGACAGATAGTTTTGCTGGCACTTGTAAGTGCCACTAAAATCAGATACGCTGGCATTTTGGAGTGCCGGGACAGATAGTTTTGCTGGCACTTGTAAGTGCCACTAAAATTAGATACGCTGGCATTTTGGAGTGCCGGGACAGATAGTTTTGCTGGCACTTGTAAGTGCCACTAAAATAAGATATGCTGGCGGTTTCGAGTGCCGGAATAGATCGTTTTGCTGGCACTTGTAAGTGCCACTAAAATGGGATATGCTGGCGGTTTGGAGTGTCGGAATAGATCATTTTGCTGGCACTTTTAACTACCACTAAAATCAGATACGCTGGCATTTTGGAGTGTCAGGATAGATACTTTTGCTGGCACTTGTAAGTGCCACTAAAATAAGATATGCTGGCGGTTTCGAGTGCCGGAATAGATCGTTTTGCCGGCACTTGTAAGTGCCACTAAATAGGGATATGCTGGCGGTTTTGAGTGCCGGAATAGATCATTTTGCTGGCAATGTCGATCGTTTTGCCGGCGGTTTAAAGTGCCGGCTTTACCATCTATGCCGGCGGTTTGATATAAGTGCCCGTAAAAGATTTGCCGACGGAGTTTTCGCCGGCACAAAAAAATGCCACAAAAAAATGCCGGGAAAAACTATTACCGGCACTTTTATGATGTTTCCTGGCAGTTTAAAGTGCCGCTAAAAGCCAACATTGGTGTAGTGTGATGCCACACCGTTGATACACGGTGACGATGCCACACCATTGATACACGGTGAGGATGCCACACCGTTGATACACGGTGGTGATTCCACACCGTTGATACACGGTGATGATGCCACACCGTTGATACACGGTGGCGATGCCACGCCGTTGATACACGGTGAGGATGATGCCACACCGTTGATACACGGTGGTGATGCCACACCATTGATGCACGGCAGTGATGCTACGCTGTTGGTGCACGGCAGTGATGCCACGTTGTAGGTACACAACGGCGAGAGTTTTTTGGATGTTTCGAACTTGTGACCGCGAGTTTGGGCATCAGCTTTATGATCGCCTTGCGAGCCAGTTTCAATCCCGTTCACCGACGGTTTGGTCCCCGTCTGGGTGTTCTCTAATAGTTGAGAAATCGATTTCGACCCGTGGGTCAGTTGGGGTCATGATAGCATGTTGGGCGACCAACTGTGGCACGAGATTGTGTCTCTTGAGGATCCCTTTTAGGGGTAGCCTGCTGTTGAGTAGTCCCCTCGGGTGGTTTTGGATCGGGGAATAACCGAGTGAAGACCCCGGCTAATTGGATTCCCTTCCTTATTGGTTGAATGTGTGGGGTATACTTCGGGTCGTCTTGTTGAGGTTCGCACCATGATGTGGTTTGGTGCGTGTTGCACTAGTGGTTATTGCAGTTTCCCCCAGCCTTTTATTGGAACCCCTTTAGTTTTTTCACGTCTCAACTCAGGAGTGTGTGTTTTTCCTCGCCCGTGATTGACTTGCCCCTTTGAGATCTGTGATTGCTGGAGTACGAGGGACGCCCGCTGCAATTTCTGGCTCGAGAGATGAGAGAATTGCACACCGGGCCATAACGTACTTGTTGTTGTGGTTGTTGTGGAGTAATCACGGGGAGTGAATTGTGTTTTGGGAACTGGAAGCGTATAGATGGATACCTACCCGTGGTAGTTGTGACTCCTGATGGACTTGTTTTAGTTTCGAGGACGAAACTTTCTTTTAGTGGGGGAGGATGTGAGGTCCCGGAATTCCCCGCGTAGGGTTTGCTGGTGGTTTGGCAGCTTCCGGTGGCCGTTGGGGGTGCTTGTGCGCATGTTGGGGCCCAGAAATGGATTTGTGATGCAATTTGGGATTTAGTTGCATCACTGGAGGCCTGCGTGGTGTGTCGGTGGTGTTTGCGCGCAATTTGGACACTAGTGTTGGACTTTGGGCTTAAAAAGAGATCCCGTGGGAATTTGGAGGAACCGTCGGGTGTTTGGAAGTGGTTTCGCGCGATTCAGATGTCAAAATTAGACTCCGGGAAAAGTCTGGATAAAAGTTTACCTCTCCGGTCGCCTTCGGGAATTTTTTAGAGTTGAAACTTGGCAAATCGGACTTCAGATTTGGACCTGGCGCGGAAAATCGGATCGAGTTGGCATTCGGCAAATTTTTGAATGAGAATTTGGAGAATCGGACATCGTTTTTTGATTCAGCGCGCGAAATCGCTAAGAATGGACTATTTATTTGTTGGTTTTGGAGTCCGGTAGGCGTACGCATTTTTCGAGGCGACGTGGCACGTAAACCGAGGCGAGGCGCGACGCGGATCCCGAGGTGGCGCGGCGGCACGCTCCCCGAGGCGCGCAAAAGGCGCGCTGGCGCGCGCTGTGAACCGTGCTCCGGCACAGAACGCGGGGAGCCCGCCACGTGGCGGGCTCCCACTCGCGCCCGCGCGGGTGCGGGGGCACGCGCGCCCGGTGTGGCGGGCGCGTTCCCGCGCCTTGGGGGAGGGGGCGCGGTGTAACGCGCCCGTGTGGCGGGCGCGTTACCACGCGCCACGTGGCGCGCTGGGCGCGTGCGTGGACCCGGCGCACGCGCCCAGCCTTGTGGACCGGGGTTTGGGCCTTCCTGGTTGGTTGGCGCGGTGGACCGGCTCCGTGGACCGGCACCGTGGACCACCCTCTTTCTCCCCTTTTTCTTCTTCTTCTTCCTCCTCCCCGCACCGCCATTTTCTCCTTTTCTTTCTTTCTTCTACACCCGAGAGCGAGAGGGAGTGAGGGAGGAGGTTACGTGAGGTGCGGCGGCGCGTCGTGGACCTCGTTTTGCGTGCGAGGTCGCCCGGTGGAGCGTTTCGGCGACGGCGGCGCAAACGGGTAGGTCCCGTGTGTTGGTTTTTCTGTATTTTTGTACAATTTTTGGAGCGTTCTTTTAGACTGTTATTGACCCTCTTGCTCTTTTCTGTGTTGGGCACCGTGCACCGTTTTGCGTGCAGACTCCGGCACCGTGCACCGTTTTGCGTGCGGACTCCGTTTTGCTTGCGGATTCTGGCACCGTGCACCGTTTTGCGTGCGGACTCCGGTACCGTGCACCGTTTTGCGTGCGGACTCCATTTTGCGTGCGGATTCTGGCACCGTGCACCGTTTTGCGTGCGGACTCTGGCACCGTGCACCGTTTTGCGTGCGGACTCTGTTTTGCGTGCGGGTCCTGGCACCGTGCACCGTTTTGCGTGCAGACTCCGGCACCATGCACCGTTTTGCGTGCGGACCCCGTTTGGCGTGCAGATTCCAGCACCATGCACCGTTTTGCATGCGGACTCCGTTTGGCGTGCGGATTCCGGCACCGTGCACCATTTTGCGTGCGGACTCCAGCACCGTGCCCCGTTTTGCGTGCGGACTTCGTGGAGGCCAATTGCAAGTGTCTACGAGCAATTGGTGGCTTATTGAGGTGAGTGGCCTTATCTCCAAGTTTTATGGACTGTACATTAATTCTATTGATGTAGGACTATGCATGATAGTTTATTTCCTTGTGTAGCATGCTAGATTGTTGGAATGATTATTCCCTTTTATCATCTGTTAATACAGCTATCTTGGAACTTGACCTAGCACCCCCGTCATATGTTGCATGTGTAACCAGACCAGTAGAAAACCCTCACTTGGGCTGGGGTTAATTATGTTTAGACACCCACACTGTTTTGCTATCCCTGGACATAGTGTTATCCTCGCCCGGGTAGTGGGCCGAGAGGTCGGGATTTTCTTTTAGTGTGGGATGCGTTTGCACTCGTGCTTGGGAGCAGAGTGGAGTCTGGTAGTTGTAGCGGGTTTCTTATCTGTGCCGGGAGCCGTTTGGGTACACGGTAGTCCCGGGAGGTCTATTATCCCTGTTGCGCTGTCGTGGGAGGGAGCCGTTGAGTAGGCGGTAGTCCCGGGCCGTCGAGTATCTTCCGGCCAGTGTTGTTGGGAACCGTTGGGGTTAACGGTGATCCCAGGTCGTTGAGTGTTGTCCGACCAGTATTGTTAGCTTGAGTTGTGGGTCGTTCCTGGTTGTGGAGTACCTCTAGCCAGTGTGCCTCGTGCTGCGAGCTGTTGGAGAGGCTAGTGTCTCGTGTTCCGTGTGAGCTGATCAGCTGAGTCGTCGAGAGTGCTCCGACTGTTGTGCGAGATATTTGGGGATCTTGAGTCCTACCGTTCTGGGAGTGAGCGTGGTTTTTGACTATAGCCTGCTTATGCCAATTTGTGATACTCTATGCCGCGCCGTTTTCCTCAGTTAGAGTCGCGTCCCTGAGATGCCACTGAGGATACGATGGGCCTGTTGAGGCAGTTTTGCGCGAGGGGTGAGTTAGTCGGGCAGGACTCCCCACGTAAATCCCGTCCTCATGGGGATGTGTGGTAGTGGGCAGGCGCGTTCCTAGTCGACAGGCGCAGGCTTGACTGGACCCTATGAGGCAGTCAGTTCGATTGGGTCTGTTGAGCACCTTGGGTGCGAGTGGTCTCTTTTACTTTCATCTGCTCCACTTTTTGAGTATTTAGATAGAGGTATGGCAGCTGTAGAGTAGCTCCAGCTTTTCTTGTTCAGATTTCATTGCACTGTTATCTTTTACCTCTAGTAGACTTGGTGGGCAGACCGTTGGGCTTGTTGACGGCACCCACTGAGAACTACTGTGGGAAGTAGTTCTCACACCCGTCGTGGTGTCTTTTTCCCCAGGAACTTCTTCTCCTGTTCCTGTTGCTCCAGTTGCTGATCCTTCTGACCGAGGCGAGGGAGTCGCGAGCTAGTTCCCTACCCGTCATTGGAGTGTAGCGGTACCCCTTCAGAGGAGAGCTTCAGTAGATTAGTTTACTTCTTTTTCCTCTGTTGAGAGACATTTGTTGTGAGGTATAGAGTTGTACTTTATTTTACAGTTTGAGAGACTGATGTAGTGAGGATATTTGTGTCGAGAGTTTGTTCACTGATGTATTTATTGGAGATACCTCCCCTTTTGAGTTTTGTATGAGAGGACTTTGTATACGATAGTATTTGGGAGATGGATATGGTACTATTTTTTCAGTCGTACAGGGTTTGGTTTTCAGTTCTTTTAGTGGTTTACTTTCAGCTCTGATATCTGTATACTGTAGTTGATTCTTTTTGCAGGTTAGACGCTTCGTCTGTACGGCAGTTCCCGTACAGATGGCGGATCTGTTAGCGAGCCCGGGTCGCAGTTTCGATCCCGGGGCGTGACACTCAATCCGGGTATCCGGCCCAAAACCAACTGCTCAAGCTCAACTGCTATGACAGGATGCACACGGGTCACAACCCGACGTCGGGGAGACACAGCTCGCCCCAACGAAACCACAAAACAGCACACAACAGCGCTCGACCCAATCCAGCGAAAGTCTAAAGCATGTCACCCATTCCACAGCATTATGTTGTCTGCAGCCAACATAATCACCTGGGAGAACACTCCTCCCGTCCCTTGGAGAGGTGTAAAACTCAATCAGTACTCTCGCTAAAAGTCACGACTCTCACGAAGTCAACCAAGGGTCAAACCATAAGCCTAGGGTTTCTAAGTCCACCATGACCTACAACCTAGGCTCTGATACCACTCTAATCTGTCACGCCCTGGGGTCGAAACTGCGACCCGGGCTCGCCAACAGATCCGCCACCTATGCCAACCTGCATAAGCGAAGCGTCCTACCTGCAAGAAAAGTACTACAGCTAAACAGATATCAGAGCTATAAATAAAAATCTACTGTATAACTAAAATCAAACACTGTACAACTGGAAATAATACAATAATGTCCGCCTCCCAAAAGAATAATAATAATACAATATCCTCAAATACAAGCTCTGAACCAAACCGGGAGGTAACTCCAATGAATACATCAGTGTACAGTCTCTCGATACATAAGATATCCTCACTACATCAGTCTCTCAAAAGAGGAAAAAGAAACAACTAATCTACAGAAGATCTCCTCTGAAGGGGTACCGCTACTCTCCAACGACGGGTAGGGATCTAGCACGCGAGTCCCTCGCCTCGATCAACAACCACAGAATCAGCAACACCCGCAAGACTCTGCAAAACAAAGGAGAGAAAAGAAGGGGAGGGGGAAAACCACCAACGGGTGTGAGAACTACACCTAAAAAGGGAGTCCTCAGTGGGTACCGCCACCAGGCCCGACGATCTGCCCACTAAGTCCACTAGAGGCATAAGATAACCAAAGCGGTAAAGACTGAAATAGGAAAGCTGGAGACTCTCAACAGCTACCATGCCTCTATCTAAATGCTCCAAAAGGGGAAAAACTCTGATAACGATATGCAACACTCGCACACAAGGTGCTCAATCGACCCAATCGAGCTGACTGCCACATCTGGTCCAGTCAAACCTGCGCCCACCTACAACCACCTCCCGCTGACGGGCAGGAATTACGTAGGGCGTCCAAACGGACTAACTCGCTACCGAGTAGTGGCTCATGCAGGCTATAGTCAAAATCCACGCTCTCTCTCTCAGAACGGATAAACTCAAGATCACCAAGCCTCTCGCACAACGGTCAACAACTCACAAAGACCTCGAGAACACAGTCCCCAAATGGATCCCAACAACACTAGCACTGGTCTAAACACAGCTACTAGACTCCACTCGGTCCCCCTGACACAAGTGAAACAAGAAAGGCAAATATCTGTAATAAACCCAATCTAGTGCCACCAGTAAAACTGGCATTGCCTGCACAGCGGAATCTGCACACAAGGCTCGAAACCGCGGGATCGGCCCTCACGGCTCGCATCCCAAAACAAGTATCAGACCGGCACACAAGGCTGGGTCCGAAAAGTCAACCTCCGGAGTGGCGCTCGAGGGGAGCGACCCGCACGAGTAAAGTGTCACAGTAACCAGTATCTCAGTATAGCAGGACTTTGATCATCAATCTGATCAAAGTGGGAAAACTCAACCACCAAGGAAAGACCCGACTTCAATCGGATGCAACTGAACGATAAGTGGGAAACTCCATCCACTAAAAAAAACTGACACCTAATCCGGTGCATAGAGAAACATCCGGTCAACCGCCCAATATCCGCGGTTGCCACAAAGCCCCACAACTAATCCAACCTGTCCCAGACACGAAGTCCTGACTACACTATCCAGACCCCTGCTCGAACCCGAGCAACACTGACCACCTGACTAACAAGAAGGAGAAAGGAAAAGCATGGTTTCTCCTAAGTCAAGTTCCAATAAGTAGTGTAGCAATAAAAAGGGGGCCTAACTATATGTCCATACAAGCATGCATTTGTCCTCTAGAAAGATACAACAAGTAATCCACATGCCTAGACCTGACCATAATCCTCGATCATAATAACTCCTCAGAGTACAAATCCGCACATAGCTACAAAATCCTGTCCCAAAGCATAAACCAACCATATGAAAGGCTATGTGCTAACATGGCATGTTACATAATCATATAGGGTAACATTAACCTAGGTAAGCTTACACTAATCATCAACATAGATGTCCAAATCATGCAAGTCCTCAGTATACCTCATAAATACTATTCTTGCAGTTATTTATACAATTATCATTATCAAGCTTACCTACCTTACAAACATAAACCATGTACCCTAAACATGCATGCATCCTAACATACAGAATTAGAGAACCGTCCACCGGTTCTGGAAACAAAGCACCCACCTGAAGCGCTTTCCGCAGGCAAAGCCGAAGTCGGTGAAGTGTGAAGACGCTCGCAGTCCAAAATCCGCCAAAACAGCACCCTTGATACATGACGCGAAAGCCCCGGCTTCAAACAGCTGAAAACATCCGGAATCCACTATGTCCAATTTTCTCCAGTTCCAATAGGTCCAGCAACACTTGCAAACACCCCTGGGTACAACAATACGGTCCAACATTACACTTAATCCAAAATATTCCAAGTATATACAACATCAGAAAACAGCCCCGAAGATGTATAGTTTTCACCTACAGAACGGACTCTGAAAAATCCAACAAAATTACTGTCGCGTTCCTCGCGTCGATACCTTCGAAACGAATACCTGCACGTCAAATTCTGAGCCCCGTAGGCCGAGTTACAAATTCCACAACACAGGGCGCTCACAAACACACAACCACACATCTGTATTTCCATGCATAGATAAAGGGCGAGAAATATACCTTCGGGCAAGCCTTAGAAAAATCTAATAAAAATACTTTGACAATCCTCGCGTCGAGTAGATGAAAAAAGTGTATAAGCACGTCGCCATCCGATGCCGAGTTGCGGAGATAAAAATCCGGCACGGTGTCGCTGTCTAGAAAATCCATCAGAAAACCGTGTCACAGTAAACTCGGAAAAACACCTCGAAAAGCGTGAAATGAGGGGAAGCAGGAAATACCAAGATCATAGCTCTGTCTGTCGCGGATCCAACGGCGCAAGAATCGCCTGAAACGGTGGTCGGAGTAGGCCGGGGGAGCTCACGCACCGAAACGCGACGAAGAGGAATCCAAATGGACGAGTGCCGCGCCGCGCCGAAGAAAATGGAAACCTCAATAAGCGTGCCACCAAAAATCTCAGAACTTTGCAGAAGGATGCAGCATAGCTCGGGGATCATCTTTGCTGAAGGCACCATGGCGAGAGGAGGCTCGGAAATGCTAGAAAAAGGGGAAAGAAGGAAGCTCGGATCGCTTTTATAGGCTCCAAAAACAATTCACGAAATACCGGATAAGTCCGGATTTCCGGGCGCATGGGACTTTCGGGCGCGTACTGTAGCATCCCGAATCTCCCATGGGCGCGCACTATAGCAGCCCGAATCTCCCCTGGGCCTCCACGTCGCCCGCCCAAACAGGCGACAGCAACTCCCGCCGCTCACAACGCGACACGTGGCGGCCCCAGACGCCGACACGTGGCCGCCCACGCGCGGGAACAACGCGTCAACGCGCCCACGTGCGCCCTGCGCCCGCCGCTTGCGCCTCTGCACGCACGCTTCCCGAGGCGCCCGCACCTGCACCGTGGACCGAGTGCACGTGGACCGGCCAACCCGTGTGCGGCACGTGTCCCCCAACCGGTCCACTGTACACCCGCCTTTCCCGTGGACCGCGCCCGCTGCGCCGGCCCAACCGGGAGCCGCCACGTGGCCCGCGACCGGTGCACACCTCCGCGGTGGACCGCGCACCTTCCCGAGCCTGCTCCGCCGTGCTCCGCCGCTGCCCGCCGCCGCACGCCGCCGCCGCCGGTGCCGAAACAGTAACCTTGCCTCGAAAAACGTGCCGAATCATCCGGACTCCGAAAAATGCAAGTGAATAGTCCATTTTCATTGTTTTCGCGCGCTGAATCCAAATCCGAGGTCCATTTTGCCAAATTCCAACTCTAAAAATTGCCGAAGGCATCCGGAAGGGTGTTCCTTGATCCAAACTTCGCGCTGAGCCCAATTTTAATATCTATTGCGCGCGAAACCACTTCTGAAGCTCCGACGTAGTCCACCGATCACCCACGTGATCCATTTAACACACTGAGCCCATCACTTGTGTCCAATTGGTGCACAAATATCACTGACACGCCCCATAGGCCTCCAGGAGCTGCTGGTCAACCAGTAATCTCGTCGTGGGGATCCGGGTCCTCACAAGAACACTTGTCTGGATGCCTTCGGCAACTTTTGGAAGTGGAATTTGGCAAATTGGACAGCGGATTTGGATTCAGCGCGCGAAAATGGTGAAAATGGGCTATTTACTTGTATTTTTCGGAGCCCGGATGCGAAAACACGGATTTCGAGGTGTGGTGGCACTGTTCCGGCGGCCGCACTTTGAGGTTTGCGGCATTTCGGCGCAGTGACTTTCCTTCACCGGTGATCCCCTTTGTCGTGTTTCGGTGCCCAGGCTCCCTTGGCTCACTCAGACCATCGTTTTCGGCGATTTTTGCGGCAGCGTGTTCACGAGAGGTAAGGCTTCGTTTTTTGTGTTGATCACTTCTCCGCATTTCGAGTTTTTGGCACAGTTCTCGAGGCATCTCTGATCCACTGTTTTGCTGGTGGATTTTTGGACAGTGGAGGCTTGTCAAATTTTTATCTCAGCGCTCGTGCATCGAAATGAGACGTTTAAGGACTCGATTGATATCTACTCTTCGAGAGGAACGCACCCGTATTTTTATTGGATTTTTATGAGGTCAATTCGAGGGTGTGAATTAAGCTTCTTTACTGCTATTTTTTTTAGCAGAACTGTGTTCTTAAGGGAATGGCTTCCAACGTTGTCCGAATTGTTTCTTGGCCTACAGGTATCAGAACGGGGCGTTTAAATAGTCGATTTGGGGCTACTCGTCGCGAGGATTGCAACCGTGATTTGTTTTGGAATTTTTGGAGGTCTGTATACAGGTGAAAAGGCTCCTTCTCTCTCTGCTGGTTGGTACAAAAACAGCATATGCTGTTTTTGAGAGTTTTGGTGGTGATGTAATTGATTCTCGGCTTCGATGTTGTTTGTTGGAACAGTAGTTTGTGCGACTGTTTACCGAGGGAGCGGATCCGGCAGATTTTGGATTTCGTGTGGCTGCGTACTTCACCGACTTCGGCTTTGCCTGCGGAATGCGTTTCATGTGGGTGCTTTGTTCCGAGAACCGGTGGGCGGTTCTCTAATTCTATATGTTAGAATTGCATGCAGGTGTAGGGTACAATACCTGGGATTGATTGGTAAGCTTATCAATGTTGATTTTATGGGAATTGCAAGTTAATTATTCATATTATGACAATTGTATTACTCAAATATTCATGTTGATGATTAGTGGAAGCTTACCTAAGGCAAGGTTACCCTATATGATTAATTATCATGCCATGTTAGCACATAACCTTCTATGAGGCTGGTTTATGCAATGGGATAGGACTTTATAGTTATGTGCAGGTTCTACTCCGAGGAGCGATTATGGATCGAGGATTATGGACAGGTATAGTCATTGATAATTTTGGCATGAGGTTTATTTTCTTTATTCTTCTTTGAGGACAAATGCATGCTTGTATGGACATATAGCTAGGCCATCTTTTACTGCTACACTACATACCGGAATTTGACTTAGGAGAAACCATGTTATCCTTTTCTCCTTCTTTGTTAGTCAGGCGGTCTGTGTTGCTCAGGTGCGAGCAGGGGTCTGGGGTAGTGTAGCCGGGACATTGGTGTCAGGGATGGGTTGTGCTGGATTGAGGCTGGCAGGGTTTTGCGGTGACCGCGGATTTTGGGCGGTTGACTGGAGGCCGGTTATAGGACTTGATTATAGACGACAGGGTATTGCGGCAACCGCGGATATTGGGCGGTTGATCGGATATTTGTTTATGCATCAGATTGGGTATCATATTTCTCTAGTGGACAGAGTTTCCCACTATTTGAGTACTTTTGCATCTGATTGAGGACCGAGGCTTTCTTTAGTGGTTGAGCTTTCCCACTTTGATCAGAGTCATGATCCAGTCCTGCTAACTATGATACTTATGTTACTGGTTACTTACTTTACTCGTGTGGGTCGCTCCCCTCGAGTGCCACTCCGGAGTGTGTTACAGACACGCTTTGAGTCCTTGAGACTCTTTTTCATCGGTGTTATGCGTCGGCCAGCATACCCGATACAGGCAGGCACAGCAGGCAGTACCAGTTTTACTGGTGGCACTAGATTGGGTTTATTACAGGCATTTACTTTATTGTTGCACTCGTGTCGGGGGGGACCGAGTGGAGTCTAGTAGCTGTGTTTAGACCAGTGCTAGTGTTGTTGGGAACCGTTTGGGGATTAACGGTGGTCCCGTGGTTGTTGCGGGTTCGTCGACTGTTGTGTGAGAGGTTTGGTGATCTTGAGGCTATTCGTTCTGAGAGAGAGAGCGTGGATTCCGACTATAGCCTGCATGAGCCACTACTCGATAGCGAGTTAGTCCGTTTGGATGCCCTATGTAATTCCTGCCCATCAGCGGGAGGTGGTTGTTGGTGGGCGCAGGTTTGACTGGACCCGGTGTGGCAGTCAGCTCGATTGGGTCGATTGAGCACCTCGTGTGCGAGTGTTGCATATCTTTATCAGAGTTTTCCCCTTCTGAGCATTTAGATAGAGGCATGGTAGCTGTTGAGAGTCTCCAGCTTTCTGGTTCAGTTTTTACTGCATTAGTTATTTTATTGCCTCTAGAGGACTTGGTGGGCAGATCGTCGGGCCTGGTGGCGATACCCACTGAGAACTCCCTTTTTGGTGTAGTTCTCACACCCATTGGGGGTTCCCCCCCTTTTTGTCCCTTCTCTCATTTGTTTTGCAGAGTCTTAGCGGGTGTTGCTGATTCTGCGGTTGCTGTTCGAGGCGAGGGAGTCGCGAGCTAGATCCCTACCTATCTTTGGAGAGTAGCGGTACCCCTTTCAGAGGAGATCTTCAGTATAGTCGGTAGATTAGTGTTCTTATTTTCTCTTTGAGAGACTGATGTATTTTGAGGATCTGACTTGTACTGAGAGTCTGTACACTGATGTATCACTTATTTATTCAGGATTACCTCCCTGTTGAGTCCAGAGTTTTGTGTTTGAGGTTATTGTATGATTATCATTTATGGGAGATGGACTTTGTACCATTAGTTCCAGTTGTACAGATCATTGGTTTTAATTTTACAGCAGTTTTATCTTTTCGCTCTGATATCTGTTTAGCTGTAGCACTTTACTTGTTGGTAGGACGCTTCGCCTATGTCACGCCCCGGGGGTTTTTCACGCGCGGAAGGGAAGCCGCCGATGCTCCCAAATTTCTACATATATTTTTTTTTGAAACAACTCTCCCCCGGTGTGTGCCCAGACCCGCCGCATATACAAATTCACTCTGCAACCAGGCAGAGTCTCCTTTGCATATGCACGGCGTCCTGATTACGAAGTTCACACAACATGCCTTTAACCACACTAGACCGATTGCCAATCACATACAACAAATTTTCGACGATAATCAACCAGTTTCCACAAGTAATAAAGAGGCCGGCTATTTTCGAAAGGATAAAACCACAGGGTTTTGAAAGCGATGCCCACCCGACATCAGGTTTTATTAAAACTATTTTCGAAACCACATAAGTCCACAGAATTTGTAAACGGTGCCCAAACGGCACCCCTATTTTCAAAACAGCTTCCCTTGTTCCTCATTTGTAGTTTAAAAGCGGCCAAGCCAAGGAAAAAGAACAAAACACGTATCCAAAGGAGCTATCGAATAGCCCAACATCCACATCGATCCCACGGGGATATCGCGATCCACAACTAGCTACAATGCGTAATGAAATGAACAAAGAAGGTAAAGTATACCGTACTGTAGCCCCTAAGGGCCAGAAGATCGCTCACGTGGCCTCACCAACGACCTAGCGCTCGACCCTGGACGGACTGGGTGAACCTGTCACGGAGTGGGGAGTCAGTGACTAGAAACAGTAATAAAAGCAATAAGGGCTAAAGTAAGGCAAACCACGATAAAAACCAGAGCAATCAACAATGAAGCACCCTGTGCAGACAATACAATGCAGAATCCTGTGCAAACAATACAATGCAGAACTCTGTGCAAACAGAACCGGGCACCTCCCCCGGCAACCACACCGAGCACCTGCCTCGGAACCCCTGCCGAGCACCTGCCTCAGCCGCCGAGCACCCGCCTCGGCATCACCGCTCACACCCCCCACCCACGGGGGCCCCCATTCCTAACGTCACCATCACGTGGGGTACACGGGTCAACGTACCACTTTTCCGAAAAAGCACACCCTTGCGGTGGCCAAACCGCCGGTGTGCGTGTAGCAAAATAAGAGCCTCGACCGAGCACCAACCTCGATTAACCAAACCGAGCACCCACCTCGATAAACCCGACCGAGCACCTGCCTCGGCCATCTCCCAGATCATGGTGTGTCGTCGAGCATAGCGACCCTTAGTCGCCATAAACGTGGTGATAATAAAAACGTAAGCATAAATGGGGTTAGTATCCTTTTAACGTGTCAGACCTTTGCTCTTACCACTTGTCCTCGTTTCCCGACTCAATAACTGTCGGGGAAGGAACCCACCTTTCGACGTCCGACTGGTCACACTGTTCGTCGTCCTCATCACTCGCATGCTCCGAACAATCCTACTGTTGTTCGGAGGGGCAATCTGCCCATCTAGTCTCCCACCACGACGTTCGTTAAACCCGGAGGTCCACGTCACCCCTTACAAGATATAAATGACAATAACAGAAACATGCACAAAGATATTCCAAGGGGTACCCACCTGGAGCGCGAAGGAGAAGAAGGTGTGCGGAAAATTCTAGTTAAAACACTCCCACCCTGTGCCCGAAAAAGTTACAGTAAGGAATAATGTTAAAAACATCGTTGTGGTCAAAAACACTCAAAAACGGGGCGAAACGGGCCAAAAACGGAGCTTCCGGACTCTCCAGCTGCAGTCTGGTGCACAGGTCCAGACGTGGACCGGGTCCACGACAGGGAGCGGCGGCGGCACAGACCGGGAGCACCGCACGGTGAGCCGCTGGAGCACAGGCTGCGTCGCGGACCGGGCTCACGGCTACAGTGCCAGCGGCCGCAGACCGGGCGCACGCCACTGCGGTGCGCCGTTGCGGCTTGGGCCGGGCCGCGCACTGGCTGAGGCGTGCGCCGGGTCCACGCGGTGGGGCTGCGAAGGCGTACACCGGGTGCACGCCCGACCGGTGGACCGCGCGACCTGGCGCACGCATTCGTGCGCCGGGTCCGCGCCCCCGGGGTCCGGAAGCTGTGCACCGGGTGCACGCCCGACCGGTGGACCGCGCGACCTGGCGCACGCATTCGTGCGCCGGGTCCGCGCCCCCGGGGTCCGGAAGCTATGCACCGGGTGCACGCCGAGCCCTGTGGACCGCGCGGCCTGGCGCACCTATTCGTGCACCGGGTCCGCGCCCCCTGGGCCCCGAGTCGTACGCCGGGTGCACGTCGCGCCCCGTGGACCGCGCAGCAGTCGGCCGTACAGGGATGAACAGTAGGCCCCCTTTTTGCCCCCCCGCGGCTCCGGTTGCGACCCCGCGACCCTGGCGACTATGGCGACGACCCCGTGGACACGACAACGGCGGCGGTGGCCTCCCGTTTAACGACGGCGGCGGCGGCCTCCCGTTCAACACCTTGTATTGCCCATGACAACAACAAAAGGAAAACCTCATATCGAAAAATAACCGGGGAGACCCGAACCGCTCACCATGTTTTCACCGGTGGGGGAGAAGGAGGAAAGAGGGTCGCCCGTCCCTCGCTCGATCAATCTCGCAGAAAGGCATCTCCCCATCTGTCGTCTCGTTTCCTGCGGCGCTTCATGAACAGAGAGGAAATATGGATTGGGGTTCCCCTTTTTCTTTCTTAAAAGCGCCGCCTTAAATCCTAGCCGTCAAGAGAGAAAACCAAGGAGGAAAAACCCTACGGCCCCCGGTTTTAAGGAAACCTTAAAAACAACTGGCGGCTAAGATTGTCTCGAAAAGCGTGTCAATCGCTCGCACGGATCCCGGAGCGCCTAAAGGGGTCCAAACTTCAAAATTAAATTCTGGGAGGTCCCGGGGTCGGAATTCAAATCCGATCGCGCCACCGTTCACCGTTTCGCGAGCTCTAATACCTAAAAATACCCGCGCGTCCCGACGGTCTGCCCAGAAATTCTCGAATTTCAACCCCTCCTCAATCAACTGAAAGAAAAGTATTCAATTAGGACCCAAAACGGAAACCGTAAGATCGAGGTACAACCAAATAAATAAAATAATCTACTGACATAAAAAGATGAAAGGTCCGATCATAGCAGGATCCCGTCCGATCACCTCGAAAAGCGTGCCAGCCACTTAGCACGGGTTTCGATGCACCACTCAAAGCAAACACTTTGACCCCCATTCCGGGAGATCCGTAAATCGGAAACCGAATCCGTTCGCTTTGCCGTCCTCCGTTTTTCAAGCTTAATCACAGAAAAACACTCGCGGTCTAGGCCAGTCTGTTGCAGAAACATAGTGAAAAGTTTTCCTAAGTCCCGTCAAAATAAAATGGAGGCATACAAGGGCAAGGGAACGCCAGGACTCTACATCACTCACCACTTAAAATAAGTTTCGTCCTCGAAACTTAATCCTGGTCCGCAACGAATAAGTCTGGGTAGCACTCCCTCATCCTTAACTCCAGTTCCCCAGTCGCTTCACATTCTTCCTGGTTGCTCCATAGCACCTTCACATGGGGGATCGTCCGGTTGCGCAATCGTTTATGTCCTCCCGCACTAAGATCCGTACTGGTGTTTCACCGAAGCTCAGGTCCTCCCTAAGTTCTACAGCAGTGATCATCCATCATCCCAATCAAGTACGCAGGTTCGAAGCATATCTTCGAGAATCCGGATCGCTCGCTCGGACTGTCCGTCGGTCTGGGGGTGAAACGCCGCGCTGACGTGTGGTTTAGTCTCTATAGCTTGCCATATGCTTTGCCAACAGTTCGACACAAGCCGAGTGTCTCTAGCCCACGTCGTATGGATGGGGGGAAAAAGAGTTGACTTCGTCAACCGATCCACTGTGACTCAAACCGCATCACGTCCTTGAACATCTTCGTGTCACCCGGATGCGCCGTATAGGGGGCGCAGTGCGCCTCTGACAGTATCTCCTCCTTCAACTCTGGCAGCTTTGGTAAGCAATTTCGCCCTCGAAAACGTATTGCGCCGTTCGCACTCGCTGAGAAGTCGCTCGCGTGGTCCGGGGGGAAAACATGTCTTGAACAAGCTGTATTGGTGTGCCTCTCTTCTGACCTTCCAGGATTTCTCTAATAGGGTTGGCTTGATCATTAAGGACAACAAGGTCGCGCGACAGTACCAGTCCTGTTGAGTAATCGCGCTTATCGGTTTCTCCTCGATTTGACCCTTCCCGCTCCAGACATCCGTTACTACGCTTGCTTTTCCGGGGTGATACAGGATGGACAAATCGAGTCCTTCACCAACTCCAACCAACGCCTCTGCCACAAAGACAACTCTTTCAATGTGAACCAAACTTAGGGCTTTGGCGATCTGGAACAACCTCACAATGAACTCCAAAAGGTGGTGTCTCCAACGCCTTCAAACGAAGACGACTGCTGCGAGTTCCGTATCGTGTGTCGGGCAGTTCCGCTTACATTCCCTGCGATTTCCGTTGCTGACACAATGTGCCCCAAAAAGCCCACTTCGCGAAGTCAGAACTCACATTTCTCAAACTTAGCTAACAGCCTCTGGTCCCTGAGATTCCGGAGAGTAATCCGCAAGTGCTCCTCGCAGTTGATTGAAGGGGTCATCAATTCTGGGCTTGTTCTTCACTGTAACCTTGTTCATCTCCCTGTAGTCGATGTGCAGACGTAAGCTTCCGTCCTTCTTTCGCACGAAAAGAACGGGTGCAACCCCAAGGCGACACCCTCGGCCTGATGAACTCCTTGTCTAGAATGCCTCCTAGTTGCGCCTTGAGTTCCCTCAATTCCGCAAAAGTCATTCAGTAAGGCGCCAATGTGATAGGTTGCGAGCTTGGTAGAAGCTCGAAGGGGAGGACGACCCCTCGCTCGGGGGTATCCCCGGCAGTTCAGTCGGGAAGATGTTGGAAGCAATCCTTACAATTGGGGTGTCTCTGAGAGATGCAGAGGGTTGGGTCGCTAGGCCCACAGAAACCAGGTAACAACACCTCCGCCTGATTCCTCGTAAACCAAACCATGCCCCGTACCATGTCGCATTCCTGTTTCCCGACTTGGAGTTCCCCTTCACGACGCCACCGATCCGCAGGCCACCTCTGCCGGCGCTAAGCAGTCAGCAACAAAAGTCTTGTGATGCGTCAGGTACCCCAGTCATACCTCCCAACCCGCACCGAAGAGCCCCTAAAAGTCCAACACAACTAACCCGACAACAAGGGAAAGACCACACTAGCACCCTCACGAGGCTCCAAGAGGTGCCCGTTAAACAGGCTGGGTTACTAACTACCAGAAAATCTCCCCTGAGAGCAGCGAACTCACCCGTCACCAACACGGACCGCTCCCGCCCGTCACCAACACGGACCACCTCCACCCGTCACCAACACGAGTCACAAGCTCGGAGCATATCCACCGTCCCGGATTACCCGCTCCGACGGTCCGTCCGACCGGGGCGACGGTCAAAACTAAAGTTAGGCTTCAGCTCTAAGGCCTACCACCAGGTCTACCCCACAGAAAGGGCTGCGTACAAGGCATCCTAGCCGAAAGTGATCAGTGCCAAAGCTCCAAGCAGTCGACAGATCCCCATGACCCACACCTGCCTCACAAGATCAACGACCCAAGATGCTCACAACTAAGTCTCATGATTATGCCTTGGTCATGGGAAGCTGGCGACAAAACTCACAAGGTCAGGCCCTACCTCCGTCCTGGCATCGACGGGGTGCGACACTCTGATTAACCACCAACGCTCGATCCCAATCCGTTGCCCCTTCGAGCACCGGCCATCGAATCGAGCGGTAAAACTCCAAACCAAACAGCGACACCCCCACTAGGGAACTTCTAAGCTCAAAACCTACTAATACAGCGGCCTCTATGTACAGCCGACTATCCATACGAAACCTGTTGTGTCGAAAAGAAAACATGCAACGAAACGGCGAGGCAGACCTGTCCAAAAAGGTTGCCTTGGTTTTCCAAGCGCACTCGAGGGAACACGCGCTCACCCACCCGCAGGACAACCTAACCGACCCTCTGGTGCAGAACACGGGAACTCGACCCAGAGCTACCGGGCATCACCCAGCGTCAAAAGCTAAACCCCCCAATAACAAGTCGCCACTTACGCGCACTTGTGCAACGCGAGACACGGCCTCCCTAACCAAAATCGAGTCTAAACGGACCGGATTCACTAGCCCTGGGGGTCTCCTTTTCCAATCCAAAGGAGAACCCCAAGACTCCCATCACGTCGGTCTCTAGACCCATCACAGTGTCTATAGTAAGAAGCCGAACTATGGGTAGCGACCGTAGGGGAAGAGTCCTCGCTCCCACCCCTACCCTGTCCAAGATACAAAACGGATCGGCCGACTACCCGCTGTAGCCTAACACCGGAAGGCCCAGAAGGTACAAATTTAGACAAAGTGCTATCCAGTTACTCACGACCGACAAAACGACCGACACTCCAACAAACACCGGTGGGTTACACTACCACCCGCCACCATTACTAACGATGACCAGAACGCCGGAGGAGGAAAAAGGGGGTTCGGGAAAACGAAAGCCGGCGCTATGATCTGCGGTACTAACAGCCGCAGCCAGTGCAAGAACACTGTCAGCAGACCCACCGTGTCCTGTACTGGTTGCCTAATCCACTGATTCATAGCAATCATCAAGGCCCCGGTGGCAGCCGCCCCTGACCCCAACCTCCAAGTGAACTCGACTACACTAGCACATCACCCGAGCTAAACCAAAAAACTAGACTTAACAATCCCGCACTCTCGCATCTCTACGCATCTATACCGTGATCATTTCATTGGTTAGTAGCTAGTGATGATATACCTCGCGGATGTTGGACAGCGTCTACTGTGGTTAAAGTTGTTTCTCTCTGATACCATCTTAATCTGTCACGCCCCGGGGGTTTTTCACGCGCGGAAGGGAAGCCGCCGATGCTCCCAAATTTCTACATATTTTTTTTTTTGAAACAACTCTCCCCCGGTGCGTGCCCAGACCCGCCGCATATACAAATTCACTCTGCAACCAGGCAGAGTCTCCTTTGCATATGCACGGCGTCCTGATTACGAAGTTCACACAACATGCCTTTAACCACACTATACCGATTGCCAATCACATACAACAAATTTTCGACGATAATCAACCAGTTTCCACAAGTAACAAAGAGGCCGGCTATTTTCGAAAGGAGAAAACCACACGGTTTTGAAAGCGATGCCCACCCGACATCAGGTTTTATTAAAATTATTTTCGAAACCACATAAGTCCACAGAATTTGTAAACGGTGCCCAAACGGCACCCCTATTTTCAAAACAGCTTCCCTTGTTCCTCATTTGTAGTTTAAAAGCGGCCAAGCCAAGGAAAAAGAACAAAACACGTATCCAAAGGAGCTATCGAATAGCCCAACATCCACATCGATCCCACGGGGGTATCGCGATCCACAACTAGCTACAATGCGTAATGAAATGAACAAAGAAGGTAAAGTATACCGTACTATAGCCCCTAAGGGCCAGAAGATCGCTCACGTGGCCTCACCAACGACCTAGCGCTCGACCCTGGACGGACTGGGTGACCTGTCACGGAGTGGGGAGTCAGTGACCAGAAACAGTAATAAAAGCAATAAGGGCTAAAGTAAGGCAAACCACGATAAAAACCAGAGCAATCAACAATGAAGCACCCTGTGCAAACAATACAATGCAGAACCCCGTGCAAACAATACAATGCAGAACTCTGTGCAAACAGAACCGGGCACCTCCCCCGGCAACCACACCGAGCACCTGCCTCGGAACCCCTGCCGAGCACCTGCCTCAGCCGCCGAGCACCCGCCTCGGCATCACCGCTCACACCCCCCACCCACGGGGGCCCCCATTCCTAACGTCACCATCACGTGGGGTACACGGGTCAACGTACCACTTTTCCGGAAAAGCACACCCTTGCGGTGGCCAAACCGCCGGTGTGCGTGTAGCAAAACAAGAGCCTCGACCGAGCACCAACCTCGGTTAACCAAACCGAGCACCCACCTCGATAAACCCGACCGAGCACCTGCCTCGGCCATCTCCCAGATCATGGTGTGTCGTCGAGCATAGCGACCCTTAGTCGCCATAAACGTGGTGATAATAAAAACGTAAGCATAAATGGGGTTAGTATCCTTTTAACGTGTCAGACCTTTGCTCTTACCACTTGTCCTCGTTTCCCGACTCAATAACTATCGGGGAAGGAACCCACCTTTCGACGTCCGACTGGTCACACTGTTCGTCGTCCTCATCGCTCGCATGCTCTAAACAATCCTACTGTTGTTCGGAGGGGCAATCTGCCCATCTAGTCTCCCACAATGACGTTCGTAAAACCCGGAGGTCCACGTCACCCCTTACAAGATATAAATGACAATAACAGAAACATGCACAAAGATATTCCAAGGGGTACCCACCTGGAGCGCGAAGGAGAAGAAGGTGTGCGGAAAATTCTAGTTAAAACACTCCCACCCTGTGCCCGAAAAAGTTACAGTAAGGAATAATGTTAAAAACATCGTCGTGGTCAAAAACACTCAAAAACGGGGCGAAACGGGCCAAAAACGGAGCTTCCGGACTCTCCGGCTGCAGTCTGGTGCACGGGTCCAGGCGTGGACCGGGTCCACGACAGGGAGCGGCGACTGTCACGCCCCGGGGTCGAAACTGTGACCCGGGCTCGCTAACAGATCCGCCATCTGTACGGAAACTGCCGTACAGACGAAGCGTCTAACCAGCAAAAAGAAGTCAACTACAGTATACAGATATCAGAGCTGAAAGTAACTACTAAAAACTAAAATCCAAACACTGTACAACTTAAAATAAATACAATACCCATCTCCCAAATACGATCGTATAAAAAGTCCTCTGGTACAAAACTCAAAAGGGAGATATCTCCAATAAAACATCAGTGTACAAGCTCTCAATACAAATATCCTCACTACATCAGTCTCTCAAACTGTAAAATAAAGTACAACTCTATACCTCACAACAAAGATCTCTCAACAGAGAAAAAAGAAGTAAACTAATCTACTGAAGCTCTCCTCTGGAGGGATACCGCTACACTCCAACGACGGGTAGGGAACTAGCTCGTGACTCCCTCGCCTCGGTCAGAAGGATCAACAACTGGAGCAACAGGAACAGGAGAAGTTCCTGGGGAAAAAGACACCACGACGGGTGTGAGAACTACTTCCCACAGTAGTTCTCAGTGGGTGCCGTCAACAAGCCCAACGGTCTGCCCACCAAGTCTACTAGAGGCAAAAGATAACAGTGCAATGAAATCTGAACAAGAAAAGCTGGAGCTACTCTACAGCTACCATGCCTCTATCTAGATGCTCAAAAAGTGGAACAGATGAAAGTAAATGTGACCACACGCACCCAAGGTGCTCAATCGACCCAATCGAACTGACTGCCTCATATGGTCCAGTCAAGCCTGCGCCTGTCGACTAGGAATGCACCTGCCCACTACCACACATCCACATGAGGACGGGATTCACGTGGGGCGTCCTGTCCGACTAACTCACCCCTCGCGCAAAACTGCCTCAACAGGCCCATCGTTGCATACACTGCGGAAAACTGCCTCAATAGGCCAACCATCGTATCCACAGCGGCATCTCAGGGACGCGACTCCAACTGAGGAAAACGGCGCGACATAGAGTATCAAACATAGGCATAAGCGGGCTATAGTCAAGATCCACGCTCACTCTCAGAACGGTAGGACTCAAGATCCCCAAATATCTCGCACAACAGTCGGAGCACTCTCGACGACTCAGCTGATCAGCTCACACGAAACACGAGACACTAGCCTCTCCAACAGCTCGCAGCACAAAGCACACTGGCTGGAGGTACTCCACAACCAGGAACGACCCACAACTCAGGCTAACAATACTGGTCGGACAACACTCAACGACCTGGGACCACCGTCAACCACAACGGTTCCCAACAACACTGACCGGAAGATATTCGACGGCCCGGGAATACCGTCTGCTCAACGGCTCCCTCCCACGACAACACAACAGGGATACAAGACCTCCCGGGACTACCGTTTACCCAAATGGCTCCCGGCACAGATAAGCAACCCACTACACTACCAGACTCCACTCTGCTCCCAAGCACGAGTGCAAATGCATCCCACACTAAAAGAAAGTCCCGACCTCTCGGCCCACTACCTGGGCGAGGATAACACTATGTCCAGGAATAGAAAAACAGTGTGGGTGTCTAAACATAAATAACCCTAGCCCAAGTGAGGGTTTTCTACTGGTCTGGTTACACATGCAACATATGACGGGGGTGCTAGGTCAAGTTCCAAGATAACTATATTAACAGATGATAAAAGGAATAACAATTCCTACAATCTAGCATGCTACACTAGTAAATAAACTATCATGCATAGTCCTACATCAGTAGAATTACTGTACAGTCTATAAAACTTGGAGATAAGGCCACCCATCTCGATTTGCCAACAATTGCTTGTAGACACTTGCAATTGGCCTCCACGCGATCCGCACGCAAAACGAAGCACGGTGCCGAAACCCGCGCGCAAAACGGAGTCCGCAGGCAAAACGGCGCACGGTGCCGGAGACCGCACGCGAAACGGAGTCCGCATGCAAAACGGTGCACGGTGCCAGAGACCGCACGCGAAACGGAGTCCGCACGCAAAACGGTGCATGGTGCCGGAGACCGCACGCGAAACGGAGTCCGCACGCAAAACGGTGCACGGTGCCGGAGACCGCACGCGAAACGGAGTTCGCACGCAAATCGGTGAACGGTGCCGGAGACCGCATGCAAAACGGAGTCCGCACGCAAAATGGTGCACGGTGCCGGAGACCGCACGCGAAACGGAGCACGGTGCCGAAATCCGCACGCCAAACGGAGTCCGCACGCAAAACGGTGCACGGCGTCGGGGACCGCAAGCAAAACGGAGCACGGTGCCTAACACAGATAAGAGCAAGAGGGTCAATTTACTGTCCAAAAGAACGCCCCAAACTGTGACGCCCCACTTCCCAGGGGGTCACCCATCCTAGAACTACTCTAGCTCTAGCACGCTTAACTCTCATGTTCCTCTTGGATCTTGCTACCATCCAAAATGCTATAGCCGGGTTAGAGATTTAGTCCTATTATATCATTTATATAGAGGACTAATCCAAATTCCGGGGGTGTCACATTCTTCCCCCCTTTAAGCCCTGACGTCCACGTCAGGCTCAAGCACACTCACAAGCACCAGGCGATGTGAGACTTGTCTCGCTAGCCTTAGCCGACCTTGTGAGGAGCTGCACTCCACTCACAACAGTCATTAGCCGGGGAGCCTCGCTCTACCCGCTACATAACCCTGGCTCAGCCGAGACTCATATCACATTTCCGGCTGGTAAATGGCTCTGATACCAACTGTGACGCCCCACTTCCCAGGCGGTCACCCATCCTAGAACTACTCTAGCTCTAGCACGGTTAACTCTCATGTTCCTCTTGGATCTTGCTACCATCCAAAATGCTATAGCTGGGTTAGAGATTTAGTCCTATTATATCATTTATATAGAGGACTAATCCAAATTCCGGGGGTGTCACACAAACTGTGCTAAAAACACCGTAAAAACAAAGTGCGGGACCAACCTCGACCGCGCCGCGCCGCCCAACTGCTCTGTTGGAACACCTTGCGCGCTCCACGAGATCCACAATGCACCGAAACATCCCCCAAAAATCTCCTCCTCACTCCCTCTCTCGCTCGGGTGAAGAAGGAAGAAAAGAAAGAGGAGAAGAAAAGGCGCGGGGGAGAAAGAAGAAGAAGAAGAAAAAGAAAAAGGGGGAGGAGGTTCATGGACCCGGTCCACGGACCCGGGTCCACGGCGGCGACCAATGGGAGCCACCAAACCGCGGTCCACCAGGCCGGGGCACGTACACCGGGTCCACGCACGCGCCCTGCCGCCACGTGGCGCGCAGCAACGCGCCCATTACACGGGCGCGTTACACCGCGCCACCCCCAGGCGCGGGACACGCGCGCGCCACACGGCGCGTGCCCCCGCGCCCGCGCGGGCGCCAACGGGGGCCCGCCACGTGGTGGCCCCCGCGCGACCTGCGCCGAAGTGCGTTTCCCTAGGCGCGCTAGCACGCCGTACGCCGCGCCTCGCCTTGCCTCAATTTTCGTGCCGCCAATCGGGAAACGTGCCGCGATGCCTCGAAATACGCACATCTCAACTGGGCTCCAAACCAAGTAAATAGTCCATTCTTAACGATTTCGCGCGCTGAATCCAAAAACGATGTCCATTACTCCAAATTCTTATCCGAAAATTCGCCGATTGCCCCCGGATAGCCAACTTGATCCGATTTTCGCGCCGGGTCCAATTCTGAAGTCCGATTTGCCAAATTCCAACTCTAAAAATTCCCGAAGGCAACCGGAGAGGTGAACTGTTATCCAAACTTCGCCCGGAATCCAAATTTGACATCTGCGTCGCGCGAAATCACCCCTAAAAAGCCTATGGGTCCTCCAATTTCCCACGGGATCTCCTTTTTAAGCCCGAAGTCCAACACTTGTGTCCAAATTGCACGCAAACACCACCGACACACCACGCAGGCCTCCAGTGATGCAACTAAATCCCAAATTGCAACACAAATCCATTTCTCGGGCCCGACATGCGCACAAACACTCCCAACGGCCACAAAAAGCTGCCCAACAACCAGCAAACCCAACGCGGGTGATTCCGGGACCTCACACTCTCCCCCACTAAAAGAAAGTTTCGTCCTCGAAACTATATCAAGTCCATCATGAGCCACAAATACCACGGGTAGGTATGCATCAATACGCCTCCAGCTCCCGAAACACCACTCGCTCTCCGTGATTACTCCTCAACAACAACAACAACAAGTACGGCATGGCCCGATGTGCAATTCTCTCATCTCTCGAGCCAGAAATTGCAACGGGCGTCCCTCGCACTCCAACAATCACAGATCTCAAAGGGGCAAGCAAATCATGGGCGAGGAAAAACACATCACTCCTGAGCTGAGACGTGAAATACCCAAGGGGCTCCAATAAGAGGCTGGGGGAAAACGGAAATAACCACTAGTGCAACACGCACCAAACCACATCATGGTGCCAACCTCAACAAGGCGACCCGAAGCATACCCTCACAATCATCCAATAAGGAAAGGAATCCAATAAGCTGGGGTCTTCACTCGGTTACGTCCCGATCTAAAACCACCCGAGTGGACTACTCAACTGCAGGCTAACCTCAAAAGGGATCCTCAAGATACACAATCTCATGCCAAAGTTGGTCACTCAACATGCTATCATAACCCCAACGGACCCATGGGTCAAAGTCGATCCCTCAACTAATAAAGAACACCCTGACGGGGACCAAACCGTCGGTGAACGGGACTGAAAACTGGCTCACAAGGCAATCATAAAGCTGATGCCTAAACTCGCGGTCAAAAGTCCGATCCATCAACGACAATCCGCGCAAAACCCACTCAAGATGCTGAAAACTTAAACTATCAGTAGTGAACAGAAATGCTGAGAAATCAGAAGTGATAGCCAAGCAGGCATGGCCTACGCCCAGGTATATCGATCAAAGCTGGAAAATTAATAGGCATGAAATGCCAGGCCCAGCAGGCTATAAACCACGATCAAACAGATCGGTATCTCAAAGCTCGAAACACAACTTAGTAGGAAAAGAACCTCGACTCGAATATGAAAAGCCCAAGCACTCTCACGGCTAGAGATGCTCCACAGCCAGATCCGCGAAGGGTCCGAAAACCTAGGGAGACTAATACCTACGGCCCCGATCGAACAAGAACATGCTATAGGCGTAGCCTCTCGTTGTTTTCGGCCCAAGAAGGAAATCAGCCCTTAGAACCCAGACCACTCGAATCATCTCGGGTGGATAAGTTTATAAGAAACAGTGACGTTTATTATAGAAGAACATTTGATCTGAGAGAAATCCATCTTTTTAATAATTTTTAGTCTTTTTAGGAAAACCATTTGAAAACAAGTTTTATGTCCAAACCTCGAAGAGCTAATGCCCTCGTCCTATCAAACAAGAACAGATTCAGGCGACCCTGCGAGGCTTGGAAGAAAACATTGGGTGACTAAAATCATGTGTTCGTCCAAAAAGGTTCTGGGTTCAAGGTCCTGCTAACACACGTGCACCACGATCACAACATGGTGGTGACGAGAAGAACAGCGAAAACTAAAAATCCGCTAGGCAAGCTCAATCGCTGCATCTAACGTCGGCACCCGCCGAGAATACACCAAGTGATAGATATTCCGATGCAGTCCTTTCTCAACTAGCTCAACCTCCTGTGCCTCATCCAAGCGACATGGGGTACACCGCTCAACAATCGCAAAACTCGCAAACATACTCCAAAAGAGGTCGACTTCCCTGCGGCAGGAGTCTAAGATCCCCTTCCAGTTTTTTGCTTACAGTGTCAGGAAAGAAGGCCCTGAGCCGCAAAGCACGAAACTGGTTCCAAGTCAACAACTGTGCTCCCGGTAGTCCAACAGGACGAACTCGACGCCACCAAATCACGACGTCCTGTCAGATCATCTCAATCTCACTAAAGCAACCACCTGGTCACTCGGCCAGGGCATGTACCCACCTGGTAACTCGGCCAGGGAAAAGTGTCCTCCTGGTAACTCGGCCAGGGCATGTGCCCACCTGGTAACTCGGCCAGGGGCAATGTGTCCATCTGGTAGCTCGGCCAGTGGCTCCTGGTAACTCGGCCAGGGCATGTGCAAACCTGGTAACTCGGCCAGGGCAATGTATCCATCTGGTAGCTCGGCCGGTGGAAAGTATCCTCCTGGTAACTCGGTCAGGGAAAAGTGTCATCCTGGTAACTCGCCCAGGGCATGTGCCAACCTGGTAACTCGGCCAGGGCAATGTATCCATCTGGTAGTTCGGCCAGTGGAAAGTATCCTCCTGGTAACTCGGCCAGGGCATGTGCCCACCTGGTAACTCGGCCAGGGGCCATGTATCCATCTGGTAGCTCGGCCAGTGGAAAGTATCCTCCTGGTAACTCGGCCAGGGCATGTGCCCACCTGGTAACTCGGCCAGGGGCAATGTATCCATCTGGTAGCTCGGCCAGTGGAAAGTATCCTCCTGGTAACTCGGCCAGGGCATGTGCCCACCTGGTAACTCGGCCAGGGGCAATGTATCCATCTGGTAGCTCGGCCAGTGGAAAGTGTCCTCCTGGTAACTCGGTCAGGGCATGTGCCCACCTGGTAACTCGGCCAGGGGCAATGTATCCATCTGGTAGCTCGGCCAGTGGAAAGCATCCTCCTGGTAACTCGGCCAGGGCATGTGCCCACCTGGTAACTCGGCCAGGGGCAATGTATCCATCTGGTAGCTCGGCCAGTGGAAAGTATCCTCCTTGTAACTCGGCCAGGGCATGTGCCCACCTGGTAACTCGGCCAGGGGCAATGTATCCATCTGGTAGCTCGGCCAGTGGAAAGCATCCTCCTGGTAACTCTGCCAGGGCATGTGCCCACCTGGTAACTCGGCCAGGGGCAATGTATCCATCTGGTACCTCGGCCAGTGGAAAGTATCTACACAGCTGGGACCGCCGTCACTCCAAACGGTTCCCACAACAACACCCCACTCATAGGCGAGAAGAACCGACTGACGCGGCAAAGATCCGAAAATCCTGATAGACCGGTGCCTAGAACCCCAATCAAACAAGAACAGACTCTAGGCTCAGCCTATCGAAGTTCTCGATCCTTCCCCGTTCAGGGATTCGGCCCTTCTCGGTTAAAGTGGGAAACTATCTCAACACACAAACTCCTGGGTCTCGCTCTGCTCTGATAGCTCTGCCTCCCGCTGCTCGGTATTCATCAGGTGCGGGGTGTGTCCTCTTCGCTACACGACGTCTCAGGAGTATCGTAGTCCACTGCACAATAACAAACGTCAGGACACAACAACCATACGACCCAATCCAGCGAAAGTCTAAGACATGTTATCCATTCCCTAGCATTATGTTGTCTGCCGCCAACATAATCGCTTAGGAAAGTAAACATGCCAATCACTCTTCCCGTCTCTTGGGAGAGGTATAAAACTCAATCAGGACTCTCGCTAAAAGTCACGACTCTCAAGTAGTCATCCTAATGTCCAACCACAAGCCTAGGGTTTCTAAGTCTACCTTGACCTACAACCTAGGCTCTGATACCACTCTAATCTGTCACGCCCCGGGGTCGAAACTGCGACCGGGGCTCGCTAACAGATCCGCCATCTGTACGAAAACTGCCGTACAGACGAAGCGTCTAACCTACAAAAAGAAGTCAACTACAGTATACAGATATCAGAGCTGAAAGTAACTACTAAAAACTGAAATCCAAACACTGTACAACTGAAAATAAATACAATACCCATCTCCCAAATACGATCGTATAAAAAGTCCTCCGATACAAAACTCAAAATGGAGATATCTCCAATAAAACATCAGTGCACAAGCTCTCAATACAAATATCCTCACTACATCAGTCTCTCAAACTGTAAAATAAAGCACAACTCTATACCTCACAACAATGGTCTCTCAACAGAGGAAAAAGAAGTAAACTAATCTACTGAAGCTCTCCTCTGGAGGGGTACCGCTACACTCCAACGACGGGTAGGGAACTAGCTCGTGACTCCCTCGCCTCGGTCAGAAGGATCAGCAACTGGAGCAACAGGAACAGGAGAAGAAGTTCCTGGGGAAAAAGACACCACGACGGGTGTGAGAACTACTTCCCACAGTAGTTCTCAGTGGGTGCCGTCAACAAGCCCAACGGTCTGCCCACCAAGTCTACTAGAGGCAAAAGATAACAGTGCAATGAAATCTGAACAAGAAAAGCTGGAGCTACTTTACAGCTACCATGCCTCTATCTAGATGCTCAAAAAGTGGAACAGATGAAAGTAAATGTGACCACACGCACCCAAGGTGCTCAATCGACCCAATCGAACTGACTGCCTCATATGGTCCAGTCAAGCCTGCGCCTGTCGACTAGGAACGCACCTGCCCACTACCACACATCCACATGAGGACGGGATTCACGTGGGGCGTCCTGTCCGACTAACTCACCCCTCGCGCAAAACTGCCTCAACAGGCCCATCGTTGCATACACTGCGGAAAACTGCCTCAATAGGCCAACCATCGTATCCACAGCGGCATCTCAGGGACGCGACTCCAACTGAGGAAAACGGCGCGGCATAGAGTATCAAACATAGGCATAAGCGGGCTATAGTCAAGATCCACGCTCACTCTCAGAACGGTAGGACTCAAGATCCCCAAATATATCGCACAACAGTCGGAGCACTCTTGACGACTCAGCTGATCAGCTCACACGAAACACGAGACACTAGCCTCTCCAACAGCTCGCAGCACAAAGCACACTGGCTGGAGGTACTCCACAACCAGGAACGACCCACAACTCAGGCTAACAATACTGGTCGGACAACACTCAACGACCTGGGACCACCGTCAACCACAACGGTTCCCAACAACACTGACCGGAAGATACTCGACGGCCCGGGAATACCGTCTGCTCAACGGGTCCCTCCCACGACAACACAACAGGGATACAAGACCTCCCGGGACTACCGTTTACCCAAATGGCTCCCGGCACAGATAAGCAACCCACTACACTACCAGACTCCACTCTGCTCCCAAGCACGAGTGCAAATGCATCCCACACTAAAAGAAAGTCCCGACCTCTCTGCCCACTACCCGGGCGAGGATAACACTATGTCCAGGAATAGAAAAATAGTGTGGGTGTCTAAACATAAATAACCCTAGCCCAAGTGAGGGTTTTCTACTGGTCTGGTTACACATGCAACATATGACGGGGGTGCTAGGTCAAGTTCCAAGATAACTATATTAACAGATGATAAAAGGAATAACAATTCCTACAATCTAGCATGCTACACAAGTAAATAAACTATCATGCATAGTCCTACATCAGTAGAATTACTGTACAGTCTATAAAACTTGGAGATAAGGCCACCCACCTCGATTTGCCACCAATTGCTTGTAGACACTTGCAATTGGCCTCCACGTGATCCGCACGCAAAACGAAGCACGGTGCCGAAACTAGCGCGCAAAACGGAGTCCGCACGCAAAACGGTGCACGGTGCCGGAGACCGCTCGCGAAACGGAGTCCGCACGCAAAACGGTGCACGGTGCCGGAGACCGCACACGAAACGGAGTTCGCACGCAAATCGGTGAACGGTGCCGGAGACCGCATGCAAAACGGAGTCCGCACGCAAAATGGTGCACGGTGCCGGAGACCGCACGCGAAACGGAGCACGGTGCCGAAATCCGCACGCCAAACGGAGTCCGCACGCAAAACGGTGCACGGCGTCGGGGACCGCAAGCAAAACGGAGCACGGTGCCTAACACAGATAAGAGCAAGAGGGTCAATTTACTGTCCAAAAGAACACCCCAAACTGCGACGCCCCACTTCCCAGGGGGTCACCCATCCTAGAACTACTCTAGCTCTAGCACGCTTAACTCTCATGTTCCTCTTGGATCTTGCTACCATCCAAAATGCTATAGCCGGGTTAGAAATTTAGTCCTATTATATCATTTATATAGAGGACTAATCCAAATTCCGGGGGTGTCACATTCTTCCCCCCTTTAAGCCCTGACGTCCACGTCAGGCTCAAGCACACTCACAAGCACCAGGCGATGTGAGACTTGTCTCGCTAGCCTTAGCCGACCTTGTGAGGAGCTGCACTCCACTCACAACAGTCATTAGCCGGGGAGCCTCGCTCTACCCGCTATATAACCCTGGCTCAGCCGAGACTCATCTCACATTTTCGGCTGGTGAATGGCTCTGATACCAACTGTGACGCCCCACTTCCCGGGGGGTCACCCATCCTTGAACTACTCTAGCTCTAGCACGCTTAACTCTCATGTTCCTCTTGGATCTTGCTACCATCCAAAATGCTATAGCCGGGTTAGAGATTTAGTCCTATTATATCATTTATATAGAGGACTAATCCAAATTCCGGGGGTGTCACACAAACTGTGCTAAAAACACCGTAAAAACAAAGTGCGGGACCAACCTTGTGACACCCCCGGAATTTGGATTAGTCCTATATATAAATGATATAATAGGACTAAATCTCTAACCCGGCTATAGCATTTTGGATGGTAGCAAGATCCAAGAGGAACATGAGAGTTAAGCGTGCTAGAGCTAGAGTAGTTCTAGGATGGGTGACCCCCTGGGAAGTGGGGCGTCACAATTGGTATCAGAGCCATTCACCAGCCGGAAATGTGAGATCAGTCTCGCCTGAGCCAGGGTTACATAGCGGGTAGAGCGAGGCTCCCCGGCTAATGACCGTTGTGAGTGGAGTGCAGCTCCTCACAAGGTCGGCTAAGGCTAGCGAGACTAGTCTCACATCGCCTGGTGCTTGTGAGTGTGCTTGAGCCTGACGTGGACGTCAGGGCTTAAAGGGGGGAAGAATGTGACACCCCCGGAATTTGGATTAGTCCTATATATAAATGATATAATAGGACTAAATCTCTAACCCGGCTATAGCATTTTGGATGGTAGCAAGATCCAAGAGGAACATGAGAGTTAAGCGTGCTAGAGCTAGAGTAGTTCTAGGATGGGTGACCCCCTGGGAAGTGGGGCGTCACAAACCTCGACCGCGTCGCGCCGCCCAACTGCTCTGTTGGAACACCTTGCGCGCTCCACGAGATCCAAAACGCACCGAAACATCCCCCAAAAATCTCCTCCTCACTCCCTCTCTCGCTCGGGTGAAGAAGGAAGAAAAGAAAGAGGAGAAGAAAAGGCGCGGGGGAGAAAGAAGAAGAAGAAGAAAAAGAAAAAGGGGGAGGAGGTTCATGGACCCGGTCCACGGACCCGGGTCCACGGCGTCGACCAATGGGAGCCACCAAACCGCGGTCCACCAGGCCGGGGCGCGTGCACCGGGTCCACGCACGCGACCCGCCGCCACGTGGCGCGCAGCAACGCGCCGGTTACACGGGCGCGTTACACCGCGCCCCCACCAGGCGCGGGACACGCGCGCGCCACACGGCGCGTGCCCCCGCGCCCGCGCGGGCGCCAACGGGGGCCCGCCACGTTGCGGCCCCCGCGCGACCCGCGCCGAAGCGCGTTTCCCTAGGCGCGCCAGCGCGCAGTACGCCGCGCCACGGGATCCGAGCCTCGCCTTGCCTCGATTTCCATGCCACCAATCGAGAAACGTGCCACGATGCCTCGAAATACGTGCAACTCAACCGGGCTCCAAACCAAGTAAATAGTCCATTCTTAACGATTTCGCGCGCTGAATCCAAAAACGATGTCCATTACTCCAAATTCTCATCCGAAAATTCGCCGATTGCCCCCGGATAGCCAACTTGATCCGATTTTCGCGCCGGGTCCAATTCTGAAGTCCGATTTGCCAAATTCCAACTCTAAAAATTCCCGAAGGCAACCGGAGAGGTGAACTTTTTTCCAAACTTCGCCCGGAGTCCAAATTTGACATCTGCGTCGCGCGAAATCACCCCTAAACACCCGATGGGTCCTCCAATTTCCCACGGGATCTCCTTTTTAAGCCCGAAGTCCAACACTTGTGTCCAAATTGCACGCAAACACCACCGACACACCACGCAGGCCTCCAGTGATGCAACTAAATCCCAAATTGCAGCACAAATCCATTTCTCTGGCCCGACATGCGCACAAACACTCCCAACGGCCACAAAAAGCTGCCCAACAACCAGCAAACCCAACGCGGGTGATTTCGGGACCTCACACTCTCCCCCACTAAAAGAAAGTTTCGTCCTCGAAACTAGATCAAGTCCATCATGAGCCACAAATACCACGGGTAGGTATGCATCAATACGCCTCCAGCTCCCGAAACACCACTCGCTCTCCGTGATTACTCCTCAACAACAACAACAACAAGTACGGCATGGCCCGATGTGCAATTCTCTCATCTCTCGAGCCAGAAATTGCAACGGGCGTCCCTCGCACTCCAACAATCACAGATCTCAAAGGGGCAAGCAAATCACGGGCGAGGAAAAACACATCACTCCTGAGCTGAGACGTGAAATACCCAAGGGGCTCCAATAAGAGGCTGGGGGGAAAACGGAAATAACCACTAGTGCAACACGCACCAAACCACATCATGGTGCCAACCTCAACAAGGCAACCCGAAGCATACCCTCACAATCATCCAATAAGGAAAGGAATCCAATAAGCTGGGGTCTTCACTCGGTTACTTCCCGATCTAAAACCACCCGAGTGGACTACTCAACTGCAGGCTAACCTCAAAAGGGATCCTCAAGATACACAATCTCATGCCAAAGTTGGTCACTCAACATGCTATCATAACCCCAACGGACCCATGGGTCAAAGTCGATCCCTCAACTAATAAAGAACACCCTGACGGGGACCAAACCGTCGGTGAACGGGACTGAAAACTGGCTCACAAGGCAATCATAAAGCTGATGCCTAAACTCGCGGTCAAAAGTCCGAACCATCAACGACAATCCGCGCAAAACCCACTCAAGATGCTGAAAACTTAAACTATCAGTAGAGAACAGAAATGCTGAGAAATCAGAACTGATAGCCAAGCAGGCATGGCCTACGCCCAGGTATATCGATCAAAGCTGGAAAATTAATAGGCATGAAATGCCAGGCCCAGCAGGCTATAAACCACGATCAAACAGATCGGTATCTCAAAGCTCGAAACACAACTTAGTCGGAAAAGAACCTCGACTCGAATATGAAAAGCCCAAGCACTCTCACGGCTAGAGACGCTCCACAGCCAGATCCGCGAAGGGTCTGAAAACCTCGGGAGACTAATACCTACGGCCCCGATCGAACAAGAACAGGCTATAGGCGTAGCCTCTCGTTGTTTTCGGCCCAAGAAGGAAATCAGCCCTTAGAACCCAGACCACTCGAATCATCTCGGGTGGATAAGTTTATAAGAAACAGTGACGTTTATTACAGAAGAACATTTGATCTGAGAGAAATCCATCTTTTTAATGATTTTTAGTCTTTTTAAGAAAACCATTTGAAAACAAGTTTTATGTCCAAACCTCGAAGAGCTAATGCCCTCGTCCTATCAAACAAGAACAGATTCAGGAGACCCTGCGAGGCTTGGAAGAAAACATTAGGTGACTAAAATCATGTGTTCGTCCAAAAAGGTTCTGGGTTCAAGGTCCTGCTAACACACGTGCACCACGATCACAACATGGTGGTGACGAGAAGAACAGCGAAAACTAAAAATCCGCTAAGCAAGCTCAATCGCTGCATCTAACGTCGGCACCCGCCGAGAATACACCAAGTGATAGATATTCCGATGCAGTCCTTTCTCAACTAGCTCAACCTCCTGGGCCTCATCCAAGCGACATGGGGTACACCGCTCAACAATCGCAAAACTCGCAAACATACTCCAAAAGAGGTCGACTTCCCTGCGGCAGGAGTCTAAGATCCCCTTCCAGTTTTTTTCTTACACTGTCAGGAAAGAAGGCCCTGAGCCGCAAAGCACGAAACTGGTTCCAAGTCAACAACTGCGCTCCCGGTAGTCCAACAGGACGAACTCGACGCCACCAAATCTCGACGTCCTGTCAGATCATCTCAATCTCACTAAAGCAACCACCTGGTCACTCGGCCAGGGCATGTACCCACCTGGTAACTCGGTCAGGGAAAAGCGTCCACCTGGTAACTCGGCCAGGGGCAATGTGTCCATCTGCTAGCTCGGCCAGTGGCTCCTGGTAACTCGGCCAGGGCATGTGCAAACCTGGTAACTCGGCCAGGGCAATGTATCCATCTGGTAGCTCGGCCGGTGGAAAGTATCCTCCTGGTAACACGGTCAGGGAAAAGTGTCATCCTGGTAACTCGCCAAGGGCATGTGCCAACCTGGTAACTCGGCCAGGGCAATGTATCCATCTGGTAGCTCGGCCAGTGGAAAGTATCCTCCTGGTAACTCGGCCAGGGCATGTGCCCACCTGGTAACTCGGCCAGGGGCCATGTATCCATCTGGTAGCTCGGCCAGTGGAAAGTATCCTCCTGGTAACTCGGCCAGGGCATGTGCCCACCTGGTAACTCGGCCAGGGGCAATGTATCCATCTGGTAGCTCGGCCAGTGGAAAGTATCCTCCTGGTAACTCGGCCAGGGCATGTGCCCACCTGGTAACTCGGCCAGGGGCAATGTATCCATCTGGTAGCTCGGCCAGTGGAAAGTGTCCTCCTGGTAACTCGGCCAGGGCATGTGCCCACCTGGTAACTCGGCCAGGGGCAATGTATCCATCTGGTAGCTCGGCCAGTGGAAAGCATCCTCCTGGTAACTCGGCCAGGGCATGTGCCCACCTGGTAACTCGGCCAGGGGCAATGTATCCATCTGGTAGCTCGGCCAGTGGAAAGTATCCTCCTTGTAACTCGGCCAGGGCATGTGCCCACCTGGTAACTCGGCCAGGGGCAATGTATCCATCTGGTAGCTCGGCCAGTGGAAAGCATCCTCCTGGTAACTCTGGCAGGGCATGTGCCCACCTGGTAACTCAGCCAGGGGCAATGTATCCATCTGGTAGCTCGGCCAGTGGAAAGTATCTACACAGCTGGGACCGCCGTCACTCCAAACGGCTCCCACAACAACACCCCACTCATAGGCGAGAAGAACCGACTGACGCGGCAAAGATCCGAAAATCCTGATAGACCGGTGCCTAGAACCCCAATCAAACAAGAACAGACTCTAGGCTCAGCCTATCGAAGTTCTCGATCCTTCACCGTTCAGGGATTCGGCCCTTCTCGGTTAAAGTGGGAAACTATCTCAACACACAAACTCCTGGGTCTCGCTCTGCTCTGATAGCTCTGCCTCCCGCTGCTCGGTATTCATCAGGTGCGGGGTGTGTCCTCTTCACAACACGACGTCTCAGGAGTATCGTAGTCCACTGCACAATAACAAACGTCAGGACACAACAACCATACGACCCAATCCAGCGAAAGTCTAAGACATGTCATCCATTCCCTAGCATTATGTTGTCTGCCGCCAACATAATCGCTTAGGAAAGTAAACATGCCAATCACTCATCCCGTCTCTTGGGAGAGGTATAAAACTCAATCAGGACTCTCGCTAAAAGTCACGACTCTCAAGTAGTCATCCTAATGTCCAACCACAAGCCTAGGGTTTCTAAGTCTACCATGACCTACAACCTAGGCTCTGATACCACTCTAATCTATCACGCCCCGGGGTCGAAACTGCGACCCGGGCTCGCTAACAGATCCGCCATCTGTACGGAAACTGCCGTACAGACGAAGCGTCTAACCTGCAAAAAGAAGTCAACTACAGTATACAGATATCAGAGCTGAAAGTAACTACTAAAAACTGAAATCCAAACACTGTACAACTGAAAATAAATACAATACCCATCTCCCAAATACGATCGTATAAAAAGTTCTCTGATACAAAACTCAAAATGGAGATATCTCCAATAAAACATCAGTGTACAAGCTCTCAATACAAATATCCTCACTACATCAGTCTCTCAAACTTTAAAATAAAGTACAACTCTATGCCTCACAACAAAGGTCTCTCAACAGAGGAAAAAGAAGTAAACTAATCTACTGAAGCTCTCCTCTGGAGGGGTACCGCTACAGTCCAACGACGGGTAGGGAACTAGCTCGTGACTCCCTCGCCTCGGTCAGAAGGATCAGCAACTGGAGCAACAGGAACAGGAGAAGAAGTTCCTGGGGAAAAAGACACCACGACGGGTGTGAGAACTACTTTCCACAGTAGTTCTCAGTGGGTGCCGTCAACAAGCCCAACGGTCTGCCCACCAAGTCTACTAGAGGCAAAAGATAACAGTGCAATGAAATCTGGACAAGAAAAGCTGGAGCTACTCTACAGCTACCATGCCTCTATCTAGATGCTCAAAAAGTGGAACAGATGAAAGTAAATGTGACCACACGCACCCAAGGTGCTCAATCGACCCAATCGAACTGACTGCCTCATATGGTCCAGTCAAGCCTGCGCCTGTCGATTAGGAACGCACCTGCCCACTACCACACATCCACATGAGGACGGGATTCACGTGGGGCGTCCTGTCCGACTAACTCTCCCCTCGCGCAAAACTGCCTCAACAGGCCCATCGTTGCATCTACCGCGGAAAACTACCTCAACAGGCCAACCATCGTATCCACAGCGGCATCTCAGGGACGCGACTCCAACTGAGGAAAACGACGCGGCATAGAGTATCAAACATAGGCATAAGCGGGCTATAGTCAAGATCCGCGCTCACTCTCAGAACGGTAGGACTCAAGATCCCCAAATATCTCGCACAACAGTCGGAGCACTCTCGACGACTCAGCTGATCAGCTCACACGAAACACGAGACACTAGCCTCTCCAACAGCTCGCAGCACAAAGCACACTGGCTGGAGGTACTCCACAACCAGGAACGACCCACAACTCAGGCTAACAATACTGGTCGGACAACACTCAACGACCTGGGACCACCGTCAACCACAACGGTTCCCAACAACACTGACCGGAAGATACTCGACGGCCCGGGACTACCGTCTGCTCAATAGCTCCCTCCCACGACAACACAACAGGGATACAAGACCTCCCGGGACTACCGTTTACCGAAACGGCTCCCGGCACAGATAAGCAACCCACTACACTACCAGACTCCACTCTGCTCCCAAGCACGAGTGCAAATGCATCCCACACTAAAAGAAAGTCCCGACCTGTCGGCCCACTACCCGGGCGAGGATAACACTATGTCCAGGAATAGAAAAACAGTGTGGGTGTCTAAACATAAATAACCCTAGCCCAAGTGAGAGTTTTCTACTGGTCTGGTTACACATGCAACATATGACGGGGGTGCTAGGTCAAGTTCCAAGATAACTATATTAACAGATGATAAAAGGAATAACAATTCCTACAATCTAGCATGCTACACAAGTAAATAAACTATCATGCATAGTCCTACATCAGTATAATTAATGTACAGTCCATAAAACTTGGAGATAAGGCCACCCACCTCAATTTGCCACCGATTGCTTGTAGACACTTGCAATTGGCCTCCACGTGATCCGCACGCAAAACGAAGCACGGTGCCGAAACACGCGCGCAAAACGAAGTTTGCACGCAAAACGGTGCACGGTGCCGGAGACCGCAAGCGAAACGGAGTTCGCACGCAAAACGGTGCACGGTGCCGGAGACCGCACGCGAAACGGAGTCCGTACGCAAAACGGTGCACGGTGCCGGAGACCGCACGCAAAACGGAGTCCGCACAGAAAACGGTGCACGGTGCCGGAGACCGCACGCGAAATGGTGTCCGCACGCAAAATGGTGCACGGTGTCGGAGACCGCACGCGAAACAGAGCACGGTGCCAAAATCCGCACGCCAAACGGAGTCCGCACGCAAAACGGTGCACGGCATCGGGGACCACACGCAAAACGGAGCACGGTGCCTAACACAGATAAGAGCAAGAGGGTCAATTTACTGTCCAAAGGAACGCCCCAAACTGTGCTAAAAACACCGTAAAAACAAAGTGCGGGACCAACCTCGACCGCGCCGCGCCGCCCAACTGCTCCGTTGGAACACCTTGCGCGCTCCACGAGATTCACAGCGCACCGCCACATCCCCCAAAAATCTCCTCCTCACTCCCTCTCTCGCTCGGGTGAAGAAGGAAGAAAAGAAAGAGGAGAAGAAAAGGCGCGGGGGAGAAAGAAGAAGAAGAAGAAAAAGAAAAAGGGGGAGGAGGTTCATGGACCCGGTCCACGGACCCGGGTCCACGACGGCCACCAATGGGAGCCACCAAACCGTGGTCCACCAGGCCGGGGCGCGTGCACCGGGTCCATGCACGCGCCCCGCCGCCACGTGGCGCGCAGCAACGCGCCCGTTACACGGGCGCGTTACACCGCGCCACCCCCAGGCGCGGGACACGCGCGCGCCACACGGCGCGTGCCCCCGCGCCCGCGCGTGCGCCAACGGGGGCCCGCCACGTTGCGGCCCCCGCGCGACCCGCGCCGAAGCGCGTTTCCCTAGGCGCGCCAGCGCGCCGTACGCCGCGCCTCGGGATCCGAGCCTCGCCTTGCCTCGATTTCCATGCCGCCAATCGAGAAACGTGCCACGATGCCTCGAAATACGTGCAACTCAACCGGGCTCCAAACCAAGTAAATAGTCCATTCTTAACGATTTCGCGCGCTGAATCCAAAAACGATGTCCATTACTCCAAATTCTCATCCGAAAATTCGCCGATTGCCCCCGGATAGCCAACTTGATCCGATTTTCGCGCCGGGTCCAATTCTGAAGTCCGATTTGCCAAATTCCAACTCTAAAAATTCCCGAAGGCAACCGGAAAGGTGAACTTTTTTCCAAACTTCACCCGGAGTCCAAATTTGACATCTGCGTCGCGCGAAATCACCCCTAAACACCCGATGGGTCCTCCAATTTCCCACGGGATCTCCTTTTTAAGCCCGAAGTCCAACACTTGTGTCCAAATTGCACGCAAACACCACCGACACACCACGCAGGCCTCCAGTGATGCAACTAAATCCCAAATTGCAGCACAAATCCATTTCTCTGGCCCGACATGCGCACAAACACTCCCAACGGCCACAAAAAGCTGCCCAACAACCAGCAAACCCAACGCGGGTGATTTCGGGACCTCACACTCTCCCCCACTAAAAGAAAGTTTCGTCCTCGAAACTAGATCAAGTCCATCATGAGCCACAAATACCACGGGTAGGTATGCATCAATACGCCTCCAGCTCCCGAAACACCACTCGCTCTCCGTGATTACTCCTCAACAACAACAACAACAAGTACGGCATGGCCCGATGTGCAATTCTCTCATCTCTCGAGCCAGAAATTGCAACGGGCGTCCCTCGCACTCCAACAATCACAGATCTCAAAGGGGCAAGCAAATCACGGGCGAGGAAAAACACATCACTCCTGAGCTGAGACGTGAAATACCCAAGGGGCTCCAATAAGAGGCTGGGGGAAAACGGAAATAACCACTAGTGCAACACGCACCAAACCACATCATGGTGCCAACCTCAACAAGGCGACCCGAAGCATACCCTCACAATCATCCAATAAGGAAAGGAATCCAATAAGCTGGGGTCTTCACTCGGTTACTTCCCGATCTAAAACCACCCGAGTGGACTACTCAACTGCAGGCTAACCTCAAAAGGGATCCTCAAGATACACAATCTCATGCCACAGTTGGTCACTCAACATGCTATCATAACCCCAACGGACCCATGGGTCAAAGTCGATCCCTCAACTAATAAAGAACACCCTGACGGGGACCAAACCGTCGGTGAACGGGACTGAAAACTGGCTCACAAGGCAATCATAAAGCTGATGCCTAAACTCGCGGTCAAAAGTCCGAACCATCAACGACAATCCGCGCAAAACCCACTCAAGATGCTGAAAACTTAAACTATCAGTAGAGAACAGAAATGCTGAGAAATCAGAACTGATAGCCAAGCAGGCATGGCCTACGCCCAGGTATATCGATCAAAGCTGGAAAATTAATAGGCATGAAATGCCAGGCCCAGCAGGCTATAAACCACGATCAAACAGATCGGTATCTCAAAGCTCGAAACACAACTTAGTCGGAAAAGAACCTCGACTCGAATATGAAAAGCCCAAGCACTCTCACGGCTAGAGACGCTCCACAGCCAGATCCGCGAAGGGTCTGAAAACCTCGGGAGACTAATACCTACTGCCCCGATCGAACAAGAACAGGCTATAGGCGTAGCCTCTCGTTGTTTTCGGCCCAAGAAGGAAATCAGCCCTTAGAACCCAGACCACTCGAATCATCTCGGGTGGATAAGTTTATAAGAAACAGTGACGTTTATTACAGAAGAACATTTGATCTGAGAGAAATCCATCTTTTTAATGATTTTTAGTCTTTTTAAGAAAACCATTTGAAAACAAGTTTTATGTCCAAACCTCGAAGAGCTAATGCCCTCGTCCTATCAAACAAGAATAGATTCAGGCGACCCTGCGAGGCTTGGAAGAAAACATTAGGTGACTAAAATCATGTGTTCGTCCAAAAAGGTTCTGGGTTCAAGGTCCTGCTAACACACGTGCACCACGATCACAACATGGTGGTGACGAGAAGAACAGCGAAAACTAAAAATCCGCTAAGCAAGCTCAATCGCTGCATCTAACGTCGGCACCCGCCGAGAATACACCAAGTGATAGATATTCCGATGCAGTCCTTTCTCAACTAGCTCAACCTCCTGGGCCTCATCCAAGCGACATGGGGTACACCGCTCAACAATCGCAAAACTCGCAAACATACTCCAAAAGAGGTCGACTTCCCTGCGGCAGGAGTCTAAGATCCCCTTCCAGTTTTTTTCTTACACTGTCAGGAAAGAAGGCCCTGAGCCGCAAAGCACGAAACTGGTTCCAAGTCAACAACTGCGCTCCCGGTAGTCCAACAGGACGAACTCGACGCCACCAAATCTCGACGTCCTGTCAGATCATCTCAATCTCACTAAAGCAACCACCTGGTCACTCGGCCAGGGCATGTACCCACCTGGTAACTCGGCCAGGGAAAAGCGTCCACCTGGTAACTCGGCCAGGGGCAATGTGTCCATCTGGTAGCTCGGCCAGTGGCTCCTGGTAACTCGGCCAGGGCATGTGCAAACCTGGTAACTCGGCCAGGGCAATGTATCCATCTGGTAGCTCGGCCGGTGGAAAGTATCCTCCTGGTAACACGGTCAGGGAAAAGTGTCATCCTGGTAACTCGCCAAGGGCATGTGCCAACCTGGTAACTCGGCCAGGGCAATGTATCCATCTGGTAGCTCGGCCAGTGGAAAGTATCCTCCTGGTAACTCGGCCAGGGCATGTGCCCACCTGGTAACTCGGCCAGGGGCCATGTATCCATCTGGTAGCTCGGCCAGTGGAAAGTATCATCCTGGTAACTCGGCCAGGGCATGTGCCCACCTGGTAACTCGGCCAGGGGCAATGTATCCATCTGGTAGCTCGGCCAGTGGAAAGTATCCTCCTGGTAACTCGGCCAGGGCATGTGCCCACCTGGTAACTCGGCCAGGGGCAATGTATCCATCTGGTAGCTCGGCCAGTGGAAAGTGTCCTCCTGGTAACTCGGCCAGGGCATGTGCCCACCTGGTAACTCGGCCAGGGGCAATGTATCCATCTGGTAGCTCGGCCAGTGGAAAGTGTCCTCCTGGTAACTCGGCCAGGGCATGTGCCCACCTGGTAACTCGGCCAGGGGCAATGTATCCATCTGGTAGCTCGGCCAGTGGAAAGCATCCTCCTGGTAACTCGGCCAGGGCATGTGCCCACCTGGTAACTCGGCCAGGGGCAATGTATCCATCTGGTAGCTCGGCCAGTGGAAAGTATCCTCCTTGTAACTCGGCCAGGGCATGTGCCCACCTGGTAATTCGGCCAGGGGCAATGTATCCATCTGGTAGCTCGGCCAGTGGAAAGCATCCTCCTGGTAACTCTGGCAGGGCATGTGCCCACCTGGTAACTCAGCCAGGGGCAATGTATCCATCTGGTAGCTCGGCCAGTGGAAAGTATCTACACAGCTGGGACCGCCGTCACTCCAAACGGCTCCCACAACAACACCCCACTCATAGGCGAGAAGAACCGACTGACGCGGCAAAGATCCGAAAATCCTGATAGACCGGTGCCTAGAACCCCAATCAAACAAGAACAGACTCTAGGCTCAGCCTATCGAAGTTCTCGATCCTTCACCGTTCAGGGATTCGGCCCTTCTCGGTTAAAGTGGGAAACTATCTCAACACACAAACTCCTGGGTCTCGCTCTGCTCTGATAGCTCTGCCTCCCGCTGCTCGGTATTCATCAGGTGCGGGGTGTGTCCTCTTCGCAACACGACGTCTCAGGAGTATCGTAGTCCACTGCACAATAACAAACGTCAGGACACAACAACCATACGACCCAATCCAGCGAAAGTCTAAGACATGTCATCCATTCCCTAGCATTATGTTGTCTGCCGCCAACATAATCGCTTAGGAAAGTAAACATGCCAATCACTCATCCCGTCTCTTGGGAGAGGTATAAAACTCAATCAGGACTCTCGCTAAAAGTCACGACTCTCAAGTAGTCATCCTAATGTCCAACCACAAGCCTAGGGTTTCTAAGTCTACCATGACCTACAACCTAGGCTCTGATACCACTCTAATCTATCACGCCCCGGGGTCGAAACTGCGACCCGGGCTCGCTAACAGATCCGCCATCTGTACGGAAACTGCCGTACAGACGAAGCGTCTAACCTGCAAAAAGAAGTCAACTACAGTATACAGATATCAGAGCTGAAAGTAACTACTAAAAACTGAAATCCAAACACTGTACAACTGAAAATAAATACAATACCCATCTCCCAAATACGATCGTATAAAAAGTTCTCTGATACAAAACTCAAAATGGAGATATCTCCAATAAAACATCAGTGTACAAGCTCTCAATACAAATATCCTCACTACATCAGTCTCTCAAACTTTAAAATAAAGTACAACTCTATGCCTCACAACAAAGGTCTCTCAACAGAGGAAAAAGAAGTAAACTAATCTACTGAAGCTCTCCTCTGGAGGGGTACCGCTACAGTCCAACGACGGGTAGGGAACTAGCTCGTGACTCCCTCGCCTCGGTCAGAAGGATCAGCAACTGGAGCAACAGGAACAGGAGAAGAAGTTCCTGGGGAAAAAGACACCACGACGGGTGTGAGAACTACTTTCCACAGTAGTTCTCAGTGGGTGCCGTCAACAAGCCCAACGGTCTGCCCACCAAGTCTACTAGAGGCAAAAGATAACAGTGCAATGAAATCTGGACAAGAAAAGCTGGAGATACTCTACAGCTACCATGCCTCTATCTAGATGCTCAAAAAGTGGAACAGATGAAAGTAAATGTGACCACACGCACCCAAGGTGCTCAATCGACCCAATCGAACTGACTGCCTCATATGGTCCAGTCAAGCCTGCGCCTGTCGATTAGGAACGCACCTGCCCACTACCACACATCCACATGAGGACGGGATTCACGTGGGGCGTCCTGTCCGACTAACTCTCCCCTCGCGCAAAACTGCCTCAACAGGCCCATCGTTGCATCTACCGCGGAAAACTACCTCAACAGGCCAACCATCGTATCCACAGCGGCATCTCAGGGACGCGACTCCAACTGAGGAAAACGACGCGGCATAGAGTATCAAACATAGGCATAAGCGGGCTATAGTCAAGATCCGCGCTCACTCTCAGAACGGTAGGACTCAAGATCCCCAAATATCTCGCACAACAGTCGGAGCACTCTCGACGACTCAGCTGATCAGCTCACACGAAACACGAGACACTAGCCTCTCCAACAGCTCGCAGCACAAAGCACACTGGCTGGAGGTACTCCACAACCAGGAACGACCCACAACTCAGGCTAACAATACTGGTCGGACAACACTCAACGACCTGGGACCACCGTCAACCACAACGGTTCCCAACAACACTGACCGGAAGATACTCGACGGCCCGGGACTACCGTCTGCTCAATAGCTCCCTCCCACGACAACACAACAGGGATACAAGACCTCCCGGGACTACCGTTTACCGAAACGGCTCCCGGCACAGATAAGCAACCCACTACACTACCAGACTCCACTCTGCTCCCAAGCACGAGTGCAAATGCATCCCACACTAAAAGAAAGTCCCGACCTGTCGGCCCACTACCCGGGCGAGGATAACACTATGTCCAGGAATAGAAAAACAGTGTGGGTGTCTAAACATAAATAACCCTAGCCCAAGTGAGAGTTTTCTACTGGTCTGGTTACACATGCAACATATGACGGGGGTGCTAGGTCAAGTTCCAAGATAACTATATTAACAGATGATAAAAGGAATAACAATTCCTACAATCTAGCATGCTACACAAGTAAATAAACTATCATGCATAGTCCTACATCAGTATAATTAATGTACAGTCCATAAAACTTGGAGATAAGGCCACCCACCTTGATTTGCCACCGATTGCTTGTAGACACTTGCAATTGGCCTCCACGTGATCCGCACGCAAAACGAAGCACGGTGCCGAAACACGCGCGCAAAACGAAGTTTGCACGCAAAACGGTGCACGGTGCCGGAGACCGCAAGCGAAACGGAGTTCGCACGCAAAACGGTGCACGGTGCCGGAGACCGCACGCGAAACGGAGTCCGCACGCAAAACGGTGCACGGTGCCGGAGACCGCACGCAAAACGGAGTCCGCACAGAAAACGGTGCACGGTGCCGGAGACCGCACGCGAAATGGTGTCCGCACGCAAAATGGTGCACGGTGTCGGAGACCGCACGGAAACAGAGCACGGTGCCGAAATCCGCACGCCAAACGGAGTCCGCACGCAAAACGGTGCACGGCATCGGGGACCGCACGCAAAACGGAGCACGGTGCCTAACACAGATAAGAGCAAGAGGGTCAATTTACTGTCCAAAGGAACGCCCCAAACTGTGCTAAAAACACCGTAAAAACAAAGTGCGGGACCAACCTCGACCGCGCCGCGCCGCCCAACTGCTCCGTTGGAACACCTTGCGCGCTCCTCGAGATCCACAGCGCACCGCCACATCCCCCAAAAATCTCCTCCTCACTCCCTCTCTCGCTCGGGTGAAGAAGGAAGAAAAGAAAGAGGAGAAGAAAAGGCGCGGGGGAGAAAGAAGAAGAAGAAGAAAAAGAAAAAGGGGGAGGAGGTTCATGGACCCGGTCCACGGACCCGGGTCCACGACGGCCACCAATGGGAGCCACCAAACCGCGGTCCACCAGGCCGGGGCGCGTGCACCGGGTCCATGCACGCGCCCCGCCGCCACGTGGCGCGCAGCAACGCGCCCGTCACACGGGCGCGTTACACCGCGCCACCCCCAGGCGCGGGACACGTGCGCGCCACACGGCGCGTGCCCCCGCGCCCGCGCTGGCGCCAACGGGGCCCGCCACGTGGCGGCCCCCGTGCGACCCGCGCCGAAGCGCGTTTCCCCAGGCGCGCCAGCGCGCCGTACGCCGCGCCAGCGCGCCGTACGCCGCGCCTCGGGATCCGAGCCTCACCTTGCCTCGATTTCCGTGCCGCCAATCGGGAAACGTGCCGCGATGCCTCGAAATACGCACAACTCAACCGGGCTCCAAACCAAACAAGTAAATAGTCCATTCTTAACGATTTCGCGCGCTGAATCCAAAAACGATGTCCATTACTCCAAATTCTCATCCGAAAATTCGCCGATTGCCCCCGGATAGCCAGCTTGATCCGATTTTCGCGCCGGTTCAATTCTGAAGTCTGATTTGTCAAATTCCAACTCTAAAAATTGCCGAAGGCAACCGGAGAGGTGAACTTTTATCCAAACTTCGCCCGGAGTCCAAATTTGACATCTGCGTCGCGCGAAATCACCCCTAAACACCCGACGGGTCCTCCAATTTCCCACGGGATCTCCTTTTTAAGCCCGATGTCCAACACTTGTGTCCAAATTGCACGCAAACACCACCGACACACCACGCAGGCATCCAGTGATGCAACTAAATCCCAAATTGCAACACAAATCCATTTCTCGGGCCCGACATGCGCACAAACACTCCCAACGGCCACAAAAAGCTGCCCAACAACTAGCAAACCCAACGTGGGGGATTCCGGGACCTCACAGTGGCGGCACAGACCGGGTGCACCGCACGGTGAGCCGCTGGAGCACAGCCTGTGTCGCAGACCGGGCTCACGGCTACAGTGCCAGCGGCCGCAGACCGGGCGCACGCCACTGCGGTGTGCCGTTACGGCTTGGGCCGGGCCGCGCACGGGCTGAGGCATGCGCCGGGTCCACGCGGTGGGGCTGCGATGGCGTTCACCGGGTGCACGCCCGACCGGTGGACCACGCGACCTGGCACACGCATTCGTGCGCCGGGTCTGCGCTCCCGGGGTCCGGAAGCTGTGCACCGGGTGCACGCCCGACCGGTGGACCGCGCGACCTGGCGCACGCATTCGTGCGCCGGGTCCATGCCCTCGGGGTCCGGAAGCTGTGCACCGGGTGCACGCCGGGCCCTGTCGACCGCGCGGCCTGGCGCACGCATTCGTGCGCCGGGTCCGCGCCCCCTGGGCCCGGAGTCGTACGCCGGGTGCACGTCGCGCTCCGTGGACCGCGCAGCAGTCGGCCGTACAGGGATGAATAGTAGGCCCCCTTTTTGCCCCCCCGCGGCTCCGGTTGCGACCCCGCGACCCCGGCGACTATGGCGACGACCCCGTGGACACGACAACGGCGGCGGCGGCCTCCCGTTTAACGACGGCGGCGGCGGCCTCCCGTTCAACACCTTGTATTGCCCATGACAACAACAAAAGGAAAACCTCATATCGAAAAATAACCGGGGAGACCCGAACCGCTCACCATGTTTTCGCCGGTGGGGGAGAAGGAGGAAAGAGGGTCGCCCGTCCCTCGCTCGATCAATCTCGCAGAAAGGCATCTCCCCATCTATCGTCTCGTTTCCTGCGCCGCTTTTTGAATAGAGAGGAAATATGGATTGGGGTTCCCCTTTTTCTTTCTTAAAAGCGCCGCCTTAAATCCTAGCCGTCAAGAGAGAAAACCAAGGAGGAAAAACCCTACGGCCCCCGGTTTTAAGGAAACCCTAAAAACAACTGGCGGCTAAGATTGTCTCGAAAAGCGTGTCAATCGCTCGCACGGATCCCGGAGCGCCTAAAGGGGTCCAAACTTCAAAATTAAATTCTGGGAGGTCCCGGGGTCGGAATTCAAATCCGATCGCGCCACCGTTCACCGTTTCGCGAGCTCTAACACCTAAAAATACCCGCGCGTCCCGACGGTCTGCCCAGAAATTCTCAAATTTCAACCCCTCCTCAATCAACTGAAAGAAAACTATTCAATTAGGACCCAAAACGGAAATCGTAAGATCGAGGTACCACCAAATAAATAAAATAATCTACTGACATAAAAAGATGAAAGGTCCGATCACAGCAGGATCCCGTCCGATCGCCTCGAAAAGCGTGTCAGCCACTTAGCACGGGTTTCGATGCACCACTCAAAGCAAACGCTTTGACCCCCATTCCGGGAGATCCGTAAATCGAAAACCGAATCCGTTCGCTTTGCCGTCCTCCGTTTTTCGAGCTCAATCGCAGAAAAATACTCGCGGTCCAGGCCAGTCTGTTGCAGAAACATAGTGAAAAGTTTTCCTAAGTCCCGTCAAAATAAAAGGGAGGCATACAAGGGCAAGGGAACGCCAGGACTCTACAACCTATGCGGGTTTGGCATAGGTGGCAGATCTGTTGGCGAGTCCGGGTCGTAGTTTCGACCCTGGGGCGTGACAGATTAGGTTGGTATTAGAGCCTAGGTTGTAGGTCATGGTGGAATTAGAAACCCTAGCCTTGTGGTTGGACCCTAGGATGACTTCGTGAGAGTCGTGATTTGTAGCGAGAGTCCTGATTGAGTTTTACACCTCTCCCAAGGGACGGGATGAGTGATTGGCATGTTTATTCTCCTAAGTAGTTATGTTGGCTGCAGACAACATAACGCTGTGGAATGGGTGGCATGCTCTAGACTTTCGCTAGATTGGGTCGAGCGTTGTTGTGTGCTGATTTGTGGTTCCGTCGTGGCGAGCGGTGTCTCCCCGACGCTGGGTTTGGGACCCTTGTGCATCCTGTCATAGCAGTTAAGCTTGAGCGGTTGGTTTTGGGCCGGATACCCGGATTGAGGTCAGAGAGCTCTGGACCCAGATGACAGGATTGTTAGAGGCATATTAGCGATTGGGGGAGCAGCTAGTTTTGGTGACACAGTTGTCGGAGCAGTGGGCAGCCCGACGGTGCTTTCCTCCTGAGACCACCAGGTTGCGGTATCCTCAGCGACAATGAATTCTGTGGTGCCGATGGAGAGAGTAGCCCCCTCCGTGCCAATATTTAGTGTCGAGGCACCGAGGCAGGGTGGATAGTTGACAGTAGAGGAGCTGTGGGGCATGTTTGATTGAGTGAGCCAGATTTGGCAGATGAACCACCCCGACTCGTAAGATTGAGTTGGAGCCTTTGGAGGCAGAGTCGTGGTTGGTGGTGATGGAGTGATCAATTGAGAGCCTCCCTATGCTAGAGAATTTATGCAGTTGTTGAACTGCGCGCTCCAGGGTTCGAGGGACGAGGCGCATAGGATATGTGAGACTGGGAGTGGATTGCGCCAGGATACCTTTCAGTTTAGTTGGTCCCTCCGTTATGGGTTATTGATGCCTCGATGGTGTAGGCATTATATATGGAGCGTGACGCTGCAGTTTCTTTGGATAGGGATCTGCCGCCAGAGGCGAGTTCTGGATGGAGGCGCTTGGCGCTAGGTGATGGAGGACAGATCGGCCGGCAGAGGCATTTTCGTTTTGCTTTCCAGGATGGTGGATATCCTTGTGGGCTGTTAATGTAATGCTTACCCAAGGGAATGTTACCCTTTGTGATTGATAACATGCATGTTTGGGGTATAATATATGTGATTGGGGGGTGAGCTTAGTAAGGATAATTGTATAAGGAATTGCATGAATTATGTGTGTCTTATCGTATGACGGTTGCAATAATGGATTTCTGAGATGTCGGAGATCGGGTGGACCCCGATGGCAGCATCAGCATCTATATCAGAGTAGCGCAGCGGTAGCGTGGGTTTGTTGTCTGCGAAGGACCGTACCTGTTGCCTCAGTGTGAGCAGAGACAGAGGTCGGGCTCCCTTTGTGATTGGTCTAGATATTTTCTGGCAGACTGAGCGACAACCGCTTGCATCGTGTGGATGAGTTTGTGCCGCCTGGTTGGAGGGCACCACGGCAGTGGATCGGGTTGTTGCAGGTGTGATTTCATCACAGCAGTCGGAGTTAGTGCACTTCGCATTCCGGCATGGACTAGAGGCAAAGTTGTTACGACGTGCACTAGAGGTACAGGTTACTATCGGTGTTGTGCATGTGAAGGAGGCTTGTGGGTCATGTCCAGCGCCATTGAGACCACGAGTTATACCGGCAGACTTATTGGTATTGGTAGTAGTTCTGTGTTTTCACCCAGAGCTTGGGATTGATTGGCACAATGCCATAGGATGTTTTGATCGAGGAGAAAGAGAACGTTGACCTTCTGCGAGGTAGACGAGAGGAGGCTTGGTTGTTGAGATTGTTAGAGCACACAGGTTTTAGTGACAGCGTGAGAGGTGCTTACGGCGGCACCGGGACTCAAGGATATCTCTATTGCCCACGAGATCCCGGGTGTGATTTCACCTGAGCTGTTGATGATGCCGCCGGTTAGGGAGATTGAGATTGTGATTGACGTGGTTCTGGAAACCGCGCCAACCTCAATAGCACCTCAGGGATATTATCTGTGAGCTGGGAGAGTTGATGGCACAGGTGCTGGGACCCGATGGATCGAGGGTCTGTTTGACCTAGTGCCACACCGTTGGTACACGGTGGTGATGCCACGTCGTTGATACACGACTGTGAGAGCTTTTTTGTGATTTGAGCACAGCCAAGTCCGGGTATTATTCAGGACCTTTTGATGGAGTTATACTCCGGCAGTTGTTTGTTGCGATGCGTGTACCTGTTTGGAATCATACAACTGAGTATTTCGCCAAGATGGTGTTCAGGACACGGTAGGGGCATTATGAGTGTAGTGAGGTGTGACGCCCCACTTCCCAGGGGGTCACCCATCCTAGAACTACTCTAGCTCTAGCACGCTTAACTCTCATGTTCCTCTTGGATCTTGCTACCATCCAAAATGCTATAGCCGGGTTAGAGATTTAGTCCTATTATATCATTTATATAGAGGACTAATCCAAATTCCGGGGGTGTCACATTCTTCCCCCCTTTAAGCCCTGACGTCCACGTCAGGCTCAAGCACACTCACAAGCACCAGGCGATGTGAGACTAGTCTCGCTAGCCTTAGCCGACCTTGTGAGGAGCTGCACTCCACTCACAACGGTCATTAGCCGGGGAGCCTCGCTCTACCCGCTATATAACCCTGGCTCAGCCGAGACTCATCTCACATTTCTGGCTGGTGAATGGCTCTGATACCAACTGTGATGCCCCACTTCCCAGGGGGTCACCCATCCTAGAACTACTCTAGCTCTAGCACGCTTAACTCTCATGTTCCTCTTGGATCTTGCTACCATCCAAAATGCTATCGCCGGGTTAGCGATTTAGTCTTATTATATCATTTATATAGAGGACTAATCCAAATTCCGGGGGTGTCACATGAGGCCTGATGGAATGACTAATGCCCCGTCGCCTTTAAGATTGAGGAATTTTGGTTCCAGCTGGACTTGAACGGATTGATAACGGTATTCTCTAGGGATATTTTGATTGTACCCCCCCTTCCTATGTGATTTAGAGCTTGTGGAGCACTTGTCAATGGTATGACAAGGTATGTGAGGGAAAAAGCTTTATGCCAAGTTGTTGTGGTACAAGTTTTAGCTTCGAGAGCATATCTTCTTAGATTACATATTTTAACCGTAGGGGCGGTGGTGGAAATCCGTCCAAGATGGATGCTATTTGAGATTGGCCGAGACTGACGTGTATCGTTGAGACGAAAGCTTCCTGGACTGGGTAGTGCCAGCAGACCTGGACGAATGGATGATTAGACTGATACCAGCACCGATTTTAGCGTCGCCAGTGATGGGAGACGGATTTGCGGGATACCGTGATGCCTCCCATAATGGCTATAGAGTTACAGTTGGATTATTGTTGAGCATCCAGTATCACCCCGACAGGGCCACTGTGGTGGCGGATACCTGGAACAGGAGAGTTTATTGGGGTTGAGTTTGATGACTCCACAGCTGGCGCTATGTGGGACCATTATGGTGTACCAGGTTGGAGGTTGTGTCCCTGCGGGTCCCTTTTGACGGTAGACTGCGGTAAAGCAGTCCATGCGGATGGTCGTGATCCGAGAGTGATTGAGCGAGGACCCTAGCCGATTAGGGCTTCCTTTCTTTGGATGACCGTATGGGTATGTGTCACGCCCGGGGTCGAACTGCGACCCGGGCTCGTCAACAGATCCGCCGTCTGTACGGAAACTGCCGTACAGACGAAGCGTCTAACCTGCAAAAGAGATCTATAGCTATACAAGTATCAGAGCTGAAAAGAAGCTATACAGAAAAAGAAGGACTAAACAACTGAAACACTAAATGATAAAAAGTCCAAGTACACCAGTCCACTGTCTCACAAAACATAAGTACAAAATGGCTATCTGGTACAAAAGTGGAAATCAAAAAGTACGGGTGACTCTAACACTGACTCCACAGACTCGGGTAGGAACTAGTCGGCCATGCCCTTACCTCGGTCTGAAGACTCCGCACGAGCCGAGCCTGGAACAGTCGCCTCAGGAACACCTGTCATCACAGCGGGTGTGAGATCTACTGCAACAGGCAGATCTCAGTGGGTTCCGACGCCAAAACCCGCGGTATGCCCACTAAGTCTGCTGGAGACAAAAACAGATAGATAGATAGTGAATGAAAGCTGGAAATGAATCTACCACTATATGTCACAATGCAATGCTCGAAGGAAACAACATCTAAGAGCATACACTACAACCACCCGCTCATGTCACCCACTCCCAATAACTGCCGCATAGGGTCCAGTCAAGACTACGCCCGTCGACTAGGAACGCACCTGCCAAATACCACACATCCAAGGAGGACGGGATTTACGTGGGGCGTCCTGTAAGACCATCTCAATCTCACTAAAGTAACCACCTGGTAACTCGGCCAGGGCATGTACCCACCTGGTAACTCGGCCAGGGGTATGTACCCACTTGGTAACTCGGCCAGGGGTATGTACCCACCTGGTAACTCGGCCACGGGTATGTACCCACCTGGTAACTCGGCCAGGGGTATGTGCCCACCTAGTAACTCGGCCAGGGGCATGTATCCATCTGGTAACTCGGCCAGAGGTATGTATCCATCTGGTAGCTCGGCCAGAGGTATGTACCCATCTGGTAGCTCGGCCAGAGGTATGTACCCACCTGGTAACTCGGCCAGAGGTATGTACCCACCTGGTAACTCGGCCAGGGGTATGTGCCCACCTGGTAACTCGGCCAGGGGTACGTATCCATCTGGTAACTCGGCCAGAGGTATCAGAGCATCTACGCGTCCGGAGCGTGACCCGAGAGGAGCGACCCCAACGAGTAACAATCATGTCCCATCTGTCTCAGCAAGCGGCATATGCAGGCCATAGTCCACGATCAACCAGATCGGAAAGCTCGAATGCTCAAAATACTACTCACACACGTATCCAAGTCGGAAAACAAGCCTCGACTCAATCCGATAATGCACAACTCATGGCTAAGTCGGAAAACCTCCACGACTCGATCTGCCAGAACCCCAAAGCCTCAAGCTAAGTCGGAGATCCACCTCAACGACTAAATCGGACAAACACAAACTAGAGCAATCACCCAATGCCCGCAAGGAAATCATCCCACATGACACTAGAACTCGACACGCATGCTCTAAGATCCACTCGGCCCCTCGGCACGAGTATACAAGCACCCTGAACCTATGCCATACCCTTGACAACTCATAATTTAAAAACCCTCTTTGAAAACATTAATTTTCCTTAAAACGGGTTTCTCGATTTTGCAAACTGTTCAGGTGCAATCATGATGCAAACAAAGCGTGAAACCTAGTGTCACATGATGTCAGGAGTCTACTAAAAATAATTCGGCGTTCCAATAAATTTTACAGAAGATTCCAGGCAACTATCAGATATAAAAACAGCGAAAACGCCTAATACACATGATTAAATTGCATTTAATAGCATTAAAGGGCATTCCATAAATTGTGGAGAAATTCCAACCCACCTGGAATGATTTTCGCAGGCAACGCTGAAGTCAGTGAAGTGCCGATACCTCAAACCGAGGAAACTTTGAAAATCGCGCCGCGCGCGCGCACTTTCGCGATCCCCGAAAAAATTCCCCGGAGGCTCCAATAATTCACTCGAGTTCTCTACAATTTCCTGCGCGCAACCGGCTCACACTGTGGGGTTATATGTAATAAAGATCTAAATAGGGGGAAAAACCCCTAGAGGGGGGTGAATAAGTGTAAACAATAAACACTCAAAAAATCATTGCGCAATAAAACCCAATGCGGAAAAATAAAAGAACACGCAAGATTTTTACGTAGAAAAACTCCAAACCGGAGTAAAAAACCACGGGACCGATAACACGGTGAAATCCACTAGAATTGAAACACATACAAGGTGATTTAACGTACTCACAGACGACTCAACCTTTTACCATACGCTCCTAGTTGATCTTCTCCGCTCGTTCCGCAACGCGTCTCGAATCCACAATCTGCGTCCAACGCCGAATCCACGGCGTCCAACGTTGAGTACACGACGTCCGACCGAATCCACGGTCTTCACCCAGTAGCACGCTTCGAATCCATGAACGTACCTCGCTCCGAATCCACGAGAGAGGTTGCACCTTGAATCCACAAGGCCACGCGAGTCCACGCACCGATTTTGGGGAAATCGTTGTTTTTGGGTGGTGATGATCCGCCGAATACTTAGATCAAAGATAGATAGGAAATACCATCTAAGTATTCATTAGTTTGATTCAACTCAAGATGTGAGTATGAAAACCTAGAATCAAACTAATCAATATAGATGAAGAAACATAGAGTAATATCTAATGATTTCCTTTCTTCTCTATAAGTGGATCTTAGGCCATATAAGATAATATTAGATTATGACGGCTATTTTCCTTAACCCTAGAAAAAGAAACATAGGGTCTATTTATAGGTTAGAAACCCTGGGAAGAAGATAAGGATCAAAAACCTACCATTTCTGGAAATTTTACGGACGGCGATCCGGATCGAATTTCGGCGATCCGGATTGCAGCAGCAAGAAAGACGGTTTCCAGAAAAACAAAGGTTCGGGATCCGGATCGAAAGGCTGATCCGGATCGCTCATACAGTTTCACCAAACATCAACGTTCGGGATCCAGATTGCAAACCCTGATCCGGATCGAGCAAGTAAAAAGGTAAAACTAGTGTTCGGGATCCGGATCATGAGATGCTGCGATCCGGATTGAACCAGTGTATGAACGAACACCCTTCGGGATCCGGATTGGAATGCCTGATCCGGATCCTGAACATGTCCCATGTCCAGTTTTTGATTTTTATGCAATGAAAAATTCTTCCAGGTGTTTCTACACTACAAGAAGTATTCGGATCACCAAAAATCTTTAGTTAAACATACCTGATCCTTTTGAATTCTTCTATCTTGAGATTGAGTTAAATGATCCAACCTTCTTCACCTTCAATCTTCAAGACTTGAACCTTTCACGAAATTATGCCAACTCAAATTCCGTAACAATCTCCCCCTTTGGCGGTTTCGTGACAAAACACTGATCCACTAAAGAAAATTCAAAAAGATATTTTTGTTGCTATCACCATACAACAAAAATTTACAATGGAGATCCAAAAATTTTAAAACATGAGATAAACTCCTAAAACAGACTCTAGACTTAGACATCTGTACTCTCTGCACACAGAAATCATTCTTGACAAAAAGAATCGTTAGATACCTCAAGAATTGAAACATACAAAACCAAGTACAGAGATAGAGTTTATCTGATCATCATGACATTTGAGAATTCAGATATGTAAGAGAATCATAGTCAAAAACCAACATATCTTCTATGCATTCAAACACCAAATGTCACAAAGTGTTAGTCCAACATCAACTTGTTAGTCATATTACATACCCAAATAGTTAGTCGAATAGTTAGTAGGGACATGCACACAGAACACAAGATAAAAACCAAAGTTGAAGTTGAAGTGATACTTACCTTGATGTTCACACATTCACACAGTTTTCACATCATCATTGTTCAAGTTCTCTCTAAACTCTCTCTCCCCCTTTTTGTCACAAATGTTAGCCAAAAATACAAGACAAGGAGAGTTAAAAAGTTTAAATATAAATTAAGAAACGTGAGAGTTGAAGGGCACAAACCAAGAGCGTAAGAACCTGCAAAAGAGAAGATTAGTAGGAAACTTCATGGAGAATCGTCAGAGCTGATACACCCAAGCTTCTGAAACATTTTCTTGATCCGTTTATTCATGGAAGCTTGCTCCTTCTTCACTTCTCTGAGATCTTGGATCATCACAGCTTGTTCTTTCTTGACTTCTTTGAGATCTTCCTTCATTTCAGCGAACTCAACAGACGTGCGTTCTTGTTCGTTGGAGAGTCGCTGTTGTTCTTTAAAGATTGAGCTGACAGAAGCATCATCATCAGAGGTGGATGGAGGTGCCTGCTGTGCTGGTGGAACAAGAGCTGTAGAAGTAGTTGCTTGTGGTCGAGCTCTTTGTCGAATTGGAGGAGATGGAGGATCATCTTGTTTTGTCGATAGAGACTTCACAATTGTTGTCTCATTAATGGTGACCAAACTGTACATGTATGAGCTCGCGCTTGCATCGACTTTAAACTTTCTAAGGATGCGCATGATTATCATTGGGTAGGGTAGTCTCTCTGTGGGGTGAGAGTGTTCCACATACCGCGCCATCCTAGACCAAATGAGATAAGGAATATTCAAGTTTGCTCCCATCAATGCGGCCGGGTTTCTAAGAAGATAAAGGAGTAACATCCTGTCCCATCGAAGAACCTTCGTATTCATGTTGGGAAGAATGTTGTAGCAGACAATGAAGTTTATATACCTATACTCTGGTCGAAGCTCTTTAGAGAAAACAGAATTTCCAGTTGACAAAGTATCCGGAACACAAATTCCATTGACTACAACTCTCCAGGAGTTGTCGTTGAAGCTTTGAGTTTTTAGGTAATGGAGTCCATCAGCTCTGGCTGTCATACCTAGCACATCTCCAATCAGTTGGGGTGTGACTTTGATTTTGATATTTTTAACCAAAGTATGAAATTCTCGACGTCCATCCTCGTGATCAATTAGACTTGCAGCGTTCTGATAAAACATTCGAACTGAGTGTGGACAGTACCCAGTAGTCTCAGGGAAGTTGCAAATTTGAGCAAGACCAACCTGGTCAAACAAAATCCCAAAAACTGCAGATCGTTCCTTCATTGGTTTGACATTGACATGTCTCTCGCCAATGCATTCCCTCTTCTCAAAATCCTTGATTCTTGCGGAGCTGATGAAGTCTTGTGGAGAAGGCTGTCTAGCAACTGGTTGCTCAATGGAAATTCCTTGAGCACTGCCTCTTTTTCTTGCACCGGTTTTTCTTCGTGTCCCAACTGGATTTGGATCCATAGGGGCTTTTCCTTTTTCAGCTGCAGTAGGCTTTGAAGCTTTTGATGTTTCCGCAGGAGCTTTTCCTTTCGACGCAGTGGGTGCTGTTGCTTCAACTTGAAGCTCATCCCAATCAATTGATTCCGTTTCCGACTCCGTGTCGGAATCATCCTTAGTCTTCTTTGCTTTCTTGGCCCTCTTGGGCTTGGCAGTATCCTTGACATGAACCATGGCAGCAAGTAGGAAAATAATCCATGTGATCACCATTTTGATTGCTAGTGAAAAATGTATCCTGTGAAGACCAACTCAAGAACACATGAAAAAATTGTTAATTTTCAAAATTTTGAAAAATTGTACCCAAACAATCATAATCATGTAGAGAGACTAAGAATCAAATTAGTTTTGCAAAAAGAATTTTAAAAATAGATCAATTACATGATTTTCAAAAATTCCTATTATATGCCCTAAAACAGAATTTTCAGAAATCGAAGCCCAAAAATTCGTTAATCAGGAGAATACCTAGCATATAATCAAAACTAATCTACCCAGAGTTCTTATTTCAAATGAGATTTGACCAAAAACCATTCACAAACGAAAAAGATAGAAAAATCTCATCACGTTTTGAAGAAAATAGAGAAAACCTGTGAAAAACGAGATTTTGATCAATAAAACTTACTTGGATTCGAAGAACTTGGGTTAGGAAAGCTCCAAGGTGCAAGTATTCTAGAGAGAGAGGCTCTAGAGACTTGAGAACAAAAGATTAAGGTAAAAGAAATCAAAACCCTTTCGTTCTTATTAAAACCCTAGCCGTGATCCGGATCGGATCGAGATTTCGATCCGGATCGGCTAGCCGCAGGAAGAAGCCTGCGTTCGGGATCCGGATCACTTATCCCGATCCGGATCAGTTGCAACTTTTTCTTCAGAAAAATTTAGAAAAAATCCATAAAATCCAGAAAAAAGTATGTAAGCATTTTAGCACATCAACTTTAAACAAAAATCATCGTTTCATGTCAAGAGAAATAAATTATGTTAAATCTATCAATAACATTCAAATAATGACATGACAATTTATAGAAATTAAAACTTTTAAAGTTGATCAAGTTCAAACACATCCATCATGATCTTATGAGTACGACGTTTATCAAATCATTAAAATGGTAAAGAAAATGAATTACCAAGATCAATAGATGTTTGAAATCCCAAATAAATTATATAATGTATCTAGACAATCTGTTGAAGAGAGTGGCTCTTTGAGCATCTTTCTTTAAAAACCCACCTTATACCAACCTTAAAATTTGACAGAGTCAAGTATCTCAATATGCATTTTACTTAATCAAAAATTGAACAACCATGCTTGGTATACATGTGGTAGAGAGTGGCTCTTTGAGCATCTTTCTTTAAAAACCCACCTTATACCAACCTTAAAATTTGACAGAGTCAAGTATCTCAATATGCATTTTACTTAATCAAAAATTGAACAACCATGCTTGGTATACATGTGGTAGCTGCACACAGTACTCGGACGACCGAGGTGGTAGCTCTTTCCTCCATGTGGTGGTAGTTTTCACACTCCTCATTGGGATGTAACTCTTTCCACATCTTTTGAGCATTTTACTTTTCTTTGACTCCCCCTCAATTGGCTATCAATTATTTAATATATAAAGTATTCAACCAAGGATTGATCTCGAATTCATACTCAACTAAATAGTCAAATAAGATAAAAGCAATACCAAGAGATCATTGAGAGAGAAATTGACTTTGATCAATTAAAAATGGTTTAATTTAAATAAATGATCAATGCATCAACTGAATTATTATGATATCCAAAGCATAATAAGTTTCTAATTATATGAAAGGATGCAAGTAAAGTCAATAATACACATGCTCAATTAGTGTACTATGTATAAACATAGATAAAAAACAAAAAACACAAAAACAAAACCTAACCTAAGCAAAAGTTTCAAAAGGAAGTTTATTTCAAGGAAAGCATTCCAATTGCTTTACGCAAATGAATAAAACATTTTTGATCCAAAGGTTTTGTTAAGATGTCAGCTAATTGATCTTCAGTTGAAATATATGAAAGTTGAAGAGTATTTGATTCAACTAGCTCTCTAAGAAAATGATATCTAAGTTCAATGTGTTTTGTTCTAGAGTGCAACACAGGGTTTTTGGAAATGTTTATAGCACTAGTGTTGTCACAAAGAATTGTTACCGAAGTTGCTGAAATCCGGAAGTCGCTCAACACACTTTTCATCCAAATGAGTTGGGTTGAACAACTACCCGCTGAAATGTATTCCGCTTCGGCAGTCGAGAGTGCTATGCAATTCTGCTTTTTACTGTGCCATGCAACAAGGCAATGGCCAAGATAGAAGCATGCACCACTCGTGCTTTTCCGATCATCCACTGATCCTGCCCAATCGGCATCTGAGTATCCAACAATGTCCAAACTAGTTCCCATAGGATACCAAATTTCGAAATTAATTGATCCTTTGATGTACCGGATGATCCTTTTCACCACTTTCAGGTGAACCTCCTTTGGTGCTGATTGATATCTCGCGCAAATCCCAACACTAAAGGATATATCCGGGCGACTAGCCGTGAGGTAAAGTAGACTTCCAATCATACTTCGATACAGTTTCTCGTCTACATTCTCACTATGTGATTCACTTCCAAGTCCCTTGTGGCTAGTTCCCATTGGAGTCGGAAAATCCTTCGAATTTTCTAAGTCAAACTTTTTAACCAACTCCATTGCATACTTGGATTGACACAAGTGAATACCTTCATCATATTGTTTAATTTGCAATCCAAGAAAATAAGTCAATTCGCCCATCATGGACATCTCAAATTCGCTTTCCATGGTCTCCGCGAATTTAGAAGCATCATTATCTCTTGTTGCGCCAAATACAATGTCATCGACATAGATTTGTGCTACAATGAAATTGTTTTGATAATGCTTCACAAAGAGAGTCCTGTCAGCTCCCCCTCGAGTATAGCCCTTCTCCAAAAGGTGCTTTGTCAACCTTTCGTACCATGCTCGCGGTGCTTGTTTCAGACCGTAAAGAGCCTTTTTCAAACGAAAAACATGGTTAGGTTGTTTATGGTCTACAAAACCTTTCGGTTGAGCCACATAAACTTCCTCATTTAAAAACCCATTTAGAAACGCGCTCTTAACGTCCATTTGAAATAATTTGATTTTAAAATGACAAGCAATAGCAAATAGTATACGAATGGACTCGAGTCTAGCTACAGGGGCGAAAGTTTCATCAAAGTCTATACCTTCTACTTGAGAGTAGCCTTGAGCAACTAATCATGCCTTGTTCCTGATGATAGTACCATCCTCATTTTTCTTGTTCTTGAAAATCCATTTGGTACCTATCACATTATGTTGCTTTGGAGGCTTCGTTAATTCCCAGACTTTGTTTCGCTCAAATTGATGGAGCTCTTCCTGCATTGCTTTAATCCAGTAGTCATCCTGAAGAGCTTCATCTATGTTCTTTGGTTCGATTAAAGATACGTAGCAAGCGAATCTACAAACCAACTGCCTCCGAGTTCTAACTCCTTCTTGTGGGTCTCCAATGATGTTTGATTCAGGATGATCCTTGGAGATGCGTAAAGTTTGAGGTAACGGAGTACTCGGAGGTACATGAGACGATTCCTGCATATCAGATAAACTTGAAGAACCATTAGATGCATCATTAATATTGGAAGTATTATTATGAGAAGATGCAATGGCAGGTGTATCATCATCTAGAGAGATATCGAGGGTAGATTTTTCAGATGCAAAGTGAAAAGCTTCATCTACTTTAACATTTATAGATTCTACGATCGTCTTAGATTCCAAGTTAAATACCCGATATGCTCTACTATTTGTAGAATACCCCAAGAAAATCCCTTCGTCACTTCGAGAGTCAAACTTTCCAAGATTTTCACGGTCACGTAAAATGTAACACCGACTCCCGAAGATGCGAAAATATTTGATGTTGGGTTTTCTACCACACCATAGTTCATATGGTGTATTTAACGTTCCCGGGCGCAAATAAACTCGATTAATTACATAGATTGCAGTGTTCACAGCTTCAACCCAAAAATGTAGCGGTAAATTCCGGCTGTGAAGCATAACACGTGCCATCTCTTGAACAACCCTGTTTTTGCGCTCGACAACACCATTCTGTTGAGGTGTATAGGGTGCTGAGAATTCATGCTTAATACCGTTGGAAGTGCAAAAATCAATGAATTTTGAATTTATGAATTCTCCACCTCTATCACTTCTAACACGAATGATCTTTTCATTCTTTTCAATCATAATACGATGGCAAATCTCGTGAAAAGAATCAAAAGTATCAGCTTTCTCTTTTAAAAATGCTACCCAAGAATATCTAGAGAAATCATCAACCAATAAGAAAATATACCATTTACCTCCCAAAGATGGTTGACGAGTTGGCCAAAAGAAAGAAAAATAGTCTACATAAACTACACAACATTTAACCGTATAACGATTAAAGACAAGGAAGGATTTCACCTTTGCATACCCAAACCTTTTGAGTTTTGGAGTATGTTGGCAATGGTTGAGAAATTTTCCTTGATGAAGACGTCTTGTATGATTGATCTTTTTCTTTTGTCATCGTCTTGTTTGAAGTACTACCAATGTTCTTTTCTTTTGAAAAGTCCTTCTTTGAATTCCGGGGAGTGAACTTATTGGTAGCAGTTGCAAGATGTGGTTGATTTGAACTTTGAGCTCCAACCTTGCAATTTCTTTCAATGTGCCCTGCAAAATTACAACGAAAACATACCTTAGTACTTGACGATCCCGAGGAGGATGAAGTAGGCTTGTTGTCGTTGCTTGTCGTTAGTTCCGGTGTCGGAGGAGGAGATACCGACTGGGGCACGAAAACTATCCCAACCGAACTAAAATTGTCTTCAGTTCGATTGTATCCGAGACCGAACTTGTTTGTTTGACCAAGACCAAGAAGTTTATCCAACTTACTCCTTCCAGAAGAAAATTGCTGTAAGTCATCCTTGAGTTGGAAAATGGTCTCTGTCATTTCCAATTTTTCCCGTCGGGCCTCGCCGTAGAGCTTCAAGAAGTAATTCGCTTTGTTCACCATATCTATATAATTCTTCTCGAGTTGCTCATTGGACTCTTGAAGGGAAACATTTGCTTTTATCAGATTATCCCTTTCCACTTCAAGATCGGTCGAGAGAGAAGTTACCCTTTTTACTTCTTCTTCGAGATCCTGCAATCTCCCTCTCAACCCCTTGTTTTGCTTAGCCGGTTTCTTTGAATCCCTCAAAAGTCTGTGGTAGGCTAAAACAAAATCTTCACCTTCCGAATCATCCGATTCGTTGTCCGTTGCAATCTTTTCAACAGTGGAGTTGGACAATGACTCGGATGTACTTGCCATTAAGCACATGAAGGGTGAAGATGTGGACGCGTGGAATGCTGTTGCGCTTTCTTCTTCATCACTTGAGGATGACTCATTTGACGTTGAGTTGTCATCCCAAGTGATGGCTTGCATCACTTTCTTCTTTGACGGATTCTTAGTTGGACACTCCGTTGAGATATGGCCGTATCCTCGGCACTTGAAGCATTGGACTTGTCCCTCTGAACTTTTCTTATCCTTTGAAAAGTTCTCTTGCTTTCTTGACTTGTAACTTGAAATACCCTTGCCTTTCTTCGACTTTCCGAAGGATGGAGATTTACTTGAATTACCCCTTCGAAAGTTGCGGCGAAACTTCCTTGTCAAGAGAGCGAGTTGCTTCTCAAAGTCCTCCATAGATAGGTTCTCATCATCGTCTGAGGAGGATGAATCTGTTGGGTCGTATATAATACGGATCTAAATAGGGGAAGAAACACCTAGAGGGGGGTGAATAGGTGTAAACGTATAAACACTCAAAAATAGTTGCGATAAAAAACCCAATGCGGAAATGAAAATAACTCGCAAGATTTTTACGTGGAAAACTCCATCACCGGAGTAAAAAACCACGGGACCGATAACACGGCAGAAATCCACTAGAATTAAAACACGTACAAGGTGATTTACCGTACACACTTACGACTCAACCTTTTCCATACGCTCCTAGAGGATCTTCTCCGCTCGCTCCAGACGCTTCTCGAATCCACGATCTGCGCCCAACGCCGAATCCACGGCGTCCAACGTCGAATCCACGACGTCCGACCGAATCCACGGTCTTCACCCAATAGCACCCTTCGAATCCACGAACGTGCCTCGCTCCGAATCCACGAGAGCGAATGAACCTTGAATCCACAAGGACACGCGAATCCACGCGCCGATTTTGGGGTAATCGTTGTTTTTTTGGGTGGTGATGATCCGCCGAATACTTAGATCAAAGATAGATCGGAAATACCATCTAAGTATTCATTAGTTTGATTCAACTCAAGATGTGAGTATGAAAACCTAGAATCAAACTAATCAATATAGATGAAGAAACATAGAGTATTCTCTAATGATTTCCTTTCTTCTCTATATGTGGATCTATAGCCGTATAAGATGATATATGAAAATGACGGCTATGTGGATTGACCCTAGAAAGAAAGACATAGGGTCTATTTATAGGTTAGAAACCCTAGGAAGGAGATAAGAATCAAAAACCTGCCATTTCTGGAATTTTACGGACGGCGATCCGGATCGTGATAACTGAGATCCGGATCGTCATAACGAAACAGCCAATTCCAGAAAAACGAAGGTTCGGGATCCGGATCATGTGACTACGATCCGGATCGTTCATACAGTTCACCAAACATCAACGTTCGGGATCCGGATTGCGAAGCAAGATCCGGATCGTTCAAGGTAGATGGTAAACTCAACGTTCGGGATCCGGATCAAGAGACTACGATCCGGATTGCGACGATGTATGAACGAACCACCTTCGGGATCCGGATCGAACAGCCTGATCCGGATCCTGAACATGTCCCAAGTCCAGTTTTTGATTTTTATGCAATGAAAGATTCTTCCAAGTGTTTCTACACTACAAGAAGTATTCGGATCACACAAATTCTTTAGTTAAACATACCTGATCCTTTTGAATTCTTCTTTCTTGAGATTGAGTTAAATGATCCAACTTTCTTCACCTTCAATCTTCAGGACTTGAAACTTTCACGAAACTACGCCAACTCAAATTCCGTAACAATCTCCCCCTTTGGCGGTTTCGTGACAAAACACAGATCCACTAAAGAAAATTCAAAAAGATATTTTTGTTGCTATCACCATACAACAAAAATTTACAATGGAGATCCAAAATACAATACATGAGTTAAACTCCTAAAACAGACTCTAGACTTAGACATCTGTACTCTCTGCAAAAAGAAATCATTCTTGACAAAAGAAATCGTTAGATACCTCAAGAATTTTGTATTATTCAAAAACCACAAACAGAGATGAAGTTTAAACTCATTTATACTTACCATGACATTTATATTCAGATATGTAAACTGATCATAGTTAAAAAAGCACCAACATATCTTCTTTGCACGTAAAAACCAAATGTCATGAACATGTTTGTGACAAACTAATATATATATAGATATGTAATTGATCAGAGTTAAGAACCAACATATCTTCTATGCAATCAAAAACCAAGTGTCACAAACTTGTTAGTGAACATCAACTTGTTAGTTATATTACATGCCCAAATAGTTAGCAAATAGTTAGTCGAGGCATGCATTCATACAGCTGAAAAACCTCAAGTTGAGAATGGAAGTTGGAGTAATACTTACCTTGATATTCATCCAGTTTTCATATCAAACATTGTTCACTTACCTTGATGTTTCATGCAGTCAACATTGTTCAAAGTTCTCTCTAACTCTCTCCCCCTTTTTGTCACAAAACAAAGCCAAAATGTAGTTAAGACTACGAAATATGAGGAGAGTAAAAAGTTCCAATAAAATGTAAAACCTGAGAACTAAGCTAACGTAAGTATAAAACTAAATCCTAAAATCGTAATCCTGCACAAAAGGAAAGGAAAAGAAAATGAGTCAAAAGTAATCAGTTGTCAGAATCTGAGTCTTCAGAGCTTGTGCAACCCATCTTAGAGAGTATCTTTCGCATCCGCTTGTCCATTGAATTGATCTTCTTCGTTATGGTAATGTGAGCTGCCGTTGTAATTTCAAGCTCTTTGGTAATTCGTTGTTGCTCCGTCAAAATTTGTTCTTGCTTAACAGATAGTCGCTGTTGTTCCTTGATAATCGATGTTATTGATGCTTCATCATCTGTGCCAGTTGCTTGTCGAGATGGTGATGCGGCAGTGCTTGTACTGTGCTTTGTTCCAGATGCAGGAACTGGAGTGACATGCGGCAACTTATGGAGGGATTTGACAATAGTAGACTCATTTATCATGCTCAGACATTGATGATAAGTTGTTGAAGTAATGTCAACCTGAAATTTCTGTAAAATCCTCATTATAATCAAGGGAAATGGAATTCTCTCAGTGGGGTGAGGATGCTCAACATATCGCGCCATTCTATTCCAGATAATGTATGGAATGTTGATATTCAATGCCGTTGCCTCTGATCGATGTCCTATGAGATACAAAAACAGCAACCGGTCCCATCTCACAACCTTTGTCTGCATATTTGGAAGTATATTGTAGCATGTGATGAAGTTTAAGAAGCGATATTCAAGACGAAGTTCTTTAGAACGAACAGATTTTTCGGTTGATTGTGTTCCCTCGAGACAAATTCCCTCTATAACTTTTTGCCATAATGTGTTTGTCAAATTTACCCCCTTCAAGAAGTGAACTCCTTTCTTGCTGGCTTCCATTCCCAAAACCTCGCCAATCAATTGTGGAGTAATCTTAAACCTTGTGCCTTGGATGTTCGTGTAGAACTCCATAGGACCGTTCTCAACCTCTCGAAGATGTCGTGCATTAGTGTAGAAGGTCCTCACATGATGCAAACAGTAGCCAAGAGTTTCTGGGAAACGACATACTTGAATAAGGTTTGCTTGTTCAATCAGAAGGCCAAAGGCAGGGGAGTGACCTTGCAGAGCCTCAAAGTTAACATGCCTTTCACCAATGCATTCGCGATGTGCAAAGGCTCGAAGACGATCAGTGTTAACGAATACTTCTTCCAAGCGATGTGGGGAGTCAGGAGCTATCGGCGTGTCAACATTAATGTCCTGTCGTAGCCCACAGCGTCTAGTTATTCTCTTTCTTTTCATGGAGATGATTGGTGCTGCCTTTGATGCTTTTCCTGGTCCTTTATTTGCCTTTTCTTTTGATTTAACAGACGCCTTTCTCCTTGAATCATCAGACGGTTCTTGTTCATACATTGAGTCATCATCATCCGTCAATGCTGCCCAGTCAACCTCATGACAATCTACCTCTGTGTCACTGACCTCGACAAAATCACCTTTTTGTTGGAGGTTCTTGGCTCTCTTTAGTTTATTTGTAGGGCGAGTGTGTACCATTGAGACCAGGAGAAGGATTAACCAAGAGAAACACATTGAATTAAGTGCCATTGAACAAAATGCTTGAGTAAAGAAGGTGTCCTGTGAAAACCAACTCAAGAACACAAAAATTCTTAGTTTTCAAAAATTGGAAAAATTGTACCCAAACAATCATAATCATGTAGAGAGACTAAGAATCAAATTAGTTTTGCAAAAGGACTTTTAAAAATAGATCAATTGCATGAATTTCGAAAATCCTTATTATATGCCCTAAAACCGAAATTTTAGAAATCGAAGCCTAAAAATCCGTTAATCAGGAGAAAACCTAGCATATAATCAAAACTAAACAACCCAGAGTTCTTATTTCAAAAGAAATTTGATCAAAAACCATCCACAAACAAAATCGATCCAAGAATTTCGTACGTTTGAGGAGGAAAAGAGAAAAACGGTGAAAAACCGAGATTTTGATCAATAAAACTTACTTGGAACTGAAGAACTTGAGTTAGAAAGCTTCCAAGGAGGATGAAATCTAGAGAGAAGCGCTCTGGAAACTTTTGAACAAAAGATTGGAGTAAAAGAAATCAAAACCCTTTTGTTCTTTATAAAAACCTAGCCGCGATCCGGATCCTCCCGAGCTTGCGATCCGGATCGGCTACCCGCAGTGAAAAAACTGCGTTCGGGATCCGGATCGGCAGGTCCAATCCGGATCGTCAGCCCGCAGGAGAAAACCTGCGTTCGGGATCCGGATCACCTTGCCCGATCCGGATCGGCCCCAACTTTTTCTTTAGAAAAATTTTAGAGAAATTCAAGAAAAACCAGAAAAAGATTGTAAGCACAAAGGTGTATCAACTTTAAACAAAAAGCATCGTTTCACACAACAAGAATTAGATTATGCCAAATCTATCAGTAATATCCAAAAATGAAACGAAAATTTACAAGAATTAAATCCCTTAAAGTTGAACACCTTCAATTACATCTAACTTGATCTTATGAGTAATGCCTTTATCAAATAATCAATTCGGTAAAGAAAATGAAATACAAAGATCAATAGATGTTTGAAATCCCAAATATGGTAGATAATATTTCTAGACAATCTGTTGAAGAGAGTGGCTCTTTGAGCATCTTTCTTTAAAATCCCACCTTATACCAACCTTGAAATTTGACAGAGTCAAGTATTTCAACATGCATTTTACTTAATCAAAAATTTGAACAACCATGCTTGGTATACATGTGGTAGCTGCACACAATACTCGGACGACCGAGGTGGTAGCTCTTTCCTCCATGTGGTGGTAGTTTTCACACTCCTCATTGGGATGTAACTCTTTCCACATCTTTTGAGCATTTTACATTATCTTTGACTCCCCCTCAATTGGCTATCAATTATTTAAGATATAAAGTATTCAACCAAAATTGATCTCGATTTCATACTCGACTAAACAATCAAATAAGATAATGACTATACCAAGAGATCATTGAGAGAGAAATTGACTTTGATCACTTTAGAAGATGATTTAATTAACATAAACGATCATTGCAACAAAGAAATATTATGATGGCAAAAGCATAATAAATTTCTAAATGTGTGAACAGATGCAATTAAAGTCAATTAAGATCTATGCTCAATTACTATCCTATGTATAAACATAGATATTGAATAGAACAAAACAAATACAAAACCTATTTTAAGCAAAGGTTTCAAAAAGAAGTTTATTTCAAAGAAAGCATACCAATTGCTTTTCGCAAATGAATAAAACGTTTTTGATCCAAAGGTTTTGTTAAAAAGTCAGCTAATTGATCTTCAGTTGAAACATATGGAAGTTGAAGAGTATTTGATTCAACTAGCTCTCTAAGAAAATGATATCTAAGTTCAATATGTTTTGTTCTAGAGTGCAACACAGGGTTTTTAGAAATGTTAATTGCACTTGTGTTGTCACAAAGAATTGTTACCGAAGATGCTGAAATGCGGAAGTCACTCAATACGCTTTTCATCCAAATGAGTTGAGTTGAGCAACTTCCAGCTGAAATGTATTCCGCTTCGGCAGTCGAGAGTGCTATGCAATTCTGCTTTTTACTGTGCCATGCAACAAGGCAATGGCCAAGATAGAAGCATGCACCACTCGTGCTTTTCCGATCATCCACTGATCCTGCCCAATCGGCATCTGAGTATCCAACAATGTCCAGACTTGTTCCCATAGGATACCAAATTCCGAAATTAATTGATCCTTTGATGTACCGGATGATCCGTTTCACCGCTTTCAGGTGAACCTCCTTTGGTGCTGATTGATATCTCGCGCAAATCCCAACACTAAAGGATATATCCGGGCGACTAGCCGTGAGGTAAAGTAGACTTCCAATCATACTTCTATACAGTTTCTCGTCTACATTCTCACTATGTGATTCACTTCCAAGTCCCTTGTGGCTAGTTCCCATTGGAGTTGGAAAATCTTTACAATTTTCTAGATCAAACTTTTTGACCAACTCCAGTGCATACTTGGATTGACTCAAGTGAATACCTTCATCATTTTGTTTAATTTGCAATCCAAGAAAATAAGACAGTTCGCCCATCGTGGACATCTCAAATTCGCTTTCCATGGTCTCCGCGAATTTAGAAGCATCATTATCTTTTGTTGCACCAAATACAATGTCATCGACATAGATTTGTGCTACAATGAAATTATTTTGATAATGCTTCACAAAGAGAGTCCTGTCAGCTCCCCCTCGAGTATAGCCCTTCTCCAAAAGGTGCTTTGTTAACCTTTCGTACCATGCTCGCGGTGCTTGTTTCAGACCGTAAAGAGCCTTTTTCAAACGAAAAACATGGTTAGGTTGTTTATGATCTACAAAACCTTTCGGTTGAGCTACATAAACTTCCTCATTTAAAAACCCATTTAGAAATGCGCTCTTGACGTCCATTTGAAATAATTTGATTTTAAAATGACAAGCAATAGCAAACAATATACGAATGGACTCGAGTCTAGCTACAGGGGCGAAAGTTTCGTCAAAGTCTATACCTTCTACTTGAGAGTAGCCTTGAGCAACTAGTCGTGCCTTGTTCCTGATGATAGTACCATCTTCATCTTTCTTGTTCTTGAAGATCCATTTGGTACCTATCACATTATGTTGCTTTGGAGGCTTCGTTAATTCCCAGACTTTGTTTCGCTCAAATTGATGGAGCTCTTCCTGCATTGCTTTAATCCAGTAGTCATCCTGAAGAGCTTCATCTATTGTCTTTGGTTCGATTAAAGATACGTAGCAAGCAAATCCGCAAACCAACTGCCTTCGAGTTCTAACTCCTTCTTGTGGATCTCCAATGATGTTCGATTTCGGATGATCCTTGGAGATTCGTAGCGTTTGTTGAAACGGAGTACTCGGAGGTACACGAGATGATTCCTGCACATCAGATAAACTAGAAGAACCATTAGATGCATCATTAATATTGGAAGTATTATTATGAGAAGATGCACTAGCAGGAGAATCATCATCTAGAGAGATATCGAGGGTAGATTTTTCAGATTCAAAATGAGAAGCTTCATCTACTTTAACATTTATAGATTCTACGATCGTCTTAGATTCAATGTTAAATACTCGATATGCTCTGCTATTCGTAGAATAACCCAAAAAGATCCCTTCATCACTTCGAGAGTCGAACTTTCCAAGATTTTCACGGTCACGTAAGATGTAACATCGACTCCCGAAGATACGAAAGTACTTGATATCCGGTTTTCTACTAAACCACAGCTCATATGGTGTATTCAAGGTTCCTGGGCGCAAATACACTCTGTTAATGACATAGACAGCGGTGTTCACAGCTTCAGCCCAAAAATGTAGCGGTAATTTCCGGCTATGAAGCATCACACGCGCCATCTCTTGAACAACCCTGTTTTTGCGCTCAACAACACCATTCTGCTGAGGTGTATAGGGTGCCGAGAATTCATGTTTAATGCCATTTGAAGTACAAAAGTCAATGAATTTTGAATTTATGAATTCTCCACCCCTATCACTTCTAACACGAATGATCTTTTCATTCTTTTCAATCATAATACGATGGCCAATCTCATGAAAAGAGTCAAACGTATCAGCTTTCTCTCTCAAAAATGCTACCCAAGAAAACCGAGAGAAAACATCAACCAATAAGAAAAAAATATACAATTTACCTTGCAAGGATGGTTGACGAGTTGGCCAAAAGAAAAAGAAGAAAAGAAAATAGTCTACACAAACTATACAAGATTTAATCGTAGAACGATTAAGGACAAGGAGGGGTTTCACCTTTGCATACCCAAACCTTTTGAGTTTTGGAGTATGTTGGTAAAGGTTGAGAGATTCTCCTTGAAGACGACGTCTTGTATGATTGATCTTTTTCTTTTGTCATCGTCTTGTTTGAGGTGCTACCAATGTTCTTTCCTTTTAAAAAATCCTTCCTTGAATTCCGGGAAGTGAGCTTATTGGTAGCAATTGCAAGATGTGGTTGATTTGTTCTTTGAGCTCCAATCTCGCAATTTCTTTCGATGTGCCCTGCAAAATTACAACGAAAACATACCTTTGAGCTTGACGATTCCGAAGAGGATGAGGTAGGTTTGTTGTCGTTGTTTGTCTTGAATTCCGATGTCGGAGGAGGAGATACCGACTGAGGCACAAAGACCGTCCCACTCGAACTTGGACTGTTTCCAGTTTGAGTGTACCCGAGGCCGAACCGATTTGTTTGACCAAGACCAAGGAGTTTATCCAACTTACTCCTTCCTAAAGAGAATTGCTGTAAGTCATCCTTGAGTTGGAGAATGGTCTCTGTCATTTCCCGTCTTTCCTGTCGGCCCTCGCCATAGAGCTTCAAGAAGTAGTTTGCTTTGTTCACCATATCTATATAGTTCTTCTCGAGCTGCTCATTGGACTCTTGAAGGGAAACATTTGCTTTTATCAAACTATCCCTTTCCACTTCAAGATCGGTCGAGAGAGAAGTTACCCTTTTTACTTCTTCTTCGAGATCCTGCAATCTCCCTCTCAACCCCTTGTTTTGCTTAGCCGGTTTCTTTAAATCCTGTAAAGATCTGTGATAGGCTAGAGCAAACTCTTCACCTTCCGAATCATCCGATTCATTGTCCATTGCATTCTTTTCAACAGTGGAGTTGGACAATGATTCAGACGTACTTGCCATAAAGCACATGAATGGTGAAGATGTGGACGCGTGGAATGCCGTGGAGCTCTTTTCTTCATCACTTGAAGACGACTCATTTGACGTTGAGTTGTCATCCCAAGTGACGACTTGCATCGCCTTCTTCTTTGCCGGATACTTGTTAGGACACTCCGTTGCAATGTGGCCGTAGCCTCGACATTTGAAGCATTGCAGTTGTCCTTCTGAACTTTTCTTATCCTTTGAGAAGTTCTCCTGCTTTCTTGACTTGTGACTTGGAGTACCCTTGCCTTTGTTCCACTTTCTGAAGGATGGAGATTTGCTTGAATTACCCCTTCGAAAGTTGCGGCGAAAATTCCTTGTCAAGAGAGCGAGCTGCTTCTCAAATTCCTCCATAGAAAGGTTCTCGTCATCGTCCGAGGAGGATGTATCCGCGTCTTCTTCCTTAGTTGTTTTCAACGCATAACCTGAAGACTTAGAAGTGGATGCTTTTCCAGAAGAATTGTTAGTATTAAAAGTCATTTCATAAGTTTGTAATGAACCAACTAATTCTTCTACACGTATTTCGTCCGGGTGTTTAATAGTTTCAATGGCAGTAACCTTTGGGCGAAATCGTTCAGGAAGAGTTCTTAAGATTTTTCTTACAATCTTAAATTCTGGAATCTTCTCTCCCAGATTAGCACATGAGTTTACGATGTCTTGCAATCGTGTATAGTAGTCCGTGAAAGATTCATTTTCTGCCATCAAAATAGAGTCAAACTTGCTCGTAAGCATCTGCAGTTTCTGAATCTTCACGAGGTTAGTTCCCTCATGTGTAACCTGGAGAACATCCCAGATTTCTTTCGCAGTCTCACATGCCGAGACGCGAGAGAATTCAGTTTGAGATAAGGCATTAAAAATAGCATTAATTCCCTTGCCATTGTAAGAAGATAACTCAAACTCTTCCTTGGTCCATTTCGACCTAGGTTTTAAGGTGTGAACATCAGAGATAAGTTCAGTTGGATTAGTCCATCCTGATTCAATTGAATGCCACACCCTTTCGTCGATGGAAGATAAAAAGGCTTTCATCCGTACTTTCCAGTACGCATAATTTGTTCCATCAAAGAAAGGGGGTCGATTGATGTTTCCACCTTCAACCATTGTTCACAACCCTATTCCCGCTCTGATACCACTTGTTGGGTCGTATATAATACGGATCTAAATAGGGGAAGAAACACCTAGAGGGGGGTGAATAGGTGTAAACGTATAAACACTCAAAAATCGTTGCGATAAAAAACCCAATGCGGAAATGAAAATAACTCGCAAGATTTTTACGTGGAAAACTCCATCACCGGAGTAAAAAACCACGGGACCGATAACACGGCAGAAATCCACTAGAATTAAAACACATACAAGGTGATTTACCGTACACACTTACGACTCAACCTTTTCCATACGCTCCTAGAGGATCTTCTCCGCTCGCTCCAGACGCTTCTCGAATCCACGATCTGCGCCCAACGCCGAATCCACGGCGTCCAACGTCGAATCCACGACGTCCGACCGAATCCACGGTCTTCACCCAATAGCACCCTTCGAATCCACGAACGTGCCTCGCTCCGAATCCACGAGAGCGAATGAACCTTGAATCCACAAGGACACGCGAATCCACGCGCCGATTTTGGGGTAATCGTTGTTTTTTTGGGTGGTGATGATCCGCCGAATACTTAGATCAAAGATAGATCGGAAATACCATCTAAGTATTCATTAGTTTGATTCAACTCAAGATGTGAGTATGAAAACCTAGAATCAAACTAATCAATATAGATGAAGAAACATAGAGTATTCTCTAATGATTTCCTTTCTTCTCTATATGTGGATCTATAGCCGTATAAGATGATATATGAAAATGACGGCTATGTGGATTGACCCTAGAAAGAAAGACATAGGGTCTATTTATAGGTTAGAAACCCTAGGAAGGAGATAAGAATCAAAAACCTGCCATTTCTGGAATTTTACGGACGGCGATCCGGATCGTGATAACTGAGATCCGGATCGTCATAACGAAACAGCCAATTCCAGAAAAACGAAGGTTCGGGATCCGGATCATGTGACTACGATCCGGATCGTTCATACAGTTCACCAAACATCAACGTTCGGGATCCGGATTGCGAAGCAAGATCCGGATCGTTCAAGGTAGATGGTAAACTCAACGTTCGGGATCCGGATCAAGAGACTACGATCCGGATTGCGACGATGTATGAACGAACCACCTTCGGGATCCGGATCGAACAGCCTGATCCGGATCCTGAACATGTCCCAAGTCCAGTTTTTGATTTTTATGCAATGAAAGATTCTTCCAAGTGTTTCTACACTACAAGAAGTATTCGGATCACACAAATTCTTTAGTTAAACATACCTGATCCTTTTGAATTCTTCTTTCTTGAGATTGAGTTAAATGATCCAACTTTCTTCACCTTCAATCTTCAGGACTTGAAACTTTCACGAAACTACGCCAACTCAAATTCCGTAACAGAATCCGTGTCTTCTTCCTTAGTTATTTTCAACGCATAACCTGAAGACTTAGAAGAGGATGCTTTTCCCGAAGAATAGTTAGTAGTAAATGTCATTTCATAAGTTTGTAATGAACCAAATAATTCTTCTACACGCATTTCGTCCGGGTGTTTAATAGTTTCAATGGCTGTAACCTTTGGGCGAAATCGTTCAGGAAGAGTTCTTAAGATCTTTCTTACAACTTTAAATTCTGGAATCTTCTCTCCCAGGTTAGCACATGAATTTACGATGTCTTGCAATCGTGTGTAATAGTCCGTGAAAGATTCATTTTCTGCCATAAAAATGGAGTCAAATCTGCTCATAAGCATTTGCAGCTTTTGAATCTTCACGAGGTTAGTTCCCTCATGTGTAACCTGAAGAACATCCCAGATTTCTTTCGCAGTCTCACATGCCGAGACACGAGAGAATTCAGTTTGAGATAAGGCATTAAAAATAGCATTAATTCCTTTGCCATTGTAAGAAGATGAATCTAACTCTTCCTTGGTCCATTTCGACCTAGGTTTTAAGGTGCGAACATCAGAAATAATCTCAGTTGGATTAGATCATCCTAATTCAATTGATTGCCACACCCTTTCGTCGATGGAAATTAAAAAGGTTTTCATCCGTACTTTCCAGTACGCATAATTTGTTCCATCAAAGAAAGGGGGTCGATTGATGTTTCCACCTTCAACCATTGTTTACAACCCTATTCCCGCTCTGATACCACTTGTTGGGTTATATGTAATAAAGATCTAAATAGGGGAAAAAACACCTAGAGGGGGGTGAATAGGTGTAAACAATAAACACTCAAAAAATCATTGCGCAATAAAACCCAATGCGGAAAAATAAAAGAACACGCAAGATTTTTACATAGAAAAACTCCAAACCGGAGTAAAAAACCACGGGACCGATAACACGGTGAAATCCACTAGAATTGAAACACGTACAAGGTGATTTAACGTACTCACAGACGACTCAACCTTTTACCATACGCTCCTAGTTGATCTTCTCCGCTCGTTCCGCAACGCGTCTCGAATCCACGATCTGCGTCCAACGCCGAATCCACGACGTCCAACGTCGAGTCCACGACGTCCGACCGAATCCACGGTCTTCACCCAGTAGCACGCTTCGAATCCACGAACGTACCTCGCTACGAATCCACGAGAGCGGTTGCACCTTGAATCCACAAGGCCACGCGAGTCCACGCGCCGATTTTGGGGAAATTGTTGTTTTTGGGTGGTGATGATCCGCCGAATACTTAGATCAAAGATAGATAGGAAATACCATCTAAGTATTCATTAGTTTGATTCAACTCAAGATGTGAGTATGAAAACCTAGAATCAAACTAATCAATATAGATGAAGAAACATAGAGTAATATCTAATGATTTCCTTTCTTCTCTATAAGTGGATCTTAGGCCGTATAAGATGATATTAGATTATGACGGCTATTTTCCTTAACCCTAGAAAAAGAAACATAGGGTCTATTTATAGGTTAGAAACCCTGGGAAGAAGATAAGGATAAAAAACCTACCATTTCTGGAAATTTTACGGACGGCGATCCGGATCGGATTTCGGCGATCCGGATTGCAGCAGCAAGAAAGACGGTTTCCAGAAAAACAAAGGTTCGGGATCCGGATCGAAATGGCTGATCCGGATCGCTCATACAGTTTCACCAAACATCAACGTTCGGGATCCGGATTGCAAACCCTGATCCGGATCGAGCAAGTAAAAAGGTTAAACTAGTGTTCGGGATCCGGATCATGAGATGCTGTGATCCGGATTGAACCAGTGTATGAACGAACACCCTTCGGGATCCGGATTGGAATGCCTGATCCGGATCCTGAACATGTCCCATGTCCAGTTTTTGATTTTTATGCAATGAAAAATTCTTCCAGGTGTTTCTACACTACAAGAAGTATTCGGATCACCAAAAATCTTTAGTTAAACATACCTGATCCTTTTGAATTCTTCTATCTTGAGATTGAGTTAAATGATCCAACCTTCTTCACCTTCAATCTTCAAGACTTGAACCTTTCACGAAATTACGCCAACTCAAATTCCGTAACACACACAACAGCCTACACAGCACCAAACCAGTGACCAAGGCCCACTACATCACCAACAGCATGCTTAAATGCTCCCCTTTAAAAAAATTGCACACATACACACACACACAACCACTCTGTAGCTCCAACAACAAAAGAAAGAACCCAACAACACATTCAAACACATCCCCCTTGTATACATCTCCAATGTGCATAATTTAATTCATCCTAATTAAACATACAAACACACACAGAGCTCACAGCTTACACGGATCCTCATCAATATTATCATCATCATCATCACCATCAGCATAATCATCATCATCATGATCATCATAATCATCATCATCATCATCATAATCATGATCATCATCGTCATGATCATAATCCACATCATAATCATCAGCAGCATAATCGTCATCATGATCATCATCATAATCATCTCCCGCACGACTCCAAGCTGCAAAGAACTCCACAAGCTACCGCGCACAACAAAGCTGCATAGCCAAGAACAAAAAGGGAGGAAAAAAGAACCACATTAGCCCGGTCAGAAACAAAACAAGTCGCAAGCTCAACGGCAAAACCAGCCCCCCGCTCGCAACGCCGACCGATCGCAGCGGCCACACACGCGCCGCTGCCGCAGGCCGCGCGGCGCCCGCGCGCTGCTGCTCGCCACAGCCCGCGCGCTACCGCCGCTGCAGCTGCTGGTGCTGCAGCAGATGCCACGCGGCACTGCCGCTGCAGCCGCCAGCTGCCAGCAGCCAGGCCGCACGACGCCTAGGCCAATCGCCCGGCACAGAGGCCCGCCGCGCGACACAGGGGCACGCCGCGCTGCACAGGGGCCCGCCGCGCGAGGCCCTGGCCCGCCTCGCGCGGCCCATGCGAGCTCACAGTGCGCGCCCGCGGGCTGCGAGGCGCCCGCAGCGCGCCCCCCCGCGCGCGGTGTGGCACCCGCCTGCGCGCGCCTGCTCGCGGTGTGGCGCCCGCCGCGCGCGCACCCTCTGCGCGCGCCCCTGGCGCGCGTGCAGTGCCGCTGCATGCTGCGCGCGGCACCGATGGGCGCCCGCGCAGCATCAGCACTGCCGCGCGCGGCGCCTATGCGCGCCCGCGCGGCTCCAGCTGCGGCCACCCAAGACGCGGTGGACAGCAGTCCACACCAAAGCACAACTCACCCTACACCAAACAAAAGCAGCACATACCTCCATCGATGCCGTCGCGCGCGCCGCTCAACGCGCTTACCGCCCGATCCCACAGCTCCTAGCAGCAGGGAAACCGCAAGCACCACACTCTCTAACCCCTCAATTCGAACTTCTTCTTCATCTTCTTTCCTCTCTTCTACTCATGCCTCTGCTTCAACCCCCTTTCTCTGTTTCTTGCTTGGAGAAGACGAAGGTGCTGGCACTACTTAATTAGGGTGCTAATTAAGTGTGGAGTTGGTGGTGTGCTGGCAGTTAAATAAGCACACCCACTAAATTATCTCCACCACTAAACTCATTTTTTATAAACACAAATCCACTTAATTTCCACTCTCTTTCTTCCTTTCATTACTTGGCTTCTTCACAGACTAAAATTCAAACTTAATTAAATTAATTAATTATTCCATTTAAGCCAACCCCAAGTCACTTTTTGCCTTCGGGGCCTCCGCACGGATTCGAAACCTCCCGAACTCTGCTGTAAACTGAAAATACACATGCACACAGCTTTTTCTCCTCAAACAGCTCAACCGTTGAGTCGGGGTACTTAATCCAAAAACCGGCTCCAAAACTGCCAGTTCCAACTCACTTTTCGCCTTCGGGTTCTCCACGTCAGTCCGGAACCTCCCGAACCCCGCTGTAAACATAAAATACACCTGTTCCAAGTGTTCCCAATATTTCTGCCCTCCACTGTGAAGTCGAGGCTTCCCCGAAACCGGTCCTCTAACGGCGAACAATGCCCGGAAAATCCTGAATCGACCTGGGCATCCGTGTTGATCCGAATCAACCCGAACTCAACTGAAGACACATAAGGAACACGCCCGAGGCAATCCCCTCGCACCACGCCATCTGGCGAGGTCGGTGCGCTATGCAAAATCCCGGTATTCTACACTCTCCCCTCCTTAAAAGGGTTTCGTCCTCGAAACCAGAATAAATCCATAACTAAGGAGGGTGTCTCAATTAAATGGGGATAGAAAACACTCAACTCATCCTCAGGCTCTCAGGTGGACGTTCTCACTCATCACGATGGCTCCACTGAACCTTCACTGAAGGTATAACTCGAGTGCAAAATTCCTTTGTCTCACAAGCCAGATAAATTCTCGCGGTCCAAACTCCCGCATAAACTCAAATCCACAAATCCCCGCGGATAGAGGCTTCCACAAATCAAGATCTCCAATCCAAACTCTAAGCCTCCAATTGGCATAACCTCTCCATTGCTCCTTAGCAACCAAAATGCTAAAAACTCCGCAATGCACTCTTACCTCCCTTTACAGGAAAAGAAATTCAACATCGGGGACATACCCGAAATTTCCAACTCTCACTTCCAAGTTTTCCACGTTGCACTCACAGATCGACCATCTCATTTCCAAGGTTGCATGCTCGCCTAACCAAGGTGTACTGACCATAAAGTCCTCGCCGGGATAATGATATGCTATAAGACCAAACTTACAATTTCAATAACTCTGTCCACCGGTGTTGCTTCAACCAAACTTTTCCTGAGTATCCAAGTACTTCAGGTTCGAGGATCCATGAATAACTCATTTCTCTCTCTATTGCTGGCAACATATACATCAAAGCTGGTATCCTCCTCAGCTTTATCTCTTCCAAGCTACACTGGCCTTGCATAGTCCAAGAGCTCCTGACCTCAGTCACTATCATAGGTCTAGGCAAATCCCCAACGGCATCACTCTTCGTTGGGTTTGTTGTTACTCTTGCAGTTGAAAACATATGGCCAATCCACAGAACCTTTCGAAGTCAAAAAGCATACTCTAACAACTCGATATACAACTTTTTCTCTATCAGAAGTTGCTGCACTATCCCCAAGTGCTCCTCACACTCTATATCACCTCGGAATTAATCCAAATATCCACGACGGATACAACTACTAACCCGTCCAAACACAGCTGGAATACTCAATTCCTCAAGTACGAAAGGCGGCAGAGCCTTAGTCAATCCACTTGACCGCAAGGCAAGCTCAGAAAGCCCCTACCGGGTCCTGAACACTATCCGGGCGCTGCCCCCGCCCGTAGGGTTACATAAGCTATCAATCTCACAAAGGGCATCTGCCGCAACACAATCCAACTCTGTCTGTATTCGAACCATCCAAGAACTCTCACCGTTGTGCACTCACAACGTGGCATCATGCTCAAGTACCAATCACTAGGATCCCCACAGTCACATACCCACGACGCGACTCTGGGTCACTCAGACCCGCTCGATCCATCAGATCCTGCAACTGCGCTATCAGCTCTCTTTCTCTGTCTCATGGGTGATACTCTAAGGGGTGCAGCCGAAGTCGGCGCGGTTTCCACAACCACGTCAATCACTATCTCGATCTCAATCTCATCTTCTGGATGCCAGTGGCCATCGCTCAATCTGTCTCGGAGTCACAGCTCAATCAGCCTGCCGGTAAGTCGGATGAACCTCTTCATCCTGAAGGGGCAGTGGGGGTGCCGTCGTAATCGGTAAAATCCTGAGTCCCCCTATCGGACACTCTGCCTGAAAATATCATAACTATCCACATGCACAACATCGCCCCTTCCTGAGGTCACACTATGGCGATGAATGCGGCCCACCGCAAGTGACAACTCATCCTGACACTACTGCTGGTGCCTCGTCTGTCGAGAACTTCCTGGCCTCTGTCTCCACTGAAACCCATGATCCTAAGACTAGAATCATGGCAATCTCCATCCACTCGACTATCCCCAAAATCCGACAATGCTGGACGTCTCTCACTGGAGCTGGTCCCTCACTCTTCGTCCCGCCTGGACGTGATCAGTGATCCTCGGTCAATCCATCGAGCCTGCACAATCACTGTATCTAATGTCGGCGCTCGCCGAGAATGCACAAAATGATAAATATCTCCATGCAGTCCCTTCTCCTGGACGAACATCTTCAGATAACTTTCGAAAGCCGCAATCCAGTACTCGGCCTCCTAAGGCTCCAAACTCGGTCCCGAGATCCGCAAGGGATGAAATTGGATGAAGTAAAACAACTGGTCAGCAACCTCTCGCTGCTTCTGCACCATTAGTGGTGCGTTCAGGGTCAAAATCGACGATGTCGCGGCCAGAAGTACTACTGGCGATACCCCGGGAGACGCTCTCAGCTCGAGCATGCGCATCACGCGCTCCAAGTTCTCACCCTGGCGCCGCAACGCCTCATACGTCTGGGCTACATGGGCCAGTAACTCACAGACATCACCCTGCTCCATTCGCTAGCTTCCCGTTGTTCGACTCCTCATCCAAGGTCAAACACGCCCTCGCCACTGCACGACATCTCGGAAGCATCGAAAACCACTGAAACAGAACAACCATTAGGACCAAAACTCTCTCAACCCAATCAAGCGAAAGTCTATAACATGTTAACCATTCTAAAGCATTATGTTGTCTGCAGCCAACATAATCATCTTTAGAGAAATAACATGTAAGATCACTCGCCCAAATCCTCTGGGGGAGGTACAACTCAACCAGGACTCTCGCTAAAGTCACGTCTCTCACGACGGTTATCCAACTGTCCAACCAATAGCCTAGGGTCTCTAAGTCCTCAACGACCAATATACCTAGGCTCTGATACCACCTAAATCTGTCACGCCCCGGGGTCGAACTGCGACCCGGGCTCGTCAACAGATCCGCCGTCTGTACGGAAACTGCCGTACAGACGAAGCGTCTAACCTGCAAAAGAGATCTATAGCTATACAAGTATCAGAGCTGAAAAGAAGCTATACAGAAAAAGAAGGACTGAACAACTGAAACACTAAATGATAAAAAGTCCAAGTACACCAGTCCACTGTCTCACAAAACATAAGTACAAAATGGCTATCTGGTACAAAAGTGGAAATCAAAAAGTACGGGTGACTCTAACACTGACTCCACAGACTCGGGTAGGAACTAGTCGGCCACGCCCTTACCTCGGTCTGGAGACTCCGCACGAGCCGAGCCTGGAACGGTCGCCTCAGGAACACCTGTCATCACAGCGGGTCTGAGATATACTGCAACAGGCAGATCTCAGTGGGTTCCGATGCCAAAACCCGCGGTATGCCCACTAAGTCTGCTGGAGACAAAAACAGATAGATAGATAGTGAATGAAAGCTGGAAATGAATCTACCGCTATATGTCACAATGCAATGCTCGAAGGAAACAACATCTAAGAGCAAACACTACAACCACCCGCTCATGTCACCCACTCCCAATAACTGCCACATAGGGTCCAGTCAAGACTACGCCCGTCGACTAGGAACGCACCTGCCAAATACCACACATCCAAGGAGGACGGGATTTACGTGGGGCGTCCTGTAAGACCATCTCAATCTCACTAAAGTAACCACCTGGTAACTCGGCCAGGGCATGTACCCACCTGGTAACTCGGCCAGGGGTATGTACCCACTTGGTAACTCGGCCAGGGGTATGTACCCACCTGGTAACTCGGCCAGGGGTATGTGCCCACCTAGTAACTCGGCCAGGGGCATGTATCCATCTGGTAACTCGGCCAGAGGTATGTATCCATCTGGTAGCTCGGCCAGAGGTATGTACCCATCTGGTAGCTCGGCCAGAGGTATGTACCCACCTGGTAACTCGGCCAGAGGTATGTACCCACCTAGTAACTCGGCCAGGGGTATGTGCCCACCTGGTAACTCGGCCAGGGGTACGTATCCATCTGGTAACTCGGCCAGAGGTATCAGAGCATCTACGCGTCCGGAGCGTGACCCGAGGGGAGCGACCCCAACGAGTAACAATCATGTCCCATCTGTCTCAGCAAGTGGCATATGCAGGCCATAGTCCACGATCAACCAGATCGGAAAGCTCGAATGCTCAAAATACTACTCACACACGTATCCAAGTCGGAAAACAAGCCTCGACTCAATCCGATAATGCACAACTCATGGCTAAGTCGGGAAACCTCCACGACTCGATCTGCCAGAACCCCAAAGCCTCAAGCTAAGTCGGAGATCCACCTCAACGACTAAATCGGACAAACACAAACTAGAGCAATCACCCAATGCCCGCAAGGAACTCATCCCACATGACACTAGAACTTGACACGCATGCTCTAAGATCCACTCGCCCCCTCGGCACGAGTATACAAGCACCCTGAACCTATGCCATACCCTTGACAACTCATAATTTAAAAACCCTCTTTGAAAACATTAATTCTCCTTAAAACGGGTTTCTCGATTTTGCAAACGGTTCAGGAGCAATCATGATGCAAACAAAGCATGAAACCTAGTGTCATATGATGTCAGGAGTCTACTAAAAATAATCCGAGGTTCCAATAAATTTTACAGAAGATTCCAGGCAACTATCAGATATAAAAACAGCGAAAACGCCTAATAAACATGATTAAATTGCATTTAATAGCATTAAAGGGCATTCCATAAATTGTGGAGAAATTCCAACCCACCTGGAACGCTTTTCGCAGGCAACGCTGAAGTCAGTGAACTGCCGATACCTCAAACTGAGGAAACTTCGAAAATCGCGCCGCGCGCGCGCACTGTCGCGATCCCCGGAAAAATTCCCCGGAGGCTCCAATAATTCACTCGAGTTCTCTACAATTTCCTACGCGCAACCGGCTCACACAACAGCCTACACAGCACCAAACCAGTGACCAAGGCCCACTACATCACCAACAGCATGCTTAAATGCTCCCCTTTAAAAAAACTGCACACATACACACACACACAACCACTTTGTAGCTCCAACAACAAAAGAAAGAACCCAACAGCACATTCAAACACATCCCCCTTGTATACATCTCCAATGTGCATAATTTAATTCATCCTAATTAAACATACAAACACACACAGAGCTCACAGCTTACACGGATCCTCATCAATATTATCATCATCATCATCACCATCAGCATAATCATCATCATCATGATCATCATAATCATCATCATCATCATCATAATCATGATCATCATCATCATGATGATAATCCACATCATAATCATCAGCAGCATAATCCTCATCATGATCATCATCATAATCTTCTCCCGCACGACTCCAAACTGCAAAGAACTCCACAAGCTGCCGCGCACAACAAAGCTGCAGAGCCAAGAACAAAAAGGGAGGAAAAAGGAACCACATTAGCCCGGTCAGAAACAAAACAAGTCGCAAGCTCAACGGCAAAACCAGCCCCCCGCTCGCAACGCCGACCGATCGCAGCGGCCACACACGCGCCGCTGCCGCAGGCCGCGCGGCGCCCGCGCGCTGCTGCTCGCCACAGCCCGCGCGCTGCCGCCGCTGCAGCTGCTGGTGCTGCAGCAGATGCCACGCGGCGCTGCCGCTGCAGCCGCCAGCGGCCAGGCCGCACGGCGCCTAGGCCAACCGCGCGGCACAGAGGCCCACCGCGCGACACAGGGGCACGCCGCGCTGCACAGGGGCCCGCCGCGCGAGGCCCTGGCCCGCCTCGCGCGGCCCATGCGTGCTCACAGCGCGCGCCCGCTCGCTGCGAGGCGCCCGCAGCGCGTAGTGCGGCGCCCGCAGCGCGCCCCCCCGCGCGCGGTGCGGCACCCGCCTGCGCGCGCCTGCGCGCGGTGTGGCGCCCGCCGCGCGCGCACCCTCTGCGCGCGCCCCTGGCGCGCGCAGTGCCGCTGCATGCTGCGCGCGGCGCCGATGGGCGCTCGCGCAGCATCAGCACCGGCCGCGCGCGGCGCCTATGCGCGCCCGCGCGGCTCCAGCTGCCGCCACCGAAGACCCGGTGGACAGCAGTCCACACCAAAGCACAACTCACCCTACACCAAACAAAAGCAGCACATCCCTCCATCGATGCCGTCGCGCGCGCCTCTCAACGCGGTAACCGCCCGATCCCACAGCTCCTAGCAGCAGGGAAACCACAAGCACCACACTCTCTAACCGCTCCATTCGAACTTCTTCTTCATCTTCTTTCCTCTCTTCTACTCATGCCTCTGCTTCAACCCCCTTCCTCTGTTTCTTGCTTGGAGAAGACGAAGGTGCTGGCACTACTTAATTAGGGTACTAATTAAGTGTGGAGGTAGTGGTGTGCTGGCAGTTAAATAAGCACACCCACTAAAATATCTCCACCACTAAACTCATTTTTTATAAACACAAATCCACTTAATTTCCACTCTCTTGCTTCCTTTCATTACATGGCTTCTTCACAGACTAAAATTCAAACTTAATTAAATTAATTAATTATTCCATTTAAGCCAACTCTAAGTCACTTTTTGCCTTCGGGGCCTCCGCACGGATCCGAAACCTCCCGAACTCCGCTGTAAACTGAAAATACACATGCACACAGCTTTTTCTCCTCAAACAGCTCAACCGTTGAGTTGGGGTACTTAATCCAAAAACCGGCTCCAGAACTGCCAGTTCCAACTCACTTTTCGCCTTCGGGTTCTCCGCGTCAGTCCGGAACCTCCCGAACCCCGCTGTAAACATAAAATACACCTGTTCCAAGTGTTCCCAATATTTCTGCCCTCCACTGTGAAGTCAAGGCTTCCCCAAAACCGGTCCTCTAACGGCGAACAATGCCCGGAAAATCCCGAATCTACCTGGGCTTCCGTGTTGATTCGAATCAACCCGAACTCAACTGAAGACACATAAGGAACACGCCCGAGGCAATCCCCTCGCACCACGCCATCTGGCGAGGTCGGTGCGCTATGCGAAATCCCGGTATTCTACAGTATGTTTCGGATCGCCTGGTTGAGCTGGCACCAGGGAGCGGTTTTGGTGCGTGCTACACTGGTTGTTCTTTCGTTTCCCCCTGCCTTTTGTTGGAGCTGTTGATGGTTCTTCCACGTCTCAGCTCAGGAGTGTTTGGCTTGTGGATCCCTCGCCCGTATTGGACTCGTTTCCTTTGAGATCTGCGAGTATTTGTAGTACGAGGGACGCCCGTTGCGAATTCTGGCTCGTGAGATGAGAGAATTACGCAATTGGGCCATGCCGTACTGGTTGTTGTTGTTGCTGAGGAGTAATCCTGGGGAGTGACAGGTGACTTGGGAGGTGGAGACGGTGGTGTTGAGTACCAACCCTGGGTTTTTGAGACTCTTTGTGAGTTGCTTTAGTTTCGAGGACGAAACTTTCTTTTAGTGGGGGAGGATGTGGTGACCCGGATCTCTGCAGGGCTTCTACAGTGTGACCAGCAACTTCTGGAGGCCTATGTGGCATGTCGGCGGTGTTTCTGCACCAATTTGGACACAAGTGAGGGACTTCGGGTGTTAGATGGATCACGTGGGTAATCGGAGGACCCCCGCCGATTGTTTAGAAGTGGTTTCGCGCGAATCGGGCATCAGAATTGGACTCAGCGCGAAATTTGGGTTAAGAACACTTGTCTGGATGCCTTCGGCAATTTTTGGAATTGGAATTTGGCAAATCGGACAGCGGATTTGGATTCAGCGCGTGAAAACGGTGAAAATGGGCTATTTACTTGTATTTTTCGGAGCCCGGATGCGAAAACACGGATTTCGAGGTGTGGTGGCACTATTCCGGCGGCCGGAGTTGCGTCGGCGGCGGCGGAGCGCCGCGGCGGGGGCGCGGCCGTTCGGTCCACTACGGAGGGCGTGCACCCGGGCGCGGGACGCGTGGCGGCCCGGGAGTGGCGAGCGCACGCGTGCGCGGTCCATGGGACGCGCGGCCTGGTGCATGGACCGGCGGAGGACACGTGGCAGCTTGTGGTTGGAGCGGTGTTGTGCGCGCCGTCCACGCAAGGAGCGGAGCAGGTGACCGGGGCAGGTAGCCGTACGCGCGGGGGAGACGAGCAGCAGGTGGGCACGATTCCCGAGGCGTTGACGTGGGGGACCCGTGCGTGGGAGCGCCACGTGTCAGCGCGTGGTTGGCTGGCGCCAACCACCCGCACTGTGGACGCGGGCCACGCGGCGCAGCGTGGGTTGCTGAGTTTGTTGTCCACTGTTTTGGGGCCACGTGGCGCAATCCGGTTGATTCGGGCGCTTGATGGACGGCCGAGATCGGGTTACTGTGCGCGCCCGAAAAGTTTCGGGCGCTCGAAAATTGGGACACAGATGTCATTTTTTGAATTGTTGAGCTGGGCCTATATAAGGCCGAATTCAAGGATGGTTTCGGGCTTCTTCTGGGCTTCATCTCTTCGAGAGCTATATACAAAAGTTGTTCATCTTCCTTTGGAGCATCTCGTGGAGAAGTTTGAGAATTTTTGGTGGCACGTACTTTGAGGTTTGCGGCATTTCGGCGCAGTGCGACTTTCCTTCACCGGTGATCCCCTTCGTCGTGTTTCGGTGCGCAGGCTCCCTTGGCTCACTCAGACCATCGTTTTCGGCAATTTTTGCGGCAGCGTGTTCACGAGAGGTAAGGCTTCGTTTTTTGTGTTGATCACTTCTCTACATTTCGAGTTTTTGGCACAGTTCTCGAGGCATCTCTGATCCACTGTTTTGCTGGTGGACTTTTGGACAGCGGAGGCTTGTCAAATTTTTATCTCTATGCTCGTGCATCGAAATGAGATGTCGAGTGGAACACACCCGTATTTTTCTCGGATTTTTATGAGGTCATTTCGAGGGTGAGAATTAAGCTTCTTTACTGCTATTTTTTTCAGCAGAACTGTGTTCTTGAGGGAATGGCTTCCAACGTTGTCCGAATTGTTTCTTGGCCTACAGGTATCAGAACGGGGCGTTTAAATAGTCGATTTGGGGCTACTCGTCGCGAGGATCACAACCGTGATTTTTTTTGGAATTTTTGGAGGTCTGTATACAGGTGAAAAGGCTCCTTCTCTCTCTGCTGGTTGGTACAAAAACAGCATATGCTGTTTTTGAGAGTTTTGGTGGTGATGTAATTGATTCTCGGCTTCGATGTTGTTTGTTGGAGCAGTGGTTTGTGCGACTGTTTACCGAGGGAGCGGATCTGGCAGATTTTGGATTTCGTGTGGCTGCGTACTTCACCGACTTCGGCTTTGCCTGCGGAATGCGTTTCATGTGGGTGCTTTGTTCCGAAAACCGGTGGACGGTTCTCTAATTCTATATGTTAGAATTGCATGCAGGTGTAGGGTACAATACCTGGGATTGATTGGTAAGCTTGACAATGTTGATTTTATGAGAATTGCAAGTTAATTATTCATATTATGACAATTGTATTACTCGAATATTCATGTTGATGATTAGTGGAAGCTTACCTAAGGCAAGGTTACCCTATATGATTAATTATCATGCCATGTTAGCACATAACCTTCTATGAGGCTGGTTTATGCAATGGGATAGGACTTTGTAGTTATGTGCAGGTTCTACTCTGAGGAGCGATTATGGATCGAGGATTATGGACAAGTATAGTCATTGATAATTTTGGCATGAGGTTTATTTTCTTTATTCTTCTTTGAGGACAAATGCATGCTTGTATGGACATATATAGCTAGGCCATCTTTTACTGCTACACTACATACCGGAATTTGACTTAGGAGAAACCATATTATCCTTTTCTCCTTCTTTGTTAGTCAGGCGGTCTATGTTGCTCAGGTGCGAGCAGGGGTCTGGGGTAGTGTAGCCGGGGCATTGGTGTCAGGGATGGGTTGTGCTGGATTGAGGCTGGCAGGGTTTTGCGGTGACCGCGGATTTTGGGCGGTTGACCGGAGGTCGGTTATAGGACTTGATTATAGACGGCAGGGTATTGCGGCAACCGCGGATATTGGGCGGTTGACCGGATATTTGTTTATGCATCAGATTGGGTATCATATTTCTCCAGTGGACAGAGTTTCCCACTATTTGAGTACTTTTGCATCTGATTGAGGACCGAGGCTTTCTTTAGTGGTTGAGCTTTCCCACTTTGATCAGAGTCATGATCCAGTCCTGCTGACTATGATACTTATGTTACTGGTTACTTACTTTACTCGTGTGGGTCGCTCCCCTCGAGTGCCACTCCGGAGTGTGTTACAGACAGGCTTTGAGTCCTTGAGACTCCTTTTCATCGGTGTTATGCGTCGGCCAGCATACCCGATACAGGCAGGCACAGCAGGCAGTACCAGTTTTACTGGTGGCACTAGATTGGGTTTATTATAGGCATTTACTTTATTGTTGCACTCGTGTCGGGGGGGGGGGGGGGACCGAGTGGAGTCTAGTAGCTGTGTTTAGACCAGTGCTAGTGTTGTTGGGAACCGTTTGGGGATTGACGGTGGTCCCGAGGTTGTTGCGGGTTAGTCGACCGTTGTGCGAGAGGTTTGGTGATCTTGAGGCTATTCGTTCTGAGAGAGAGAGCGTGGATTCCGACTATAGCCTGCATGAGCCACTACTCGATAGCGAGTTAGTCCGTTTGGACGCCCTACGTAATTCCTGCCCATCAGCGGGAGGTGGTTGTAGGTGGGCGCAGGTTTGACTGGACCCGGTGTGGCAGTCAGCTCGATTGGGTCGATTGAGCACCTCGTGTGTGAGTGTTGCATATCTTTATCAGAGTTTTCCCCTTCTGAGCATTTAGATAGAGCCATGGTAGCTGTTGAGAGTCTCCAGCTTTCTTGTTCAGTTTTTACTGCATTAGTTATTTTATTGCCTCTAGAGGACTTGGTGGGCAGATCGTCGGGCCTGGTGGCGATACCTACTGAAAACTCCCTTTTTGGTGTAGTTCTCACACTCATTGGGGGTTCCCCCCCCTTTTTGCCCCTTCTCTCCTTTGTTTTGCAGAGTCTTAGTGGGTGTTGCTGATTCTGCGGTTGCTGTTCGAGGCGAGGGAGTCGCGAGCTAGATCCCTACCTATCTTTGGAGAGTAGCGGTACCCCTTTCAGAGGAGATCTTCTGTACAGTCGGTAGATTAGTGTTTTTATTTTCTCTTTGAGAGACTGATGTATTGTGAGGATCTGACTTGTACTGAGTGTAGTGTTCTGGTTTTTCCCATGCAACTTTCCGATGAATCCATTGTGTAGAACACCTAGTGTTGGTGTGTCTGGCCCATCGTGCATCAAAGGGGTGCCACAGATGGACTTTGTGAGACTTGGATAGCTGATTTGGCCTTCGGCTGCATTTGCCGAATTTTAGAAAAGGTTTTGGGCCAATCTGAGGTTGGATTTGGATTCAGCGCGGAAAAACGCTTGAAAACGGCTATTTGCTTGTTAAATTTGGAGTCCGGATGACCAAAAGCGGGCTTCCGGAAGTTTTAGGGGTTATTCGGTGCATGGGGGAGCCTCGTGGACCGGCCTGAGCCACGTGGCGGCCTATTATTGGCCGGCTCACGCAGCTCGGTCCACGGGGTAGCGCGGCGGTGCATGGACCGCGGGCGGGAGACACGTGGCGTGCCTGGATAGGCCGGCGCACGCGACATGGCTCACCGATTTTGCGGGGTTGCGGTGGACCGGGCGCATGACACGTGGCGGCTTCGGATTCGTCGGCTCACCGGGGCGCGGTCCACGGTGCGCGCGGGGGGGCGCCTCGGGACTGCGCGCGCACAGTGGCGCCAGGCGGGGCGGTCGGCCGCACTCGAGTGCGCCACGTGTCGCCTCGCGGTTGGGCGGCCGTACCTACCACCCGCTGACCGCGAGGGGACACGCGGCGCACAGTGGGCGCGGGGATTTGCTGTCCCCTGTTTGGGGGTGACGTGGCCGCTCCTGGGAGATTCGGGCGCGTCGGACGGGAGGCGTGCGACCGGGTTTCCGGGCGCAGTGCGCCCGAAACTTGCGCCCGAAAACCCGGCCCGACAGCATAGTGGGCTGGGCCTATAAATAGCTCCCCCCATTCGTCCTGTAGGCTTTTTGGACCCCATTTTCGCTGAGCTTTATACAGAGAAGTTTTTCCTCCCTCAGTGCACTACCCTTTGGAGAACTTTGAGGATTTTTGGAGGCACTCTTCCCGAGGTTCACCATTTTACGGCGCGGCGCGACGCTTGTTTCCCGGCGATCTTCTTCGCCCCTTCTCAGTGTTTGGACTCCTCCGACTCACCCCGACATCGGATTTCGCCGATTCTTGCGCCGTTGGACTCACGACAGGTAGGACTTCAACTCCTGTGTTTTGAGGTTCCTCGATTTCTGTGATGCCCCACTTCCCAGGGGGTCACCCATCCTAGAACTACTCTAGCTCTAGCACGCTTAACTCTCATGTTCCTCTTGGATTTTGCTACCATCCAAAATGCTATAGCCGGATTAGAGATTTTAGTCCTATTATATCATTTATATAGAGGACTAATCCAAATTCCGGGGGTGTTACATTCTTCCCCCCTTTAAGCCCTGACGTCCACGTCAGGCTCAAGCACACTCACAAGCACCAGGCGATGTGAGACTCGTCTCGCTAGCCTTAGCCGACCTTGTGAGGAGCTGCACTCCACTCACAACAGTTATTAGCCGGGGAGCCTTGCTCTACCCGCTATATAACCCTGGCTCAGCCGAGACTCATCTCACATTTCCGGCTGGTGAATGGCTCTGATACCAACTGTGACGCCCCACTTCCCAGGGGGTCACCCATCCTAGAACTACTCTAGCTCTAGCACGCTTAACTCTCATGTTCCTCTTGGATTTTGCTACCATCCAAAATGCTATAGCCGGGTTAGAGATTTTAGTCCTATTATATCATTTATATAGAGGACTAATCCAAATTCCGGGGGTGTTACAATTTCCGTGCTGATCTTGGAGTTTTCTGAGCACCCATTTGACCCATTTTTCGTCGCGGACTTTTGGACAGCACCGCGGTGTTCTTGCCGTATCTTTTCGCTCGGACATCGGATCGAGGTGATTCAAGTGGCAATTTTCATATACACTTCGCAAGGAGTCTCCTGGATTTTTCTCAGATTTTTCTGGGTTTTGGACGAGGGTGAGAATCTCCTTTTTCTGTGGTTCTTTGTTACAGAAATTTGGTACAGTTTGGATTGGGATGTTTCCCTTGTCGGATTTTTATCTCAGCCTAGGAAACTCCGATTTGGGCGTGCAGGTACTCGTTTCGACGGGCTCGTCGCGAGGATCGCGACAGTATTCTCCTTGGATTTTTCTGGGCATTTTTCGCAGGTAAAAATTGGTGAATTCTGGACTGTGGTATTAAGGGACAGATTCTGGGAATTGTGAATGTTTAGCTTATGTGTTTTCCTTTGGGGTATTTTGTACAGATTGGTGGGGAGTTTTTGGCTGAGCTTGGGTTCCGCTTTCGTGAACTGGGATTAGCGCTCGAGGTGGGTGATGTTGTAAACCTCTTATTTGGGATTTATCACTAGGCCTATTAGAATGCTTCTGATTATACTGTTAGTAAATCTGTGAGATGGACCTAGCATGCTTGTATGAAGTCCTGGTTTCTTCGTTGATAATCGCATTGTTAGAAAACTAAAAGTTAATGAATGGTGAGTCCATGCTTTAAATATGTAGTAGAATTACTTGGAATCTATGCTAAATCCCTATCTTGTTGATTGATTAAATGAAAGGCTGGGGTATGTGGTTAGAGTACTTAAAATGGTTCATCAAGATAATGACTTTTGCATGCTTGAATAGTCACCTAGATAGGCCACCTTTTTCTGCTACACTATCATGCTGGAATTGACTTAGGAGAAACCATGTTGCATTCTTTCTTCAGTCACTTAGACATAGGGGACACTATGCTCGGGTTAGAGCAGGGGCTGGGATAGTGTAGTCAGACACTTGGGTTTCGGGGAGAGGGTTTTGGGCTTCCTTTGGGGGACGGTACTTTTTCTTATAGAGCAGAGTGCGCGATTTGTAGACTTGAGACCCTGAGACTCCTGTCCCATATCGGTGATATGCGTAGGCTGGCATACCCGATTGGGCAGACTTTGAGAATCCTACCCCATATCGTGCTATGCGTAGGCTGGCATACCCGATTTAGCAGACCGTGAGACTCCTGTCCCATATCGGCGTTATGCGTAGGCTGGCATACCCGATTCGGCGGACATTGAGACTCCTATCCCACACCGGTGTTATGCGTAGGCTGGCATACCCGATGTGGCAGGTTTCGATATTCCGAGGCATATATTTAGCTATCTTTAGCTGGGCAGGTAGAGGCATATTAGTGGTAGCTTTTATCAGGAGTCATACTCATAGTTACAACATTTATTCTTTTAGCCTCTAGTAGACCTAGTGGGCAGGTAGGAGTTTTGAGTTGAGGTTTACCCACTAGGGGAGGCTACTGTCTTTATAGTAGTACTGACCCCCACTGTTTTTCCCCTTTCTTGTCCCCTTTGTTTTGCAGAGTCATCTGCTGGAGTTGCGGGGCCTTCCTCCCAGGATCGAGGTAAGAGGATCGCCGACTAGATAGCTGCTACCCCGAGCTCGAGTTTTGTAGTTTTGTTGTATCCCCTGTACACTCAGACAGTTGTATTTTCTTTTATTTTGGGTCTGGCTGCGGCCAGCTGGTTGTATTTTACTTCGTGAGCTGGGAGAGACATATGTATATTCTTGAGAGTTTATTGTACTTTTATTTCCAGCATTTGTCTGAGATGTACTAGTTTCAGTTTAGCTCTGTTTTATGCTCTAGCATTATTTCTTTATATCTGAGCAGGTTACCAGCGCTTCGTGTACACGGGAAATACCGTGTGCACGGCGGGTCTGTGAACGAGCCCGGGTTCTGGTTTACACCCGGGGCGTGACAGATTATTTTGGTATCAGAGCTTAGGGATAGGTCAGTTGGGACTTAGGAAACCCTAGGCTTTTTGGCAGACCCTAGGAAGGCAGGGCGTGAGTGACGCGATATTTTGCGAAAGTCGGCAATTTGTTATTAAACTCTTCCTGTGAGTGGAGAGGGATTGGCATAGCCTATTTCTGGTGGACTGTTATGTTGGCTGTAGACAACATAAGGTTACAGGAATAGGGGGATGTCCATGACTTTCGCTGGATTGGGTCGTGTGTGGTTTGGTTACTGACCCGTGGTTTCTTGTGTGGCAGGATGCCTCCTAGGCGGCAGATCCCTACTCGGGGTACTCCTACACCCCCGGAGGAGCCGGAGCAGTCCGGGCCTTCGGAGATTAGTGAGCTGAGGGCCATGGTGGCCCAGTTGGCGGAGAGTCACCACCGACATGAGCAGAGGTTTGAGTAGTTGCTGGCTCAGGTGGCGGCACCTCCCCCTACTACTGTAGAGGCCCCTGTACCACCGGTTATACTGCCGGCTATTCCACTTGTTCCTACGGCACCGTCGTCTAGCAGTGGGGCTCAGGGGGTGATCAGGCCATTGACCCCAGCGGAGGAGCAGGAGTTTGCTGACAAACTCGCGCAGTTCTGTAAGCGAGGACCACCTAGGTTCTCGGGGCGGAGTACTCATCCAGCAGAGATAGGATCGTGGTTGGCATCAATGGAGAAGTTGTTTAGAGATTTCTTCATCGATTCGAGATTCAGAGTACACATGGCCGTACATTGTTTAGAGGGGGATGCTGATGCTTGGTGGCGTTGGGTCGAGCCCTTAGAGTTTCAGATCACCCGACAGCTACCCTGGTCGGAGTTCAGGAGGATGATCCTTGACACTTACTTCTCCACGAGCGTGAAGAAGAAGATAGAAGATGACTTGAAGAACCTGCAGCAGGCTGATCGCTCAGTATGGACTATTTCCAGGAGTTTACGCAGTTGCTTAACTGCGTACCCTATGTTGCCAGGGACGGGCTGCACCAGGTGGAGCTGTTTGAGACAGGTTTACGCCCCGAGATCTATACCTTGGTACACGCCCAGAGGCTTCAGACTTTATCAGAGGCAGTGGATCATGCACAGTGGGTCGAGAGGGGAGATCATGTGGTCGCTAGGCGCGGAGGCTCGGTCGCTCAGAGTTCTGAGAGGAAGCGGCCAGCACCAGACGAGGGGGGACAGGCCAGTTCCTGGAGGCCGCCCCGACCACCACCGCCACAGTCTACGGGCCGTGGGCGTTCGGATCGGCGAGGGCCTGGGGGATCCTAGAGGCCCCACACAGCAGCAGCCCCAGCGACAGCAGCAGCACTCGCAGCAGCAGAGGTCGCAGTCGCGACAGCAGGGGTCACAGCGGCCAAGGGCAGCAGCAGCAGCAGTCGAGGCAGCCCCAGTCTGCGGTCAGGTGCGTCTTTTGTCGGGGACAGCACGCGGCGGATACTTGTGACTAGAGGTATGGCCGCTGTTATCGGTGTGGACAGTCCGGCCATATTCGAGCTACTTGCCCTCTCTCTACACCGCAGGCTCCTTTCCTCAGCATCAGCTCCTTCGGTGCCCCAGCAGCGGCCTTATGCTCCAGCGAGCAGGGCTCCTTCCTCCCACCCTTCAGACTACCGACCATCAGCTCAGAGCAGGCGAGTCTACGCCGCCCAGGTAGGGGACTCCGCGGCGGCCGACCACGTGGTGGCAGGTATCATTTTACTTTTCGGCATTAGAGCTCGCACTTTATTTGATACCGGTGCATCACATTCTTTTATTAGTAGAGCATTTGCATCATCGCATGGACTAGAGTTACGTCGGTTACCGCATGCATTAGAGGTACGGATTCCCGATCATATTTTGATTGTAGAGGAGTGTTGTTGGTCTTGCCCGGTACAGCTTGAGTCTTGGATTTTGCCAGCGGACCTGATGGTCCTTAGTCAGCTGCGAGATTATGACATTGTGCTGGGGATGGATTGGCTAGCTCGCTATTTCGCGACGATTGATTGCGCCGCGAGACTGTTACTTTAGCGAGCCAGGCCAGGAGGTGTTTGTTTACAGGGGGTGCCAGAGTGCTTTCTTTGCCTCTGTGGTTTTGACTTCTCGGGCGAGGCAGATGATGCGCAGTGGATGCGTGGCCTTTTTGGCGTCGGTGGTTAAGGAGCATGTGGCGACACCGGGACTCCCGGATATCCCTATTGTCCACGAGTTCCCGGATGTGTTTCCTCCAGATCTGATTCATATGCCGCCGGATAGGGAGGTTGAGTTTTTGATTGACGTAGTTCCAGGAACTGCGCCAATCTCTAAGGCTCCTTACCGAATGGCACCGGCTGAGCTGCGAGAGCTAAAGGCGCAACTCCAGGATTTAATGGACAAAGGTTTTGTCAGACCAAGCGTATCGCCTTGGGAGCGCCGGTGCTATTTGTGAAGAAGAAGGATGGATCACTTCGACTATGTGTTGATTATCGGGAGTTGAATAAAGTGACCATCAAGAACAAGTACCCTTTGCCGCGCATTGATGACTTATTTGACCAGCTGCAAGGGTCTTGTGTCTTTTCTAAGATTGATTTACAGTCTGGTTACCACCAATTGAAGGTGAAGGCCGAGGATATCCCAAAGACGGCATTCAGGTCGCGGTACGGGCACTATGAGTTCACCGTCATGCCTTTTGGATTGACAAATGCCCCTGCTGCTTTTATGGATTTAATGAACAGGATTTTTCGACCATACCTGGACCGGTTCGTCGTTGTTTTTATTGATGACATCCTAGTTTATTCCCGAAGCGATTTGGAGCACGAGGAGCACCTGAGGATTGTGCTACAACTTCTGAGAGAGAGAAAGTTGTATGCCAAGTTATCTAAGTGTGATTTCGGCTTCGGGAGGTTGCCTTTTTGGGCCATGTGATTTCAGCCGCCGGGAGTGGCAAGTAGACCCGGCGAAGATCGAGGCAGTCCGGGATTGGCCCCGACCGACGACGGTATCTGAGGTCCGCAGTTTCATGGGCTTAGCAGGATATTACCGTCGGTTTGTGGAAGGTTTTGCAAAACTTTCCACACCCTCACTCGTTTGACGTGGAAAGGGATTAAGTTTGTCTGGAGTGAGGACTGCCAGAGGAGCTTCGAGGAATTAAAGAACAGATTGATGTCGGCTCCTATCCTTTCCCTACCTGTTATGGGGAAAGGGATATGTGATTTACAGTGATGCATCGCACAGTGGACTTGGTTGCGTGCTGATGCAGGAGGGAAAGGTAATTGCTTATGCCTCTCGGCAACCTGAAGGATTATGAAAAGAATTACCCTACCCATGATTTGGAGCTAGCTGCAGTGATTTTTGCACTAAAGTTGTGGCGCCACTACCTGTATGGGGAGCACTGCGGATTTACACCGACCACAAGAGCCTGAAATACCTGTTCACACAGAAGGAGCTCAACTTGAGGCAGCGCAGATGGTTGGAATTGTTGAAAGACTATGATGTGGACATATTATACCATCCTGGCAAGGCCAACGTGTTGCTGATGCCCCTGAGTAAGGAGAGCAGTACAGAGTCTATCTTCGTTGATCACCGATCAGGCGCCATACTGGAGCAGATGAGTGCGGTTTAGAGCTCGAGGTTGTGTCCCCTGGGGTTCTCTGCTAGACTTATGTCTCTAGTCGTGCAGCCCACTCTGTTGGACAGGATTCGGGAGAGACAGGGTGAGGACCCCCACCTGATGAGGATTCGAGAGCAGATGCAGACTGGTTTGGCAGGGGATTTTTCGGTTGATGCTTCGGGAGTACTGCGGTACAGGGACCGAGCATGTGTGCCTATGGATGCGGAGATCCGAGAGCAGATCTTGATGGAGGCCACTATACACCTTTACCATTCATCCTGGTGGGACTAAGAGTATAGGGACCTTAAGGCACAGTTTTGGTGGAACGGGATGAAAGAGACATTGGGAGATTTGTAGCGCACTGTCTAACTTGTCAGCAAGTAAAGGCTGAACATCGTGTACCTGCTGGCAAGTTGCAGAGTCCCCCAATCCCTGAATGGAAATGGGAGCATGTTACCATGGATTTTGTCACTGGTTTGCCGAGAGCACAGACGGGAGCGGATGCTATATCTGGGTAGTGCTGATAGACTTACCAAATCCGCACACTTTTTACCGGTGCAGGTGACTTGGTCCCTCGATCAGCTGGCACAGCTGTACTTAGACGAGGTAGTGAGGCTGCATGGGGTGCCCGTCTCCATTGTATCTGACCGAGATCCGAGGTTTGTTTCGCGCTTCTGGAGGAGCCTACAGGCCACTTTGGGGACACAGCTCAGTTTCAGCACAGCATTTCACCCGCAGACAGACGGACAGTCAGAGCGTACTATACAGATTCTTGAGGACATGCTCCGGGCTTGCACGCTGGACTTTGGAGGGGGTTGGTACGACACTTATCATTGGCAGAGTTTGCGTACAATATAGCTTTCAAGCGAGCATCCGAATGGCCCCGTTTGAAGCATTGTATGGACGCAAGTGTCGTTCCCCTCTTTATTGGAGCGATGTGGGTGAGAGGCGGACCTTGGGGCCTGAGTTGCTTCGAGAAGCGGAGGCTAAGGTCAAGGTAGTCAGCAGCACCTTCAGACAGCACAGAGCAGACAGAGGAGCTATGCAGATGTGCGGAGGCGAGACCTGGAGTTCGCGGTTGGGGATCATGTCTTTCTGAAGGTCTCGCCTTCAAAGGGGATCCGAAGATTTGGGATTCGGGGAAACTGAGCCCTCGCTTCATTGGACCTTTCGAGGTATTAGAGCGCATAGGGCCAGTTGCCTATAGGCTTGCACTTCCTCCCAGGCTTTCAGGTGTTCACGACGTTTTTCATGTATCGACTCTGAGGAAGTATGTTCATGACCCGTCTCATATCATCGATTTCACCCCACTGGAGGTCACCGAGGATCTGAGCTATGTTGAGCGGCCGTTGAGGATCTTGGACCGGGAGGTTAGGGAGTTGCGCAGTCGGGCCATCCCTTATGTGAAGATCCTCTGGAGCAGTCATGAGGAGCGCGAGGCTACCTGGGAGTTGGAGTCAGCGATGATGGCTGCTTACCCCCACCTGTTCGAGGCACCTGCTTGAGGTATGACTTTTGTTTCGAGGACGAAACTTTTTTTGTGGGGGAGGATGTAGTGTTCTGGTTTTCCCATGCAACTTCCGATGAATCCATTGTGTAGAACACCTAGTGTTGGTGTGTCTGGCCCATGGTGCATCAAAGGTGTGCCACAGATGGACTTTGTGAGACTTGATAGCTGATTTGGCCTTCGGCTGCATTTGCCGAATTTTAGAAAAGGTTTTGGGCCAATCTGAGGTTGGATTTGGATTCAGCGCGGAAAAAACGCTTGAAAACGGCTATTTGCTTGTAAATTTGGAGTCCGGATGACCAAAAGCGGGCTTCCAGAAGTTTTAGGGGTTATTCGGTGCATGGGGGAGCCTCGTGGACCGGCCTGAGCCACGTGGCGGCCTATTATTGGCCGGCTCACGCAGCTCGGTCCACGGGGTAGCGCGGCGGTGCATGGACCGCGGGCGGGAGACACGGCGTGCCTGATAGGCCGGCGCATCGGCATGGCTCACCGATTTTGCGGGGTTGCGGTGGACCGGGCGCATGACACGTGGCGGCTTCGGATTCGTCGGCTCACGGGGCGCGGTCCACGGTGTGCGCGGGGGGGCGCCTCGGGACTGCGCGCACAGTGGCGCCAGGCGGGGCGGTCGGCCGCACTCGAGTGCGCCACGTGTCGCCTCGCGGTTGGGCGGCCGTACCTACCCCCGCTGACCGCGAGGGGACACGCGGCGCACAGTGGGCGCGGGGATTTGCTGTCCCCTGTTTGGGTGACGTGGCCGCTCCTGGGAGATTCGGCGCGTCGGACGGGAGGCGTGCGACCGGGTTTCCGGCGCAGTGCGCCCGAAACTTGCGCCCGAAAACCCGGCCCGACAGCATAGTGGGCTGGGCCTATAAATAGCTCCCCCCATTCGTCCTGTAGGCTTTTTGGACCCCATTTTCGCTGAGCTTTCTACAGAGAAGTTTTTCCTCCCTCAGTGCACTACCCTTTGGAGAACTTTGAGGATTTTGGAGGCACTCTTCCCGAGGTTCACCATTTTACGGCGCGGCGCGACGCTTGTTTCCCGGCGATCTTCTTCGCCCCTTCTCAGTGTTTGGACTCCTCCGACTCACCCCGACATCGGATTTCGCCGATTCTTGCGCCGTTGGACTCACGACAGGTAGGACTTCAACTCCTGTGTTTTGAGGTTCCTCGATTTCATGCTGATCTTGGAGTTTTCTGAGCACCCATTTGACCCATTTTTCGTCGCGGACTTTTGGACAGCACCGCGGTGTTCTTGCCGTATCTTTTTGCTCGACGTCGGATCGAGGCGATTCAAGTGGCAATTTTCAGATACACTTCGCAAGGAGTCTCCTGGATTTTTCTCAGATTTTTCTGGTTTTGGCGAGGGTGAGAACTCCTTTTTTCTGTGGTTCTTTGTTACAGAAATTTGGTACAGTTTGATTGGGATGTTTCCCTTGTCGGATTTTTATCTCAGCGTAGGAAACTCCGATTTGGCGTGCAGTTGTACTCGTTTCGACGGGCTCGTCGCGAGGATCGCGACAGTATTTTCCTTGGATTTTCTGGGCATTTTTCGCAGGTAAAAATTGGTGAATTCTGGACTGTGGTATTAAGGGACAGATTCTGGGAATTGTGAATGTTTAGCTTATGTGTTTTCCTTTGGGGTATTTTGTACATATTGGTGGGGAGTTTTGGGCTGGCTTGGTTTCGCTTCGTGAACTGGAATTAGCGCTCGAGGTGGTTGATGTTGTAAACCTCTTATTTGTGATTTATCACTAGCCTATTAGAATGCTTTTGATTATACTGTTAGTAATCTGTGAGATGGACCTAGCATGCTTGTATGAGTCCTGGTTTCTTCGTTGATAATCGCATGTTAGAAACTACAAGTTAATGAATGGTAGTCCATGCTTTTAATATGTATTAGTAATTAATTGGAATCATGCTAAATCCCTATCTTGTTGTTGTTCAATGAAAGGTTGGGGTATGTGGTTAGAGTACTTTAAAA